>CM056505.1:41986049-42658731 GCA_029783415.1 Anisodus acutangulus
AACCCGTAGGAAGGGGGACACCCGCCGAATTCACATCAGAAATCGCCAACATGATAGTTAAAGTGCACGGGGTCTTACCGTCGGATGAATACTCTAAATTTTAAGGTGGAAAAAACCTAAGATTTTTTGGATAAAGGAAAGGTCCACAAAAAATTAGAATAATCATCAAAAAATAAGACATAATAACGATGACCCAAAGAACTTAAAACGGAAGATGTCCATAAATCACTATGAATAATGTCAAAAGGCATCAAAGTACGAGAAGTAGAGGCTACAAATAGTAATCTAACATGTTTTCCTAATGGACAATAAGGAAAAAGTGGAGTACTATGCGTACCTTACAAGTAATAAAATTATTTTTATCTAGAGAAGAAATAATAGATGGCCCCGAATGTCCCAATTGTGCATGCCACAAGGAAGGAGCAAGAGCGGCAAAGGTAGAAGGTGTGGTTTGACTCATGAAAATGATGGTGCGTGAATACAACTCCCCCTACTATTGCATCTCATTAGAAGTATTCCCGTTGCGAAATCCTTCGCAGAAAATCCAAAAGGATCAAAATTAACAAAAACCCAATTATCAGTGGTGAATTTTCGACCAGACACTAAATTTTTAATTAAGTTAGGGGCATGAAGAATATTTTTTAAGAAAATAGGTGGATGTGGGGGAGACAAATTCGTATGAGCATAACCGCTAATTGGAATTGAGTTGTTATTACCAACAATAATGTCATGATTTTTGCTCAAATTAAAATAAGACGAGAGATTACCTTGTGCGAACGTCATATGAGAAGTGGATCCGGTGTCCATGTATCAGTTAGGATCCGGGGGATGTAATCCGAGTGTATGCATTGCGGCCTCAATATCTGTAGGTGTAGGGACTGGAGCCGAGCCCGCAGCAGTGAAGGCCTGCTGAGGCCGAGGCCCAAGCAGGCCGACCTGCTGCCCCGGCCCAACACTGTATCGTGATGCATTGTTCGAAAGCGGGCTGGAAGCCAACCGAATTGGGCCCGATTTCGAGATATGGCGTTGGTGGATAATAAGGGTTATTGGGCCAATGGCCACTGGCCCAGCCTCACGGCCAGGAGGCCCAAGGTTGCGGCCAGTTGCCTGCGGTCTATTGTTCTGAGCTCCACTGAAGCCGCCGCCACTGTTCTGGCCACCACCACCACCGTTGTTACCACCGCGGTTCTTGCCATTATTTTTATGATTTTGACCCTTTTTTCTGCCACTGTTGGTACGGTTTTGGCTCGAATTTTTGGAGAAGATCAGCTAGATGAAGATCGACTGATGGCCCTAGAGAAAATCAAAGTCGGTAAACGTAAAATGGCTAAAGCATACAACAAACATTTTAAGCCTAAGAGGTTTGCCAAGGAGACTTAGTTTGGAAAACCGTTTTGCCGACTTGGATGAAAGATCGTAAATTTGGCAAATGGTCACCAAATTGGGAAGAACCTTTCGTAGTAAGCCAACGGATCATCGGCAACGCATATCGATAATAAACGTGCATGATGAAGAAATGGACAGGAATGTAAATGACAAATGTCTAAAAAAGTACTATCCTTCAATTTGGGGCATGCATGAATAAACGACAATCATAGACAGACTGTCTGGTCACACAAAATAAGCTAATTCCCTCCGATGGGAGATGTATAACTAAATCACAGCCACAGACCGACTGTCCGGTCACAAAATACAGAGAAAGTCATTTCTTTAACACTCTTGTGTCGTCAAGTTGGTCGCACTGCTCAGGCGAAGAAATGTCATCCTAAGTGGTCAAAGATAATGGCCCATCAAATCTGCGGGATTTATTCTAAATTTGTTCAAGAATGGTGAGAGCAATGCTGAAGTTAAAGGGTGGGATATGGATTCCCACATCCAAGTAAACCAAGCACAAAAACAAAGGCGTCGCACATACCCAAGCCCGACGTTACAACGAAGATCAAATTCCGACAGTACGACGGCATCAAAAGGACCCATACGCCTCTATTTGGCTTATGTGACCAACTTTACTTGGTCCAACCAACCCGAATAATGAGTGACCTTAGTCAGCCAAGTATGAAGGTTAGCCGAACAGCGGCCGCCGGTGAACCAGTCACAAGTAGAAAGAAAGTCATGGTTTATCGGGCTGAGGTACTAAAACTAGAGAGAATCACCTTGTTTGGGTCCACCGTATGGAGTCAGAACCAACTGTCTATCAATGACGGCCAAGGCAGGGGTCAGGTCACTATTGGCTGGAATAATTTTTCCTGATCTTCGAGATAAAAAAGATGAAGCCATGATTTTCGACTAAAAAAAGGGCCAAAGATTAGGTGAGAAACCTATGGGGGGATACCTTTCCTTAAATAACCTTCAGAGGTGCAGCTAAGATTAATTTATTATTTTCAAAAGCACGACCGAAAATCATCAGAGCCAATACGTGGTAATGGAGATGCCTCGGTTAAAGGGGAAACACATTTTAAGAAGTGATTATCATTGCATGCACTGGAGATGAGACGATTGAAGTGACATGTGCGGCTGTCATACTGAAATGACGACTACTTTCGGATACATCAACTCAACATTCACACTCGAGTTAATGTAGGGGGCAATTGTTAACACTCAAAAGTAATTTGTGTGTTTAGCCGAATGGAGTGACAACCGAACTGTTCTAGAGCTGAATTTATTTCTAGCCCTCGACTACAAGAACTTCATCAGCTACTAAGACATCTTAGCCGAGTTGTTAGTTAGAGGTACGACTGGGACTCACTCAGATGCAGACGTCTCAACGATCAAATCAAAAGGGTTTCCGGACCCGTAGAAGCGGTAACGGCCAACAACAGCTAAAAGAAAGGGCCATTATTCAAGCAAGAGGAGTAGAGGGCGAGAAAATTGGCATCACCTCCCCCATAGTCGGTCATATAACTTAGTGGGTTACTTGATGGCTGACATGGGGGGATCACGCTGTAATTCCCCCCCCCTTTTGTACTATAAATAGGATCATTATTTGTATATACAGACACAACCAATCAATCAAACAACTCAATTTTTATCTATCTTTATCCTTTACTTTATTTATCATTTACTTTACTGTACTCAGCTCCATTCATGTTTCTACCTCTTAGTTTACTCATATCATCATCCTAACGCTTTCTGGAGTAGTTGGGGAACCCATTGCTATAAATCAGAGTTTTGTTTCCAGCCCAAATCGCTTAAGTTAAAGAATCAGTTTGTCTCCCGATACGGCCAGTCGATAAAACGTCAGAGAACAGAATTCGGGGCGAGAACAACAGATAAACTCACATGTAATGCTACTTTTAGTACTAAAATGACATACGAGATTGCATGCTTGTAATGATACAACTACTCCAGATGATCGAAAATGGAATATTGTATAAAAAAGTTGCATCTTCCTAAGAAGATAAAATACTTTATATGGTTTACACGATATAATAGACTTATATCAATTGAACTCAGATTTAACAGAAAGATGATTGAATCACCAAAGTGATCGATGTGATGCTATTGTAGAGGATGTTTCACATAATATCAGGGTTTGTTATAGGTCTAAATAGATACGACAACAATTTCTTTCACAAAATGAGCTTGATAATATGTCTGCTAGGTTGATGAGAGGCTAGAAACACGAGTTTTTAACTATTTTTTACCCTTTATTTACTATACTTTAGTTGTGTTTGAGCTAATAGAAAGTACTTTATACTTATTACGTGTATTTTTTGTGTAGGGCTTGTTTCCGAGTAAACGAACATTTTGGAACTTAAATAGAGATTTTGGCACTTTAAAGTCTGAGTAGAAGGCCAACGAATAAATTGAGATCGAGTTCAGAATTTGAGGATTATGCATGTGAAAAGATGAAGGAAACAGACGACATGACAAATATGCTAGACCCCACGCGCTGGGCGACGCGGCTTGCATCGTGCCTGCACCCATTTCCTGCATTGCCGAAAATCTAAGTTTCTGAAGATATTGCCTGCCGCGACGTGACAGGCCTTTCTCCGACAGATTTACTAATTTCTGATTATCCAAGGGTAATCTTGTTCGGGCACTTGGGGTATTCTATAAATACACCCAAAATACATTTTTGAAGAGATTTTTTACCTAGGGAGCATTGGAGACACGTAGAAGAGTTCAGACGTCTGAATTCGTTAGTTTCCATCACGATTCTATTCAAAACGGAAATTTAGATCAATCATCTGGTTTTAATGTATCTACTCTCTTCGTCCTAAAAAGATTGTCCTAGTTTAACTTGGCACGGAGTTTAAGAAATAAAGACTTTTGAAATGTGTGGTCCAAAACAAGGCGTAGATATTTGTGTGGCTGTAAATCATCTCATAAAGTTAATTATTTCTAAATATAGAAAGGTATCAATCTTTTTGGGACATAGGGAGTATTTCTTTTATGTTTTTAATTCTATTATGGAGTAGTTTTCTTATAGGGTTTTGACATAAATGGTGTATTGATTGACGGTTTTAGATTCAATTCTTGTTTTATTGAATTCAGTATTGGAGTTTTTAATTGAATTGATGAGCTATTTACTATTTAATTTAATCGAAAGATGAATATTTAGTGAATATCTTTGCATTATTTTATTTAGTTTTAATTGATGATTCTTCTAAGTAAGCGAAATAGCTTCTTGAATTATTGGTTGAACAAAGAGAGGAAAATATTTGAGAAATGCTTTTCTTGAGACTAAAACCTTAATGTTTTCCTACATATGTTCACTAGGTTTTTCATTAGTTCTGAACCCATGGCTAGTAATTTTACTTGATTGTTGAGATATTCTTGAATGCTTTAAGCAAAAGAAGAAGTGTTCCATGAATTATCTTAATATAAATCGGATTTAGCTCATGATAGACTGATTTTGTTGAGTAATAGGAAGAGGCTCTTGAACAATTTATCTTAAGTTATAAGCTGACGATATTCGTGAAAAGTCGTCTGAAGATCTATTTCTATCCATAGTTTTTGCACATTCTCAGGGGTTGCATTAGTGTAATTTGTGAAATTTGAATAGATAATAGAAGAGGCTTTTCATATTCCCGAGTAAACTAATTACTTATTGAATTTGAAAGACACAATAATTATTTGAAAAGAATGATAAAAATAATCGAAGCTAATTGCTAAAATCTTGCATCTGTTTTGTCTACTACCCTTACTTCTCATATTAATAGTAATTGTTGCTCTTGTTATCAATTGACTTTAATTATTTTTATAGTCGATAATCGTGGTTTATAACCACAACAACTTAAATTTTAATCATCTGAATAACACTAAGTAAGTTTTTATTCGAGTAATTATTTGTACCAATCCCCGTGGAGATGATCTAAATACTATACCATCTTTAAACACAAAGTGCTTAGATTATACTATTTTTTGAGCTCGTCATAAGCCAATGGTAGAATATCTTGATAATATTATAGCTAAGGGTTGGAAATCATCGTGTCGGGTCACTCTTATATTTTTATAATGTGGAATATTTGAAAAAAGTGTAATAGAACTGTTATTGGTAATACAACTCCCTATAGAACTTATATGTAATCAGATAACAAATTATGCTCGTGAAATCACTGAAATATTTCCTACTCCCATACTAATAGTTTGGTTTTCCCCTTGTGCAGGAAAGATAGTGAATGTTGGATTACTCAGGTAAGATGAAACCTACTTCAAAACTGACTAAAGAATTGTGGAGCATCAAGCAAGGATTGATGTCACAATCTGAATGGATTAAGAAGCAATATAAGTAAAATCAGATTGCTTAATGACTTTCAAGCTTATCAATGAGGCGGATGTACAATACCATCCACGTAGACCTATTATTGAAGATTGTAGACATTTGTCGGTAAAGTTGCTGCAATGTGACCTGGAGGTCACAGGTTCAAGCCGTGGAAACAACCTCTTGCAAAAATGCAAGGTAAGGCTGCGTACAATAGACCCTTGTGGTCCGGCCCTTCTCCGGACCCCGCGCATAACGGGAGCTTAATGCATCGGCCTGCTTTGTAGACATTTGCCGAAGGCGCCAATAAAGCCACACTTAGACATGTTTGGACTTTGGAGCGAGACAATTCAGTGTGTCGAGGCCACAATCAGAGGTGGATCTAGTGTTTCTAAAACGTGAGTGCACCACTTAAAAAATAAGAAAAAAAAGTAGAAAGTGGAAACTAATCCCTAACCCTCTAGGTAAATAACTAAGTATTCAACCAAGTGCACCATTCAACCTTTTTGGAGCATGAGTGCCAGCAATTAATATTATATCAATTCTAGAATAAAATGTACATAAAATATTTAATTTTATGAGAAGATCATGTGTTCATGTGCCCTATAATTTACATGTAAGTTCGCATTTGTCCGCAACCATAAAGAGGCCCTGCTAATCTGGAGTATTACATTTAAGGATATGAATTTTTTTCTCCTGACAGGTATAAGCTGTGTTGCTTTTGAACGATTGTAAGATCTTTATTTAGTTTATTTTCCAATATACCAGAAAAAATGACACTCACTTTCCCAAGGTGGCTGCACCTTTGGTATTTAATAATGTACGGTTTAAAAATGTTAAAGTGACAAATTTAATCTTTAAGTAAGAAACTTTTTATTTAATAAAAGATAAATAATAATTTTAAAGTATATATTCCCTTTGTTTTAATTTATTTGTCTCATTTTTCTTTTTAGTCTATTTTAAAAGGAATAGTATTTCTTTCCTAATTTGACAACTTTTTAAATTTCAATATCCCACGGGACATGTTTAAAACTATAAGATTAGAGGACATTTTGGTACATTATACATATATTTAGTTTAATACCATAAGATTCAAAAAATTTATTTACATTTTAAACTTCGTGTCAACTCAAATTATTATTATTATTATTATTATTATTATTATTATTATTATTATTATTATTATTATTATTATATAACACAGAATAGGTAGGGAGAACCTTCCAATAATTAAATGCGAAGAGGAGAATTTGATTCCGTCAAAGTAACTAGGTGCACCTACAGAATAATTATCCACAGTGCATTGTCTAGCTTCTTCTTTTTCTTCTATCTATTCTCCACTTTCTTTTATTCTCTCCACCCCTTTTTTGACTTTTGCAGAGTGGTTTTAGACCCTTACAATCTCCATCCAATCACCTGAAGATCATTATTTAGACTTTCAAGTTTCAACTATAGTCCCCACTGAAAATATTCGTACAACTTGAACATCTTTAGTGTTATATAAATCTTAATAGTCACCACTTTTTTTTTATATTCAGTTTCCCGGCTTATGCCAGACTATTCTTGAAGATAGTAGTTTCAGTCCCTCAGCATTACTAACAGTAAATCGCGGGATGTGCTTGAATGACCATGATTTGAGAACAGAGAAACTGATATCATCTACAAAGTCCTACTCCAGAAGAGAGCAAATTGCTCCCATCAGGGTTCGAACTTCGAACTCACGCTGTAGGCCTCCAACTAAATTTTAAGTTTTCCTCATTTGACATCCGTCCCGGGGACATAGTGACCACTTTCTTAATGATGCATCGCTTCCCCTCATTACTTGATGAGCGTATTATGTTTTGTTCGTTGGTCCCTATAAAATAGATCACTATCCCTCCTTGGCAACATCTGATCTGCTATATACGGTACATTGATGCACGTCTTTCTGATGTTTACCTTTCGCTCTGGTACGTGTTAATCAATCTACACATCATATAAGAACCCTTTCGCTAACTAAACGTCAACATCCAAATTTAGGAATTGGCGCATAGTACAATATGATGTTTTATGAAGGGCACTGAAACCACGGGATCCTCTTCTATTAAAGGAAACACGAAATGACAAATACATAGACACCCCCTCAATTTAACATCAAATTTCGCAGTCTACTAAGCTTTATTCCTATGGATCATTCTAAATTCATACAAAATATATTTATTAAATATAAATTTAACAATTTCAAATAATCTGACTTTCTTTTGAAGTGGCAGACCGAACAAATAAAATGTTACATGTCAGCCAAAAAAAAAAGGGAAAAGAATTAAAGAATATGACCAAAAATAAGAACAACAATGAAGGTCAAAATTAAAAAGAAAACTCTGACCAAAACAGTGAGGAAGTGAACCAAAATAACTTAAAACATTTTTTTTGGTTACATTAGTACATTTTGTGCAATAATTTATTGTGCAATAGGACTTAACCGTAACGGCTCGGTTAAGTCCTATTGTGCAGTACTGCGCAATAGGGGTACTTTTATTTGTTTCAACACTTGGTATAATTTCAAAGGTTTGAAATTCACATTTTTTTTCACATTTTGATCAAAGATTAGTCATGTCTTAAGACTCTGAAATGTCAATATTTTATATATAACCTGATATTTTTTTATGCGAACAATAGTGTAGGCTCAATACATCAAGGATACATAAACGTTCGAAACGTCATTTTAGGGGTTGTAAACGGCCATAAGTAAGTTTTATTTGAAAACTTGTTATCATTAGGTTTAAGTGTTTTATTTTTAGGATTTTTATTTAAGCGTTTTATTGTTTAGTCAAAACATTACTTTATTTCGAATATGTCTAGATTTTTTTCCTAATTAATTTAGGATGTCACATGAGTTAGTAATAAAAGATAATAAAGACTAAGATAACTAATTATTATACGTAAAAAAATATAATATTAACTTAAATTGTACAGCTTAATTACATATGCACAATCTCTAATGGATCCCACATGTAGTAGACTTTAGATTAACCTTAAGCCTAAGGCTAATATGATCCCCACCACCCTTGCCATAATGTGCTTTTTCTTGGGATTACGTACGAATGGTAAGGGTGGTGGGGATCATATTAGCCTTAGGCTTTGCGCCCTTGACCATAATGTGCTTTTTCTTGGGATTACGTACGAATGGTACACCCAAAATAGATGGTCTGCTGGAATCAACATCGTCATCCTCATCAGATTATCAGACCGCAGGCGTCGAAGGATGAACTTGAAATAATATATAAACAATTAGTATTAATTTTAATTTAATACATTCACTTTGGTAAAAAAAAATCAAACTTGTGTGTCGACGGGCTCCTGAGAGGGGTCTGGTTTAGAATCTGAAGCAGTATCATAGATGGGATCCTGAATGGCTGAAGCTGGAGCTGGAGATGGAGTTGGAGCGGGAGCGGGAGCTGGAGCTGGAGACGAATCCTAAGATATAAAAAATTATGAAATAATCAGTATAAGTATTTTAATTTTTTAAAATAAGTATTTTAAACACTAACCCATGATGTAAAAAATCCTCGAAGTCTATGAATGATAAGTCATAGTGCAGTTTCCTGTCACCTTGAACATTACGAATTGGCCGCTCAACACGCACTATTGCGTTATATGAAACCCAATCTATGTCATCACGTACACCGCTGAGATGATGACCCAGGTACATCTAAAAATAGTTGTGTCGGTGTATATGTAGGTGTCGACGGTCGGTAAGAAGTCAACGGGCGGCCTGAAGTATACGGGACATCTGAAGTCAACGGATGTTGCTGGGCTAGAGCAGGATCAGGAGCATGCTCGTCAGGCTCATCTACTAGACGAAGTCCTCTGGCACCACTTTGGCCATGATCCCCTCGGCCACCATCCCTTCTAGCCCCACCCCCTCTGCCACCCCCTTCTGCCACTATCGTCTCCACGAGGTAAGCGACTATGACGGGCACGTCCATCTATTGCCTGATACGGGCTGTCTGAAACATGCTCATACATACGTCTGACCTCTTGTGCATGTTGGATACCCAACTCTGCTACCTGAACGATCTGGGCAGCAAATCTCGTTGTCTCGAGGATATCTATATATTGTAATCCCAAATGGCACATTATTTGTACTGTCCGCAGCTGCATTTTGTTTGCAAATATTAATAATTAGATAATTTTTAACGTAATGATTAAGATAATTAATTAGGATTAAGTGCGGTAAACTTACCAAAACCTCATATTGCCTCGCGAGTGATGCATATCCTTGGCCACCGGGAACACGTATATCAGGGTTGACAATCAAGCTGCGTATGATCTACCGATACCACTCTATGTAAACCCCGATCAGAGTCATATGACCGATCTCCGTTGTGCTCTGCAGCCTCTGAGCCCAACGCTCGAGCTGGGTGTGCATAAAGGTTTAATATGTAGGAGTCCTAGTAGAATGCTCATCTCGGTGATAGTGGTGGTACTCTCAATTAACCGAATTAGGAATATTCTATACATGCCCAAATTATCGTATTACGCAGTGGGGTACGTGATCCTCAACGATCTACATGTGGTTCAACAGACACCGCGACATCTACACGACCTCACCATCCCGATAAAATGCCGGCAATTGATTCCAAAACTGATCATATAACGTCCATATAAAAGCCTATAAAAATGACCACAAATTAGTAATAATAATAATAATAAGGTAATAATGTAAAACCAAACAATTTTACCATGCCATCCGTCATATGATCAAGTTGATCCCAGAACGGAAGAACATTGTGGTGCATATCCATTTCTCTGGATATAAAACACTCTTAAGAGTTTTCATCATCAAAACACTCTTAAGAGTTTTCATCATCAAAACAAGCTTAGCATGAACATGAGTCTAATGGTTCCTTATATAGTATCCCTTTTACAATAAAGGCCGGAAAGTGGCCTTTGCACAATAATTCTACATGGGCCCTTCTTCTCTTGAATTGTATTCCTAGCCTCGAATTCGCACTCCTAGCCACGAATTGGATGAATTTCCTTCCTAGCCACGAATTGCACTCATTATCCATTAATTGTACTCCTAACGACGTTAACACTTCTAGTCACATTGTGTGGCTTCCATCATTTGGCCTTCATCTACATGCTTCTTCCAAGCAATCATCCACACAATGTATGCCCTTATGATTTGTCCTTTCATGGCCTCCAAAGGACCTATCTCCATCACCAAAGGGTGTGTGGCATGAAAATGCACGTCTGAAGCTTCATCACGGGTTTTAGCCTTCATAGTCATCCATGAGCTTCCTAGGATCATATCATCCTCCCCTTCTTCAAAAGGATTCATCCTCGAATTCGAACCTTGCAAAAACCAAGGGAAGATATACGAAAACATGATTCTCAGAGCATGAGGGTCAGTACAAAAGGCAATAATCATACTTTCACTCCAAGGATGAATAAACTTGTGGTACAACCACACATCAATAATCACCATGAATAACACTCTCACATATGAGGTATGAAGAAGTCGATTCCTCCAAATATCATGAAACGAGGATAAAGTAAAGAAATCAATGGATCTAAAATTAGAAGCATGGAATGCTACATTTGTTCTAGAAGATATGAAGCACATTTGATCCTCATTTTTTAAACAAGAGCACTCACACAAGTTTAAGACATCACCGGGGTCAAAAGAAAAGAATATCCACACATCTTGATCAAGACAACAATAATATACCTCAATAAGACATTCACTCTCAAAATAGAACTCATCATAAGCAAACAAATAGTAAAGAAATGTGTCACTTAAGATGACTTCATCCATGGTGTCCTCATATGTAGCATTTCTATTAGATTCAACGACATAAGCAAACATACTACAAGGATTTGTAACGCCCAAGAAGGAAGTAGTAATTTGGAAACAAACATCACCTTCTTTTTCAAAACATTCTTTCACATGAGGATTTACATGACACATATCACCACCACGTCCTTAGACCTCATCACTTGACACAGAGATAAGATCAAAAGAATCATTTTCACATGTATCAAATAAGGGGGGATGTCACACTCATTCAATTGACCAACTATATCCATATCATCACTAATTGGAGGTTTATTAAACACATCACAAGATACCTCGACTAGTGGATTATCAATACACTCAAATTGATCATCCGTATCACATAATAATGTACTATTATTCAAATCACAAGTGCCAATACTAGGTGGACACAAATCAATCTTACAAGAAGAATCAATTTGGTCATCAATAGGATCAACTAGTGTAGGAACACTCTCAATAATGACATTATCATTACATGGCAAAGAATCATTAAGCTCACATAAAGATAAATTATCACTCATACTCAAGGAAACAACATGATCATTCACATTACTTGGAGAGTTGAGATTAGCTATTTTACCTTGAAGAGCACACACACCATCTTATTTACCGTGGTTTTCCATAGTGGAGCACATTTTCTCCTTTTGGAAGCCTTCAACTACCTCATTATCTTCCAAAGTTTGTGGTTCCTCGTTTCGGTTTGCTTCCAAGAATACCTACATCATTATCAAGACAACTAGAAAACAAATATAAGTCACATGAGTTAGAATTGAATTGTGACAATCCTTTCATATCACTCATCACAACCTCTTTTTTTTTTCTCTAGAGTTGTCGCTTTTCTCTTCTTTACTCCTCTCAATTGCATGGGAGTTGGGACAAGTGCTAAGAATTTCTTGAGAAGGAATTTGTCACGACCTAAACCGGAGGGCCACGACGGGCACCCGGACCCTACCTGCCGGGTACCACCAAGCATATAATCCACACCTAATCATATTTAAATACGGACTAAGCTGAAAAAAGACTAAATAAAGTTTTAACCGAAAACCCCAACTTATATATATACATACGCCGACAAGGCCATATATGACAACTACACATAAGACATCTATCTATAAGCCTCTAAAGAATACATAACATCACAAGGGCGGGACGGGGTCCTGCCATACCCAAGTGCATATGCAGAATAACATACCACGACCAGACTACAACTCTGAAACAAGTAGAGTGCTCTAATACCAGCTGAACCAGCAACCTACTAGCGTGAACCGCTACCCTCTTTAACTGAACATGCGGGCATGAAACGCAGCGTCCCCCGACAAAAGGGACGTCAGTACGACTGATGTACTGAGTATGTCAGGCATAAGAAATAACATAACAGAGATACATAACCTTCTAAAACAGAAACAGCCGACCAGTAGTAAATGCCTCTGAGGGCCCTAATACATATGCCTAAATGTTATGCATAATACAAATGCGGTGTATATATATATATATATATATATATATATATATATATTGCGGAATGTGCAACCCGATCTAATATATTTTAGTGTTGCGGAACGTGCAACCCGATCCAATATATGTTAATGTTGCGGAACGTGCAACCCGATCCAATATATGTTAATGTTGCGGAACGTGCAACCCGATCCAATATATTATATGTATATATGCATGAATGACAATGAAACATTCTGAACTTATCGGATGATATAATATCCTTTCCCCTTTGGCTAACACTGGAAGTACTTAACATATACCTTCGGCTAATATTGGGAATATCAACATTTCTCATATATACCTCAATAAGGACTTAGAAATATATTTAGACATGCTTTTAACATAGGAATCAACAACATGAATATTCTTAACTACTAGAAGTAGAATAATTTATGAAATAATATCACGGTTATATTTCGTTACATGGAACATGCCAAAAGTAAGAAATAATTTGCCTTAACATACCTTGTTATCGAAATTATGTAAGTTCCATAGTCTTTGTAAGCTCTATGAATGAGTATCTACATCATACATATGCTTTAAATCATAATCAGACCAATATACTATTAATAAGTTCATTGAGATATTTTATCGAACACCTTGTACGCGTAGAATCTATGCCTCTTCTGTATGGAAATCTATGCATGTAGCAAAACAATAGCCTGCCTAATCCTCCTTCTTAATCACATAAAGACTATAATAATCCAAAGAACTTCATATGCAACCTCCAACTCCATATAGGCAGTCCCAACAATACCCAACCAAACTTAACATTTCCGATAATCACTTTAGAAACTAATGGCAAGAATCATGCCCTATAACTTGTATAAACTTAGGAACAAGAAGCATTACCTCTTTTAGGCGCAGCGATGAGCGTCGTCGGACAACCTTTCACCCAAACCAGATTCCGACAAGCGGAAACATGACCCAAAAATTGACTTGAGCTAAAGCTTATCCGAAACCCAAGGTCTTTGCTTGATTTCTGAGTGTTCAAGCTTGTTCAAGGATTCGATTTTGCTGGAGCTAAGGTCCAAAACACCATAAATTTTCCCCCTTTTTGGGTGAGCAAAAGCTTACAGAAAATCCTCTAGTTTGGTCGAGAATTTTCAGAAAGCTTTACCAATTGAGATGTTACGGGATTACTACTGCACTTGGACGATTTTTCCTTTCTAAGGTAAGGGAAAAGGGGAGTTTATTTGTACGAAATGAGTATCAATTATTCTTCAAAGAAAACTTCTACAAGGCTTAGGAGATGAAGAACACTTAATAGCACGGTTTGGTATAGAAAAAGAATAAATGCTTGTCCCCCACTTAACTCAATTCTTAACATATTAGGTTGCCACCTAGAATTCTGATATGCTTAGTCACTTATGTGGCTGATTTGCACATTACATGTAAAGTGCCTTTGGCAGTCAATCCTCTTGATAGTACGGTAGTAGCATCTAAATGTCTCCACTAAATATTGTCCCATTAAAATTAATCAATTACACACACAATTAAATTCTTGATCCCAATTCACTTAAATCTTAATAACTTATAAGACCTTCATATACTCAATGTCATAATTTTGCAATATGACACTAGTCCATAACCTCTTTGGGGATATACAACTATTATTATCAATCCCCGTCATCACACTTGTTAAATCCTAAATTATTTCGGGATCACATTCTTTTATATACTAATTTCCTTAATAGCATACGTGAATCTAACATAAATTTTCTGAGGCCCGGGTCTACTTGCCTACGTTTATGTGCTCAAACCATCACCCGAAAGTACGGGGTGTTACAGAATTGGTTCACCCTCCACTTCTTCCTTCCCTTTGGCTTCAATTTGAAGGGTCTTCCCCTCCTTCACTTGTTGTGTTTTGGACAAGCGTTCTATCATTCGGTGTATATGCCCTTCCATCATTTCGAATCTTTTGTCCATTCTTTAAAAAAGTGAAGGATAGGGATCACTCATTCTAGGAAGTGTTTTACTCGCACTTGCTTCTTCTTTAGGGATTATGGGTGGAAAGAGAAGTCCCCATTTATTGTCCACTACACGCTTGTACCATTCTTACTCATATGGAACTCCATGTTCTTGGAATCAAGGATATCCCAAATATATGTGATAAGTATCCATGGAAAGCACATCATACCAAACATCATCTTGGTATTCACCATGTGTAATGAATACCTTCACTCTCCCATCAACCCAATACCCTCCCTCGTCATAATAAGGATCCCGTCGCATCACATTAGGTATCTTCAACCATTCAATCGCATGAGGGGTGATTAAATTTGTGTAACAATCATCATCAAGTGCAAGATAACAACCCTCACAACCAAAGACACTAACTTTCAGAATTCTCCTTTGCGGGTCATTTCCTCCTTGAAGCATTGCATTTCCTCTACTTCCATTGCCTATCGATACTCCCCTCCTACCTTCAACATCATAGTCATATTGAGAATATGACATACTTGTTCTAGGATAAAAGGCACCATTCATTGTATTTCTCGTGGTAGGAAATGTATATTTTTCCTTATGATTCCTCTTCTTATACCTACAAAATGAGCAAACAAGTTAGTAGCAAAAGCCCTCACGTCACTCTTTATGGCTACTCACTCCTCACGTCACTCAAGTGTTCTTGCAATGTTGTAATGAACCTAAGTCCAATCAATCACACAAGGTTGCTTAGCCTATGTGGAGGAATGGATTTTTGTTAAGTAGAAAGGACGACTCAAATTCTAACGGACGGGGTCAAGAACCTTCAACGAAATAAAAGAGAAAAAATTAAGAAGAATTAGCATGAAATGAAAATTCGGACTCAAGAACTAGTTAACAATCAAGTAAGAATAATTACTAATTGTTAATTAGCTTAGAGGATTAAATAAATGAGAAGGAAAGCAAAAAAATCGATTTTCAACACTTTAGAATTTTTTTTGAGAATTTGAGGTGAAAAATGATGAAATTCAAGAATTAATTAGCAAAAATATAGGTTTAATCACTTGTTGTTAATTAATTAGAAGTACTAAAGTATTAAGAATATGATAAAAAATCAAAACGGGAGAAAGTTTGGCAAAAATCGGGTCAAAAATGCCCGAAATAGGGACTGAAACAGGACAAAATAGGGGGAAAATGGGCTGGCAGCCCTCTGAAGATGGGCTCTATGCACTGACACAGCTAGAGTGGGCTTCCTGCGGCACGTGGAAGCCATCGACCGGGACGCAGCGCTTTGTTGGTCTTGGCGTTGGTCGCCCGACTTAGCGCTATGTCGATTGCTACTGATTGGCGTGGCGTCTTGATTGGGCAGCCTATGTTGATGTTGCGGGGCCCTACTGATGTGGCACGCTGACTGGGCAGCCACACAAGCTGTTCTATTGATGTGGTGGGGCCCTCCTGATGTGGTATTTTAAAAAAAGTTGACTTTTTTTAAATCCAAAAATTGGCTGAAATTGGGGCCCCACCAAATCAAGGACTTTCCTTTTTGGCCATATAAACACTTTTTAATCCTTTGACTTGAACTTTTTTGGATCAAATATCCCTTTTTGGATGACTTCTTCGACATGAATTTATGAAGTTGACTCAAGAATATGAAGAACACTAATTTCCAATCCACCTCAAATCAACTCCAAATTGCACAAAATTTTAAATCCGGTCTCTTCTTGATTAGTAGAACAAAACATAATAACTCTCGAAGGCAATAGAAACCTCGTTCACCAAAAGTCACTTTCAAGTTTCAAACCTTCAAGGTCATTCAATGGTAGAATCTTCAATACACCTTCAAATGTCACGAAATTTGAAGCATGTGGTTTTTTTTTATCAAGGAACTCAAATATGACCTCAAATCCACTAAAAGAACAACAATTTTTGGATTTTTTTGGAAATTTAATTTTTTTAAATTTTTGGGGCAATTTTCAAAATAGAAGAACCTAGGATTAAGAATTGTGGATTAAGATATGATACCAAATATTAAAGATCAAAATGCGGAATCAAAAGATAGGAAGAAATCAAAGATGAGAAGAGAATGATATAAGATTAGACACAAGAATAGTAATCCAAAGCAACCAATGATACATAAATCAAAGACCTCAATAGAATTAAACTATAAAAACACTCAATCTATGAAAGATGAATCCACATGTGAGCAATACTCATGTGCAATTCATGAACTAGATTCAAAACAACTAAACTATCACACTAATTAACTATCCTAATCATTAAAGCTAATCCCTAGACTATGCTAAAAACTAACATAAAACACTCATAAGAATTTTCATCATCAAAACAAGCTTAGCATGAAAATGAGTCTAAGGGTTCCTTATATAGTATCCCTTCTACAATAAAGTTCCAAAAGTGGTCTTTGCACAAATAACCCAATATGACCCTTCTTCTCTTGAATAACAATCCTAGCCTCGAATTTGCACTCCAAACCACGAATTGGATGAATTGCCTTCCTAGCCACGAATTACACTCATTAGCCTTGAATTGCACTTCTAACCACGTTTGCACTTCTAGTCACATTGTGTGTTTTGCATCAATTGGGCTTCATCTCCATGTTTCTTCCAAGTAATCATCCACACAATGTATGCCCTTGTGACTTGTCCTTCAATGGCCTTCAGAGGCCCCATCTCCATCACCAAAGGGTGTGTGGCATGAAAATTCACATCGAAGCTCCATCATGGGTTTTAGCCTTCATAGTCGCCCATGAGCTTCCTAGGATCATATCAGCACCACCCTAGCTATAATCTCCCAATTGGTCCAGAACAACTAGAAAGAGCAAATACTTTAAACTCACGTGGGAACCCAATGTGTTCGGGAACATGATGCCCCCGAATATGATAAGTAAATATAGATGGGCACAACGATCCACAATCTCTTAATCTGTGTTGTCTACAATAGGATCTGTCTCGTCCGTGGCATTTAAGTAAGCACAGAGGACATACATCAACACTTGACTCTTGACTCTATCCATGGAAATCACCGGCTCAACTACTGCTGTAATTTTGGCTCATGAGGATGAGCCTCACTGTATAATGGATGTCCATCTACCTACAGTCCAAACATGACCTTCACATCTAGAAGCGTGATAGTGGCCTCACCAATGCGAAGATGAAAGGTGTGGGTCTCCGATCGCCATTGCTCAACCATAGCCGTCACAAGAGCTCGATCATGTTGTACCCAACCAACAACGACACAACGGTAGATACCGCCCCGATACAATATCTCTAATATGCGGGGATGTGGGGGTCGAGCCTATAAAAGATCCCACACATGTTCCACCATATAGGGATGAAACAACGTACTTGTATGTATATGCTCAGTCCATAATAGCTTTGACCTATGATTATCCTGTAGACTGAGTACTGATCTATCGATGGGCCTCGGGTGAATGTTGGGATCCATGGAGGTGTCGTATCTTTACAAACAATGTTTAAATTATTCATTATCCTTTATCAAAAAATTATACTAATTAACTAGTCTGTTATTGAGAAATTATTTTAACTATCTAATTTCTCATAAAATTATAATAATAATGTTTGATAATAAACTAATGGTTTAGTTTATCATTCATTGTTCGTTTTATGATGTGTTATATTTTTATGAAATAATTAGGAAATTAAATTAACTAGCTAATATTTTATTTTTAATCCTAAACTAATGGTGTTCAATCCTAAACTAAGGATTAACTATTTTTAATTAATTATTAGTAATTAATTATTATATTAACTACACGAAAATTATAGTAATGATGTTTTTAATCATAAACTAATGATGTTCAATCCTAAACTAAGGACTAAAGTAATGACGAACTAATTATTAAACGGAAAATTATATTAAGTAACTAATTAATAATTGATTAAAAATTAACACATAAAATTAGATAACTAACTAGCATATTAATAATTAACATGGAATAAACAATTTTATAAATAAATAAATTAACAATTAGGAGATTACTATATTTTTTTCTAATCAACTATTTAACAAACAATTAAAAATTTTTAAAAAATCACAAAAATGGGCTGGCGGGGCAGTAGCGGACTACCCCTATTGCGCAAAAGAAAATTGCAAAAAACAATACTTTTTTCAAAATTTGAGACTATGAAACATTAATCATGCTTAGGATTATAATGTATTTAACAATATAATTAAAAGTTCATAGTAAAATACTTAGATTGAAGGTTATTTTTTTGTTTTGAAATCGAGTTTTACGTCGCTTTATTCCGAAATCCGAGCTTTGAATTTTGTTCCTTGACTTGAATATATTGAGAGTCTTGACTTTCGGAATGAAATTTGAACCAAAATGACCTTTTAAAAGGTGGGACATCGGATTATTTAACTTTAATGGCGGTTTTGAATTTTTAATTTGTAAAGGGGGGCCATTGGGGAAGAAGGGTCCCTTTGCGGTTTATCTAACCCTATTGCACAGTAAATCACTGCGCAAAAGGTACTAATGTAACGAAAAAAATTGAGTTATTTTGATTCACTTTTTGGGTCATTTAAGTTCCGGACTCCTAGCAATTCTATGGCAGCACCCTCCTCTCCCGCCACCCCCCAAAAAAACCTCTTTTATATGCGTCGTAGATAGTAAGAATGGAGGCAGTTGTTCTTGAGAGAAGTTTGAGAACAATTTAACTGCCGTCACTATTAGGGGAAATGAATGATTTAAGTTCAATTTAAACCGATCGAAATGGATTGAGTCGATAATGGATAATGGATCATTGTTAAATCTTATCTAAAACTATTGTTATGAAATGCAAGTTGTTAGGTACAAAGCCAAAGAAATGCAGATTGAGTCAAGTTTTTGCTCATGTTTTTTTTTTTTGACATTTTAGCATAACTCATTGATTACAGACTAAGAATTAAGAGATTTATTGAATTTAATCAGTACAAAACTTTCTTGGTGAAAAATAAAAAAATCCACATACAAAAAAAATAAATCTAATTAGGCTAATTTAGGGGAATAGAGAATACTAGATAGGAAAAATAGATTCTTTTGCATCTCGATTCAGTTTTTGAAAAAAAAAAATCATCGAAGAAAAAAAATCTGATGTGAGAACTTGACATAATACGACGAGTTGAAACACTAAATGAAATAAAATACTTTATTCCATCTCTGCTCCTGTAAAAAGTTTGGAAAATTGGCACGAGGTAGTCCATAGTCCATACTCATATTTCAGGCTACATAATTTGAAATGCCCTGTCGAATTTGAACTCAAATTCTCTCCCTCTCTTTTGAAAATTTTATTCAATTACTTTCTCTAAATTCAATCTTCTCCCCATATCTCTTTATCATTACACCCGAATACATTCTCTTAATCTCCTAAACATTTTAAAGAGCTTGAATATCAATTTTGGAGGTGTTTGGAAGCAATTTGATACGGACTTGAGCTGAATTTTAGACTGAAAACTTGAGGTTGAAGAATGATGCCTTCATATATGTATCCCCTATTGTATCTCGTGTATATCCTCATGTATATCACATTGTATATTATCACTTGCATATCATATATTTTTTTGTTAATACGTGAAAATTTATTTGTAATATACACCGAAATGCATGGTACACCATTTGATATACACATCTCAAAGTGGCGTCCAAGAAAAATTAATATACAAGATTATACAATATGATATATGGATGTTACACATGCATATTCTAGGTTCATTTTTTTTTTTACTTGAAACAAGTCCAAAAACACTTTTAATAATTCTCAAATTTTATATATAAATTTGTTCATGTGATTCCAACCAATATTAACCCCTCACACTCACAAGAAGAAGAATTGAGATGAAAATAGCTATGTTAATTTTCGGAAGGGTAATTTGGTTTGCTAGCCTAAAATATACTAATATTAGTTGAGAGTTATATATAGGCGTCAATATTCCAAAATAGATTAAATTATATGGTTGATTCAAGATAACGTAAAGAATGGGTCATGTCCAATTTATCATAACTAATAGAATATATGCAAATATATTCTATTGATATAATTAGTGATTTTGTATATCTGTAATTATTGTAGAAATATTTTATATTAGTTAGGTGAATATTTGATTTCCGTGATTATATCATATGATAAGTATTGTATATTATATATATAAGCTAATTACATTAATGAAGAGATTATTCTCTTTCATGGTATCAGCAGTCTAGGGCAAATGTTTTCCTTCTCCATCCTTCCGCCGCCTTATCTCCTCCTCGGCCGCCCCTTCGGAATTTTTTTTCCGCCACCCTAATTTTATTCTTGTTCCTCAATCATGTCAACACAAAGAATACATAATCCTGCTCTTGCAGTCTCCAACATCAAGAACAACATCCATATCGTCCTTGAAATGGAGAACGTCCAATACGCGACGTGGGCGGAACTTTTTAAAATTCATGCAAGGTCTCATAGAGTCCTCCATCACATCGTCAAACAGTAAAAAGGCAAGGAGAAGGTGCCTTCCACCGATGATGAAATAGTGTTATGGGCAACTCTTGATACTACGGTCCTCCAATAGATTTATTCCACCATCTCTACGGACCTCTTGCACATAATTATCGAACCCGACTCCACGACAATGGAAGCTTGGAATAGGTTGCATGATATATTCCAAGATAACAAAAATTCTCGTGTCGTAACCCTTGAGCAAGAATTCTCTCACACAACTATGGAGGATTTTCCGAATGCATCCGCCTATTGTCAAAGGCTCAAGAAATTGTCTGATCAACTCAAGAACGTCGGCGCGCCGATCACGAATGATCGTCTCATTCTTCATATGGTTGCGGGCCTCTCCGAGGCATATAATGGAGTTGGAACTCTCCTTCGCCAAAGCAATCCTCTCCCGCCTTTCTACCAAACACGTTCCATGCTCACCCTAGAAGAAGCAAGGTTGGCTAAAAAGGACGCCACCAGAGCACATTCCGCCATGATGGTGGCCACGTCCCGAGACACCGATGACCCTCAATCATTCTCTGAAAATTATAGTTAAAACCGCAACAACGGTGGTAGCAAAAAAGGTCAAAACCAGAAAAATGGTGGCAAAAACTGTGGTGGTTGCAACGGTGGTAGCTGAGGTGGCGACAGTGGCGGCTAGCAGGGGTCCGGGCTACATCACCACTGGCAGCAGCCTTGGGCCAGTGGGCAGTGACCCATTCCGCCCTGCCCTTTTCCCACACAAATTTAAGCCATGCCCAATGGTAAGCAGCAACATCATGCTCAACAATAACATGCCCGGCAGCAGCCTGGCCTGCTTGGGCCTTGGCCACATCAGGCCTTCACTGCTGCGGGCCCAGCAGTCTCCCCGACCCAAACGGATATCGCGACAGCGATGCATACACTTGAGCTAAATCCTCCGGATGCAAATTAATACATGGACACCGGTGCTACTTCTCATATGACATCCGCTCAATGTAATCTCTTATCTTATTTCAATTTGAGAAAACATTATACCATAATTGTGGGTAATGGTCATTCAATTTCAATTTGTGGTTATTGTCACACAAATTTGTCTCCCCCGAACCCGTCTCTAGCATTGAAAAATGTCATTCATGCTCCTAAATTAATTAAACATTTGGTGTCTGTTCGAAAATTTATAATTGATAACTCAGTTTTTATTGAAATTGATCCATCTGAATTTTCTGTGAAGGATTTCTGGACGAGGATACATCTAATGAGATGTGATAGTCGGGGAGAGCTCTATCCCATCACCACCACCATCACCACAAAACAAGCCACATCGGCAACGTTTGCCACTTTAGCACATTCCTTATGACATGCACATTTGGGTCATCCGGGAGCGTCTATTGTTGCTTCCCTGAAAAATAATAAATTTATTGAGTGTAGTAACTCTCGTAGTGCTAATGTTTTTTTCCTTCTTGTCTGCTTGAGAAACATATTAAATTGCCTTTAGTTGCCTCTAATTCCAGTACTATGTTGCCTTTTGAGATTATTCATAGCGATCTTTGGATGTCTCCCGTTTCGAGCTCTTCGGGCCACCGTCATTATGTTTTGTTGTTGGCTGATTACTCGAATATTTTGTGGACATTTCCTTTATCTAAAAAGTTTCAAGTTTTTTCCACATTCCTATCATTTAAAGCATTCATTCGTACTCAATTTGAACGGGAGATTAAGAATATTCAATGTGATAATGGAATGAAATTTGATAATGGGTCATTTAGAGAATTTTGTAGAATTAATGGTATATCTTTTTGGTTCTCATATCCTCATACGTCATCACAAAATGGGAAAGCCGAGAGAAAAATCCACACCATTAATAATATTATTCGTACTTTAGTGGCTCATGCATCATTACCACCTTCTTTTTGGCATCAAGTTTTACAAGTGGAAACTTACATTCTCAACATACTCCCTAGCAAAGGATTAGCCTACCAATCTCCACTCAAACTTCTTTACCAAAAAAACCCTTTGTATTCTCATCTTAGGGTATTTTGGTGTTTATGTTATCCTCTATTCCCCTCCACCACCATTAACAAACTTCAAGCCCGGTCTATCGCTTGTATTTTTTTTGGGGTACCCATCTAATTATCGTCGTTATAAATGTTATGATTTATCCTCTAATAAAGTCATCATTAGTCGCCTTGTAATTTTTTATGAAACTCAATTTTCGTTTGCTAAGTTACATACTTTCGCGTCCAATCCTTATGATTTTTTGGATGATGGGCTCTCACCATATGTTGTCCACCATTTGGCCCAACCTGCACCTCGGAACATGGACCAGCAGGCGCAGGCAGACCCACTGCCTGCTGGCCCAATACTCCATCGTCCACATATTCTGCCAACAAGCCCACTGCCTGCTGGCCCAAACAGCCGTTGTCCCTAAGCTCTGCTGGCCCAAATGCTTTCGGTGTGCAGTATCTGCCAGTAGGCCCACTACCTGCTGGCCCAACTCATTCCAGCCACCAACCAGCCCAGGTCCTCCCAACCCGAATCCAACCCAACACCACAACATCTATACTGGTCCAGTCCACGACTTCTACCCAAATCCAGCCCACTTCTATTTCGGGACAAGGGCCCGTTACTCGTAGCCAACAGGGTATTTTTAAACCAAAGCAATAATTTAATCTCAACTCTAATGGCACTAAATCCCCCCTACCACGTAACTCTGTGTCTGCCCTTCATGACCCGAATTGGAAAATGGTCATGGATGATGAATATAATGCTCTTATTGAAAATAAGACGTGGAAGTTGGTGTCCCATCCACCTTGTGTTAATGTGATTCTATCTCTGTGGATTTTTACTCATAAGGAAAATCTGATAGTTATTTTGAGAGGCATAAGGCCCGTCTTGTAGGTGATGGCAAAACTCAACAGGTTGGTATGGATTGTGGAGAGACATTTAGTTCGGTGGTCAAATCGATAATTATTCGCATTGTTCTCAATCTAGCTCTCTCAAAAGCATGACTCATTCATCAACTGGACGTGAAAAATACGTTCTTACACAACGAACTCAAGGAAACTGTATACATGCATCGTTCATTGGGTTTCAGGGACCCCGTTCATTCTAATCATGCGTGATTGCTAAAGAAATCATTGTATGAGCTAAAATAGGCTCCTCGAGCCTGGTACAAAAGATTTGCAGATTATGTGTCTACTCTTGGATTTACTCATAACAAGTCTGATCATTCTCTGTTCATCTACCATGCCGGTACTTCTATGGCCTACATTCTGTTATATATGGATGATATTATATTGACTACTTCCTCTGATAAACTTCACAAGTCTATCATATCTCTTCTCAGCTCAGAATTTGCTATGAAAGACTTGGGGTCATTGAGTTATTTTTTAGGGATAACTGTCACTCGTCATGTAGGTGGCCTATTTCTTTCTCAGAGAAAGTATGCATCATAGATCATTGAATGGGCTGGCATGTCAGCATGTAAGTCATCTCCTACTCCGGTTGACATTAAACCGAAGCTGAGTGCTACTTCTAGCACACCATATGAGGATCTCTCCCTCTATCGTAGTCTTGCGGGGGCTCTTCAATATCTCATGTTTACGAGGCCCGCTATTACTTATGCAGTGAAACAAGTGTGTTTATTCATGCATGATCCGAAGGGAGAACATATGCACGCTCTCAAACGTATTGTGCGGTACATACATGGCACTCTTGACCATGGCTTACACCTATATCCATCATCAGTATCTACTCTCATTTCGTATACAAATGCTGATTGGGGTGGATGTCCAGATACCATGCGTTCGACATCTGGTTATTGTATGTTTCTTGGTGATAACTTGGTCTTTTGGTTGGCTAAACGTTAGGCTACTTTGTCGCGCTCTAGCGTGGAGGTCGAGTATCGAGGGGTCGCCAATGTGGTGTCTGAGTCCTGTTGGTTGCGAAACATCCTCTTAGAGCTTCATATTCCTATTCAGAAAGCTACATTGGTCTACTGCGATAATGTAAGGGCGATATATCTCTCGGGGAATCATGTACAACATCAGCGCACTAAACATATCGAGATGGATATTCACTTTGTTCGTGAAAAGGTTGCTCGTGGACAAGTACGTGTCTTGCATATCCCTTCACGTTATCAAATTGTTGACATCTTTACTAAGGGACTTCCCTTAGCTTTGTTTGAAGATTTTCGGAATAGTCTCAGCGTACGACAATCACCCGCTACGACTGCGTGGTGTAATAGGATATATGCAAATAAATTCTATTGATATAATTAGTGATTTTGTATATCTGTAATTATTGTAGTAATATTTTATATTAGTTAGGTGAATATTTGATTTTCGTAATTATAGCCTAGAATAACTATTATATATCATGTATATAAGCTAATTACATTAATAAAATCAGCGAGAGATTATTCTCTTTAAAAATGAAATAAGTAAAAATGTCAATCTAAGCTATTCAGCATATTGCCTTCCTTTAAATCCAACAATTGGACTTAAAGCCGAAGTTGGTCTAACAAGACTAGTGCCTTTTGAGTAAATAGTAAAAAACCAAGATATACAATTTTGAAGCCCAACGGCCCCACACCATAGGTGATCGAGAAAAAAAGTTTAGAGGACGGTGTTTCGCTTTTCAAGGGATTGTTTGGTTCAAGGGATAAGGTAAGATAAGGGGTCGTTAGGTACACTTTATCCCACTTTTTATGTGAGATAAATTAATTCTAAAATTACAATATCAAGATTATAATTTCAAAATAACTTATTTTGCGAATTAAACATTCCCTAAATGATCGTTTGATACCTAGTTAGAGTTATGTAGTTATTAGTAATTCATGAGCTAATTATGTAGAGTTAAATTATTCATGTATTAGTTATTGCACATTCTATCCTGCATAAAATAATACATAAATTTTTTCATAACTTATACATATTTTAGTTATGCGATTTTCTCAGTTGCATCTTAAAAAGTAAAAACTCTATTAATTTTATAGATGAATAACTTATATTCTAACCGACTATCAAACGTGATATTATTTATGCAGGATTTAATACCTACATTTCCCTAAATTCTTTATAGAGAGTCGGAGACTAACAAAACATATTGTCAATTTAGGAAAGAGAGAGAGGGTATCGACAGATTCTTTATTCTCCAAAATGGCCATTTGACAGTACACAACAGGCCTTAGCCTTCACAAATCATACCAAATCCACGCGTAATTTTTCCCACTCAGAAAAAAGAGAAGAAAATCAGAGTGTGACATTTTGGGCCATGCCCAACTAAAGCCCAACAAACTCAAATTAAATTACATCAACAACCGGATAAGATTCAGAATCATAAACGGGCTTTTGCTCACCGGACTTGGGCTTCTTACAGTTGTTTCTTACGGCCGTTAGCTGATATGGCGAAACATCGGTACCGAGCCACTGTTCCACTGTGAACAACTGCTGGTTGCATTGTTTGTGGGCTCCGGTAACGGTGACTTCAACGTAGTTACAGTACCATCCATGGTGTGGGCCTGTACCATCGGAAGTTAAGTTCATTTTGCAGATCGGCCCAGTCAAACATGGACCACGACCACTGAAGATATCCATGTTTCCCCTTTCGAAGTAGTTGTAACCTGGGCCCATAAGCCCACCCCATGCCTCTAGGTTCTTGATTCTAAACCCATAACCATCGGCATCGTAGAGAGTCAAACTAATGTTTGAGTCGGTTCCAGCCTTTATGATTGAGCCAGTGCGAATGTAAGCTGTGTACACACAATCATCTTCCTGTATTTTCCCATTAAATCAGCAATGGAGGAGAAAATTACAAGATGGACATCCAACTCTTAAGTTGAAGTTCAGTAGTTTTGTAATATAGGAAACGAGGTTTCTATTTTGTCTAAGGGCTCACTGTATATGAACTTCTCACACCTTTGAATTAAAACTCTGAGGCGAGCATCGAAAAAACGATAGACATCTAGCGCATTCACTCATTTTTTCTTTCTGATAGGCCAACTCAAAGAGGCGGTCAACCAACTAATTAACCTATTTGACTTGCTTCTCTTTTTAATTTATTAGAAAAAATTCTACTTTCTACTTTTACTAAATTCCTTCTACCCAACACTCTACATTGACTTATTTAAGACTAAAAATTTTAAAGACTTGTAAAGTTAATCATAAAATTTAAATTTTATTTTATTTTTTTAAACTTCATGCTTAGAAGACTGAAAGTGGGTGTGATTCTAATTCAATTAGACAAAAAGAAAACCTACTGTCGATTAAAAATGGAAAGTCAAACCTCGATTAAAAATCGAAAGTCATCATTAGTTAGACAAGCCCACTTGTTGTGCATCTCTGATTATATACACACTCATATACATAAACATACCAATGTAATCTCACCAGATCTAAGAAAGATAGAATGTACACAAATATTACTCTCTATCTTCGTGTGATAAAATATTATTTTTAATAGACTCTCGACTTAAAAGTGCTCTTATACACACATACATATTTAAAGAGAAAAGGGTGACTTACAGCAGCAATAGAAGATATGGATATGGAGAACAGGATGATCATGAGAGGGAACCATATTTGGTTAACTTGACCTACTCCCATGGCACCTTGTCGATCTGTCTAAGTTGTTTCTTTCACTAGAAAATGAGAGGATAAAGGCAAGTGGTGGACTGAATTGTGTGATGTAGGAGTAATTTATTTATAGATTGGATCAAAGCTGTGAGGGATCATATTATTATATTGGGAGTTGAAGGGTCAAGATCACATGAGCCACGTCGAGTAGATGAATAAAATAAATCAACGTGCAGAGCATAAAAATGATATCGAGAAGCTGTTCCCATTGCTATTATTTAAGCAACGTGCCTTTCGGCTATCTATACTTGTCATTACATCGGCTAGCTCATTAGTTATGGATTCGAACGAACTTAATAATTTTTTATTTAAATTTTATATTTATATTAAATATATATAATTATTTTAATTTTAAATTTGATAACTAAAATGAGCTATCGTTTCACTAACAAGTTCAATACTTATAAATTTTAAATATTGACTCCACCTCTAATTATATCCTATGAGATCTTAAGCTTGAATCCATAAATTTATGAAAATAAACAAGTCATCATCGTGGTGGGGTGTGTGTATTGTACGTAGCTAATAATTTCTTTTGTTTGTCAAATCCACTCAATTAGTTGCCAGCGCCTATTGGAAAAGTTACCAATTCTAAAGTTAAATAAATTAGAAATCTATACAGTTTCGAAATTTCCAAATAAACTTTTAAATAAGAACAACGTGATATTTAATTTTAAGAGGAATAGATAATTTAGTGCATTCAATTCAACACGCATATGGTAGGTACTATCGTATGCAAAAGTGAACGTGCATTATTGCTAATAATGCAGTGGGGATGCAGTTATGTCAATCAGATTTTATTTTTATCTTGTTAATAGTTTCAATTTTCAGTAAGCTTATAAGGACTTTTGAAAACCTATTTTCCTGTAAATTAAGCACATTGCTGAAAACTGAAATGTGAATCAAATCACCTAACGATAAAAAAAAAATAAGAGCATCATCTTTCCACTATCCAAGTCCGGCTCTCCCCAAACGTAGTTAAAAGGAAGATCACATGAATAAATGAGTTTTTATCTTTTTTAGTTACTGATTTCTTCTTCTCTTTCCTAATTCGTTTTCTAAGCAATTAGTAAATCATGAATAGAGCCCGTTTGGTTTTTGTTGTGAATGGGAAATAAAGGGATATTGTCTCCCATATTTTCTTTAATTTTTGTTGTAAAATATATTAAATATATGTATGTTTATTTTTTTGTTACTTGGAGGGAAACAACTAGCTGCAAGAACTAGTTAAGAAAGGAACCAATTTAAAAAGGACTTAGAGGGATTCAAGAAAGGGTTTCATCCTAAGAGGTGTGATATAGACAACCTAATCTAACACATGCATTAGTGATTGCTTTCACAACTTGAAACCATGATCTATTGATCACACGAAGACGATATTACCGTTACCTAAGCATCCCCTTCAAGAAAGGAAAACCAACTAATTGTGTTACTTGGTGGGCAAGAATTATTTCTCCTAAAAATAGGAGAGTTTTTTGCTCAATTAAGTATACAAACAACAAGTGAAATTAATACAAAGTCTCTCTCTTTTCTCCTAAATATTTTCTCTATATTATTTGCAAGTTGTATTGGGTATAAAGCGCATCATGATGAACTAACATATTCGGAGACTCAGAGGATTCGGGAAAGCCCTACAACTGTTCCCCACTCCCATCAACTCAGGTCATATCGTTAGTTTCGATCAGAGTGTCGTGGCGCGCACAAATGCTAGGACGGCAACAGGGTTACGTCATCTTTACTTTAGGGTTAAAAAAGTCTAGCCTTGGCTTATATATATAAAGCTTAGGAGTGAAGGAACATCATCTTACTCACTTTGTAACCCTAGCATTTCTCTCTCAAAGCAATATGCATTCAGATCCATTGTCTATTCACTTATTTTTTACATGAATCATAGTTTGTTCATTATTTTGCCTTACTTATCAGTCATACATATTTATTTTTTACCGTTGGAACCGGACTCGTTGAGGAGTTTTCCAGATTGAATACAATTCACTTGTCTTCAAACCCTATAAAACAAATCTCTAACTGATTTTCTAGTTAGAACTATTTTCACCGAAAAATAGTTTGGCGCCGTCTGTGGGGATAGACAGTTGTGGTGTTGTCCTGATTCGTCACCCGAGACTTTCAAACTTGCGCTTACCTGAAACTAGTCCCTTGCATAATTTCTGATCATGGCTGAACCAACTAACAACCCATCAAGGAACATTGTTCCACTTGAAATAAGAGACCCGCAGGGGTTGCGACCAACATATCTGAGAAGCTCTAACAGGGAGAACCACACGGGGTAAGGTGCATAAAAAAGGAAAGAAATGACAATGCTCCCAGTGGAGATCCACAATGAGCTCCCGAATGAGGAAACTGAGCAAGAACATTCAGCATAAAGTAGGGAGGTACAAACCAAATTGCATTACCCCAAGAAAAGAAAAGGGCATCCTCACTCTATGATGGATGTGATGTACAAAGAAGAAGGATCTCCTTCGGAAGTGGCTTTGGCCGCGGTCTTGGCCTCGAACAATGCAATGATAGAGCATATGAAAAAGCTCATAAACTTCCTATCTAGAGTAAAACTAGGTAGCCACCCAATCGAATAACTCGAAGGTTGTTGAAGTGCCTGGGACATTCGTAATAGATGTGGAAAAGGCAGAAGCGGAACCGATCGTACCATATGCAGACTTAGCAAGGCTTACTATGCTAGAAAATGAGCTTCATGGGCGAATGAGCCAGATACCAGGGGTGCCTTCTATCTTAAAGAGAGCGAGAGAAAGTATGAAAAAATACCCTATAAATTGAATGTGGCTCCCGAGCCCATCTTGAAGATGTTCAAAATATCGGACATACCCAAATATGACGGAGCAACAAATTTAGAAGAGCACATTATAACCTTTGAATCAACTATCACTAGATATGACCTAAAGCAACATGAGGTCGAATCAATCAGGCTAAAGAAATTTAGTCAGATGCTCACAAAGGGAGCACTTTCTTACTTGAAAATTCTATTGATTCATTTACTGCTTTTGTAGATACGTTTGTGAAAGCCCATGCTGGAGGCCCGAAGGGTCAAAATGCACAAATAAGACATCTTTACCATAAAGCAAATAAAGGATGAGCTACTCTGCAACTATGTGAAATGATTCCAGCGGGAGAGGATGATGATTCCCATTATTCCTGAGGACTGGGCCGGCACAACATTCACAGATGGTCTAAATGTCAATAGCTCGGATACTTCGAGGAAGTTAAAGGAAAGCTTTAGGGATTTTTTGACTAAGTCCTAGAACGATATGAATAACATGTATATGACCAAGATGAGGATAAATGATGACCTCAGAATTGACACCCGGATAGAGGTCAGGGGTGGGCAACAAGATAAACCCAGAATCATTCCCCCGTTCAGACAGAGAGACCTGAGGGTTTGGTATGAATCGTACTTGGCTCGCTCATCTCCAAGAAGCGAGAAAAGGACAAACAAGCCATGATATGACCAAAGTCAACCCAGGAGAGACAAGGAGACGCCATAAAGAAAGTCGACATATGATCAAGTCCACTAAGCATGGGGTCTTATAATTTTAATATGTAGGTTGTAGAATTGGTCATGGTGAAAAATATGAAGAAATCCTGATTTGAATAAAGCAGTAAATAAAGGATCAGAAGAAGTCGCCTTTAGTGGCGGATGATGAAGCTTTGTCTGTCTAAGCTTTCTTGGTCCTTCGAAGGGCGGTCTGAGTCTAGAGATGAGTAGACATCAATAATGAATCAACCCAGAAACCCTTCTCTATGAAGGTCATATATGTAGTCTCGTCCATGGCTCTCTTTATACGAGTGTCTAAGTCCTCTAGACACTCGTGGGTGAAGTTTAACTCCTCGGTCAAATTGGCTATGACAGTCTGATCATACTCTATCTTTTCTAGGTACTTGTCATCTCTATCATCGGCATGTCTCTGAATGCGGCATGCCTTGATCTCGGCCTTTGAATCCCTATCATGACTACAGTGATAATAGTGGGGCCCTAGTGTGAGGGTGTCTTGCAAGTGTGCTCTCAACTAGTCTATGTAGTCTTCATCACAACCCGGGTGGAAAATATCCTCGGCTAAAGTCTCTAGACCCCACTTCACTCGATTATTCCATTCTTGGATGATGTCAGCAACCCCTTTGATTTTATATCCTTCGTAATTGACCATGTACTACCCCATGTTTCCTATTTGGGGTATCACTTGTCTCCTTCCGAACTGTCTTAGAACCTTAATAGGTACATATGGTCGGATTCTCTGAATTCCCATAAGTGATAGGAAATGACATTTCTACCTCTCACAACTATAGTCTCGGATATAAAGTCAGGGAACCTTCATTGGATACTGTCATCTCGGAGTCTAGAAAAGATAAAAGACAACCTCTCTTTGGTTTGGTTCCCGAAATTTAGGTAAGTGACTTGAAGGTTATCTTTTTTACATTCCGGATCTAGGTATGAGGGACTATCGATTTTGTTGGGGTGTTTGGTGAAACACCATTGCACTAAGAGGTTACACCATTGAAAGTACCTATGTAGGTTTTGGCATTGACCTAAGGCTCGTTATATGTTAGCTAGGATGACAGGGACTAGGTCATAGTACTTGGTTTCCTAATTTGTGGTTATGCCATGAAAGATAACATGCACGACATATTGGATCCGGGTATTTATGGCTTGGTGTTGGTCTTTGGAAAATGCCATGGTTGCTGGTAGGCATATGGCAAAGACTAGTGTCGATTCTGTTAGGTCCGAAATGTGATTTATGACTTAGTTGAGTCACTGGTTCGATTCCCGAGAGATTCAGATGTGATTAACGTGGTTGGTTGAGAAACTAGCTTTTGAGATGGTTTAGAGTTGACCACGATTAACATAGGGTCAGAACAGATCTATTTGGGTGTTTTGAGAATTCGAGCAGCTTAGTATGATCATTTGTGACTTGTAGGAACTTTCAAAATTGGATTTGGATTTCGTTTGGTCAAGTTCATGTGTTTGAGTCATTGGCATAAGTCGATCGCCTTCGACGCTTCAATGTACTATTATATTCATTTGATGTTGGAATTGAGTTTTGATTGTTGTAATAGATGCGTATCGAAATTGGTGATCTGTAGCAACTTGAATCGTCGAATTCCGACATTATATGCGGGAGTTATGCCCATTTTAGCTCTGGAAAAAATATTTGGTTTCTGGTGTGCGTCGCGGCGGACTTCCGAGGCTGAAATTGGTCCGTCGGAGCGGAAATCAAACTGCGTTCATTTACTATTTTGAGCATAACTTTAGTTCGAGAACTCCGATTGAGGTTATTTTTGCGGTGTTGTTCTCGTCTGAAAAAGGGTGTAAGTATCCAGCCTTTATTTTGATATTTATTCAAGTTTATTTTCATTGGTTATCAATTTTTATCTGTGTTTGGTTGAGGAAAATTGGGGTTTTGAGCCCTAGAGTTGAGAAATGATAAACCTTTGATTTGAGGGTCAATTCATGGATGAAATTAGTTAATTTTATGGATTTATAACCTATGAGCTATATATATATGTAACTCAATTTTTTAAAGAAATTGCAATTTTTACCATCGAAGCTCGGGATTGGCCTTTTGGGTTCATTTTTGGGTTTTGAAATAAAGTAAAGCAATATGGGTATTGTTGGATTCGTCTAGCTCTTTAGATTACTAATTTGATTAGATTGAACTCGTTAATTGAATCTGGACACGATGGAGCTTCCAAGAGGCTTATTCTTCGTGCGGACATAGCTTGGAGTCGTTCGTGAGCTTTGAGACTTTATAATAAGGCAAGTTTAGACTTACTAGACCTTAATATAGTGTTTATGTGTTGGTTTAATAATTAGTGGGAGTAATGGAAATTGGAGGTCCCGTATTAATGAGGTGACGAGCACTAATACGGGTACCGATGAACTTAATTGGGTAATTAATGAACTAGTTTATATAGCTGAAGGAGTTTATGTGTTTAGCCTTCGGGCTACGAGCGCGGTGCATAAATCTGCTTAGGTGGGTATGTTTGCTGATTATTTGGGCTCGTAGCCATGTTTGATTATTATATCTTTGATTGAACTTATGAAGCATTCATCACTCCACATCTCGTCTAAATACTTGAAAAGAAATTGATGAATACTTATTGCATTGATTATGTTGATTGCATGGTATACACATATCCATATCATTCATACATATTATATTTGACATTGAACTGTTGAGTTATTGCTGAGAGAGGCTTATGAAGCCGTTCATCAGATATGGTACATGATACGAGAGTGATGATACTACATCCACAGAGTTGGGGTGTTCGATGAGAAATTCTGAACGATTATGATATTACAGACACAGAGCTGGGACCCGATGAGATCGGATGGGTGTATGGACCTCATGAGTCCCCTATGGATAACGTGACAACTACTGCAACAACGTGTGTATACCGGATACATATGACCATTATATACATACATATCATCTACATTGCATTCATTCATATTCCTGAAATGTGTTTGATATTGTGTGTACTCGGTGTTGATTTCTGGTAGACTTTATGATCATATAACTTTTTCGAAGAGTAATACTGGTACCTTGTAACTTATACTTGGTGTAAAAAGGAAATAAGATACGGTATGGTGATGATATAAAGATGAGATCTTTATGACTTAGATTGCTAGAAATGATATAGAGATCGGATCTTTACGTATTCCTTAGTGTAAGAACTAAAATATTGAACTTTTAATGGTAAATTTATTTGTTTGGCATAAAAGATTGAAACTTAATTATGATTGTGCCTCAATTCGTGAATGTGTTGGACCCTTATGAGTAGAACTTATTCTAATTAATGAAAGGAGGTAATATTGAGGATTTAGATGCCCGCTTGGGTGTAGGTTGGAACCTTATGACTATATCTATCCTAATTAAGGTAAAACTAGAAACTTTAATAAGCTCTTCGAACATCAATGAACTTTATGACTCGGTGTGATTGTAGAATCTTTACTTAAATGCTTGAATTATTTAGAAATGATATAATTTGACTAACCAAGCAAGAAGAGAAGTATTGGGAGTACCAATCCTCACCACCACTATAGTTAGGATCGGTCAATGATGTTGTTGAGTACACGTGTTTCCCGTACTCACTCTACGTTTGTTGCACTCTATGTGCATGTACCGAGTCGGACGCCAGCGGAGGAGCTTGACGCAGATCTTGAAGATTCATCTTGGGAGTTCATGGTAACAGTAGAACTCTTCATCTTGTTATTTTACTTTTCTATCCTATATTTCAGACAATGATTGTATTTAAAGTTCTAGACTTGTATTCGATTAGTAGCTCTGTACTCATGACAACTAGATTTTGGGATTTTCTTTCAAAGTTTATGTAATACTTATGTTGTTTTTCTTAATTTTCTGCATTTGCTTTATATTATTGACGTTTGGATGTTAGTGGTTCACCTCTGGGTAAGGTAGGTGCCCTCATGGCACAATATGATTTTGAGTCATGACAAGTATAATATTCGGTTATTTAATTTTGGTAAGAGTCTTACACTTTAGCTGTAGGAGGAGTCTATTACTTTAATTATGTACCTATATAAAGATTTATAATTAATAAAATTTAGATGAGACGATTTTCATTCATATTTTCTACCTTATTATTTGCATCTCTCTCCAAAAAAACATAATAGTGGTATCCATGCTTTCATCAATCTTCATGGATCTGTGAGTCTTGCGGAAAAAAATATTTTCAAACCATTTTTAACATGTGAGAACTTATTTTTAACCCGCAAGGACTCATTTTTAACCCGTAAGGGCTCACTTTTAACCCGTCAGGGCTCCAATATTATTTTAATCGTGCTCACTAATGCATCGGGCTTCAATTTTCAATCATACCTACTTTTAACCATGACAAGCAACAATCTCTCTCTGAGTGCTCCACAAATTTTCAATGGTGAAAATTATCATATTTGGGCAGTGAAGATGAGATCTTATCTTTAATCCTATGACCTATGGAAAGTTGTAATGGAAAATAAACTCATACAGCCAATGCCTGAAAATCCTACTCCTACATAGATCAAAGAACATTCAGAGGAAAAAATCAAAAAGCATAAAAGCAAATCAATAATTCAAAATTCAGTTGCAGATTCAATCTTCTCTAGAATAATTGTATGTGAGACAACAAAAGAATCTTGGAAAATCTCAAAAAGGCATATCAAGGGTGTAAACGAGGCAGACAAAATCATATTTTGAAACTGAAAAGGGATTTTGAATCTCGAAGGATGCAGGAGGATGAAGCCATTGCTAAATATTTTGACAGAATCTCTTTGATTGTTAATAAAATTAGGATGCTTGGAGAGGATTTTTCGAATACAAGAATAGTTGAAAAAATTCTTGTGACCATCCAGAGAGATTTGAGTCAAAAATCTCTTATTTGAAAGAGTCTAAAGATCTCTCTACTATTTCTTCCAAAGAACTAATAAGTGTTCTTCAAGCACAAGAGCAAATAAGAGATTTCAGACAATCCAAAGTTATTGAAGGTGTTTTTATGCAAAATACCAAAAAGAAAGAGGCAATTATCCTCCTGGCAAATAATGTAAAAAGATAACCCACTTGGAAATTTTTTGTTGGTGGAGATATGATGCATTTTGTGGAAATCGCAACAAAAAAGGGCATGTTAGAGATTATGCAAGTTCAAAGAAATTCAAAACAGTTCACAAACACTACTAGTAGAAGAAGAAAGTGGAGATGACCTACTTTATTAGATTGTAGCAACAGAAGCAAGGAAGAGTGTTGAATTTTGCATCTGTTACCGCTAAAGTTTTCTAGAATAAGTAGTTGTTTAGTTATATGAATCTAAAAGTTGATCTAGTATAATATTCAGTTTTTTAATCTTAGTAAGAGTCTTACACATTAAATGTAGGAGGAGACTACTACTTTAATTATATCCAATCATAAAGCTTATAATTAATAAAATTTAGATGAGATAATTTTTATTCATATTTTCTACCTTATTATTTGATAACTTACTCTAAAAAACCACTAACACATCGGATGGTAACAAAAAAAAAGTCGAAAACACTTGGAATTTGTTACTCCTAGCTATAGCTGGTCAGTGGGCCGGTCTCGGGTCAGGCGTGCCGGATTTGGCGGGGTCGGGTCGGGGCGGGACGGGCGGGTTTGGCGGGGTCGGGTTTGGCGGGACTTGCTCAAGTCCCGTCCCGATCCCCTCGGAATCGGGTCGTGGAGGGATCGGTATCGGGTTCCGGCCGGTTTTTTTTTTATTAACACATGTATAAAAAAAACTCAATAATTAAAGTTATTAAACAAGACAAGATAGTGTAATAAAAACATCTCAATGCTGTTTTTGTGCCTCTTATATTATTTAATAGACATATGATTTTTTTGTAATACAAATACAATTGTCGAAATTGCAACTTTGTGGTGTTGTCCAAAAGTTGCAAGTTGCATAATAAAATTGCAATTAAAAAAATTACATTCTTAAAAAACCTGTTCTAGTTTCTTTATAACTTCCTGTGGTTCTTCGGTTGGAATTGGTATTTGTTGGTCAAATTGATCCACGACGCTTCCACCACCTTCGGATACGATTTTGTTGTAGTTTTCGTCTTCTTCTTCGTTGATCTCCGGTTGACCGCACCTTCTCCGCTCCGCTCGTATCCAATCTCTGAATAATACTGTAATTTTCAAGCTGTCTCCTGCTAATGAGTGTCTGTGGTCTCCTATTTGATATCTGTAGGCAGAAAAAGGGCTTTCAGAAGCAGTTGATGACGCTTGAATGTTCAAAACATCTCGGGCCATCATTGAAAGTGTCGGAAAGGTCTTCACATTCTCCCTCCAGTATTTCAGTAAGTCTTCATGTCCATCTTCATTGATAACTTCTTGGTGCGGTACAGAACCCTGCAAAACAAAAATATCAAACTCGCTAATTTGGTTAGTAGCGGTACGGCTGCACATTCTATTTATGAGGCTTTCAATACTAGCCGCAGAAACAACATGTCTTTTGTGAGGTTGTGTTGAAGATGAAGAAGATGGTATGGAAGCCGGTAGGTTACTAGCACTTTCTTGTTGGTAAAACCTATATGTTTTTTTGCATTGGTCTTCTACGCTAGACAACACTTCTTCTTTAGTTTGTTCAATATGTGGTGGGTGATTTGGATTTTTTGAACTTGGAGGTGGCAGTACTTCTATACAATCGTAAATAGTTTCAATAAGTGATTTAGTACCGTCTATTTTAATAGTCGGATTTAATACAACACCAATAATATAAATAGTGGGAATAGGAACAAAATATTTTTTTATTTTGATAAATATTTTTTAATAGCTGCAATATACGCTGGGTTTTCCATATATTCACTAAGTAATAAAAATATTAGAGTTATATAAAACAACATAGTTGAAATAGTAGGATAATATATACCGGAAAATTCTTTTGTTGCTTGAAAATATTTCTCTAAAAATACAATAAGTTCGGAAATTTTTACCCAATCACTATCTACAATCATATCAGCTGGATTTTGATTATGAGAGTTAAAAAATAAAGTTATAGGTTTTCTATAGTCATAAGCAACAAGTAGTTGCTCGTATAGAGAATTCCACCTAGTGGATACTTCTTGTGGAATTTTTCTATAAGGTAGTCCACAATCGTGACACTTTTTTTTATATTCTTTTCTTCGTTGTACTCTATTACTTTTAAAAATAAAGTTTATAGCAAATTGTATTTTACTAAGAATGTCTTCAAAAAGTGATAGACCATCCTTTACAATTAAGTTATATATATGACACGCGCATTTTATATGAAAATGATCTGAAAAAGATGGAGGTAAACTATTTTTTAAAATTATAATAACATAATTGTTAGAAGAAACGTTATCTAATGTAATAGTCATAATTTTATCAGTTATTCCGTAATAATCGCACACTTGATAAATATTTTCTGCAATAAAAGTATCAGTGTGCCTATCATCTATATATCTATACACTAAGATACGTTTTTGCATAGACCATTTATAATCTATCCAATGACAAGTTACCGTTAAATAATCATGGCCGTTAGTACTATGACCTATATCAGACGTGATAGATACTTTGCCATTAAAATGATATAATGAATAACGTAAATATTGTTGATATTCATGTACAAATTTAAATACATCTCTCTTAACAGTTGATCTAGAAAAATCGTTAAAAGCAGAATTATATATATATCTAATGTAATGAATAAAACCGGGAGATGAAGGAAATGAAAAGGCAAACCCTCCACAACAACTAATTTTGATATTGCTTCCCTATCTCTATGTTTATTGTATTTAGGGCCTACAATTCCCCCCGTCATAGGGTTAATTTGATCCTGTACTTGATCCGGGACAGTATCAGTATGTGAACCTTGTCCCAATGGAGCGGGCGTTTCCGCACCCAATTTTGAAGCCTGGTATTGGGCATACCTAGCTGGATGAGCACTTACTACATGTCTAATTAAACCCCCCGTCCCACTGTGACCTTTTCCAATTTTAAATTTTAAAACATTTTTACAAATTTTACATCTAGCTACTTGATTCTCTACGTCCCTATCAAAAAATATCCATGCATCTGATTTTAATGGTCGGTTTGCTGGACCTCGTCTCATACTAGGGGGAATAGGAGACATTTCAGTTGAAGGTGCACTAGTGGGTGTGTTGTCATCAACATTAGTGGGTGTATCATCTAGATCATCGTCTAAATTAAAGTCTTCTTGAGTTCCAGGAAATAACTCCTCGTCTAAATCTAATGGTATTGTAGGAAAATATTGAGTATCAACAAAATCATCATGTGTAGGAATAGGATGACTAGAAGAAGTACCCTTGCCCTTGTTGTCTCTACTAGAAGAAGCACCCTTACCCTTAAACATACCTCTTAATCCTTTTATTTTAATTATGATAATAAATAATTAAAGATAATAAAATTAAGTGCGCTAAATAAAATAAACATACAATAATAATTTAATGAAGGAACGAATGTACCAAACGCCGACGTGTAATCGAGAGGTTGAAAATTGAAACTTTGCTCGATGGAAGATCATCAAGCTAATTGCCAACTTCACTCCTAATTTTCAAATGAATAAATAAAATTAAATATTTAGTACACAATGTAGCCTTGTAAAGAGATAGATTGAGAGATTGTAGGAAGATTTGTGAGAATGATGAAGAGAAAATGAGTTATTTATAGTTGGAAAATTGGGTTAAAGTGTAAATATAATAACTTATGGGTTAAAAATAAATATTAAGGGGTAGGGGGAGGCCAAAAATGGCCGTTGGTGCAACGGTTATTTTTGCAAATGGGGGGGGGGGGGTTTACGGGCGGGCTCGGGATCGGATAGGGATTGGGGGGCCTGGGGCGGGCTCGGGACGGGTCGGGCCGAGACATTGTTCCGTTCCGGTTCGATTCCCGCTACCGAATTATTTATTTATTTTTTAATTACGCGAATTCAAGGCGGTGTTGGGGCGGGACCCGGCCGGGACCCGGCCCACTGGCCAGCTAAAATCTTTGAATTGTAATCCACTACTAGAATGAAAAGAGAGAAAAAAGCAATATCATCGACATATATAATAATGAGGTGGCTATTTTGACGGTCGCACATTTCACATGCTTTAGACAATTTGATTGGTCGGGGAAAATGTTAGTAGTGTAATTTTATATTGACAATTATGTGAATCCTTGTTTTGTTAGGCAAGCACTTTCCTAATGATATATCTTCTCTTTTAATGGCCATGATTGACACGCTTCATGCTTGTTCCAATATCAGTGCGTGCAATTTTCTAAAACTAATCTTTGTCTTAAAATATAATCAACGCCCAGTATGTTCTCAAAATACAAAATCTGATTCTCACTAATTCTTCATTATTCACTTTTCTCCTACACCTGTTCTCTAATTATTGTGAATTGTCTTTTCTTCACCACCAAATTGATCCTCGATATTAATGTGTAATCAGATTTTGTATTTTGAGAACATACTGGGCGTTGATTATATTTTAAGACAAAGATTAGTTTTAGAAAATTGCACGCACTGATATTGGCTGATTTGGGATAATGTAAGTCAACACCTTAAGGTTATAATTTGACCATCTTTATTATTTTTTCTCAATTTTGTTATATTCTGACTTAAATTTCCCAAGTATCACTCCTTCCGTTAATTTTCATTTGTTACATTTCATTTCTCGAGAGTCAATTTAATTAATTTTCGAATTTAAATTGAATAAGATTAATTTATTATTTTAAAATTAAAATTTAGATGTTCAAAAATTACATAAAAATATTATAAATTTTTAATATTAATATAATAAAAATATATATATTAAAATATTAATTAAAATTTATGTAGTTTAAAAAGTAAAAATGAACGGAGTGAGTACTAATAGAAGTAGCAAAGGCTTTTATTCCTTAAACAAACATCGTATAATTACGAAAAGATTTCACAAATCTTCAACTTTTTTCTTCTTTATTTTAAATGATTATTGGTACCTTTCCAACTAATGCATCTCTAGAGCTCAAAATCAAAAGAGAAACGCAACTCGGTGGGGTCCACTTTGACAAAAAAGAGAAGACTTTTGGCGTAGTAATAATAATTGTAAAGAACTTTATTTGTTTTCTTTAACTTGCTCCTTAATTCTACCTATTATTACAATGGAAGAGTCAATAAAGTGGCAAAAAGGAAGAAGAAGCTTCTTTTAAGATTTGCTTAGATTCAAAGTACAATATTCTGCTCTTTCTTTCACATTTTCAAGGCCCTAAAGTTTTGTTCTTCCTTAAAGCTACTTTCCCATTTCCTTCTTCTTTTTATTTGTCTTGTATTACCAAGAAATTGTGTTATGAAGCTTTAGATATGATGGTTTCATTGTTGAACAGTCAAAAATTCAATTTGTTGTTAGGAAAAGTGGGTAAATATAATTCCATTCGTTCTTGATTTTGTCATATTAGTTTGATTTTTTTTGTTTTTGGTGGTGTATTGAATTGAAAAGGGAGTTGGGTTCTGCTTGAAATTTTGTGTTTACGTGTTTGTGTGTGTCGGTGAATTTATTTATTTAATTTGCTATTTTTAATGAAGTTGGTGAAGCTGAGTGGAAGAGGTTTGATTTTTCAATTAATTCATAGCCTATCTTGTTTCATTAGATTTCTTTAAGAACTCACTTTCTCTTACCAAGTGTTCTCTCTTTTGTTTTTGTTAACTGGTGATCTAAAACACTTACCAGTTGTCAAAGCTTTTATTCTGCTTCATATCTCAATTGCTATCCCAACTTGTTTAAGACTAAGGGTGTGTTTGGTATGATGGAAAATGTTTTCTTGGAAAACAAATGAGTTTCTTACTTATTTTCTAATGTTTGTTAAGTAATCAAAAGAATATTATCCCAAGAGTATTTCTATGCAATCTTGCAAAACAATATGGTGGTGGGATGGTCAAGAGGTGGGGGTTGGGGGCACTGGGTGATTGAGAAGGATACAATAAACTTGAAATGTCACTTAAGGAACTTGTTTTTCTACAGTAATTATTTTCTAAAACATTTTGATCAATCAAACATGGGGAAATTGAAAAACATTTTCCGCAAAATGTTTTCCTTCATACCAAACACACCCTGAGGCATAGTTGTCGTTGTTATGGTCAATGGTCAAACAATGATCACGTCTTGGTTAGCATTTTCCTGAGAATCTGATAGCTTCCTCCCCCCCCCCCCCCCATACCTAGTTAGGTTGAAGTGTTGCATTTCAGTTTTAACCAATTTCCTCTTATTACCTTTAATGTTTTGTAGACAGCTGTTCATGGAAGATGGTGTGTTATGTCACAGTGATAAATTGCAACAAGGATACTTGACATAAAGTTCAATATCATAAAAGATGGAATTGTTCTTTGCAATTGTGATATTAGCATGTCTCCACTCATTTGTCTTACCTGATGGGCAAGGTACATGATTCTTCCTGTTTTACTTCATCAAATGGATAAAGAGAAATTCAGAAGTGACTACTATGTCTTGTTTCACTTTTGCTTATGGTTTGTTTACATTTTGCTTCTGCTTATGAAATATTATCTTTGTTCTCCTAATAAAGTAGTAGTGACATTCTGTTCTTTATAATCTGGCCCATTTTAGGAGATGCATTGTTTGCATTGAGGACCTCACTAAATGCTTCAAGTGATCAACTTGCTGATTGGAACCAGAATCAAGTTAGTCCTTGCACTTGGTCCAAAATAACTTGTGATGATAAAGGCAGTGTCGTCGTCATGGTGTAAGTTCTATTGTTAGAGCCATTGGAATCACTATGTGCGTACAATATAATGTGACAGTTAATCTTTGGTTGGTCAACTTCCTTTCGTGGATGTGATTTTGATAGTGTCTGAATCTTTATTTGCAGGTCCTTATCAAGTATGGGATTCTCGGGCTTTTTAACTCCCAGAATAGGCGTTCTAAAGAATGTGACTACATTGTACGTATAAAGTACTAGGGCTGAGTTATTATTGACAGAATATTGGCTTGAATTCTGAGCACATATAATTTTCTAGATGCTATTTATTTGCTACTTTTAAAATCTTTTACATTTAAATTTTGTTTATAAATATATTTATTTGATGTCATGGCATTGCACCAGAGCAAAAATCCCTTCAAATCATCAGATTTTAACTAAAAGTTGAGCACATAATGAATAATCATTTCAAGGTAGCTTCACTTAAAGTACCATATTGTGGTGTTATCATTGGACAAGGAGAAATATTTGGCCATTTCACAGAGGCAAACAGCTTGAAGAGAGGTGGAAGTTATATGAGCTGATCTAAAAAAATTGGACTCTCTATTCGGATGGCTGTCTTTTTTCTTGTGGTAACTGCCTGGTGTCTCTACACTTTGACTGCTGGTTCCTTTGGACAAGGAGCAACCTAAGCCATTTCACGAAGACAAGGAATGTGAACTAACTAAAATTATTCCTCAGTATCTGTGGCTTTATCTTTTTCTCGGAGCGGTCATTCTGTCACATTGGTTTTTGCACTTTGCCTACTTCTAAGAGCCCTTTTAGTAATTGACTTATATATTTTTCAAATCTTAATGTATAACTATATGGAAGGGCACATTTTTCTTTGATGTAGCTCTTGATGAATTTTGATTGGTGAATATGTTGTTGAGCTCAAAATTGTAAGATCCATGAATAAATTTTTTGGACACTTTCTTGTCTTCTTAGATACACGGCTAAATTTTTTGGGACAATTTCCTGTCTTATGCTATTAACCTAGCTGAATATGTCGTATACACTCCCTGCAGGTCCTTGCAAGGAAATGGTATAACTGGTAAAATTCCAAAAGAGATTGGAAATTTAACAAGCTTGACAATGTTGGATTTAGAAAATAACCATCTTTCTGGAGAAATACCAGCTTCGCTGGGCAATCTTAAAAAGCTTCAGTCTCTGTAAGTCAATATTTCATTTCTGGATAGAACTTAGTATACTTGGTGATTGGAATAGGTGTGAACTCTGTTGTTGCATTGAGCAGGTTTTTGAGTCTAAACAATCTCACAGGGACAATCCCTCAGTCACTTTCGTTTCTTCCCAACTTGATGAACCTGTAAGTTATTTATTTTTCTTTGTTCCATGTATAGATTACTTTTCTGAATAGGAGAATAATACACTTACCTTTTTGGGATGTCAACTTCAGATTTTGAGTGATCATTAACCTGATACCTGTATCACTCAATATTTGACTTGATTCTCTGATTCTGCTTTGCAGTCAGCTTGGTTCCAATGGTCTTACTGGACAAGTTCCAGAACAGTTGTTCCAAGTTCCAAAATACAAGTACACAGTGATTACAGTTTTTACTTTGGACAGTTGATCAAGGCTGCTTAGTGTTTGCCTTCTCTAATAATGCATAATCTTTAATGTTAGTTTAACTTAATTTGGTTATTCTAGTTTTACAGGAAACCATTTGAATTGTGGCTTAAATCTCAGTCATCGTTGTGAATCTGATAGTGGAGGTAAGTTCTACTAGCAAATATGTGAATTTTTTAACTGTGGATGCTTCATGCTTCTCTGTATTCTGGAAGAATGAAAGTGATGTAGCTGAATATTTAGAAGTTTACTATCATTATCTTGATTTTATTTGTTATTATCTTTTAGCTAGAAAGGAGGCTTTATCTTTTAGCTTACTTAGTTAGAGAAAAACCTTTAGTATTTTCAGGAGGTCTATCTTGTTTGGGGTTTCATATTCTATATATAGGATAATTCTGTACTTTTTTTGGAACGACACTTGATGAATACACACTATTAATTTCCTTAATATATGATATATTTGTTCTTGCTTCTTTCCCTTGCCATTCTCCCTTAGTCCCTTCTCCCTTTTCTTGGTGCTATTTCCTCCTTGTATACAAGATACGGATCAAGATTAAATGTCTTAGTGTAATTTAGAGTTATACTTGCCATTGGTTGTGGGTTGTGAGTTTCAGGTATCTGTGGTCTATTATCTAAGGGAATGGAGAGATTGATGATGATGTCACACATCGTATTGGTTCGGGGTGGATGAGGTGGAGGCTCACATCCGAAGTCTTGTGTGATAAGAAGGTGCCATCAAAACTCTGAAAGAAATAATCCCCTCAATTATTTTCATTAATTGAATAGGTATATATACAAGTTACAAAATAGGAGAATTCTATTCCTATTCTATTCCTAAAATCTTATTCTACCATAATTCTAACTCTACAATTATGGTAGTGTATAATCCTAATTTAGGTAACAAATACATTACAATATACTACACATATATTTTCCTAATATACAATATTCTTACATTGTCTAATCTAATATTACCAAAACCGAGAGGCCCTATTCTGGGCAGAATCCGAGAATGTTAATAAGGCAATATACACATGTATATTGTGTGTGTATTGCCTTATTTAACAAACTCAAAGGCAAGTTCTACAGAGTGGTGGTTAGACCTGCTTTGTTGTATGAGGCGGAGTGTCAGCCAGTCAAGAAATCCCACGTTCAGAAGATGAGTGTTGCGGAAATGAGGATGATGCGATGGATGTGTGGGCATACTAGGAGTGAAAGGATTAGAAATGAGGATATACGAGACAGGGTGGGAGTGGCCTCGATAGAGGACAAGATGCAGGAAGTGAGGCTGAGATAGTTCGGGCATGTGAAGAGGAGGCGCGGATTCCCAGTGTGGAGGTGTGAGATGTTGGCTATGGATGGCTTCATGAGAGATAGAGGTAGGCCGAAGAAGTATTGGGGAGAGGTGATTAGACAGGACTTGGTGCCGTTGCAGCTTACCGAGGACATGACCTTAAATAGGAGATTTTGGAGGACATGAATTAGGGTAGTAGAGTAGTAGTAGAGAGTTCCATACTAGAAGGCGTAGTTCTACTGTTGTAGTTTCTTGTCCTTTGATTTTTGTTATTATTTACCGTCTCTCGTTCATGCGTGGCATATTATTTTGTTGTAGTTACTGTTCCTTTCTTATTTGACTTGCTTTGTTAGTGTTCAACTGCACTCTTAGCCGAGGGTCTATCGCAAACAACCTCTCTGCCTCTCAAGGTAGAGGTAAGGTCTGCGTACAGACTACCCTCCCCAGACCCCACTTTGTGGGATTACACTGGGTATGTTGTTGTTGTTATTGTACTTGCCATTGGTTGCTGGGTATGTTTGTCGTGTTGAATTGGTGGTTTAGACTGGTATCTTATTTAATGGATGGACGAATCAAGCACCTCATGGTGCTACCTACACTAAAAAGGATGAGTTTGTTTCCATTAGTAGTTAGTGCTCATCTTGGAGAGTTGTAACACTGTCTCACTCGTTGATGTCAAGTATTCTCAACCGAGGGAGAATGACGTAGCTGAAAATATAGCATTATTTACTACCTTTATTGTTCACATCTTTTAGTTAAAGACTTAAAGTTGAGGTTCGATCTATTTTTTAGAGATAATATCATATTATAGTTCGAGAGAATTTCAATAGTATTAAGAGTTGTAGATATCAGGGTTCCCTGATAAATAGAGTCCATGTGTACTTTGCTTGGAACAACATTTGATGAGTAAATATTGCTGATTTCCTGACTATATCTCGTCTCCTTTTCCTCTCTTCCTTTCCCTTAATCATCATGCTCATTCTCTCTCCTTTTGGTGCTACATCTCAGAAAGTTTCTGAAGTTGATAAAGCTGTTAATCACCTATCCAATGTATTAATATTTCTTTAGTGAGGAAAGTGTCATTTAACACGTGGACCTTATTAAACTTTCTGGACAAGACAAATTCTAAAGTGAACTTCTTACAGGTTCTCCGAGTAAACCAAAGACTGGTCTCATAGTTGGTATTGCTGGTGGGTTTCTTGGGATTCTCCTTCTTGGAGGATCTGTATTATTGTTCTGGAGGAGAAGTCACAAAGGCTGTAGACGTGAAATCTTTGTTGACGTTGTAGGTTTGTGTCACATGTTTTTGACAATAATTTCATCAGTTTAATGTACTTGATATCCTTGGTAAGGGAAGAGTATATTCTGGCCATGCATTGTTATATCTTGTAATTCCATCTTAACTTAGTGAGCTTAATTCTTACTCTCCAGTACTTACTTTTCATTTACCTTCAAGATGGTGTGCTTCCTTTGACTATAATATGATATTATCTATTGTGTCTTATTTGGTGGACTCAGGTGAGGTTGATCGACGGATTCCATTTGGTCAATTGAGGAGATTTTCATGGAGGGAATTGCAGCTTGCTACTGATAATTTTAGTGAAAAGAATGTTCTTGGACAGGGGGGGTTTGGCAAGGTCTATAAAGGAGTGCTCAATGACGGCATTAAAGTTGCCGTGAAACGGTTAACTGATTATGAGAGTCCTGGGGGAGATGCTGCATTTCAGCGAGAAGTTGAGATGATAAGTGTGGCTGTTCATAGGAATCTCTTACGGCTTATAGGATTTTGCACCACACCGACTGAACGCCTGCTAGTATACCCATATATGCAGAATCTAAGTGTTGCTTATCGCCTACGAGGTATTGTTTCTTCACAGCAGTGCTTTTATTCATTCTACTTTCTTTTACATCCTGAGCATATTATTTTCCCTAACTGTGCCTGTTTCATCTAATTTTTTGTATGTCAATCATTAGATCCTTTATTTCATTAGTCTTACATCTCCTGCAGCGCATATTTTGTTTTTGTCAGCTTGGTTGTAAACGATCACGTGTCATTTTTCCTCTCCATCTGTGAAGAAAGGGTGCATTTGTCCTTGTACAATCTAAATTGACTATTTAAGTACTGTAGAACTGCTGATTCTAGTTAAAAGAACGTATACATGGCATCAAGTTTGAGGGGCGTGCTTATAAAGCTAACATGTGTAGCATAATTGGCAGAAGCATCTACCTTTTAGTTTGCATTGTCATACTTTAGAATCTTATTCTTTTGACTTTGAATGAAGTGTTGGAAGTTTAATTCCTCAGGATTACACCAACATGCATGCTTCCTTTTTCTCCGCCAGAATATGGTAGGGAAAGACGAGTACTGAGCAGATTTAAGCAGTTTACTGCGTACGCGGTGTAGAATTATTTTCTGATAATTCATTAAAGGAGTTAAGATTTTGGACATTTCCATTTTCTTTGATTATCAAGAGCAATAGTCAATAGTTCCTCATTAGTCATTAGTAGATGTACTTGAATTAAGTTGGTATCACAGACCATGATAAGAGACGTGTGACTTTATAATATGATTCTTGCACAGTGTCTTTCATCCAACAAGAGATTTGCCTAATTGATTGGTTTTCCCTTTCGGAGTTGGTTTTTGAAATCCTCGCGTGAACTGGAAGGGGCTACATGAAGTAGTTAGTGAAGCTTAAGATTTCAGCAGTTCTCTGCTAGAGTTGATGACTGTTAGTAGTTTTCAGTGGCGTCTTATTAATTTTTTAATCACTTGCAGAACTTAAACCTGGGGAGCCTGTTTTGAATTGGCCAACTAGGAAGCGTGTGGCACTGGGTACTGCACGGGGACTTGAATACCTACATGAACACTGTAATCCAAAGATCATTCACCGTGATGTTAAAGCAGCTAACATATTACTAGATGAAGATTTTGAAGCTGTAGTTGGTGATTTTGGCCTAGCAAAGCTAGTTGACATTAAGAAAACCAATGTGACAACTCAAGTTCGTGGTACAATGGGCCATATAGCTCCTGAATATTTATCCACTGGCAAATCATCAGAAAAAACTGATGTTTTTGGCTATGGAATCATGCTTTTGGAAATTGTAACTGGCCAACGTGCAATAGACTTCTCACGCCTAGAAGAAGAAGATGATGTCTTGTTGCTTGACCATGTGAGTGTACATAACTCAATGATCTTCATATAGCTCCAAATGAATATCAAATTATTGCACTAAACATTTCATATATCTTATCTCTACTGACCAAACGTTTTCTTCTCTATACTGTCGGGACAACTCATTTGTCCTTTGAAAGAGACCGTCCTGGATGATATAATTTCATTTTTTTTTCTACTGGTGAAGCTGGTGCAATCTTTCTGTTCTAATTGAAATGGCGCAAACAATTACTTTTTTTTTGTGTGGCACCAGGATATGAGTATGAGCTAGGTCTTAATACTTGAGCCCTTTTGGCAGAAGAAATATGACTCAATGCTAATTTTCTTCTTCTTCAAAACTGTGGATATGTGGACCCTGAGCCTCTCTTATAACTTCACATAATAATCTTTCTTTTAACCAGTGTTTAGGAAGGCGAGCGCCTTACGCCTTTTGGCGTGAGGCGAGCCTTCATCGCCACTAACAGCCAAGGCCTGTTGTTTTGTATGAGGCGAGGTCGAGGCGAGAATGGCGAGCTGTGGCGAATGGCGAGCATGGTGACACCTTTTAATTAAAAAAAGACGTGTCTAACTTAAAACAAAACAGAATAAAGAGAGCAAAAGATTATTTACTATCTAGTTGGAGACTTTTAGACTTTAGTATCAACTATCTACTTTTAGTTTTTCAATTGAAATATTTGCTAGTATTTTGTTGAGTATTTGAGATTTGGGTATTTATATATGCATTGTTAATATTTTAATTTTTTGTGTTAATTCTCGCCTCGCTTCTAAAAGGCGCTCGCCACACCACGTCTCACCATGAGGCGTGAGGCAAGCCCTTGTCGCCACGCCTCGCGCCATCCTAAACACTGCTTTTACTTTAAGCTCCATAGGACCTTTATATAGTATTAATTATTAAACGAACAGCGTGTATACCATCTTGAAGGTGAAAAAACTGCAAAGGGAGAGAAGACTGGATGCAATTGTAGACCGGAACCTGAGTAAGAACTACGAAATGGATGAAGTGGAGATGATGATTCAGGTGGCATTGCTGTGCACTCAGGCATCACCAGAGGACCGTCCAGCAATGTCGGAGGTGGTGAGGATGCTGGAAGGAGAAGGGCTTGCCGAGAGATGGGAAGAGTGGCAGCACGTTGAAGTCAACCGTAGGCAAGAATACGAGAGACTTCAGAGACGATTTGATTGGGGAGAAGATTCAATCTTTAATCAGGATGCCATTGAGCTGTCTGGTGGAAGATGATAAATGAGTAATTTTGAACAAGTACGTGTAATTGTAATAGTAATAGTTTCCTGATATATAGATGCCTGGTTCCTAAATGGCCAGCAATCCATATTTTTTATTTTTTGAGTTGCTGATGCCATATCTGTTACCCTTTTTAAACTTTATATAACTTCTCTTATTTAATATTTGTTTCTTTTTGTATGGTTGGCTCTGTGCAGCGGCATTCAAGTTTCAAAATGTATTTTCCCTTTTATTTTTGTTCTCTTTTCTGTCGAACCTATTACATGTGCGAGTTAGCTTATGCTGTGGCCTCCAGTTGGACTTCATTAATGACCTTGCTCCGTCCTACCATCAGTTGAGTTTTACTCACGATGACAACATACCAATATTGGAAGTTCCTTGGACGTGTTATAATAGAATATTGATGTATGGGTGACTATCTGGAGTTACAAGAGATAATCCGTAAGGATTTTCAGTTTTAGACTCTGCTTCATAAATAATCATATCAATAATTTCAGGATCATATAACTTTATTGTATTCACAAGGTACACGAAAAGTTAAGGCTTTAGTTAGAAAAATATATGGGAGTTCAGTAGCATCACTTGCCTTAGCAGTCAGTCATGCTTTTGCTAATCAAGGATTAAAATAATTTGGGATAATTAATATTGCTATGGCCCTATAGTTGGCGTCAAATTATTTAGCCTAAAATTTATTTATTAAGAAAATCAGTTAAATTTGTTTGAAAAAGGTCTATAGCAACATAATTGATGCAAATTATTCTGTAAATCTTTTATGTTAGGTTTGAAGCTAAGTGAAATAATAAGGGAAACTAACCGAATACCCCAAAACAAATTAATTACCCGCCCCATGCCCCTTTTAAACTAATTACCCGTTGTACCCCTCGCCCAAAACTATTTATCTGACATAGCCCCTCACCCAAAACTCTTCCTTTGTGATACCATTGCAGTATATTTATATACCAGGATGGTATCATAAAGGACCGAGAGAAGGACTGAAGTACTCTTCGATGATACAATCTCAGTATATTTATATACCACAATTGTATCATGGTCATGAGGAGTGTCTCATTGAAGGACTGAAGCAACTCTCCATGATACTATCACAATAAACATATTTAAGACAATGGTATCATAGAATTGTTTTTCGAGAAAAAATGTCTTTTTTTTAATAAATGAACATGATCATTCATGATATATCATCTCAGTATATGTATATACCACGATGGTGTCATGCAGAACTAAGAGAAGGATGAAGCAGTCTTTCATGATACGATATGAGTATATTTATATACCATGTTTGTATCATAATTGGGGAGGGAGGAGGGCATCTTGGGTAAATAATTTTAATTTTTTTAGGGGGCATGAAAAGTAAGGGGTAGATGCGGCTAAATAGTTTCATTTATGGGGTATAAGTGATGTTTTCCTAAATAATAACAAGCAATCAAAATAATTGAATAAAAAGAGAGGGAAAATCATTTTCGATCTTCAGGATTGTTAAACAGATTGCTTCGGATGATTAATTGAGTGCCCTAGTGAAATTATACTATACTTTAGGTGGCCAGTGGGCCCGGCTCGGGTCTGGCGGGCCGGGTTTGGCGGGGTCGGGGTTGGGGCGGGACGGGCGAAGGGGTCGGGGTCGGGTTTGGCGGGACTTGTTCCAGTCCCGTCCCGATCCCGATCTCGTCGGAATCGGGTCGGGGCGGGGCCGGAATAGGGGCGGGTTCCGGCGGGGTTTTTTTTTTTTTTTAAAATAACATATGTATAAAAAAAACTCAATAAACAAGACAAGATAGTGTAATAAAAACATCCCAAGGCTGTTTTTGTGCCTCTTATATTATTTAATAGACATATGATTTTTTTTGTAATACAAATACAATTGTCTAAAATCTAAATTGCAACTTTAATAGCTATATGATTTTTTACAAATTTTACATATAGCTACTTGATTCTCTACGTCCCTATAAAAAATGTCCATGCATCTGATTTTAATGGTCGTTTTGCTGGACCTCGTCTCATACTAGGGGGAATAGAAGGTATTTCAATTGAAGGTGCACTAGTGGGTGTGTTGTCATAAACATTAGTGGGTGTATCATCTAGATCATCGTCTAAATTAAAGTCTTCTTGAATACCAGAAAATAGCTCATGGTCTAAATCTAATGGTATTGTAGGAAAATGTTGAGTATCAACAAAATCATCCTGTGTAGGAATAAGATGACTAGAAGAAGTACCCTTGCCCTGGTTTCCCCTACTAGAAGAAGCACCCTTACCCTTACCCTTAAATATTCCTCTTAATCCTTCCATTTTAATTATGATAATAAATAATTAAAGATAATAAAATTAAGTGCGCTAAATAAAATAAACAGACAATAATAATTTAATGAAGGAACGAATGTACCAAACGTCGACGTAACGTCGACGTGTAATCGAGAGGTTGAAAATTGAAACTTTGCTCGATGGAAGATCCTCAAGCTAGTTGCCAACTTCACTCCCAATATCCAAATGAATAAATAAAATTGAATATTTAGTAAACAATGTAGACTTGTAGAGAGAGATATTGGGAGATTAGAGAGATTGTAGGAAGATTTGTGAGAAAGATGAAGAGAAAATGAGTTATTTATAGTTGAGAAATTGGGTTAAAGTGTAAATATAATAACTTATGAGTTAAAAATAAATATTAAGGTGTAGGGGGTTGGGGGAGGCCTAAAATGGCCGTTGCCCAACGACCAAAATCTAAAATGGCCGTTGGTGCAACGGTTATATTTGCAAAGGGGGACTCTCGGGCGGGGTCGGGGTCGGGTCTGGCGGAACGAAACATTGTCCCGTCCCGAGTTCAAGTCCCGCTACCATTTTTTTTTTACACGGGGTCGGAGCGGGACCGGGGCCCGTTCGAGACGTGGTCGGATCGGGGTCGGGCCGTCCCGGCCCACTGGCCAGCCTTAAACTAAAGTAAGTAAAACTAAAAAATGTATTCAGCTGAGAGTTTGAACGTGTTAAAAATCAGGGATTGAGAGGGTACATATATGTTTGACCTAACTAACTCTCCTAACCCTAAATATGTAATAGTCATTAATGGCGTGAAGATCTCAAAATGGGATAAGTCGTGATTCACTATATTTAGGAATAGGGAGTTATCCTTAACTACCGGTCTCTAGGTGCGCAGGTTGACTATCCGGTTCGTGGTATGCTACGCACATATCATTCTGACTTTTAAGCTCAGTATCCGGACCCTTCACCAGTCTTGCTCTTACCCTTTTCTGCCAGGTGTGTCCATCCAAAGGCTCGAAACATTTTGACCAATATTAATCCATCACCAAGTCCTTATTTTTTTGTTATAAAACATACTTGTCCATTGATAATTTATGAATTGATTTCATGATTGAATAAACATACAGGGTGAGAGAGAGAGCTCAATGGCAAGGGTGGTGTCCATCATTTTTTCTGGGTGAAATCCACTTTACCCCTTTAATACATTAGATTTGGGAAACAATTACCTCTTTCACATCTTGAATGGGATAATACCCCCCCCCCCCCCATCTTAAATCAATGGTTAGAAATGAGATAAATTATTGCATATATTTTAAAATGTAAAAAACGACCTTCAATTAATACAAATTATTACATAAACTCTTTTAAAAAAAAAGTAAGCTTGTGCATTAAATTTCATACATTTATTTTTCTTTTGATAATTGAAGTTTTATTTTGCTGCATGAACTTTTGTTGTAGAGCTTCAAAATTATTTTGATCCATTTATTTAGTATGATTAATATTGGAAACTTTATTTGATCGGATCAAAAAGAACAAAAAATTATTTCAACTATTCACTTTTGTATAAAAAATTATCCTATTTCATATCATTTTTACATATCATAAGCGTAACAATTTTTAATAAAATACAATGTCAAAAATGACTTTCAATTAATGATAGCCTTTTATACGCTTTTCCGATTAAGAATGAGAATTAATAAAATAAATATTCAACAATATTGATATAAGTGAGTAAATTTTATTTAACAACCCTAAAATTTTGAGATTAAGAATAATACCTCTCTCATCTCTTGTATTATGATAAAATCTTATTTGAATTAGTATCTAAATGTAATTTTCAAGAAATTTAAATATGGTATCAGTTATTAACTATATTTCTATTGGAGATTATAACGTAATATTTAAAATATTTATTAATAAATAGTTTACAACTTTGAGCACGTACGTATAACATGAAAATAAAAATGCTTTATGAAAATTTGTAGTAAAATTTTAATACAAATAATAGTATAAATAACGAGATATATCAAGATTTGAACTTTAAAATTTTTAAAAATACCATGAAGCCTAATGGTCGGGTTTTGAAAATCAAAAGGAAAAGGGAGAAAAAAAAAGAGATGTATGGATTTTAATTATAAAACATCATTACTCAAAATTTTTAATTACTAAAAAATATGTCACAATTTATACTATTGGGTCGTTTTTACGTTTTAAAATATATGCAATAATCTAATTCATTTCTAGCCATTGATTTAAGATCAAGTGAGGTTTATTATCCCATTCAAAATGTAAAGATGGTATTGTTTCTCAAACCTAATATGTTAAGGGGCTAAAGTGGACTTCATTTTTTTTTTAGCCTTTATAATGATATATGTAACTTAAATATATTTTTTACTTTTTCAAGTGATGTGATTTAAAACGAGTAAAGGTAAAAAGTCAAAGAGTCAAACGATATAAAAGGAATGAATAATAATTTTTGACAATTTGGAGTTAATTTTCTTTACAAAAGTATTTTTTCTATTTTTAAACTCTTCATAATATGCTCACTTTCATTAAATTTTTTGCTTTGCTCCCTCCGTCTCAAATTATTTTTCGCTTTTTTATTTTATAACCCCTTAAGAACTACAGTAATTAGTTGTATTTTACTAACTTTGCCTTTATTTATGTCTAAGTTATAATCTTTCTATTAAATGATTACTTTATTTATGTGTCATCTTCATTAATGATAAAATTTTATTAAGGATAAAATGAAAAAAATAATTAATTGTGCCTTGAACTACTAAAACGATAAATAATTTAAGACAACAATTTTTAGTAATCACGATAAATAATTTGAGACGTCCTCACCCGCTTGTTGGGTATTGATATTGGTGAATGGGAAATGATGGAAAAAAAAGTGGGAGTTGTCCCACATCGGTATTGGAAAGAAAAGTGGGAGTTCCCTCTTGCTTTATAAAATAAGCATTTGTCCAACATCGGTAGTGGAAAGAAAAGTTCTTCTACTTATAAGTAGAAGTACTCCTTCTTGTCGCTAAAGGGTTAAGAAGAGGGTCTCCCCTCGCGCCGTCGTCGTCGCTCGGCTCGGCTTGGATTCGGCTCGTCTCGTCTCGTCTCGGCTCGGATTCGGATTCGGATTTGGTTAAATGATCTGATTGATTGATAATCTTTTTGGATCAAATTTTTCTTTAATTTTTAATTATTAATTAATTAATTAATTAACTTATCCAATCCTACCCGTTAGTGACCCGGATCTGCTTGTCTGACCCGCGACCCGTTTTCTTTACCACATTTAAATTTCCCACCAGTTTTTAGTGGTTGTTCAGAAGGGTTGCAAACCTTAAAAAACAGTACTTCCATGGCTATAAATTCATTTGATTCCTCAGAATTTTACTTACGAATTTTATGAACAACACAAACTTCTTCTTCTTCTGCACAAATAAATTCTGTGTGATATACTGCCGTTGAGTGGTTCGCCGCTACCTGAATTTGGAGTACTACTATTCTGGTAAGATAATCGTTCTATCCTGGGAGGGGATATTCCATCAACCTCGAGTACTGTGAGGGGAATAATTTCCTTAAGGACACACTTTGAACTAAGTGGGCTCGATTATATTCTGAAAAATTATTCTTATTTTTCAACACTGATTCTGTTTATTTTCAGATATTAGTATTTACAGATTTTTTGGAATACAGATTAATAACACCGCTCCACTGCCCGAGTTTCACTTCATATCAAGACCTGAATTTCCTGTTACTTAACCCTAAATCTTTCAGCAACCTGGACTTCCATTTTTAGCATTTGTTGTACAATGTGATAAACAAATTACAAGCGTTGCTTGTTTTATGTTACAGATAAATGGGTGGCTGACAAAATATATGATATACAAGCGCATGGCATCGTTTAATTCAAGAAGAGTTGTTCTGCTCTTCTCTGTCCTGTAACCTTAGTTGCTATTGTTAAATCATCCCTCCCCCCCACACACACACCCAAACCCCACCCCCAGTCCCCACCCCTTTTTGTTTTCTCTATTTGGGCATTAGAAACATTTGCATCTTTTTCTTGATCTTCTGCAATCTATTTGCTGATGCAGTGGTCAATATTGAATTATTTGAACTTCTAATATGGAGTACCAGGAAAAATGTGACAATTAGTTTTTCTGTGCGGTTGCACCTGTAACTGAGTAACTCTACATTTACGTGCATGAATGAATGAACAAGAACATGTGCGGGACCAACTTACACTTTGAAAAAAAGATGCATTTCACCAAGCTATGGTTTTTGCAACATGTGGATTATCGTTTCTTTTGTTTTTATACTACTATAACAACTATGTATCAATCCGTAGCAAGTTGTACATTCTTAATATAAGGTCCTTGATTACATTTTCTAGTACAAAACTATTAACTCAACTCTCTTTCCTTCCCAGGTCTCGTGTGGGAACAATTATACTGATATGTCTGACTCTAAGAGTTAGAATTATTGCGGATGGCTCTGGTAATGTTTGATGTCTGCTTTGTCGTCTTCAAGTTGCCCTCTCGTTTGTAATAAGGCTTTCCCGGAATTCTTTTGATTCTTTTTTGAATATTATTTTGTAATATTCTCAATTTGTAAAAACTAGTTTAAAATGTAACACACAATTCTCTCAAAGTTTTTGTTCTTTGTGTGTCTAGGATTGGCTAAGTCTATCTTGGCTGGATAATAATTTCATAAGCCCTTGTAGCCTTGTAGGAGAATTAATTCGTTTTCTTCAAAGGGGACCGGTGCTTTATTGTTGGTCTCAGTGCTGGTCTGTAGTTATCAATAACAAGAATGTACCTTGAAGAAGACCGGCTCCCCTTGGAATTTATTGATGCTAACCCAACTTTTAAGCTATATTATTTCTCCCTAAGGGTCGGGGGAACCCCGACAGATAGCGTGTTTCGCGCGTACTCCGAAAGGGAATTGGGTTAAAATTCCTGAACCGGGATGTGGCAGTTGACGACAACGTTAGAAAATCCGGAGACGTCGGCGGGAGCCTCAGGAAGAGTTATCTTTTATGTTGAACAGTCTGTCCACCCTGGAAATGGCTCAGCCAAAGGTAGGGTCCAGCGGCTGGAAGAGCACCGCACGTCGCGTGGTGACCGGTGCACTCCCGGCGGCCCTTGAAAATCCGGAGGACTGAATGCCGTCCACACCCGGTCGTACTCATAACCACATCAGGTCTTCAAGGTGAACAACCTCTGTACGATGGAACAAAAGCTAGCTCAAAGGGAGGAGGATTGGCCAAGCTATATAAGGAGGCCAAGGATCACTTATCCTACCGATGTGTAATGGATTATTCTCTTTCATGGTATCACAGCCAGACCCATTCCAATTCTTTGTTCTTTGATGTTGGGTCCCAAAATTATATTGTCTACGCTCTAGTTAATGAGGTATGGACGTGCAGGGGGTGTTAAGAGTATATGAACTTGGACAATCCTCACCTTACAAGCTAGCTTTTGGGATTAAGTTAGGCCCAAGATCCATTTTTTACATGATATCAGAGCATGCACATTCCAATTATTTGTTCACGATGTTGGGCCCCCAAATTATATTATCCACGCTCTAGTTAACAAGGTTTGGACGGGGGAGTGTTAAGAGTCCCACATCGGATATGAAATGAAAACATGGACTCCTTATATGGACTTGGATAATCCTCACCCTACAAGCTACCTTTTGATGTTGAGTTAGGTCAAAGATTCATTATTTACATGGTATCAGAGCCAGACCCGTCCCAATTCATTGTTTATGATGTTGGGCCCCCTCTTATATTGTCCACGCTCCAGATGTCCAGCCCTGGGGGTGAGGCGGGGTGTTGAGTTCTCCCACATCGATGAGATAAGTGGTCCTTGGTTTTCTTATATGGCTTGGGCAATCCTCCTCCCTTTGAGCTAGCTTTGGGGGTTGAGTTAGGCCCAAAATTCATTCTTTACACATCTAACAAAATTAAAACGTAAAAGTTAAACGATATCTATGATATTTAGTGTTTTCAATCAATGTTGAGCAGAGTCACGCTGCTTGCTGACTAAATCAACTTGGCTCAAGCTTTGATTATACTATCAAGTTGGTATCATCGAAATTGCCAGGATACTCGAACTCAACTTGTGGAAAACTAAAAAAAAAAAATAAAAAAAAAAAAGAAACTTGTTTTCCTCAAATAAGCAAACCCAAAATTCAAATTCTTTTTCTGCAAACCAAATCACCCTTGAAAAAGTTCACCTTTCACTTGCACCCCCAACCCCCACCTTCGGCCCAAAGGGGGGAAAAAGGAAGAAAAGATGGTTTTATGAAATTGTTGTACGATGGCAGTAGCCAAGTAATGCACCAGGAACCGAATTGATTATGAAGATATATCATTAGATTCAAAAACTGCACATCATGAGTGACAGTAAATAATCGGCGGGTGTTGAGACAACTTTGGCAATGAAACAGAACACCCTGTAAGTAGTTCGTGTATCAATAAATAATAGGTGATGCAACAGAAGACTAAAATGAATGTGAAATACATAAGGTATCTCACTATATATTCAACTTGGAGAATGACCTGGGAGAAATGGTTCCTGAACTAGCTAGGAACCATGACATATAAACAAGAAGTTTTGCCAGGATAAAACAAAAATGTGATGATTCTAAGTTCTAACAAATGCATCCTCAATAGTTTCTTAGAGAAAACTATTGTCGGCTACCTCCTTGATGGAGTCATAACAAACTGTTGTACATCATGAAGAAAAACCCATGTTGCAAACCTCATAAACTAAGGAATTTGCTAATTTTGAAGTCCCTAATAACTGGATGCAACTGCGTCTTTGTGTGTTTCCAAGTTCTATCTTTCTCTTCCTCTTTTAAATACAACCTAGCATGCACAACCTCCCCCTTGCTGCTCTGTATGGGACGTGTTTGTGGTAGGCTTCAAATTAACGTCAACCATATCTTCCTGTTTCGTGGATGAAAGTGCTTCCATCCCCGGTAAGGCGGCAGCAATCTTTCGGAACAGAGGCTGCAAATTTCAATTTCATATTAGAATCATGCTTTGAGTATGAAAAAGAAGTTATGCCAACTGCAATGTTTTGAGCAAAATCTAGTGATCAGGATATTTGATCCTCAGTAAATGTAACTTGATTGAGAGCCAAAATAATTTCAATTGAAATCGCAGAAAGGACTTGAGAGTGTCTGTACCTTGATATTGAATCCAGCTTTAGCACTTGTTTCTATATACATTACTCCAAATTCACGAGACTTAGCATCTCCTTCTTCTGTGGAAACTTGCCTGTTTAAATCAGCGTCATCGCCACAAGATAAATGGTGGAAACAATAAATCATAGTCTATAAGAATTAAAATGCAAATTTCCTCTTCTTGATAATCTCTTAAAGAAACTTTTTTCTACTTTTCTTTTATGGAGGGAAATTGGACCAGAGAAGGACATAGCAAGATATCAAGAGATCCAGACTCAAGCCCTGTAGAATACTAGTAATAGGTTCTGTAACTCACATTCCAGATTTACATCAATCTACTAGTCTTTACTTTAGAAAATTGAACTAAAGACTTGTACTTGAGACAAATTTCCATCAAAAGTCAATCTTCCAACTACAGAAAATCTCTACTCGAGTGAAAAAATGGATGTCCACAACTCTCCTACAAAAGATAGTGAAAAGCGAAAAAAATATATTATATATTATGCGGTTTTGCAAATCCATGCTAGATTCTGACAGAATTTTAGGCCTGGTTTAAATCTTAACTATATGCACAACAATTTTACTAGGTCCCCCACCAATGAAAAAAAGGAACTGACAGGTGGTAAACATTTTAGTCATACCCAGAAAGAGGAAAATAACATCTAGGAAGTACACTGCTGCATAAGTAGTAGGTAAAGCAGTTTTCAAACGGGAACATCCATCCACACCCTACCTTTTATCAACAAGATCAGTTTTGTTCCCAACAAGCACAATAATGACATCACTGCCTCGTTCAGTGCGTACTTCCTCGATCCACTTTGAAGTGTTCAGAAATGATTGGAGGTCTGCAGTTAATGATTTATCACCAAAACTTTGTTCATGGAACATTAAACAAAGAAATGAATAATCAAAGATGAATATCATACTACATATAAAGAACCAATTTACTAGACTCCCTAGGAACCTTCTACTATCACCAAATATAAATTTGCTTGAGTAAGCCACAGAGGGAACATATATGTGTAGAAATATTCCATGGGAACGATGTCAAGCAATCACTTACTGGCAACATCATATACAATTACAGCAACAGAAGAATCTCTAATGTAGCTTGGAATAAGACTTCTAAATCTTTCTTGACCTGCAGTATCCCTGCATGGGTTCAGATATTGCTTTAGACAAATAAATGCATTAGAGATTATTTCATTGTTCAATGTCCAACACCACAATTGGCAAAACCATAGAGGAATGTTCACAGATACTAGTTCACCCGATATCACCCACGGAACAGATTTGAGATTACCTTCAATACTTGCCTTCAAAGTAAAGCATGTAACATTTTGCAAAACATAGGCAAAAGTAACATTCTATACTAGGTGAGTATGTTTTGGACATGATCCTGTGATGGCATTTCACTCTACTGTATCCAGTTGGTCTTTCATTCTGATTTTAGCAGGTGTCTTGTTTCATAGACAATCCAGCCTTTTCAAAGTTAACAACTCTCGAGATAAAAATTTAAACTTCAAGTAATAGAGTAGGCAATAAAATTTCAAGCATAAACAAAAAATTCTCTCTTTTTTCATTTCCTTCTATTTTTCCCAAGTTTCTATTTTCTCATTCTTAAGATGGCAATTATCTAGTACTATCATACATAATCCAGCCTCTGAAAATAACATCTCGACTTTTTTCCCCTTCTTTTTTTCTCCTAGTCTGTTATTTTCTCATTCACATAATATAAGAATAACAAAAGAAGAAGGAACATAAATGTGCATTTGAAAACTAACTCAGTGGGGTCTGGGAGGATAGTGTGTGCGCAGACCTTATCCCTAACTTGTGAAGGTAGAGAGGTTGTTTCCGAAAGACCATGTTCTTGAGAAAATCAATTCAAAGCAGTTTTGAGAAAAAAGAAAGTACATCCTACTGATAACTTTGAAATAAATAAACTGCATTATTAGTTGAGAAATCTAGCTAATCTAACCTAAAACTAAGGGTGGCCAGTGGGCCGGGACGGCCCGACCCCGCCCCGACCCCGCCCCGACTCCGCTAAAAAAAAAAAAAACGGTGGCGGGCCTCGAACTCGGGACGGGACAATGTCTCGTCCCGCCAGACCCGAGCCCGCCCCAGGCCCGCCCGCCCCGCCCCCGACCTTTGTCCCCCCTTTGCAAATATGACCGTTGCACCAACGACCATTTTAGATTTTGGCCGTTGGCCAACGGCCATTTTAGGCCTCCCTCCCCCTCCCCAACCCCTTAATATTTATTTTTAACCCATAAGTTATTATATTTACACTTTAATCCAATTTTCCAACTATAAATAACTCATTTTCTCTTCATCTTTCTCACAAATCTTCCTACAATCTCTCAATACATCTCTCTACAAGTCTACATTGTTTACTAAATATTCAATTTTATTTATTCATTTGGGAATTGGGAGTGAAGTTGGCAACTAGCTTGAGGATCTTCCATCGAGCAAAGTTTCAATTTTCAACCTCTCGATTACACGTCGACGTTACGTCGGCGTTTGGTACATTCGTTCCTTCATTAAATTATTATTGTCTGTTTATTTTATTTAGCGCACTTAATTTTATTGTCTTTAATTATTTATTATCATAATTAAAATGGAAGGATTAAAAGGTATGTTTAAGGGTAAGGGTAAGGGTGCTTCTTCTAGTAGGGGCAACCAGGGCAAAGGTACTTCTTCTAGTTATCTTATTCCCACACAGGATGATTTTGTTGAAACTCAACATTTTCCTACAATACCATTAGATTTAGACCAGGAGCTATTTTCTGGAACTCAAGAAGACTTTAATTTAGACGATGATCTAGATGACACACCCACTAGTGCACCTTCAACTGAAATACCTCCTATTCCCCCTAGTATGAGACGAGGTCCAGCAAAACGACCATTAAAATCAGATGCATGGACATTTTTTGATAGGGACGTAGAGAATCAAGTAGCTATATGTAAAATTTGTAAAAATGTTTTAAAATTTAAAACTGGAAAAGGTCAAGGTGGGACGGGGGGTTTAATTAGACACGTAGTAAGTGCTCATCCAGCTAGGTATGCCCAATAGTTTCCAGATCATTTTCATATAAAATGCGTGTGTCATATATATAACTTAATTGTAAATGATGGTCTATCACTTTTTGAAGACATTCTTAGTAAAATACAATTTGCTATAAACTTTATTTTTAAAAGTAATAGAGTACAACGAAGAAAAGAATATAAAAAAAACTTGTCACGATTGTGAACTACCTTATAGAAAAATTCCACAAGAAGTATCCACTAGGTGGAATTCTTTATACGAGCAACTACTTGTTGCTTATGACTATAGAAAACCTATAACTTTATTTTTTAACTCTCATAATCAAAATCCAGCTGATATGATTGTAGATAGTGATTGGGTAAAAATTTCCGAACTTATTGTATTTTTAGAGAAATATTTTCAAGCAACAAAAGAATTTTCCGGTATATATTATCCTACTATTTCAACTATGTTGTTTTATATAACTCTAATATTTTTATTACTTAGTGAATATATGGAAAACTCAGCTTATATTGCAGCTATTAAAAAATATTTATCAAAATAAAAAAATATTTTATTCATATTCCCACTATTTATATTATTGGTGTTGTATTAAATCCGACTATTAAAATAGACGGTACTAAATCACTAATTGAAACTATTTACGATTGTATAGAAGTACTACCACCTCCAAGTCCCAAAAATCTAAATCACCCACCACCTATTGAACAAAGTCAAACTAAAGAAGAAGTGTTGTCTAGCGTAGAACACCAATGCAAAAAAATATATAGATTTTATCAACAAGAAAATGCTAGTAACTTACCGGCTTCCATACTATCTTCTTCATCTTCAACACAACCTCACAAAAGACATGTTGTTTACTGGCTAGTATTGAAAGCCTCGGAAATAGAATGTCTTGACGTACCTCTACTACTAACCAAAGCGAGTTGGATATTTTTATTTTGAAGGGTTCATGCAGTATCAAGAAGTTATCAATGAAGATGGACATGAAGACTTGCTTTGAGATCTTTGGAGGGAATGAGAAGACCTTTCCGACACTTTCATTGATGGCCCGAGATGTTTTGAACATTCAAGCATCATCAACTGCGTCTGAAAGCGCTTTTTCTGCCGGCAGATTACAAATAGGAGACCACAGACACTCATTAGCCGGAGACAGCTTGGAAATTGTAGTATTATTCAGAGATTGGATACGAGCGGAGCGAAAAAGGTGCGGTCAACCGGAGATCAACGAAGAAGAAGATGAAAACTACAACGAAATCTTAACCGAAGGTAGTGGAAGCGACGTGGATCAATTTGACCAACAAATACCAATTCCAACCGAAGAACCACAGAAAATCATCAAACAATTAGAACAGGTTTTTTTGAGAATGTAATTTTTTTAATTACAATTTTATTATGTAATTTGCAACTTTTGGACAACACCACAAAGTTGCAATTTAGATTTTAGACAATTGTATTTGTATTACAAAAAAATCATATGTCTATTAAATAATATAAGAGGTACAAAAACAGCCTTGGGATGTTTTTATTACACTATCTTGTTTTGTTTATTGAGTTTTTTTTATACATATGTTATTTAAAAAAAAAAAAAAAAAAAAAACCAGCCGGACCCCGCCCCGACCCCGCCCCGCCCCGATACCGACGGGATCGGGACGGGACTGGAGCAAGTCCCGCCAGACCCGACCCCGACCCCTTCTCCCGTCCTGCCCCGACCCTGACCCCGCCAGACCCGGCCTGTCAGACCCGAGCCCGGCCCACTGGCCACCCCTACCTAAAACTGAGAGAGAGAGAGAGAGCCTACCAGAGCTGCAAGCGAACTGTTCGATCTTCAAGGTACATTGTCTTTGATAAAAAATCAATACCAATGGTAGCCTGAATATAGAAAAAGAAACAAGATTACAATTTATTTGATAATTTGGAAGCAATCACCATAAATCTGTCCATCCAAAACCATCATAAAGGCTGGTAAAATTTAGAGGCAGATAAGAACACCTTTTAAAAACTGAGTTTGCTCAAATGACGGATCAAATTAAGTTTGCATAAAAGCATGGAGAGTAATAAACACAAGTGCAAGTCATGTATTAGTAAAAAATTAGAGTAGAAATCATGGAAGTATTGAAATTCCATGTCAATCACTTAAATCCTGTAAGTCCTCATATACTTTCTCGTTTAGATTGAAGATATCACAGAAAGTCAGGCACCAAGAAACAAAATTGCTGTTTTTCTGTCTTTTCAATGTTGATCTTTCTTAAGTAGTTTATTAGATTGAAAGCTTTCGATGCCATTAAGGTTTTATGGTATTATGCCGAGTATATATATGTATGTATTCAATGAGGAACCTCACTGTTTTTTTTTTTTTTTGTTGCAATAATACAAATATGGGAGAAATCAAATAACTTGATTCATATATCCAGCCGTTAAACTCTCCCTATAATTAGCATATGGATGGCGAAATTTCCTTTACAGCATTAGTTTCTCCCTATTTTTTTTTCTTTTGTTCCCAAATTTCCCTATTACCAGTAACAAAGAATGGTATAGAAACTGGAAATTAGCAGTAGCAGAAATAGCTATCAACAAGTACTAATTCCAAATTCCTTAAATTGTATTGAGGAAACACGTGAAGACTAAGGTTGTGTTTGGTATGGAAAAAAATATTTTTAATTTTCTCATGTTTGGTTGGTCAAATGAGGAAAATGACACAGGGGAAAACACATTTCATAAATGGCATTCTACACTAAAAAAGAACAGCTCGGTACATAAAGCATCCCGTTTTCACGGGCCGCACCCATGTGATGCAGGCAGCCTAATTGTCTAACACCCACCCTACAACACACCACCCCTATCTCTTGTTCTACCCCAATAGTATTTGACTAGTTTATATACAATATTTGTGGGACGAAAGTTTCTACTTATTTACTTATTTTCCAGAAAAACATTTTCCTTCGTACCAAACACACCCTAAACAAAAAAACCGACAAGAGGAATGGGAATTGGAAAAAGTGAAAGAGAGAGACCTGATAAGTGGTGTCGAATTTATCGTACATGAAGCGAGTAATGACGCTGGTTTTGCCCACAGATTGATCTCCCAAAAACACCAACTTGTACTTTGCTAATGGCGATACCACCGCCATTATTTCCAATTTTCTTCTTCTTCTTCTCCCACACACCCACTTTCTCTCTCTCTCGATGAGATCTGAATGGATGGCTTGGCTTTGAATTCTCTATTTATATAACACTCCCACCACGAACCTCCAAAACACACTTTTCCCCTTGTGACAAAATGACTTTCACTTTCCATTTACATAGTTAACCTTTAAAGTCATAAATTAAATAAATAATACATATCACTTAATCATCGCTAATTGATAAAAAATTATATACAAAACATGTATTTTCTTTCGAACGTTTTCTCCTTCCTATTTTTGTAATGACAATGAAGATGAGAAATCATGTCTATTGGGAGTTCCATTTCCGTGACCTTATTTATCATAATTATCTCATGATTTGCATTCTGATACACGGGCAATTAACTTTACCTTGTAATCTTGAAGTTTCTGAAATTGTCAAAAACTTATTTGTTAAGTAACAACAAATTAAATGATCATATTAATCCTGACTCTGACGGATCCTTCATTTTTCCGATATACGAAATAGGGGATTTAACTAAGTTGATTCTTAGAAAATGTTGAATCAAACCATTTGTCCTTATTTCAACAAAAGACGTTGCGAAGAACTTTTTTGTCTTGGTTCTAATTTTCTTGTTATTACTAAATCTTACCAATTTTCTTGTTATTACTAAATCTTACCATTCATGAAAAGATCGAAATTCTTATTGTTATTCCAAATGGACTATTGGAGTTTCTCCGTCCTTATACTTTATTCTTTTTCAACTAATCAATTACTTTATAATTGAAGTCGTTAATACATCAAGTGGCGTTGACTTTAAAAGTAATCATGAGCTATTTCCTCAAATTTTAATACCAAAATAGCAAAATGGAAGAAATCCATGCTTTTATTTTTTTGAATCTGGTAATTGTACGAAATACATGCATTAATTTTGGTAGATTGTTAGATTGCAACTATACGAAGATTTTCTAGACAATATTTCCTGATATCACCAAAACTAAGAAGTAACGCCAAAAAGAAATTTCAATGTTTTATTAACAACGACACTTCTTTGTATGGAAAATTTAATGATTTTACACTTAGTGATGCTATTACCCGCAACATTGTAGTTTTGTTAAGTGTAGAACCGATTTCTGTTTCCAAGTAGTACACACTTGCTTCAATTACTCTGCAGTCAAATGGGAACCAAATCGTGAAGTCGCCAAATTTTCCCCAAGTAAATTAGCTCAATTTAATTTTGCAAAAGATAGTGAAAGCTTATAACAAACCCTCAACATTGCGATGTTTAAGACTTGATACGGCTTGTCTTTACGGTTTTGTTTGGCAGTAAATAATTAATATTTCATGAATATTGTTTTGGACAGCAATATTTGCATATATTTAAGGCTCTAGCAGAAACGTAGAGTAAGACTATGTATAATAAAGTCTTGTGCTTCGGCCATTTTCTGGATTCCGTGCATAGCGAGAGCTTAGTGCGTCAAACTGCCTTTTATTTATTTAATATACTAATAAAATATTAAAAATTCATCTGTAAAGAAATTTTCAATGACGAATCGTGACCTGGACAGTTGAGGGTGAAGTTGTTGAGCGACATGCAAGGCATTACTTTGCATAATTGTTGGTCACAAGTTTTAAAAGCTCAACGAGTGCTTGAGTACCTAGGCGAACTAACAATTTTACTGAGTTGACTTTCAGCATAATACACTTCACTTCATCTTAAATTTAGTATGCATTTTATGGAAAGCCTTTATTCCTCTTTAATTATAGAAATGACAAGCTTTGTTCAAGAGAGGATTGTCACGACTCAAATCGGAAGGCCGCGACGGGCATTCAGACCTCACCTGCTGGGTACCACTAATCATACAGTCAACATCTAATCATAATTAATCACAACCACAAGGGCCGCCACCCAGTACCCTGTTGGCACATAGAAACTCTACACTGGAAAGTAACTATGTAAAATCTTAACCAGAAAGCCCAACTTATACATATATACCTACCAAGGTCGACAAGGCCATACATGATTACTACACACAGGACACCGTCTACAAGACTCTAAAAGAATACGCAATATCAAAAGGTCGGGACAGGGTCCCGCCATACCCATATGTATATGCAAAAGTACCGTACCATGATTAGACCGACACTCTGAAACAAGGGGAGTGCTCCAATATCCGTTGAGTCAGCAACCTACTAACGCGGATCGTCGCCTCGCCTACGTGAACCTTCGGGCACGAAACGCAGCGTCCCCCGACAAAAGGGACGTCAGTACGACTGATGTACTGAGTATGTCAGGCATGAGAAATAGCATAACAGAGATACATAAATAAACTGAAACAGAAACAGCCGACAAAAATAGCCGATAGCAACAACTGACCAGTACTAAATGCCTCTGAGGGCCATAATATGCCTAACTGCCATGCACAATGCAAACATGGTATATATATATATATATTGGCCTCATTGGGCATCTTCCTTCCCATAACAGCCTTTGTGGGCATCATATCATATTGACATCTGTGGGCATAATCATCATCATAACCCAGCTGATCAGGTGGTCTGCGTATCCCGTTTCCCATCCCTAATATATGGTCCAGGGTAATACATGAATAAAATACATGAATGACAATAAACATTCTGAACTTATCGGGTGACATAATATCCTTGTACCTTCGGCTAACATTGGGAATATTAACATCTTTCCCATATACCTCAAGGGGGATTTAGGAACATATTTAGACATGCTTTTAACATAGGAATCAATAACATGAACATTCTTAACTACTAAGAGTAGAATAATTTATTGAATAATATTACGGTTACGTTTCGTTACATGGAACATGCCAAAAGAAAGAAGAATTTGCCTTAACACACCTTAAATACTCATACGAGTTCGTGCGACTCGGTAAATGAAGGATCCAACCCTGATAGGAACTAAACTGCTCGGTGAATTATAGATGAAGCTAAATTAGCACGCTCCAAACACACCAATTAAAGTAACAAAGATGTTTTGTCGTTCATGAAATGTTCATAACGTACTGTTTCTAACCTTTAGAATTAATACTAACTAGAAGTGAATGCTCCATAAGTTTTTTTTTGTTTTTGTTTTGCTAAACATAATGAATGTTAAGGTGTAGCATTTAACACATTGTTCTTACACGTATCCCTCAACAATCACTTATATTCTTGACTCATCAATATCCACTTAATGTCACCCTTTTACCCTTCCTAATGACATGTGGCAGCCAACAATCACCCTTATCCAATTAATTCCGTACTCCACCACATTATCAAACAATCACACACATAATTAATTTTTTGATCTCAATTCACTTAAATCTTAATGACTTATAAAACCTTCATATACTCAACGTCATAATCATGCGATATAGTACTAGTCCATAACCTCTTTTGGGACATACAACTATTATTAGAAAACCTCGTCGTCACACTTGTTAAGTCCTAAATTATTTCGGAACCGCATCCTTTTATATACTAAGCTCCTTATTAATATAACATAAATTCTCCAAGGCTCGGGTCTACTTGCATACGTCTAGATGCTCAAACCATCGCCCGAAAGTGCGGGGTGTTACATTCTTTCCCCCTTAGAAACATTCGTCCTCGAATGTTGACATATCTAATCTCCATCACGTAATCAGAGAACACAACTATTTTTTCACGGCAAACATTAATTATAATACTACGAAATAGAACTCACATTATGCTTCTTTTGGAACCTCGGCGTTGGTCTGAAATAGGTATGGATATTTGTGTTTCATCTCCTCTTCCACCTCCCATGTCATTTCTTCTTGTCACGACCTAAATCGGAGGGCCGCGACGGGCACCCGGACCCCACCCACCGGATACCGCTAATCGTATAGTCAATACCTAGTCATAATTAAATATGGACTAAGCCGAAAAAAGGACTATATAAAGTCTGATAACCATCTTATATATATATATATATATATATATATATATATATATATATATATATATATATATATATATATATATATACATACCCAAAGGCCGACAAGGCCATACATGACAACTACACACAGGACACCTGTCTACAAGCCTCTAAACAGTACACATAAAAAGGTCGGGACAGGGCCCCGCCATACATATATACACATGAAAAAATACACTATACCAAAATAAGACCGACACTCCGAAACAAGGGGAGTGCTCCAATATCAGCTGAACCAGCAACCTACTAACGTGAACCGTCACCCTCTTTAACTGAACCTGCGGGCATGAAACACAGCGTCCCCCGACAAAAGGGACGTCAGTACGACTGATGTACTGAGTATGTCGGGCATGAACAATAGCATAACATAGATATAACAATAACTAAAACAGAAATAGCCGACCAGCAATAAATGCCTCTGAGGCCCTAATACATATGCCTAAATGTTATGCACCATGCAAATGCGATATATATATATATATATATATATATATATATATATATATATATATATATATATATATATATATATATATTGCGGTACGCACAACCCTATCCAATATATGTTAGTGTTGCGGATTGTGCAACCCGTCCCAATATATGTTAGTGTTGCGGATCGTGCAACCCGTCCCAATATATGTTAGTGTTGCGGATCGTGCAACCCGTCCCAATATATGTTAGTGTTGCGGATCGTGCAACCAGTCCCAATATATGTTAGTGTTGCGGATCGTGCAACCCGTCCCAATATATGTTAGTGTTGCGGATTGTGCAACCCGTCCCAATATATGTTAGTGTTGCGGATCGTGCAACCAGTCCCAATATATGTTAGTGTTGCGGATCGTGCAACCCGTCCCAATATATTTATATATGTATATAATGCATGGATGACAATGAAACATTCTGGACTTATCGGATGACATAATATCCTTGTACCTTCGGTTAAAATTGGAAATATTTAACATGTACATTCGGCTAACACTGTGAATATCACCACCTTTTCCGTATACCTCAATAAGGACTTATGAACATATTTAGACATGCTTTTAGCATAGGAATCAATAACATGAATATTCTTAACTGCTAGAAGTAGAATAAATTATGGAATAATATCACGGTTATATTTCGTTACATGAAACATGCTAAAAGAAAAAAATAATTTTCCTTAACATACCTTGATAATAACGAAACCAACCCCTTTTAATTCTTTTGCTGGCTGGAACGTTTTTCTCCAAAATAAAACGCTTCGTACATTTTTTTCAAACCAAACTGAAATGGTTTGCTACTGCTACTTCGTATGTTTTCAATTCAAAAGTAACGTGGTTGGTTTCTGTTTCATTACAAAGAAAAAGGGGTTGGAGCAATTCACGGTTTGCTGAATGTCTCAAATGAGTTCCCAAAGCCAAATAATAACTCCCAACGTGAAAATGAATACTTAGCATTAAATGACCTTAATGATTTACCATCATGATGTCTCCCACCAAAATTAACTCTCATGTACACTCTAATAATGTGTCTACTTTCTAACTAATGTTACCTTAGTCCCCTCTAACTACTTACACGTCGAACTCCCACTCAATTTGTCTCTAACTTAAATTAATTACTCCCATAATTATTCAATCACACACATAATTAATTTCGTGATCCAAATTCACTTAAATCTTAATAACTTATAAGATCTTCATATACTCGATGTCATAATTTTGTGATATGACACTAGTCCATAACCTCTTTGGGGATATACAATTATTATTTTTAATCCCCGTCGTCACACTTCTTACGTCCAAAATAATTTCGGGATTTTATCCTTTTATATGTTAAACTCTTTATTAGCATACGTAAATATAACATAAATTTTCCCAACGCTCGGGTCTATTTACACACGCCTAGCGATTTTTCATACGTCTAGCGATTCAAACCGTGACCCGAAAGTACAGGATGTTACACTTCTACATTATTATTCTGCCACAGAACTTTCATTTGATAAGTCCCCTGTAACCGTCACATCATCAATCGGTACAATCTGGGAAGGATCTCCAACACACGCTCTCAACATAGAAACATGGAAAATCGGATGAACACACTCCAACTCTGAAGGCAAGTCCAATTCATAAGCTACTTGGCCAATTCGTCGAATTATGTGATATGACCTAATATACCTTGGGCTGAGCTTTCCCTTTTTCCAGAATCTCATTACCCCTCTTCAAAGGCGAAATCTTCAAAAAGATCCAATCATCTACCTGAAACTCTAAGTCTCGCCGTCGAACATCTGAATACGACTTTTGACGACTCTGTGCGGTTAACAACCGTTCTTGGATAAGCTTCACCTTCTCTATGGCTTGGTGTATTAAGTCAGGTCCAAATAACTCCGATTCGCCTACCTCGAACCATCCGATAGGAGATCTACATTTCTATCCATATAACGCTTCGTATAGAGCCTTAATGCTAACATGATAATTGTTATTGTATGCAAACTCAATAAGGGGTAAATGATCATCCCAACTTCCCTTAAAGTCCAATTCACAAGCTCGTAGCATATCCTCAATCGTCTAAATCGTACGCTCGGCCTGTCCGTCTGTCTGAGGATGAAAGTTGTGCTAAGATTAACTTGGGTGCCTAAACCTTTTTGAAATGATTTTCAGAAGTTAGTTGTGAACTATGCACCTCGGTCAGATATAATAGAAATAGGCACACCATGAAGGCGAACAATCTCCTTAACATACAACTTCACGTAGTCCTCGGCTGTATAAGTAGTTTTGACCGGCAGAAAATGAGCCAATTTGGTCAATCTGTCAACAATTACCCAAATAGAATCAAACTTACGATAGGAGTGAGGTAAACCCATAACAAAATCCATATTAATCATTTCCCATTTCCACATCGGAATCTCAATGTTCTGAGCTAAGCCACCGGGCTTTTGGTGCTCTATTTTTACTTGCTGACAATTAGGACACTGAGCTACAAACTTCACAACGCTCCTCTTCATGTCGTTCCACATTAGCTTTACCGGGATGGTACAAGATGTCCACATCATAATCTTTCAATAATTCAAGCCACATCCTTTGTCTCAAGGTCAGCTCTTTCTGCTTAAATATGTATTGCAAATTTTTATGATCCGTGAAAATGTCCACATGAACACTATACAAGTAGTGCCGCCAAATCTTCAGTGCATAGACCACTGCGACCAACTCCAAATCGTGTGTCGATAGTTTTTCTTATGTTTTCTCAATTGCCTTGAAGCATAGGCAATCACTTTACCATGTTGCATTAGCACACATCCTAAACCTGCTCCCGAGGCATCACAATACACGACGTAGCCTTCTGGACCCTTTGGGAGAGTAAGAACTGGTGCCTATGTTAATCTATCATTTAATTCTTGGAAACTCTGCTCACAAGCATCGAACCACTTGAATTTTATGGCCTTTTGTGTCAACTTCGTTAATGCTGCTAATATGGTTGAAAACCCTTCTACAAACTTCCTATAATAGTCGGTTAGGCCTAGAAAGATGTAGACCTCTAATGGAGTCGTGGGTCTCGGCCAATTCTTCACTGCTTCAATCTTCTGAGTGTCAACTCTTATACCCTCGTTTGACACTATATGACCAAGGAAAGCCACTGAATTCAACCAAAATTCACACTTGGAGAGCTTAGCATACAACTTATGATCCCGGAGCGTCTGTAGTAGTACCTGCAAATGATCCTCATGCTCTGCCTCCGAATGAGAGTAAACTAGAATATCATCTATAAATACTATCACAAATACATCCAGAAATGGGCGAAACACGCTGTTCATTTGATCCATAAATGTTGCCGGTGCGTTTGTGAGTCCAAATGACATTACTAAGACGAAGTGCCCATACCTTGTTTTGAAAGCCGTTTTCGGAATGTCATTCCCTTTGACCCTTAGCTGATGGTACCCTGACCTTAGGTCGATCTTTGAGAAGCATTTTGCACCCTGTAACTGGTCAAACAAATCGTCAATTCGGGGAAGAGGGTATTTATTCTTGATAGTGACTTTGTTCAGCTGCCGATAGTCAATACACATCCGTAACGAGCCATCTTTCTTTCGTACAAACAATACCGGCGCACCCCAATGAGATATGCTAGGCCTAATAAAGCCTTTCTCAAGCAGATCTTTTAATTGCTCCTTTAATTCTTTCAATTAAGCTTGAGCCATCATATAAGAAGGAATATATATCAGCTGAGTGTCTGGCAACACGTCTATACAGAACTCAATCTCCATTTCAGGAGGAAGGCTAGGAAGTTCATCTGAAAATACATCAAGAAACTCATTAACCACCGGAATTGATTGAGAAGTAGGTGGTTCGGCATCGACACCTCTAGCCCGAACAAGATGGTATATACAACCTTTGGAAATCATCTTTCTTGCCTTAAGGTATGAAATAAACCTACCTTTTGGCATCGCCGTATTACCCTTCCATTCAAGGACTGGCTTGCCTGGAAACTAAAATAGAGATTATTGTTCGACAATCAACATTAGCGTAGCATGATGCCAGCCAATCCATGCCCATAATAACATCAAAATCAACCATTTTCAATTCTACCAAATCTGCTAAGGTCTGATTGCTACAAACTAATACTGCACAATTCTGATAGACCCGTCTAGCAACTACTGATTCACCAACTGGTGTAGATACCACAAATGGATTTCTCATCAACTCAGGGTCCATACCAAACTTACAGGCAATAAAATGGGTGATATGTGATAGATTGAAGCCTGGATCTAACAACACATACATATTATGTGAAAAGACTGATAATATACCTGCAATAACATCAGTTCATCTTGCATAGTATAAGAAATTCCTTATGTATAATATGATTTGAACTAATTTAATAATAAAGGATCTTCTCACATTATATATCCATCTTGCATATTGGACATACATGATTTTTTTATTAAAATTTTGAAAAGAGGTCCAAGTTTCGTATCTTGGCTTGTGTTTACTTTCTGTTTTGTCATTGTATACTTGAGAAAATCAGATAATTCTGACATGGTACAAAAACATTCACATACTAGTAGTATGAATTTTGTAACTTGAAAAGTACTAGACCAAATTTCAAGTAGGCGAGCTTATTTAAAAAAAAAAAAATCAGTTCATCTTGCTTAGTATAAGAACTTCCTTATGTATAATATGATTCGAACTAATTTAATAGTAAAGGATCTTCTCACATTATATATCCATCTTGCATATTGGACATACATGATTTTTTTATTAAAATTTTGAAAAGAGGTCCAAGTTTCGTATCTTGGCTTGTGTTTACTTTCTGTTTTGTCATTGTATACTTGAGAAAATCATATAATTCTGACGTGGTACAAGAACATTCACATACTAGTAGTATGAATTTTGTAACTTGAAAAGTACTAGACCAAATTTTAAGTAGGCGAGCTTATTTCAAAAAATTCAGTTCATCTTGCATAGTATAAGAACTTCCTTATGTATAATATGATTTGAACTAATTTAATAGTAAAGGATCTTCTCACATTATATATCCATCTTGCATATTGGACATACATGATTCTTTTATTAAAATTTTGGAAAGAGGTCCAAGTTTCGTATCTTGGCTTGTGTTTACTTCCTTTGAGAAGGGTGTGATACCACCACCTATCAGGCCCGACGAGCGGTTCTAGCCTCTAGGGGTATATAGATGAAGAAAAGATCCGCCCGAAAAATTGGTATCAGAGCTTGTAATTAGAACAAAGGTTTAAAAAATGAAAACACATCCATCGTTTAGACAAGTTAGATTCTTAAATCAGATGTTATGGAGATGTAGAGAAATGAAAAGAGATTTATTAGAAATGCGAAGGCAGAATATGATAATAATTGAATCCCAGGAAGATTGGACGATAGAAGATATGGCAAAATTAGCATATAATGACGAGCAATTAGAATTAAGAGATCGAGTGGAAAGGCAAGCATATAGAAGATTAGTAGAGATAAATACTCGTATATATGAGATGAACGACTTTATAGAAAGTATAAAATCAGATTTAAGAATGGAAATAGAACACTATGGATGAAACTAGATTAATACAGCAGCAAGAACAAAAAGTGCAGTTAGAAAGAGTAGCAGAAAAACCGCTTACATATAATAGGGATATAAACCAGCATATTATAAGTTGTAGAATAGGAATAAAAATAATTGAAGAAAAGGATAAACAGTTATTAGAACAACATATAACAATGAATAAACAAGAAGAAAAAATAACGTTTTTAAGGAATTTATTAGCCTTAAGAGAAGAACGAATAAGGCAGAAAGATGAAGAAATCGAAAGAATAAAAGAACAGAAATTAGCAAAAGAAATTAGCAATGAAAATGAAATTAGAGATTTAAAAGATATCATACAAGAACAATATAGATATATCGATTTACTAAAATATGGACGATAAATTGGAACATAAAGATCTTTATTATCAAATGAATACTTATGAAGGAGGAACTAGTCAAACACTAAGTTTTAAACCAGACACATATCAGAAAATTCAAGACGAAAAAGAAGAAGTATCTATAAAAAATATATTTAAAACAAAATGGTTTGAAAGAAATAAGGAAATAAGGTATATAGCACAGAAACATGAAAACGTAATTGATACTATGAGCACTAATGGTAAAACTAAGATTAATTTAATTACCGATGAATTAATTAAAAGAGAATTGGCTAAATTATCAACTAAAGAAGCAAAGAAGTATAAAAATATTTACTTCGGAGGAGTAGAATTCACGATTAAAGCATATTTTCAAAAGAATATTGATACACCTATACAAATTTACGTATTAGATGACAGAATACTAGGAAATTTACAAGATGCATTAATATCAGTGATTAAAGGAAATTTAATTTATCAAAAGTTAAAATTCACAATACAACCAGACTTTAGCGTATCAATAAAAGATGAAAATAAAGATTTAGCTTTAACACTATACTATAAGTTAGACGGAATAAATATGCCACCAGGAAGTAAAGTAATGAGTATAGAAACAAAGATGATATACGCCCTAACAGGGAACCACCATGTAAAGAAACAACATGAAATGAATATCATAGTACCAAAAATGTATAAAGAAATACTCGAACAGATAGAACATAAAGAAAACTCTAAGATTACCATACCAGAAGAAATAACTATGGATTTTTATACACGAACGATTACACCATCCAGAAGATTAATACCACGAGTAGAGGGATCTAAACTAAGTATAACCAGGGAATCGTTAGATAGCATACCAAGGATAAAACCCAGAATAATAGATTTGATAAACATAGAGTGTAATAGATTAAAAATCAAAGTTATAATATTCAAAAATATGATAACTATGGATGGAATAGCAGAAATAAACACTGGAGCAATTAAAAGTTTTATACACATAAGTAAAATAGATGAAAATGAATGTAATATAATAGAACCACAGACTTATAATTACCCAGAAAATGAAAGAGAAATAATAATTACTAAGAGTATAAATTTAAAATTCAAGATTCAAGACTTAGAATATAAGATCAATATCGGAGTAATAGAATATGATAGCCTAAATGAATTATTATTAGGAAGTGATTTTTTGACTATGATTACTTATAAGATAAATAATAATGGAATAGAGATAATGAGACCAAGGAAAGACCAGATTTATAAATAAACTATGAATATACAACTAAAAATAATAAAGAAAAAGCAGAAACTAAAGACTATAAAACGGCCTTATCGGAGAAATATCTGACCAGTTAAAATATCTTGAATACAGCGCAAAAGAAATGAAATTAGAAAAGGACATAGAACAACTAGAAAAGCAATGTGAAAAGTTTAGCAAAATATGGATAGATATGGGAAACGGTTGGAAAAAACGATTAAACAATCCTGATTATGAGCAATAACGAAAAAATAGATGCGTTATGGGAAGAAGTTGTACTAAAAGAAAAAATGAAAAATATATTGTCATTAATGAATGAAGTAAGAGATAATCAGAACAAAACCCAACAAATGATTAGGGAAGAATTAACTAGCTTATGGAATGTATCTGAAATACCAACATTTAAATTAATATTAGAAAAATTGAATATGTTATTAGAAGAAAAGAACAAAGGAAAACAAAAGGAACCTAGTGAGGAAGCCAGTACGAGTATAGAAACGACTATAGCAAAGACTACTATACATAAACCAGAGATAGTGCCAATAGATGCATGGAGAAGAAGTAAAATACCCGTGATGGTAGATATAAGCAAAATAAAACCAAAATTACCAAAAGATGTAATAGATGCTTTAGGAGGATTAACGAAGCTAAATAAAGAAGGAAAGTTCTAATGGAACCTAGTGCGATTATATTTTTAAAAACTCACGGTAAAGATATCATAGAAAAAGAAAGATATAAATATGAGCCTATAAGATCAAAACCAGTGAAAGAAGAAAAGCTGAAAGAGGTAAAGACACCCATAAAAGAAATAGAGAAAACAACTTATGAATACCTAAAACCAAGAATAGATGAACAGGAACATCAGATTAAGGAATTAAAAGCAGAAAATAAAAAATTAAGATTAAGATGTAATGATGAATGGTATGATAAGTATAAAAAGTATAAAGAAAAATATTTAGGTACAAAGACCCTACCTAATGAAGCTAAGGTAGAATTAGATTAAAAAGATCAACAGATTATAGAATTAAAAGCCGAGAATAGAAATCTAAAATTAGAAGATAATGAAAAATGGTACGAAAAGTATCAAAAGTATAAGAAAAAATACCTAGACTCAAAAGATATACTAAGAAAAGAGTTGGAGAAAGAAAAAGGAAAAGTACTAGGATTAAAAGATGAAATACGTATTTTAACAGAACAGTTAAAAAAGTTAAAAGAAAAAGAAAAGAAAATCAGATTAAGTGATGAGAACAACGAGACCAACAGCGATAGGAATATCGAGACTAACAGCACTGGTAAAATAATAAAAGAAAGCAATAAGAATAGTAATGAGACTAGATCGAAAGAAAACTTAGATAGCCAGAGTAACAAATCGACTAACCAGAAATTACAGGTAGTAGAATTTATAGAAGAAAAAAATTCTGGAAGTAATTCTGAGAATACTGAATTGGTAAATGAACAAATATTAAAAGCTTTTAAAGAAAAAAAAGGAATAAATGCTATAATAGAAAAAGAATCAGATGATAATATAGAAAATAAATATCATGATCAGGTGAATATTGAGATAAAAATAGACGATATTATAAATGAAGATGCAAAGGATTACCCAAAAAAAGAGTTAGTTGACCCTAACTTAGAAGTAATTACCACAAGAACAACTAGATTACCAGATCATATACCCATTGGCCAGCAAGCTGAATTTAAAGAATTTGTAGGATCAATAACCCAAGGAGTAAATTATAACGAATATTTTCTAGATTTAGATAATGTCTGTAATAAACAGGAAATAGGAAGAAGAATAACAGATTGGAATTTAGTAACGCAGGCCGAAAACCTAGATTATATATATGATTTAATATCAAAAACTTTAATTGGAAAAGCAGCATACTGGATAAAATCAATAGCATATCAGCTAAGAGGAAAAGTTTTGAGTCATGCGACAGACTGGAAGTCGATACTAATGATTTTTGACTTACGACTGAAAAGAGAATTTTTAGGTAAAAAATGGTTAGTAGCCAGAGAATATGTTTTTATCATAAACTTGAATAACATGAAATGTTGTAGAATCGATAGATTACCAGAATATACGATTAGCTTTAGTAAAACTGGAATCTTACCAGAAGAAGGAATAATTTATCAACAATTATACTACGATCATCTACCTATACCGTATAATATTGACATATCAAAAGAATACGTGCAGTTAAAACCTAAAGAGAATACTTTAAGAAAAAGAATACGAGTTTTAAGAGCGTATTTGATGAGAAAATGTGAAGAATATCGATTACAACAAAAAATTAAAAAGAAAATTAGATTAAGAGAAAGCCATGGATTCACAGAAAGAAGATTAAAATTTAGATACGGTAGCAAAGAAAACAAGTATAAAAAGCATAAAAGACATAAGAAATATAGGGATAAATATGAAAAGCATTATAAATACAAAAAAGAAGATAAAAATTACTATAAATTTTATAAAAGAAAAAGATTTAAAATATATAAGAATAACCCTGAAACTAGAAGAAAGCTTAAGAATAAAAGAAAATTTAAAAGGAATAAATATATAAATCCTATAGAGTCAAATAAGACTAAAGAAGTACAAGTAAAAGAATGTACATGTTGGAATTACAATGAAAAAAGACACTACGCCAACAAATGCCCAAAGTTAAAGAAAAAAGGAATAGAGTATATTAATACAGAACAATTTACAATGAGTTTAAAACTGATAACAATCGGTATGATTACGATGATGTTTATATCAGTGAAACTGATAGAGAATCAGAAAGAATAAGTTATAAAAATCAACATTCTAGTGACAATAGTTCTAAATGAAATGAATACACTAGAAAGACAGAAAAGAGTATTGATAAGAGAAAGAGACTATTGGATACAATACGAAGAGTATACTCGACATAAACTGATTATGACTTCAGCAGTTAATGAAACAGGAAGTCTATATTACAATGATAGATACAATAAGATTAGTAATGAGACTTGGAAAAATAAGAGAAGAAATAAACAGAATAAACTGGAAACAAAGAGAGATAGAAAGACTTATAGAAGAAGCTATAAGCAATGAGACAGAAAGATTAGAAGTCCAAGAATATGAACAGGATGAAGAACTCAATAGAAGATTGAATGAACCTGACTAAATGGTAGCAATTCACATAGAAGCCCATATAGAATATAAACCGAACAAAATGATAAAACAAAAGATATTCATAAATAGTGAAGCAGATATATGCTTAGCAAGAAAAAATGTATTAGAAATGCATAAATGGAAAAGATCAAGAATACATAGAGCTAAAGTATCAGGATTTAATGAACAGTCTAAAGAATTAGATATAATAGCGGAAAATATGAGAATTGTTTTAGGAAAAACTATTTTCAGATTACCAATAGTATATCAATTAGATAACATGAAGCAGCAAGTGTTATTAGGAAATAACTTCCTAGATTACTTTAAAACTCAAGTGATTAACAGGAATACATTACATTTACAATCCCTGTGATAAGTGGATTATACTAAAAGAATATTACCAGTAAACACCATAAGACTATGTACTATAAAAATGGATAGGAATAATAATCTAGAATTATTAAAAGAAAAATACTTAGGTATGTTAAAGGAAACTTGGAGAAAATCCGATGCAACTATGGGAAAAGGAAAAGATATATGGAGAAATAAAACTGATAGATCCTAGTGATTTAGTCGAACAAAACCAATAAGATATGACCAACAGATCAAAAGGAATTTGAAACCCAGATTAAGGAATTACTAGAAATGAAAGTAATAAGAGAAAGTAAAAGTCCTCATAGCAAATTTCAAATTTTTTAGTAAGGAAACATAATGAGCTAAAATGAGGAAAAGCCAGACTAGTGATTGATTATCGAGAACTTAATAAAAAGACTATTTTTGATGGATACTTTCTACCTTATAAAAGAAACCTGATTAACCGATTAGGAAACAAAAAATGGTTTAGCAAATTCGACTGTAAAAGTGGATTTTGGCAGATTAAGTTAACTAATGAACCAAGAGCTTTAACAGCATTTAGTGCCCCGCAAGGACACTACGAATGGAATGTTTTACCAATGGGATTAAAAAATGCACCACAAATCTTTCAAAGAAGAATGGATCAAGTATTTAGAAAGCTTGCAGACTTCTGTATCATATATGTTAATGATATATTAGTTTACAGCAACAGCTTAGAAGATCATATTAAACATATGGAGCAGTTTATAGAGACGGTAAACCAACATGAAATACCTCTATCAGAAAAGAAATCAGAAATGTTCAAGAATACTATTGAATTCCTAGGCTAGTAAGGGAATACAATTCCAGGAACATGTGGTAACAAAGATTAAAAAACCATATTTGAGAAAACCATTGCAAGATTTGATTAAAAAAGATGTAACCTTCAACTGGAAGGAAGAACATACCAATGCGATCAACAAGATTAAAGAGAAGGTAAAATCATTACCAAAACACAGAGTACCTACAGACCAAGATCAACTGGAACTCTTTACAGATGCTAATGACATAAGATGGGGAGCAGTCCTAATAGCATATGATAAAGAAGATGTAGATAAAGAAAAAATGTTAATTTATGGATATGGAGGCGGAACGTGGAAGCCTAACGAGAAGAACTACCATATCAACGAAAAAGAATTATTGGCAGTAAAATTTGGAATTAAAAGATCTCATTACCATTTACTACCAGTAAAATTCATTGTTAGAACTGATAATACTCAGGTGAAGGCGTTTATTACAAACAGAATAGATCCTTTACCAGAATTGAATAAAAGAAGAAAATGGCAATCATTCTTCTGTTGTTATGATTTTATTGTTAAGAATATATCTGGAACTAAAAATATTTTAGCTGATTTTCTTAGCAGATATAATGTCAATTAACAGTGAAGACTTTGAAGAATATATAGCCAAGGCTATGCAAGAAATTATCAAGAATATTTGATTAATGTTTACAATTAACCTTGATATTTTATGCAGCAGCAAGCTAAAAAATTAGCAGCAAACGAAGGATCAGTATGAAGACTCATCCATCGTTCAACAAGATTAGAGAATTAAATAAAGACAGGTATCAGTATGTCATTGAGAGGAATATCCTTTACAAAAAGATAGATTTAGCTCGGAAAGAGTTACTCTATTACGACGTAATGAAACCTTCTGAGTTACTAAGTGATCAAGGCAAAATAATAGTCCGACAAGTAATAATAAATAAAATGGTTAGTATATACAAGACTATCGAATATATTCGATACCTAATAAATGGAAAGGAAACTAGTATACGAGCGATTGACTGGTTACTCGCATACTACCCATCACATTATTAGATGATTGAAAACCAGAATAGACTACATCATAATCCTTTTGAAGGAAAAATGATTTTGAATAAAATCCTGATCTTTTTGAATAAGGAGGGAAAACAGATTATTTTTGCAGGTACAATGTGAACCTTTGCGGGAAAAAAAAAGGCCTAATGGCCTAAAACGATTATGACTTAACAGTCCAAAAGAGGCTTAACAGCCCAAAAGATTATTAAAGGTATTATGTAGATTTATCTACCTAAAACCTAAAAGAGGCTTATGGCCCAAACAGATTATGGCCCAATGTAGTGTTTTATACTACAGAAAGCCCAAAAAGAATATCAGTTAGGAAATGTAGTTTACTGCATAACCTATAAAAGAGGTCCTATGGACCCAAACAGATTATGGCCTAACGGCCCACAAAGATTACTAAACTGGTCACCCAGATCAAGAGGTCTTATAGGCCCAACTAGATTATGAGCATGTAGTTTTATTACATGTGTGAAAAAGAGATCCTACGGATCCAAAAAGATTATCAAACTGGTAACCCAGTACAAGAGGTCTTATTGACCCAACAGAATAAATCAAAATATGTAAGTTTTATTTACATAGATCCTATGGATCCAGACTGTTAACTCAGAAAAGAGGTCATAACAGACCCAACGGACTATGGCCCAACATAGTTTAAACTATGGTAAAGCCCAAACAAAAGAGGCCTTAGTGCCCAAAAAGACTATAAATCCGGTAACACGGAAAAGAGGTCTTTCTGACCCAGAAGAATATGGCCCAATGTAGTTTAAACTACAGAAAGCCCAAACAAAAGAGGCCTTAGTGCCCAAAGACCAGAAGAATATGGCCCAATGTAGTTTAAACTACAGAAAGCCCAAACAAAAGAGGCCTTAGTGCCCAAAAAGACTATAAATCCGGTAACACGGAAAAGAGGTCTTTCTGACCCAGAAGAATATGGCCCAATGTAGTTTAAACTACAGAAAGCCCAAACAAAAGAGGCCTTAGTGCCCAAAATCAGATTATGGCCCCACGGCCCAAAAACGATTAAGAAATTGACCGGACGATAGCCAAAATAAGGACAACAGCTTTACAGAAAGGAGCGGCCAAGGCACTGCAGCCTTTACGACTTTTTTGGAAAGCACAGGAGAAGACGACAAAACAACTTTACGGAAAGGAGCAGACAAGGCACTGTAGACACTGTAGCCTTTATGACTTTTGTAAAAGTATTTTGTCAGATTACTGTTTACTTTAAGACTTTTGAAAAGTAACACTGTTTACTTTAAAAAAGTTAGGAATAGTGAATAGCTGAGGTTATCTATATAAGGAGCCTCTTGTAAAGACGAAAGGGGATTCGAAAATTCGAAAATACAAAACTCTTACAAAAATTCTCTATGTTTAGCTAAAGCACCTTTTAGTCTATAATCGAATATCATCTCAAGAACAGATTAAGATTAGATCAACTATTATCCAAGAACAACATAAGAATAATTTAATATCCACCAGCCAGTATCATAATAATAAGAGTATAGTACTTTGATAATTTATGATTAGAACCATACTGGTAGGAATACAACATCTTTTTAAGGATAGTCAGAGGATACCCGTAACTGACTCCCAAGCTCCCAGGCGACAGTACCATGGCGGGGAAGGCAAAGGGGAAATACAGGCCAAAGGAGGGTGAGACTAATTCGGTGATCTGAATATCGGCTTAAAGGTATGTATTCCAACTATGTGTTTCTAATTATGATTTTGATAAGTATATTACCTTGTTGATATGATGCTTAAAGGTTGATATTAGATTATTGTTATGATGTTTAGACGATTATATTGATTGTTCTTATGATGTTTGGATTGCTGATAGGAGATTATAGACTCAACAATTAAAAAATGAAATTGAACCTAAGATTACAACTCAGATTAGTATATGATTGTTATTTGATTAACTCTGAAAGAAATTTGATTAAACAGATTACCGTCTATGTTCTAGCCTCTAGGGGTATATAGATGAAGAAAAGAAGTAGTATGAATTTTGTAACTTGAAAATTACTAGACCAATTTTCTGTTGGAAATTAGCCTTTGGCGGGAGTTGCGACCGACCAACTTTAACGGCTTAACCACTAGTGTTACGTATGTTGGAGAATCCGGTTCTTCACACATGCATGATCTACTAAGTACGTAGATAACCGTAGGGCCAAGAATCGTCAAATTTCATTGAGAAATGAAAGAGATATTGGTTCACGAAATGAGGTGTTTGAAGCATGGAAAAGTGTGGTATTGTGTTCAATTCTCCCTCATCGGTAGAGGAAGAAAGAATTGTTGTGTATATAGGACTTGAAATTGGTTTGGGGTTTGGGACCCCAAGGGGTATCCCATGTGTTTAAAGGAGGGAGGACCTAGATGTGCTTCGGTTCGAGGAAAGACCACGCGCGCCGCCGCCGCCGCCAGCCCGTTCGGTCCGGTTCCGGGTCACGGGTCACGGGCTGTGGTGGAGGCGGAGGCAGTTTTCAGTCCCTCCCTCACCTATATAAACACCCCCTTACACCATTGTTGATAACTAACACTAAGACTCACATATACACGAAAATACAAAAGCTTACACAAGCAGAAAACTCTTCTTCTTCCAACAACTTCCAAGCATCATTTTGTTACTCAATATTCTTCACGGTAGCACGTGAGATTCCTTTGCTCAAGTATTCCATTGCTGTTTTATCTTGGGAGACAAATTGTCCAGGACGTATAAAGGATACATACGGGGCAATATTGTCTTAAGGACAGAGTGCCACACTCGACTCAGCAAAAACAGTTTCTAATTTTTCTTGTGCAGCAATTGTAATTTCAGATTTCTAGTTGAATTATTGAATCTTTGTTTATCCTTTCGAATACTTGTAATAGTTATATACTTCTCGTACTGCTTTATAAAGTACAATAGTAAAATCTCCCGACATCTTAAGACAATATTGTATTGTATTACTATTAGTGTTCGAAAGATGTCGGTCAAAAGTTGTGTGACCAAATCTGGATATGGCAATGATTTTCTGGTAGAAGAGAGTGATGATGATGAACGTGCTCATGGTGTCACCGCTACCAAGACTGGTGGGAACAAGCGCTCACGAGAGCCTGAGGATGTCAACTGGGACAAGAGGAGAAGACTGAAGATGTTATTCTATCTTGCAGCAGAAGGCCTATATCTGTCCCAGATAAAAGATCCGAATAATGGTGAGAAGGAAATGAACACTCAGTCTGATGAAGTGACTGAAGTGAGCCAGAATCCGAAATTGGGATAAGTATTTTTCTTACTTGTCAAGAATAAAGATTAAATGATAAGTATTTTTCTTACTTGTCAAGAATAAAGATTAAATGATGTCTGATTAAAAATGGATTAAAGTAAGAAGGAATATGAAAATAATTTATATTCCTTACGCTTTAACAAATCAGAAGATTAATCTCCTCTTCTTTTCCGTTTAAAGATTGGAGTTTGTAAACGACTTAAAAAGATCTGTTCTTTTAAATGTAAATTATTAAAAGTGTGTAAAGTATGTTCGCACATACGAGGGAGAAAGATCCACTGACTGTGCGAAAACTGTTACCACTCTTAAGTAAGCGCTAAGAATTATCTGGGCACCAATCATAACGGAAGAAGTCTAAAAGTTAATGACGTTGAGCCTGTCATATTATTTGGCAGAAGATCCTTCATAGGATGATATTGAACACTCAGTCATACAAAGCCTCCGGGCGACTGGAGTGGGCCAAAATTCCTTTGATTGGATGATATTGGACACTCAGTCATACAAAGTCTCCGGGTGACTGGAGTGGGCCAAAATTCCTTTGATATGATGATATTGGACACTCAGTCATATAAAGCCTCGAGGCGATCGGAGTGGGGCAGAATTCATTTCATAGGAAAAGTAATGGACACCTAGTAAGGTGGGTCGAGTTTCAGTCTGAAATGATCTGAAGGCCTAAAGAAAGCGAGAAAAGAAATTGGACACTCGATGCAAAGCAAGCGCAATGGGCCGAGTATCGGATCACATATGATCGATTACGCCTAACCACGAGCAAGAGGTTGTTCATGTGAAGCAACGCCACCTCTAAAATCAAAGAAATTTGGAGAGGTTGTCCTCAATAGGACTTCAAGGAATGAGATCACTCTAAAAAGAGGTGTTACATATTCCTAACTTGGTTTAAGGGACGCTGTTGGTCAACCTGGTTTGAGACTACTCCAACAGGTCTGTAATAACTAAGAATGGTACAGTATGTCTGTAGCTGAATGAATGATATATTTGTAATCCGTGCATCTATGCCATCATAAATTAAGACACGTTAAATAGCAAGTCATTCAAGAGCTAGCGAAGTTGAGATTGTTGCCTTCTTTCGACATAAACCCTCAAAATGAATGTGAGGTAGGCGAAGAGGCAAAATCACCTTTCCAAATTCCGTCAAGGGAATAGCGAAAGAAGCACCGCTCCTCTAGAACTTAGTCATACCTACTTGGGTGATTTGAAGTTTATACAAAATAGAGGGGGGAGACAAGTACGTTGTGATCTTCATTGATGATGGTACAACGTATGAAATCCTTTGTTTGTTGAACAGCAAAGATGAAGTTGTTGAAGCGGACAAGCGCTACAAAGCAGAAGTTGGAAATCAACTAAGCCTATGGATTGCGAAATTCATAGCGATAGAGGGGGAGAATGTGAAGCATCGTTCATTAAACGACTGTTCATTACTCACCTCAGTCCAACGGTGTTAGCCAAGCGCAAACCCGTACGCCCAAGTTATGTGGGGCAAGGCGATCCTTACCGCTAATGTGATTCTCAACAGAACTCCGCATAAGGATAAGGATAACCCTCCGTGTGAGACATGGAAAGGATCTCACATACAAATGTTGTGATGTGAGGTGGTTTCGTACCTAAAGCTGTAGATTGCATATCCACTAGATCTGCAAATAACAGTAGTGCTTATCGCCTCTTGGCGTCAAAGAATGCTGAATTCATTGAAGATAACTTTCCTTGAAATAGGAAAAATGAGTAATTGCTCAAGGTTAACAAGAACCCGCGAGGGCTTTGTTGTCAGGAACTAGGCGTTCGTATCTCTGAGAACTCAAAAGTTGCTGGCTATCCGGAACATAATATTCCAGATCTGCAGAACTCGGGGATTCTAGATGTTGAACCGAGATGGAGCAAAGAAGGGGACAAAGACTTGTTCCAGTCCTTCTAGCTTGTATGGTTGAGAATGAACCATGGACAATTAACAAATAATTGTCATCTCCAAAAGCGCTGCTTTGGAAAGAAGCTACAAAGAGAGAAATAGTTTTCCTCATATAGAACCATACTTGCGTAATAGTTGATCTTCCTCCGGGAAAAGAACCTTTGGGTTGTGAAAAATGATACTCAAAAGTGAGTACAAAGTAGATGGATCTACTGACGAGTTCAAAGCCTCGGCTACTTGTATATGTGCTCCACTGGGAGTAGCTGAACATCATGGGCCATTGTAGTCTTGCATGGCATGAATGTTGAAACAGCCTTCCCAACCGGAGAGTTGGAAGAAGAGAATCAGAGTTGGTTTTCTGGACTGTTGGGCTTCTTCCTGAACTTTCATTTTGGTCCTGAAAGTTTCAGATAAAACAGAAATAATGAATCTGACCACAGAAACATTGACTCTAAAGTTAGAAAGCCAACAGTTGGAGAATCAACAGTCTGAAAGTAAAAGTCATATTGAAACAAAGTCTCGATATGAAAGATATGAGTATCACAGATGACATCTTAGGAATTGGATTTCTAAGACATCTAACGGATTGGTCGATAGTTGACAGTCTCGTTGAAGCCACCAATGGATATGAATCATAGAACTGATTGGAATCATGGTGCACCCATAGACAATGAGCGATATGCACAGGTCATGTGTAGTTCAATGTATTGTACACACTACAACCGACCTGGTATCGTCCTACAAACAGATCAGTTGAACTAAGTTTCACTGATGATCTTAATACATGATCAATAGAAGGCGTTAAGGCGGATATGACGATATCTGAATTATTCGCTTATCTTCAGATTATAGTATTCTGGATGTCCAGCGGTTCTGGGAGAACACAGTGATGCAAACCGGACATCAGATCTGGAGAACACCAAAGCCACAAGTAAATGTGTATGGTGGGTCTTGGAAAATCCTCTAAGCAAACTTGCATCGACCGATTCATGATGGTATCGGAGTTTATCGCTTTATACAAAGCATGAAAGAAGTTGAGTAACTTCACGACTCATTAGAGGACATCCCATATTGGGAGAAACCCGTGTCTTCAGCAGTTATATACTGTGGCTAGCCGTTCGGCTTCAGGAAGGACACGGATGATGGCGTCTGGACATATCTGTCAGGATCTGTCGGAGACATAAGACCATATGGCAGTTGATCATCACGGGTGTCACTTCCTTATTTACTAACTAAGGGACTACCCGAAGATCAAGTGTTCTGCCTGTCTAGGGGAATGGGCCTAAAACCCAAAATATACGGACCGTCTGATGGTAACCCAACCTTACTAGCGGAGATCCCGGTAATTTGGTTCAATGGGAAAACTAAGTTGTAAAGGTTCAGTTGATCGCGGTTGGAAGCATGAGCACTTCGGATAGTGATTTCTGAAAAGAAACACCAAATCCAAAGTCGTTCCCGCGATAGACGTTAAGTGCTATCTGCAGTATGGGTAAAGGTTAAGTTTTCAAAACCTGTAATGATCCTCAACAGTTGAGGGTAAGTCTTTAGGAAACTTTTAATGGTTCCTAACACTTGTGAAGTGGGGTATAGCAGGATACCTTGTAGGAGACCACCTATTTAAGTGCGAGGACGGGCCGCCTCAAATGAACGCACTTAAGAATCCAAGACGTTATCCATGGCCAAAACGGACAAAACATTACGAAGAAGAGAGTAAGGGAATTTGTTGTGTTGGTACCATTGACTTGGCTTACACTAAACACTGACGGTTCAAGACATCACGAACACCGCGTAGTAAGTAAGTCCGATGGTACTTAACTATGGAAGGTTTAAAGCTGAAGCTACCTCTCCTTATGGAACATCGGTCCGCTGAAATATTGCTGGAAATGAAAAGACACCATGTGAGTGCGCCAAAATCTCTTTCAAGAGGGGATTGTTGGAAATTAGCCTTTTGCGGGAGTTGCGACCGACCAACTTTAACGGCTTAAACACTAGTGTTACGTATGTTGGAGAATCTGGTTCTTCACACATGCATGATCTACTAAGTACGTAGATAACCGTAGGGCCAAGAATCGTCAAATTTCATTGAGAAATGAAAGAGATATTGGTTCACGAAGTGAGGTGTTTGAAGCATGGAAAAGTGTGGTATTGTGTTCAATTCTCCCTCATCGGTAGAGGAAGAAAGAATTGTTGTGTATATAAGACTCGAAATTGGTTTGGGGTTCTCGGGTCACGGGTCGTGGGCTGTGGGCTGTGGGTCTTCTGATATTATCTTTTTGGGCCAGAAAACTTTGCCAGAAGTACAGTTTGATCCCAGAAGTTTTAGATGTACAGTTTGGTCTCTGAAGTTTCAAGATGTACAGTTTGGTCCCTGAAGTTTCCAGAAAGTCAGAATTTGGACAGTCAAAGCAGAAACGCCAAGCACTCAATTCAGCCATTTATTTTGGCTGAATTACTCCTCCTATAAATGGTCAATCTGTTGGTCTTTCACCATTTATGTTGGTGACTTTACTACCTCCATAATGACTATTATTTGGCTGTTATGGAGGCAGTTTTTAGTTCCTCCCTCACCTATATAAACACCCCCTTACACCATTGTTGAGAACTAACACTAAGACTCACATATACATGAAAATACAGAAGCTTACACAAGCAGAAAACTCTTCTTCTTCCTACAACTTTCAAGCGTCATTTTGTTACTCAATATTCTTCACGATAGCACTTGAGTTTCCTTTGCTCAAGTGTTCCATTGCTGTTTTATCTTGGGAGACAAATTGTCCAGGACGTATAAAGGATACATACGGGGCAATATTGTCTTAAGGACAGAGTGCCACACTCGACTCATCAAAAACAGTTTCCAGTTTTTCTTGTGCAACAATTGTAATTTCAGATTTCTAGTTGAATTATTGAATCTTTGTTTATCCTTTCGAATACTTGTAATAGTTATACACTTTCCGTACTGCTTTATAAAGTACAAGAGTAAAATCTCCCGACAATTTCAAGTAGGCGAGCTTTTTTCAAAAAAATATTAGTTCATCTTCCATAGTATAAGAACTTCCTTATGTATAATATGATTCGAACTAATTTAATAGTAAAGGATCTTCTCACATTATATATCCATCTTGCATATTGGGCATACATGATTTTTTTAATTAAAATTTTGAAAAGAGGTCCAAGTTTTTTTCTTTTTTTTACCGTATAAGTATCTATAGAATATAACATTTATTGACAACATTATTTTGCTAATTTATTTTGTTATTGACCCTTTTATTCATCTTCTTTTAAGAAATAATTCTCAATGATTTTGCCTAATACAATGATATCTTGCGGTTTGATTGTCAACGTAGATAAGTTAAATCGTTTTTATATTTATATCTAACAAAACTATACAACAAACAATAAATTGTACCTCAATTCCAAATAAGTTAGGATCGACTATATAAACCGTCACTAATTGTGTTACTCCATTTAAACTCATCTCATGTTAATATTATGCAGATACAAATAAAATATGATAAAAGTTTTCTTTATTTTCTAAATGAAGAAATCTCTGAAAGGATAAACCACACCGGGAAAGTATATATGTCCTAGAGACAATCCATATTAGGGACATAATGTACTTGAACACATTCGAATTATTAATAAGATTAATATTTATGGCATTTGCAATTATTGAATTATTGAATTATTGTTTGATTATTTGCAATTATTCATATATGTGCATCCCTTGAGCTTACGTTATCATTATTAGAGTGAGTTATTAATGATGGAACGTAACTCTCAAAATAGTATCGACTAATGATCATCGAGAATGAGATATCGATGATATGCTACAAGTCGACATGTGGTCTGCATCACATTCTTGGAGAATGTAGCATGTCTCACAGCTACGAGTAATGGTTATTCGTGATGGACACATGGATACTTTGGAGGAGTACTGGTATGCCCTGTCGATAAACTATTTGTTATACATGATGTGGAATATAAAGGTCTTTTGACTTGAGGTCAATACGCACCTTGTTTACAGAATGATGTACTTTGACCAAGCTCTAAGCTTAAACTAATTCTGGATAAGATACAACTTGTGTTGGGTGCATCAGGATGTAAATCAAGGTGGTAGTTGAGCCAAAAATAGGATTCATTCCTCGATTGAAAATTCGAGAGAGCACTCAAGTTCTCAATGTTATTAGGTTGACTAAAGTCACTGGCTAGTGCAAGAGACATATTTAGAATATGGTCTAGTTGTCAACTAATAAATGTGAGATAAAGTGATTAAGCCATTTGGATAGACACTTGGCAAATCCTAAGCTTAACCGAGTGTGTCGCGAATGAAAGAAATTTATAGTTCCGCATAAAGGTTAATTTGCTGGATTCATATAAACGTACTTCACATATTGAGTTCGTCATACGACGCAGTCTAGGAGTTTCGTATGGACCTTAATTAGATTAATGTCGATATGTGAAGGTCTATAGGGTCACACTATATGCAGTTGTTTCTTCGATCTAAGAGTGTATTGAGAAAGTATTAAATATTCGATTTAGAATCAAGATATTTAATTTATAATAATTATGAAATATTTATATTTGATAGAAATTATTCAATTAAGTCGAATTGGATTTCAAATTTAATTGAATATATTGGATATATTATATGGGTACTCGGACAAATACATGGAAGCAATTGGGCCAGAAATTACTGGCCCAAAATCGGCACCTTGGTCGTCCACTTGGACGTGTGAAGTGGACCAGCTGGGCTGGTCCACTGAACATTAAAATGGGCCAGGTTTTTCTGTTTTAAATCTCCTTAGGTTGTCCTGAACTCCTATATAAACAACACAAATCCATAATTATGAAGTTAGTCAGTTAGACAAAACAGAGGATTTACGACTTAGAGCCTTGAATTACTTTCTCTCTTCTAACAAAATAATTCCTAGCGTTCTTCGTTAGATAAATACACCGGAGTTGGAACTTGCCATCGGAGGAACAACTTGCGTGAATACTATAGTTGTGAATCCAACATACTAAAGCCTTACAGCTTATGCTCGAATTATCAAACTAGTGAAGCAAAAAATGTATCAGCTGCAAATAGAAGGAATTGAAACAACGAGAACTACAGAGCAGTCCTCTCCTTGCACCATGGGGATGCAGACCTTTATAAAGTCTTCTTTATTTTTCTTTAACAGAAAAAGTAACTCATTTACTTTTATTCAGCAATAATCAGAAGAGAAACGAAATTTCCATCATTGGCTAGAATCAGTTTCAAAATCTCATTCCTTTCTTGGATACATTTCCATGCCAGCTAACCGATAATAGCAGAAAATATTGATTTGAGGTAGGATGATACAATTCGATATTAGATAGGACCCATAGATCAACTGATCAAGACAACTGGGACAAATAGAATGGGCTATGTTTTCCTGGATTGTTAATCTATTAGCTCCTACAACAGTTCAACAGATGGCTAACAACTCTGCCGTTTGTAGCAAATTACAATATTGATACATCAAGTTTTACAATCCTCAATCCTAAATGCCATGAAGTCCTCACTAGTCAGAAAGCAACTGCAAAGTGGGCACTACAGGTCAACATGAGAGTCATTTGATAAGATTACACTAATCTGATAGAGCTTTCTCCACCAGGTGGTTTGCGCACACCGCCAAAGTGATCCCTGGATTCAATTTTTCCATCAGAAAATATATCATTACCACTCATTTCTTTCAGCTTAGCACTGCTCAGTGTCTTCTCCGCTGATCCAGGAGGAATATCTCCCTTGAAAATGTCATTGTCCGTCAATTCTGCAAACTTCTGGTTATGTATTTTCTTTGTTGTCTTGACAACAGGTTCATCACCAAACAAGATACTGCTTTGCCCACCAGCAGGCTACAAAATGCGGCAACGGTAATGAGAACCCACAGTAGCAGAAGCCAAGGTAAAGAAAATGATAAAACAATTAAGCAATAAACATCAATTTTAGACAGCATCAGATACAGGAGAAAATATAACACGTGAGTCACTGATTTCTTCTGGTTCCACAGTAAAAATGAGTCTTATCAGATGGAAACTTTTTGTTCTTTGAATTCTTGAAACACCCGGGGCACTAAATTTAAGTTATTTGACCAGCTTTTATAACTTCCATAGTCAGTTTAAAAGCATCTTACTGGATATTAACCTTTTTCTTTCTCTCAACTTTAAAGCCAGCTGAGGAATTTCGTCAGGCTAAAAACATCAACATTGTCCCAACTCTTCATCATTTGTTTCTCAATTAAGATAGTAGGAAGGAAGGGATCAGACCTTTCTTTTTTATATTTTAGGCTGAGTGGAAAAAGAAAAAAGTCTCAAAGGCAACTCACATTAGAAACCCTAACAGATGTGCATACAGTTCGTGGAGCAGGTTCACCCATGTCTTTGTTTTCTTTCGACTCCAAGGAGCGTGCAGCAGCCAGTGATCTAAGAGGAACTTCTTCAGTAGGGCCAAAGATATCATTCCCGCTAAGCTCCTTGGTCTTTGCATCTGATAGCTGCTTCTTGACTTTGCTATCTGACTCACTTTCCAAATTTCCACTCAACTCAAGTTGCTTTGCCACTTCGGTCAGAGTGGTAGGCTTCTTTGGGGAAATATTTTCTTCAGTACTGAATGAAATTTGACTTATCCCGTTTGCAGCTTGCTACAATGCACGGTAAATATTTTGGTTAAATCCCTGTTCTCCAGTTTCCTAATTAGACAGTATGCTCACAGTGCTAGTAAAGTGTATATCATTTTTCCTTAAATAGAATAATGCGCACTGATTCTGATGTACCATCTTCACCATGATCATAAAATATATTGCTGCCACTGATCTCCCTCAGTTTATACCCTGAACAGGGTTTGCTAAAGACGGTTGGAAATTTGCCTTTGAATAGGAGGTGTGTCCACCCATATTTAATGACTTAAACACTAGGGTTCCGTATGTTGAAGGTTTTGTCTCTTCACACATGCATAATCTACTAAGTGAGTAGATGACCGTAGGGCCAAGGATCGTCAAATTTCATTGAGAAATGAAAGAAATATTGGTCTACGAAGTAAGGTGTTTGAGACATGAAAATATGGTGTGGGACAAATCTATCACATCGGTGGAGAAAGGAAGAATTGTTCTCTTTATAAGTCTCAAAATTGGCTAAGGGTTTGGGACCCCAAGGGGTCCCATGTGTTTGAAGGAGGGAGGACCTAGATGTGTTTGGGTTCAAGGCTAAGTCCACACGCGCGCCGCCGCCCGTCCGGTCCGGGCTCGGGTCACGGGCTTCTTCTAATAGAGAGCTACTTCCTCGAATATCAACGCAGGGAGTATCTCTTTGGACCCCCAAATTGCTTAATATTTACAGTTCCATTAATCTGCACTTAATCTCCTCCCTAAAAACTTCTTTTATGTTGCACATTAAATCAGTCATTACTTGACAGTTGAGGAGTCCCTTCCCTTATGCTATATATTGGTGTCTTTTGGCACAATTGTGGAGACTACCAAATATACTACACAGAAACAGAAGAGAGAACAACACAAATTCTGTCCAAAACGTGACCAGAAACAGTGGACAAAAACAGAAAACTCTTCCTTCCTTTTCTATTCTTCAGCAAGTTGTTTCGTGTTTGTTTTCTTCGTCAGAATCAACCTCTTTGCTTTGTAGTGTTGATTAGTTGTTGTTTTATCTTGGGAGACTATTGCCCGTTAACGTAAAAGCATATATACGGGGCAATCTTGTCTTAAAGACAGAGAGTCATCTCTCGACTCAGCCACAGTTGTAACAATCTAGATTTAGTGTTTCTTGATTTAAGGTTATCAAGATTCAAGACTCAACAAGCTTGCGGCAGTTCTGAACATTGGCTTGTTTGTTTATCCTTTCGAACACTTGCAATATTTATTTACTTCCCGTACTGCTTTACATATCCAACAAAGACAAGTAACAAGACTTAGTCCAAAGGATCACAGAGCATAACTTCGAAGTTGTTCTCGAGTCACTGGATTTTTTGTTTATTTTTCAAACAAAACCTCCTCTATTTTTCAATTTCCAAAACTGCATCTTTTGGTTCAACTAAATTACGAGTTAAGACAAAAAACATTAAACACAATCCAGATTTTGCTGCCACTAGTCTGAAGAGGTGGGAGAAAAGAATTAACACAAACTAAATGTCAATCTAGAAGTGTCATTCATCTCGGCAAACCTAACTGAACAAGATCAGTGACAAGTAAAGAAATAACAAAGGAGATCGAAAATTCTAGACAGATAATATGCCCATCATGGTGCATAGCAAGGAGAATCAACTTGGAGTTTCGTCCTCCATTTAATTCTTGGCAGTCTTTTGCTACTATATTCTTAAGCAACATTAGTTTCCAATATATCATAAACAATTACTACTAATCTCCAAGGCTTCATAACTCTTCATTAGAAGAATATATATTTCAGTCCGAGGTTGGGTCCAAACCAAATATGAGTAACTCTTGGACTTGACACTGGATAATGTGTAAAAATGAATACAACCTGTTTCAAGCAGGTCAAAGATGAGGGCATTAATAAAATTGAATGATAATTTTGGATTTTCAAAGAAAACAGAGACCATCACGAAGCTGTAATTTTCACCAATTTAATCCTGATGATGTCCGAATTTCTAGATTCTGGTAATATAATAATCTTAAGGGCCAAAACCTTGCCTTGTTCATCATAGACTTTTTTTATCCTAAAATTTTGCCGAATAGACTTCTCACTTGTTAGTGAAACACTTGAAGATTTTACACTTCCTATCAACACGCTTCAGATGTCCAATTTTAAAACTCATGTACGCTACCTACCAGATATCAACAAGAACAACATACCCAGTGAACTCTCACAACGTGGGGTCTGGAGAGAGTAAAGTGTACGCAGACCTTACCTCTACCTTGGTAGGTAGAGAGGTTGTTTCCGAAAGACCTTCGGCTCAAGAGAAAATATAAGCAAAAGCAAAAGAAACGGTTAGACACGTGCAAGAAATTTAAAATAGTATGAAAATGCAAGTTACGAAAGCGAATAAGTCATGATAAAATATTTTGAAAAAGAAGCAGTAACTACCACGGGTAAATAGTCAGTAATAGCAATAATATAATAAGATAAATAAAGTAATGCAACAGTCAAGCCGTAATAGATATCTAAAAAGTATAAGATAGTGCACAAAGATAATAATACTCCTAGTACAAAAAAGAAATCATCGCGGAAACCTACTAGCCTTCTACCATGATATTCGACCTCCATACCCTCCTATCAAGGATCATGTCCTCGGTAAGCAGAAGCTGCGTCATATTTTGCCTAATCACCTCTCTCCATGACTTCTTTGGCCTACCCCTCCCTCTCCTCAAGCCCACGATTGTCAAGCTCTCACACCTCCTTACTGGAGCATCTACGCATCTCCTCTACACATGACCGAACCATCTCAACCTTCCTTCCCGCATCTTGTCCACCGAGGGAGCCACTCCCATCTTGTCCCGAATCACTTCATTCTGAATCATATCTCTCCTGATATGCCCGCACATCCATCTCATCATCCGCATCTCAGCTACCTTCATCTTCTAGACATGAGCTTTCTTAAGTGGCCAACACTCCGCCCCATACAGCATAGTCGGTCTGACCACCACTTTGTAAAACTTTCCCATAAGTCTAGGCGGCACATTCTTATCGCACAACACACCTGATGCGATCTTCCATTTCATCCAACCCGCTCCGATACGGTGTGTGACAACGTCGTTAATCTCGCCATTGCCTTGGATGATCGACCCCATGTACTTGAAACTTTCTTTCTTGGGATGACCTGAGTATCAAGCCGCACGTCCTCGTCCTCTACCTGAATCCTGCCGCTAAACTTGAACTCCAAGTACTCTGTCTTAATTCTGCTCAACTTGAAACCTTCGACTCCAAGGTCTGTCTCCAAAACGCCAGCTTCGCGTCTCGTCAATCAGAACAATGCCACCAGCAAATAGCATACACCAAGACAGCTCTCCTTGAATAACATATATCAACAACAGAAGGGCAAATTGAAATGTTTACAAATAAGTGCCCGTCTGGCCATGGAAATTTTTCACTTTTTTCGGAATTTTATTCCGGAAAAACTGTTTGGTTATAGAATTGTTACAATTTTCCGGAATTCAATTTAAAGTTGAATTTTGGGAATTCGAAAAGCTTCAAAAAGCTGTTTTCACAATTTTCACTCAAAAAATTTAAAAAAAAACTCCAATTAGTATTCATGTCCAAACATAACTCCGATTTTCAAATACCATATTTAACTTGAAAACAAAGACTACTTTTTTTTTCAAATTTCACAATTTGTATGTCCAAACGCCCACTAAATATGATGTGTCACAAACAAGTAACTCAACTCTTTAGGTGGTGACCACTTTGTCAACACAATTTAAACCAAAGATGTCTAAGGCAATGTTGTTGGCTATGTGAACAATTTAACAAGGGGACTCGTTGGCCCCTCGCTTAACTTAAGTTTCAGTATAATCACCGCACCTTCCCGAAGAACTAAAGCTCATTTTGATACCATAAGAGATTTGGAGTCACATTGAACAAACTTCCAATTAGATCAAGAACGGCATGCATGAGCAGATGAATATTAGCTTTAATAAATACTACTCCCTCCGGTTCATATTAAGTGTCCACTCAGCCTTTTTATTTTGAATGTAACTTTATTTTTTTTAGATTTGTCCTTATTAACTGACAAGTGACCAGATTCTAATGTGTCAAGTTAATAGTAATAAGCAAATTTTAATTAAAGGCAGTTTAGTTAAAATATCATTTCTAGGAGTGTTAAAGGCAAAGTTAACACTTATTTTGAACCAGAAAAAGTAAAATGAAATTACAAAAGAAACCAAAAATAAAATAATAAAATACATTATCAGATCTAAGAGATTATCAAATCTCTAGTACATAAGAAGAAAACATGGTTATGTCAAGCAAAGATCTGAACTTTTAAAAATTAATCATGATAGCATAGAAGAAGAGAAAATTAACAAAAATAAAAAGGCCAAATAATGGAAGAGATTAAGTTCCTTGTCTTTCTTACCGTTTGTTTAAGGTATCAGCTTCTTCATCAGTGATCTGACCACCAAACACGGCCTTACTAATTCCATCAGAACGCTGCCAAAAGGGAACAGTAAAAACATAAGGTGAAGAGTAAACTGTAAGTCTTGAGCTTCCATTAGCAAGATCTCCAAAAGATCAATTCTTTCTTCAGCTTCCATAAGTTTAAACCGTATGTCAAACTTCACGGTATCTCCAGTGATACGTGAAGTCGCGGTATTTCCATCAACATGTAGCTTTTTAAACTTCGCCGCCGTCATTTTATCCACGGAAATTTCTATCTTTCCATCAAAAATATTTGCAACCACTCATATCCTATAAACATTACAAAAAAATGAATTTTTAAAAGTAAAATATGTAGATAATGTGAAAAACAAGTCTATAAAAACTTGTAAAATAACTTACGTCGGGCACTTTACAACGGCAAAAATGACGATCCGGATTATCTTGGCTCCTTGATTTTCTGAGCTTACAATAATAACCGCATCCATAAACGTTGAGTTTTATAACAAAGTTTGACGTTTCAGAGCTTTGAGACATAATTTTTAGGGGGCTAAAGTATGGTAATAGATTGAAAATGGAGAAGGTGAAGAGTGACATGAAAATGGAGAAGTCTGCTAGGGTTTGTAATACCCCTATTGCGCAGTAATTTACTAAGCAATAGGACTTAACCGGACCGTTACAGTTAAGTCTTATTGCACAGTAAATTACTGCGAAAAGATACTCTAGTCATAATTTTTTTTTGGTATTTTGGTTCAATTAGTTTTTGAGTCATTTAAGTTCCGGACAAGTGTAACTTCCCCTCTTATTAAACGAACAACCTATAGCGTAAAGCCGCAAATTCATGTGCAAATTATATGAACCAAATATTACGATGAAAATACAAAATGAAATACTGGACCTACAAGTTATAGATCTTATATTACAACAATGTTGAATTGTAATTGAAAAAAAAAATCTTCTTATATTTACCTATATAATGTAATACTCCGCCTATCCATATTTAAGTAATGTATTTTAACTAATCATGAAATTTAAGAAAGGAAAAAAGACAGACTTTTAAAACTTGTGTTCTGAAATAACATATATATTTATGTGACTATAAATTATCTCATTAAGGGGGAAACGAGAAGCTTAAAGTCAAATTATTTCTATACATGTATATTCTTGACGTATGTTTGATCACATCATAACTCAAATATAGAATTGTATTTGAAAATATAAATCCACGTAAATTCAAGTTATTCGAAAGTAAAAAGATTGATATTCATTTCTTTGGCTATTGAAGTTCGATTATTTTTTATAGTTTTCTAATTTAATCCTTTAGAGTTTGATTTTTAATTAGCTAATTTGGTATACTAACAAAAAAAAAGGTGGGGTGGGGGTGGGGGTAGGGGTAGGGGTAGGTGTGTTTAGCTTGAGCTAGATGAAATTTTGTTTAATTATACTAAAGGCGGGCAGAATTAGTATTTAGAACCACCTTTTTCCTTGGAGTATTTGCTTTTGCTCAACTTTTGATATTTTATCAAAGTTCTGTTCCACTAATTTTCAATGCTCAGGCCACTCATCGTTAACACAGGATCAATTAGAATTAAGAATTGTACTAATATATTAACCCCGTTAATTTTGGTTTTATTGTAATGAACATGATTAAGAAGCACTTAAAGCAAATACAACAAAGGGAGAGGGGAGGGGGGGGGGGGCAACAGATATTACACCTTTGACTTCTTTTGGATATCGAATGGCTAATAATAAACTTATTCCAAGAAATCTGCCAACTAGATTCTATAAGTGTAGCAGACGTAACAACAGGATCCGTGGCGCAATGGTAGCGCGTCTGACTCCAGATCAGAAGGTTGCGTGTTCGATTCACGTCGGGTTCAATTACCCCGATCCCATACGGATTCAATCTCTATTTTTTTATTTTTTTTATTTTTTATTATTATCTCCAGTAGAGTCCATTCCTCTAGAATGAAGTTATGAAGAGCAATTCGCTTATACTAAACATCTCCTTAATTTTAACTTATTCAGTGATTTGTGTGCGAAGAATATGGCGGAGAGCAGAGAATAATGATAATAGAGACCCAGCTAATTAAGGGCATTTTCATTTCCTTTTTTCAAGGGCAATGGATAGCGAATGCATTTTGTTCATAGTGATTTTTTTATGTTATTAAATCATTGCTTTACTTTACAAAAAACAGCAGAAGCTCTTTTATTTTGGGTTTTCCACCTAGTATTTAGTATTCGTATTGAGACTATTAAATTTGGATCACGCATTGCATGACTCTTTTTTGGAGGCAGCACTTCCAACAGATTTTTTTTCATTCCTAAAGGCTTGACTAAGTAAAATGTTCTCGGGGCGCCCTATTTTGCTCGCCCCATTTAGTACCCCGCATTAAGTTTTTTTTCATGATATCTATTTTATAGATAACTTTCAGTCATTACTGACTGTTTCTTCTCGCTTCTTCTTGTTCGGGCGCACATATTTGAAATTTCAGGTCATTTTTACATGTAGGTCATGCATGTATGCATGACTAAGGTGCATCATGAAAAAAAAAAAAAGTATTAAATGGGTTTATTTGATTTGTTGTGTTTTTGATAACTTGATAGTTATTGGATTTGTTCTTTATGATATATGGAATTTATGTTTCAAATTTGAGTTTATATAGAATAGATTTGAGTGTTAAATCGTGTGTTGGATCTTGGATTATTGAAATTCGAAGAGCAAATTATTATAGGGAAAAGGATATTACCGAACCATTAGGAATTTGTTTGGCCCATATTTGGGCTTAATACTGCGACATGACTTTTTAGTCCAAACTATTCTCAGTCGCTAGCCCATCAACAACCCATTAACACTACAAAAAAATTCAAACTTTATCGCCACAAAAGATCAAAAAGTCACCAATAAGAATAGTTGCCACAAAAAATAAAAAAAAATTAACACTAAAGATTCACTATAAAAAAATCACATACTTTTTTGGGGCGTGTTAGTCATGACCAAATGGTTAGGCATCAATACTGGTGTCCTGGACTAGGCCTGCTCATAAGTTGGATTGGATCGGGTTTAGCATATTTCGAATTATAATTTTCATTTTTGGATTTCCTAAAATGTAATCTGAATTCGATCCAAATACGTTTGGATTAGATCAGATTTTTTAAGTTTGATTTCCGATAAATAGATTTGGATAATTTGACTTTTCGGTTTGTCCTCTAAGTTGAATTGCTTCTTCTTCTTCTTCATACAAAATGAACAACCAAATAAAATATTCATATCAAATTGTCTTAATATATAGTTCCTCGTTGCTATAACAATCATATAAATAAAGTATTCATACAAGCAATTTAGATTTTTTTTAATATATGGGTTGATGTATAATGAGTAGAGTATATTTGACTTATTAGATTGGATATATGGGTAATGCACTAATATATAATGGATAGTTGGGTAGGCTAAACATAAGGTATAAAAAATTCGATTTTCGAATATTCAAAAATCTGAAGTTCCAAATCCGAAATCCGATCCATTATCCATAAAAATTAAAAATAAATTCGAAATTCAATCCAGAATTTTAAAATTTTAAAATATAAGTCTAAAATATTCGAATTTCAATTTGAATTTCGGATTTATCCAAATTATACGCACTCCTATCCTGGACCCAAGCAGAAACAATTGTTGTGGACTAGTTGAGTCCTCCATTAATTGTAAAGAGTATTGATAATAGGTTTATATTGAATGAGCTCTTCCACCTAATATGATAGTTTAAGATAAAAATGTTCGTAAAGTAAATAAGATGAAAATGGATAAAAATAAATACTGTAACCTATTGAAAATAGCTTTAGTTTACCTTTCTTTTACCTATCGAACCCCAAACGACCTTAACATTAATTTTTAAGTTAAAAAGTCCCCCTCTTGCATCTATTGGATTCCATATTCTCTTAGCTAGTATAGATACCCATCTTTTTAATTAAATAAGCGATACTGATTAATTAATCCATGTCAATATTAGGTCCAACCCATATCTAATCTGATTCATTCGAATTTATTTGTTCGGTAATTGTTGAGGCTGGATTTCTAAGAATTCACCACTGTTATAGGATGAAGAAGCTGAATTGAACCTAAATCAGGAATCGATTGGAGCTAATTTCCACCAATTTTGAACCAAAATTGAAGCTTCAAGCGAAAGAAGATATTATTGTCTTTTGAATCCATATACAATCGCAAAATATGAAGCATTGAAGTATCTGGGTACCAATAAATTATGATTTCTAGTTGTTTTGGGTTAACCAAAATTATTTTATGATGGGGGCCACGTGAAAGAGGATAATTCCTTGATGATTTCATTAGTTTAATTAACTTATATACATGATATACAATATTCATTCTAGACTATAATTACGGAAATCAAATACACCTAACTAATACAAAAGATTACTAACAATATTTAAAGATACAAAAGATCACTCACAATATTTGCAGATCACTAATAATATCCACAGAATATATTTTCATATATTCTATCACACCCCCGCAGTCGAAGCGGGAGGTTGTCGTACGCTGAGACTGTCCCGAAAATCTTCGAACAGAACCAAGGAAAGACTCTTAGTAAATATATCTGCAATCTGATAACGTGAATGGACATGTAAGACACGTACTTGTCCACAAGCAACATTTTCGCGAACAAAGTGAATATCCATCTCGATGTATTTATTGCACGTGATTTCCTGAGGGATATATCGCACTAACATTATCGCAGTAGACCAATATAGCTTTTCGAATAGGACAATGAAACTCTAAAAGGAGGTTTCGCAACCAACATGATTTAGAAACCACATTGGCGACCCCTCAGTATTCGGCCTCTGCACTAGGTCGCGACAAAGTAGCTTGTCGTTTAGTGCACCAAGAGACCAAGTTATCACCGAGAAACACACAATAACCAGATGTCGAACGTCTGGTATCTGGACATCCACCCCAATCAACATCTGTATAGGAAAAGAGAGTGGATATAGATGATGGATATATATGCAAGCCATGATTAAGAGTACCCTGAATGTAGTGTATAATGCGCTTTAGAGGGTGCATGTGTTCTTCCCTCGGATCATGCATGAATAAACACACTTATTGCACAACATAAGTAATATCAGGCCTCATGAAAGTGAGGTATTAACGAGCCCCTACAAGACTACAATAGTGGGAGGGATCCTCATATAGCGTGCTAGAGGTAGCACTCATCTTTAGTTTAGTATCAACCGGAGTAGGAGATGGCTTACAAGCTAACATGCCATCCCGTTCAATAATTTATGTTGCATACTTCCTTTGAGATATGAATAGACCACATGCATGATGAGTGACAGTTATACCCAGAAAATAACTCAATGGCCTCAAATCTTTCATAGAAAATTCCGAGCTGAAAAGGGATATTATAGACTTGTGAAGAGCATCAGATGAATCTGTCAAAATGATATCATCCACATACAGAAGAATGTAGTCCATATAAGTACCTTGACTGTATATGAATAGAGAATGATCTGACTTACTGTGAGAAAACCCAAGAGTAGAAACATAATCTGCAAATCTATTGTACTAGGCCCGAGTATCTTGTTTAAGCCCATACAAAGATTTTTTCAGCAAGCACACATAATTAGGATGATCTGGGTTCCGGAAACCCAAGGGCTAATGTATGTATACCGTCTCCTTAAGTTTTCCATGTAAGAAGGCATTTTCATGTCCAGTTGATGAATGGGCCATGATTTTGAGAGAGTTATACTGAGAACAGTGTGAATAGTTGTCGGTTTGACGACCGGACTAAACGTCTCTCCACAATCCACGCCAAATTGTTGAGTTTTGCCATCACCTACTAGACAGGCCTTATGCCTATCAAAAAGACCATCATAATTTTTTTTTAAGAGTAAAATTTCACATAGAACGAATCACATTAACATCAGGTGGACAGGGCACCAACTCCCACATCTTATTTTCAATAAGACCTTTATATTCGTTATTCATAGCCATTTTCCAATTTGGGTCACGAAGGGCAGACACTGAGTTACGTGGCAGAGGGGATTTAGTACCATTAGAGTTGAGATTAAATTATCGCTTTGGTCTAAAAATACCATATTGGCTGCTAGTAACCGGCCTTGGAGCCGGAATAAGAGTGGGTTGGACTGTAGAGGGGGCAGTACGCTGGCCTAGTTTCGGGATGGACTGACGCGGCCCAACTGGACTGCCACTCGTTAGGCCTGGTGATATGGGTTGTGGCACTGGGTTATCGAGACTGGATTGATGTTGAAGTGGGCTAGACAAAGCTGAGGCTCGGCTGGGCCTGGACTGGGAAGTGGGTAATGGCCCAGCAGGCACATGTTGGCCATTTGTTGCTGTTTGGGCTGGGCCAAATGGTGGACCATATATGGTGAAAGGCCATCATCCAAAAAACATAAGAATGGGACGTTGGAATATGCAACTTAGTGAACGGAAATTGGGTTTCATAAAAAATGACATGACGACTAATTATGATTTTATTAGAAGATAGATCATAGCATTTGTAACCACGATAATTAGATGGGTAACCCAAAAAGGCACATGGGGTAGAGCGGGATTGAAGTTTGTTTATGGTAGTGGAGGGAAATAGATGATAACATAAACACCCAAATACCCGAAGATGCGAGTAAGATGGGTATTTTTGATAAAGAATTTTGAGCAGAGATTGGTAGGCTAATCATTTGATCGGTAGGATGTTGAGAAGGTAAGTTGTCATTTGTAATGCATGATGCCAAAATTAAGGTGGTAATGATGCATGGGCAAGTAATGTACGAACAATGTTATTAATGGTTCGATTTTCTCTCTCGACTTTTCTATTTTGTGATGAAGTATGTGGACATGATAGACGGAAAGATAAGCCATTAGCCTTACAAAAATCCCAAAATGTCCCATTATCAAATTTCACTCCATTATCACATTGAATGTTCTTAACCTCCCGTTCAAATTAAGTACAGATGAATGCTTTAAATGATAGAAATATCGAGTAAACTTGAGACTTTTTAGATAACAGAAATATCCACAAAAAGTTAGAGTAATCATCCAACAATAAAACATAATAACGGTGGCCCGAAGAGCTCAAAATGGGAGATGTCCAAAGATCACTATGGATAATATCAAATGACAACATAGTACTAGAATTAGAAGCAACAAAAGACGGTTTAATATGTTTCCCAAGAGGACAAGATGGACAAAAATTAGAACCACGAGTTCTTTGACACTCAATAAATTTATTTCGTCTAAGGGAGGTAAAAATATATGTTCCCGGATGACCCAAACGTTCGTGTCATAAAGAATGTGTTAAAGCTGCAAAATTTGAAGGTGTGGCTTGATGTGTGGAGATGGTGGTGGTGATGGGATAAAGCTTGCCCCGACTATCACATCTCATTAGACGCATCCCCATCTGAAATCCTTCACAGAAAACCCAAATGGATCAAATTCAACAGAAACCGAGTTATCAGTTGTAAACTTCCTAACTGACACCAAATTTTTAATTAATTGAGGAGCATGAATGACATTTTCAAGGCTAAAGGTGGGTTCAGGAGAAAAAAATTTATGTGACCATAACCACGAATTTGAATTGAATGACTATTACCAATAATTATGCCACGAATTGGAATTGAATGACTATTACCAATAATTATGCCACGATTGTTTTCTCAAATAAAAATAAGATGAGATTACCTCGCGCGGATGTCATATGAGAAGTAGCACCGATATCCATATACCAATTTGCATCTGGAGGATATAGGCCAAGAGTATGCATCACTGCCTCGATATCCGTGAGATTTGGTGGGCCCGCTGCAGTGAAAGCCTGATGTGAAGGCCCAAGAAGGCCAGGCTGCGACCTCTGTTGGTTACTAGGCCTGGCCCAAGCAGAGGTTGGGTAAGGGCACGGAGGGATGGGCTAGGGCCAATCCCAAGCCCACTGCCTGATGCCCTATGTCGACTGCCACTACCCAGGCCCCTATTGGGCCACTGTTGCTGCTGCCCCGACCCTTATTGGTTGCCACCACGTCCGCCACTTCTGCCACCGCCGCCACTGTGACCGCCACCCTTACCACTACCGTGAACGTCACTGCAGTTTTTCTCACCGTTATTTCGATTGTCATCCTTTTTGCCACCACCGTTGTTACGGTTTTGAGTATAATTTTCAGAGAATGAGGGAAAGTCATCTATTTCTCGGAATATGGCAGCCATCATGGTGGAATTTGCTCCGGTTGCGACCTTTTTAACCAACCCCGCCTCTTCAAGAGTGAGCATGGAATGAGCTTGGTAGAAAGGAGGAAGAGGATTGCTTCGGCGAAGGAGAGTTCCAACCCCATTATAGGCTTCGGTGAGGCCCACAACCATTTGAAGAATGAGACGATCATTCGTGACCGGCGTTCCAACGTTCTTAAATTGATCCGACAATTCCTTGAGCCTTTAACAATATGCGAAGGCATTCGGGAAATTCTCCATAGTCGTATGGGAAAATTCTCGCTCAAGTGTTACGACGCGAGAATTTTTGTTATCTTGGAATATATCACGCAACCTATTCCAAGCTTTAATTGCCGTTGCATCGGGTTCAATAATTGTATGCAAGCGGTCCGTAGAGATGGTGGAATAAATCCACTGTAAGACCGTAGCATCAAGGGTTGCCCATAACTCCTTTTCGTCATCGGTCGATGACACATTCTCCTTGCCTTTTTCCGATTTGACGATGTGATGGAGGACTTTATGAGACCTTGCGTGAATTTTAAAAATCTTCGCCCATGTTGAATATTGGACGTTTTCCATTTCAAGTGCGATGGGTATATTGTTTTTTATGTTGGAGACTACAAGAGCAGGATGGTAAGTAGTCTTTGTGTCAGACATGGTTGAAGGGAAGAGATTTTGGGCGGAGGAGGAGAAAATCGAGATAGGGCACGACGGAAGAGAGAAAATAAGAGAAGATAGGAAAATTTGCCATAGGATAACTGATACCATGAAAGAGAATAACCCATTGATGATTTCATTAGTCTAATTAGCTTATATACATGATATACAATAGTCATTCTAGGCTATAATTACGAAAATTAAATATACACCTAACTAATACAAAAGATTACTAACAATATTTTAAGATACAAAAGATCACTAATAATATCCACATAATATATTTTCATATATTCTATCACCACGTACGCCAATAAATCACTTCTATCTAGAGGTGGGCCGGGTCCCAGCGGTACGGGACCCGACGGGGCTGGGAATGGGTCGGGACCGGTCCTCTGACAGGACTAGTGGGACAAGCCGATGTCCCGTCCCGTCCCTCATCCCGCCGAAAAAGGGGATCGGTGTTGGCGGGGCGGGGTCGGGTCCGGGTTTCCTTTTGTTTTTCTTTTTTTAGACACTTAATTTCAAAAAAACTGTGAATATAAACACTTAAATAGTTGAACAAGATAGTGTAATAAAAATATCACAAGTCTATTTTTGTGCCTCTTATATTACTTAATAGAAATATATTTTTTTGTAATACAATTTCAAAATTGCAACTTTGTGGTGTTGTTCAAAAGTTGCAAATCACATAGTAGTTAGAAACACCTTTTCTAATTTCTTCACAATGTCTTATGGTTCTTTGGTTGGAATTGGAATTTGTTGGTCAAATTGGTCGACGTCGCTTCTAGTTTCCTCGGACAAGATTTCGTTGTAGTTTAAATCGTCTTCTTCGTTGATCTCTTGTTGACCGCACCTTATACGCTCCGCTCGTATCCAATCTCTGAATAAAACTGTAATCTCCAAGTTGTCTCCCGCTAATGATTGTCTGTGCTCTCCTATTTAAAATCTTTCGACAGAAAAAACGCTTTCAGACGTTGTTGATGACGCTTGAATATTTGCTAGTATCGGAAATATCTTCTCATTTGCTAGTATCGCTAATGAGTGTATGTGCTCTCCTATTTGCTCATATTCATCCCACCTAGCTTTGTGATAGCCTTGTACATGTCTCAATAAACCTTCCGTCCTACCCTGACATTTTCCCATTTTAAAGTTATAAACATTTTTACAATTTGACATCTAACTACTTGATTCTTTTGATCCCTATCAAAAAAATCTCATGCAGCTGATTTTAATTTTCGTTGTGTGGGGCCTCGTCTCATACTAGGGGAAATATGAGACGTTCTAATTTTAGTTTGAGGTTGAGACTCAGTCTGAGGTTGAGGTTGTTGAGGTGCACTAATGAGTGTGTCGTCTAGATTATCATCTAAATTAAAGTCTGATTCAGTTGCAGAATATATCTCATCATCTAATGATATATCATTAAAAAAATTAGTTTAATCTATATGAGTGTTAATCAATCAAATCATCCTGTCTAGGAATAGGATGACTAGAAGAAGTACCTCTGTCCTTGTTACCCCTACTAGAAGAAGCACCCTTACCCATACCCATAATCGTATGTCTAAATCCATTCATTTTAATTATGTAAATAAATAATTAAAGATAATGAAATTAAGTGCGATAATTAAAATAAAGTTACAATAATAATTTAAAGAAGGAACGAAGGTACCAAACGCCGACGTAACGTCGATGTGTATTCGAGGTTGAAAATTAAAACTTTGCTCGATGGATGATCATCAAGCTAGTTGTCAACTTCAGTCCCAATTTTTAAACTTTGATACAATTATACAAATGATCAAATAAAATAAAATATTTAGTATGCAATGTAGACTTGTAGAGAGATAGATTAGAGTGATTGTAGGAAGATTTGTGAGATAAAATGAAGAGAAAATGAGGTATTTATAGTTGAGAAATTGAGTTAAAATATAAATTTACTAACTTATGGATTAAAAATAAATATTAAAAATGATAGAGGGTTTATGGGGCGGGGGGCCAAAAATGGTAGTTGGAACCGTTGCACAACGGCCAAAATCTAAATTTGATCGCTATTGCAACGGTTAGTTTTGCAAAGGGGAGGGGGGATCGAGATCGGGACGGGGCCGGTGCGGGGTCGGGGCAGGACGAAGCGAAACGGGCCAGGGCGGGACGAGCTCAGATCCCATCCCAATTTCAAATTCCGACACCATCAATTTTTTTTAGGGGATCGAGGTCTGGGCCGGGCTGACCCGATCCACTGACCACCATTACTTCTATCTATTTAATTAAATTTCACATGTATCATCTCATCATTTCGTGAAAAGGAGGTATATTTTAAGCCGGAAATTAACTATAGATGTGAGTGAAACGGAGGGATATTTTGGACGGAGGGATATTTTGGACGGAGGGAGTACGTGACGTCGTGACCAAAAAGATCCTGATAGTCTTAATAAGCTAATGATAGATGTGACTTGTGATTTATGTTTAGGTGGCTCCCATCCCCTGCTTACCAGCTTCTAAATATAACCACCGACAACCATGAATTCGTACTGTCGGTTGCCTTAATTTTCTTAGACCACTCCAAAAATTTGATAGTAACTAATAATTAATTACGATCCAATATTCAAGTTAAGTCCTCATTAACCACCTTTTTAACTCCTAAATTATTCCTACTATGCATTTGGGACCTTTGTCTAACAACCTTTCATCAAACTTCTATGAATAATAAGTCTCATGGCATGTGGCTGTCACAGTATCCACTAAGATATACTCCTCCATCCATTTCATTTTAACTGTCACTTTAATTATAAAACCCCAGAATAACTGTTATTTTAAAAATTCAAAATTAATTATTTTCAATTATACACTTAATATTAAAGAAATCATTATTTTTATTTTTTTTAATTCTCAAAAAATATCAATAATATATAAAGATAGTTTAAAAATTATACCTTATATTTATTATTATTTTTAACAGACGTAAAAAAATTGAAGTAACAGTTAAAATGGGACGCAGAGAGTACAATTGTAAACATTTTTATAATAAAATTTGTCACGTTTAGCCATAAATAACATGCAATTTTCTTTGACTTATCTAGCCCCTCAAATTTGTTAACAAAATTTATTTAGACACTTCAATTATAGTTTATGCTCATTATATAAATAAATTATTCACAAATTCATTATATATATAAATTAATTACTTAAAATATATTATACAGATAAGTTAATCATTAAATCTTTGATTAAACTTCTAATAAGTCTCATGGCATGTGCTGTCACAGTAGGGACTAAGACCACTTGGTACGTAATTATATGCAGAAGTACTATGTATTCGACTTCATGGAGAATTGGATCTCATTGGAGAATAAAAAAGGACCAATTCCACTAAGATATGCTCAATCATTCTCAAAAAGATTGTAATTTAAAGATACAGAATTTAAGAAATAAAAAAAAATTATTTAAAATAAATCTTAAATATCTGTGTGACGATAAATATCTTATAAAATTAAATTATTTTTAAATATAAAATTATATCCATCTTTTTAAAATAAATTAATAAAAAAAATAAGACAATCCTTTTGGAACGAAAAAAATAATAGTATTACAACGGTAAACATTGTTATAGCAATATTTGTTACATTCAGCAACTTCGTAAGTTTCTTACAGCAATTATGCATTTACTCGATTTCTTTTTTTACAGAGTTCTCTTTCAATCTTTTCTAATCATTAATATGATGTAGACCAATCCCTAGATGACACTTGTCCCCGAATATGGGGAATATGTTCTCAAAAAATCTTGCTCCAATCTGACCTAGCGACACTGAAAATCTAATTAATGCACCCACATTCAAAAGATACAAGGACCGGAAGTTCAACGCCAAACAAACGAACGGAGAATTACAAAAATATACTCCGTCTAGACTCTAGAATGATGTAAAGAGAAGCATAAAATGAATTCCATAATTTATTAATAACATCTTAATAAATTACAAATTACAAATTACAAATTACAAATTACAAATTACAAATTACAAGAATATATGGAAAAGAAAAGATAAAATGTCGGACAACGAAAATCTTCTCTCTCCCCCTTTTAACCATCAGGGTAGAAAAAAGTAAAAACTATAGACCATTAAGTAAAACAAAAAAAAAGGGTAAAGAAAAAAAATTAGCTCTTTTTCTCCGCTTCACCACCTTCTACTAAATAAGCTTTCTTCCTTCTATCTGCACTACTTGACAAGCAAATCACAAGGAAAAATGTTGCATAAATTGCATGAACTCTCCAACTAGTCTTAGGTGGTTGATGAAGTACAGCTCTATGAAACACTGTCATGTAATAATGAAGCCCAACAGCAAAGCCCACAATTGTCTGGGCCAGCCCAATAAGCTTAGTTGTAGGCCCAGTCTCAGTTGAAAACACTAAGATCAGATACATTAGCAGCATCAAAAGGTACAACACATATGCAAGAGTTTGCAACACTTGTAAGCATATGTAAGTGGACTGTGCAATAGCATAGAAAAACTTTAATGGTTCTAAACCAGTGATTAAAGAGGAAAGGCAAAGAATTGAGAAGTAAATGGAGAGATAAATTTGGATGAAAATTAATAGCCTTTGGAGTGAAAAATAGGCTTTAATTTTATTGAAAATGAGAGAAACAAGAATGAGTGGGATTAATATAAATGCAAATGAGATTATAGAGGCAATTGTTGGTGCATATTTGTTACCAACATAAGGTTTGAAGTTCTTGGTTATTTCTTTATTTGCTTTGTTGAGGTAAACCTTTGAGGTTTTGGAAATTCTTTCTAAATCTGGTAAAAGGGTTTCTTGGAATTTTGAGGGTAAATCTCTAAATCCAGAAATTAAGTCATCTTCGTCATCTTCAATCCAGCTGTACTGTGAATTTTCCTGTGTTATCTGTTGTGCGGCTTTCTTGTTTGTTATCGGCTGGTTTTGGTTTTTACTAAATGGGGTTTTGGATTTGGACTCATTGGTGGTGTCTTTTTCCACTTGGGGTTTAGTGGATTTGGTTGTTTTGTTTGTGGGCTGGTTTTCACTTTGGGTTTTGGATTTGGCCTCATTGAGGGTTTTTTCCACTTGGGGTTTAGTGGATTTAGTTGTTTTGTTCTTGGGAGAAGAGGTTGAGATGATTTTAGTTAGATCTGAGGATTTCTTGGTAGTGGATGGAGTGATTTTTATTGTATTTGAGGACTTAGAGGGAGTGGGATTGAGCTTCTTTTGGAGCTGGGATTTGAAGGTAAGTTTTCCTGATTTGGTAATGGTAGTAATAGAATTGGAACTAGGCTTGGTTTGTGAATCAGAAAAGGAAAGTTTTGATTTTGAAAGCTTTGTTTGGTTCTTGTTTGAACCAAAGCTAGAAAAAGAAGAAGTCTTGATTTGTTTGGTTTGATTCTTGAAAGATGTAGTGGTGGATTTAAGGAGTTTGGTTTGGTTCTTGGAAGGTGAAAGTGAACTTGAAGTTGTAGTGGTTTTCTTCTTGATTGGCTTTGATTCATTTTCTAGCTCCAACATTCTTCTACTTCTAACATTATTGTGGGGTTGGACTTCACTATGTGCAGGAATGAATGAAAGCGTGAACAACACAAAAACAAGACAGAGTACTAAAAGTACCTTAGTAAAGCTGCAGGAGTGTTGTGGAAGTGGAGCCATATGTACTGAAATCTATGATTGTTGATCTGAAGATCTAATGAGGCTTCTCTCCAACAAGATTTAAAGCCTCAATTGGATCTGAATTTTAGACAAGATGATAAAAATGTGTGGGCATGGGGAGATAGCATTAAAAAGGTGATACATATATGTTGGACTTTTTAGTGTGTATGAAAAGGGGAAAGGAAGCAAAGTAGGAGACTTTAATGGCAAAGTAAAGGTCATGAGATATGTCACATGGAGCAACCAGACAAGCACAGTATCCCTATACTACGGGCTTTGCTTCTGTAATACTAGTAAGGGTGTGTTTGGTACTAAGGGAAATTTTTTCATGAATTTTTTTTTTCTAAAAAATATTTTATTTAACAAGTGGAGTTCTTATTTATTTTTTAATGTTTGGTAAGTAAGCAAAAATATATTATTTCAAGAGCAAATATATGTAATCTAGCAAAATACTATGAGATTGGATGGGGTAAGAAGGAGTGCGGGTACACTTATAGAACTTATTTTTTCTACTTTCATAAAAGAAGTCATTCTTTTCATTTTTAAGGATTTTTTTTTGGGAAAAATATCTTTCTAAACTTTTTAAAAGTGAGGAAATTAAGTCATTTTTTCTTCGTACCAAACACATCCTAAGTAGTTATTGTTTTCTTTAGTCACTCTAGAATAAGGCTGGCTAGTGGGCCGGGACGGCCCAACCCTGTCCCGAGCCCGACCCGACCCCGATTAGTATTAAAAAAAATTGGTAGCGGGACTCGAACCGGGACGAGACATTGTCCCGACCCGTCCCGAGCCTGCCCCAATCCCGCCCGTAGTCCCCCTTTTGCAAATATAGTCGTTGCACCAACGATCATTTTAGATTTTGGCCGTTGGGCAACGGCCATTTTTGGCCTCCCTCCCTCCCCCAACCCCCTACCCCTTAATATTTATTTTTAACCCATAAGTTATTATATTTATACTTTAACTCAATTTTTCAACTATAAATAACTCATTTTCTCTTCATCTTTCTCACAAATCTTCCTACAATCTCTCTAATCTCTCAATATATCTCTCTACAAGTCTACATTGTTTACTAAATATTCAATTTTATTTATTCATTTGGGAATTGAGAGTGAAGTTGGCAACTAGCTTGAGGATCTTCCATCGAGCAAAGTTTCAATTTTCAACCTCTCGATTACACGTCGACGTTACGTCGGCGTTTGGTACATTCGTTCCTTCATTAAATTATTATTGTCTGTTTATTTTATTTAGCGCACTTAATTTTATTATCTTTAATTATTTATTATCATAATAAAAATGAAAAGGATTAAGAGGTATGTTTAAGGGTAAGTGTGCTTCTTCTAGTAGGGGCAACAAGGGCAAGGGTACTTCTTTTAGTCATCCTATTCATACACATGATGATTTTGTTGATACTCAACATTTTCCTACAATATCATTAGATTTAGACGAGGAGCTATTTTCTGAAACTCAAGAAGACTTTAATTTAGACGATGATCTAGATGATACACCCACTAATGTTGATGACAACACACCCACTAGTGCACCTTCAACTGAAATGCCTCCTATTCCACCTAGTATGAGACGAGGTCCAGCAAACCGACTATTAAAATCAGATGCATGGATTTTTTTATAGGGACGTAGAGACTCAAGTAGCTAGATGTAAAATTTGTAAAAATATTTTAAAATTTAAAACTGGAAAAGGTCACGGTGGGACGGGGGGTTTAATTAGACACGTAGTAAGTGCTCATCCAGCTAGATATGCCCAATACCAGGCTTCAAAACCGGGTGCGCAAACGCCCGCTCCATCGTGACAAGGTTCACATACTGATACTGTCCCGGATCAAGTACATTGTCAAATTAACCCTATGACGGGGGGAATTGTATGCCCTAAATACAATAAACATAGAGATAGAGAAGCAATATCAAAATTAGTTGTTGTGGGGGGTTTGCCTTTTTCATTTCCTTCATCTTCCGGTTTTATTCATTACATTAGAGATATATATAATCATGTTTTTAACGGGTTTCCTAGATCAACTGTTAAGAGATATGTATTTAAATTCGCACATGAATATCAAAAATATTTACGTTATTCATTATATCATTTTAATGGCAAAGTATCTATCACGTCTGATATAGGTCGTAGTACTAACGACCATGATTATTTAACGGTAACTTGTCATTGGATAGATTATAAATAGTCTATGCAAAAAAGTATCTTAGCGTATAGATATATAGATGATAGGCACACTTGTACTTTTATTGCAGATAATATTTATCAAGTGTGTCATTATTATGGAATAACCGATAAAATCATGACTATTACATTAGATAACGCTTCTTCTAACAATTACGCTATTACAATTATAAAAAATAGTTTAATTCCATCTTTTCCAGATCATTTTTATATAAAATGCGCGTGCCATATATATAACTTAATTGTAAATGATGGTCTATCACTTTTTCAAGACATTCTTAGTAAAATACAATTTGTTATAAACTTTATTATTAAAAGTAATAGAGTACAACGAAAAAAAGAATATAAAAAAATTTGTCACGATTGTGGACTACCTTATAGAAAAATTCCATAAGAAGTATCCACTAGGTGGAATTCTTTATACGAGCAACTACTTATGCTTATGACTATAGAAAACCTATAACTTTTTTTTAACTCTCATAATCAAAATCCAGCTGATATGGTTGTAGATAGTGATTGAGTAAAATTTTTCGAACTTATTGTATTTTTAGAGAAATTTTTTCAAGCAACAAAAGAATTTTCCGGTATATATTATCCTACTATTTCAACTATGTTGTTTTATATAACTCTAATATTTTTATTACTTAGTGAATATATGGAAAACCCAGCTTATATGACAGCTATTAAAAAATGTTTATCAAAATAAAAAAATATTTTATTCATATTCCCACTATTTATATTATTGGTGCTGTATTAAATCCGACTATTAAAATAGACGGTACTAAATCACTAATTGAAACTATTTACGATTGTATAGAAGTACTATCACCTCCAAGTCCCAAAAATCTAAATTCTCCACCACCTATTGAACAAACTAAAGAAGAAGTGTTGTCTAGAGCAGAAGACCAATGCAAAAAAATATATAGGTTTTACCAACAAGAAAATGCTAGTAACTTACCGTCTTCCATACCATCTTCTTCATCTTCAACACAACCTCACAAAAGACATGTTGTTTCTGCGGCTAGTATTGAAAGCCTCAGAAATAGAATGTGCGGTCGTACCGCTACTAACCAAATTAGCGAGTTGGATATTTTTGTTTTGCAGGGTTCTGTACCGTACCAAGAAGTTATCAATGAAGATGGACATGAAGATTTGCTGAGATACTGGAGGGGGAATGAGAAGACCTTTTCGACACTTTCAATGATGGCCCGAGATGTTTTAAACATTCAAGCGTCATCAACTGCGTCTGAAAGCGCTTTTTCTGCCATCAGATATCAAATAGGAGACCACAGACACTCATTAGCCGGAGACAACTTGAAAATTGCAGTATTATTCAGAGATTGGATAGGAGCGGAGTGGAGAAGGTGGGGTCAACCGGGGATCAACGAAGAAGAAGACGAAAACTATAACGAAATCTTATCCGAAGGTAGTGAAAGCGACATGGATCAATTTGACCAACAAATACCAATTCCAACCGAAGAATCACAGGAAATTATCAAGCAATTAGAACAGATTTTTTTAAGAATGTAATTTTTTTAATTGTAATTTTATTATGTAATTTGCAACTTTTGGACAACACCACAAAGTTGCAATTTAGACAATTGTATTTGTATTACAAAAAAATCATATGTCTATTAAATAATATAAGAGGCACAAAAACAGCCTTGAGATATTTTTATTACACTATCTTGTCTTGTTTATTGAGTTTTTTTTTATACATATATTATTAAAAAAAAATGAAAAACCGCCAAGATCCCGACCCCGCCTCTACCCGATTCCGACCGGATCGGGATCGGGACGGGACTGGAGCAAGTCCCGCCAAACCCGACCCCGCCAGACCCGACCCCGCCTCCTTCGCCCGTCCCGCCCCGACCTCGCCAAATCTGGCCCGCCAGACCAGAGCCCGACCCACTGACCAGCTATACCCTAGAACACTGTTTCCTAAATAGGCAAGCAGCAAGTGCAATGAAACTCCTTGTTATTAAGCTGCACAAGGAACAATGGAATAGCCTAGTGTAAAGCTATAACTTGATAAGAATTTAATGCAGACTAGACTAGACTAGAGCTAACCTCAAGTTCCATTAAGCTACAATCTTTGATGAAAGTAGTATTAGTTGAAGGTTAGATAAACATAAAGTCATTCAATTTACAGTAAAATTATCAAAAATATTTTTCTAATCACAAAAAGCTCAATTTCCACATATTTCATGCAATATTATTGGCAAAAGATATAGATGAACCCTAAACTATACCCGAAATCTCGATATTACATTCAAATTATCAAGGCGGCCTTATACCCCTACACATCTAAAAAGTGAATTTATTTACATCTGATACACATATAACCAGTTGCACAAGGGGAGATGTTACACTCACTCGCCACGTCAAGCCAGCGCCACATTAGAAATCTTTTGAATTTTAATTTTTATATTCTTTTCCTTATTCATTTGATTTTTTATTAAGTATATTTACATTAATTAATCCCTAATTAATCATTAGAATCTTCCAATAATTATATATTCTTCATCACTAAACTATCTCATTGCCCCATCTCACAAGAACCATCATATCCAACACCACATCTAAATACTATTTCTATATATATTTTTGCTACTTTCTAAACACTATTTCTATATATATTTTTGCAGTAGGTTGGAAATTGGGTTGGTCCTTTTAATATCGTGGATAGGGTTTTAGGTATGCGTAAATAATTGGGAAACTAACTGAAATATCCTAAAACAAATTAATTACCTGTCATGCCCCTTTTAAATTAATTACCCGCTATACCCTCGTCCAAAACTATTTACCCGACATATCCCCTCACCCAAAACCCTTCATCTGTGATACCATCGCAGTATATTTATATACCAAGATGATATCATGAAGGACCAAGAGAAGGACTGAAGTAGTCTTCCATTATATCATCTCAATATATTTATATATCACGATGGTATTATGGTCCTAAGGAGTGTCTCATTGAAAGACTGAAACATCCCTCTATGATACTATCACAGTATATATATAAGACAATGGTATCATAGAGTTTTTCTTACGAGAAAAATGTGTCTTTTTTGAATAAGCGAACATGATCACTATGATATAGCATCTCAGTATATTTATATACCACGATGGTATCATGCAGTACTAAGAGAAGAACTGAAGCAGTCTTTCATGATAACAACTGAATATATTTATATACCATGTTGGTACTTCTTAACATTCATGTTCGCTTCTTTTTAACATTTTTGTTGCGGATCTTCTGAGGATTTAGAAGAGTCTTTTCTGGATTTAAAAGAAGGTGAACATACATTAGTCTTGAAGAGAATGAATCTTTTAATGGTATGTGGCTTCGTTTTGGTATTCAAGTGTTAATGGCATGCCGGATTACTTCGGTTGGTGTAGTATTAAAATTTTATTCACTCAACTCAAGCCACTATGGATCTTAATTCTCAAATGTAAGCAAAGCATTATACCAAGACAAAGCACACTATTCTCTCATTACATTTAACTTAACTTCAGCCAAAGGTCAGCAGAAAACCAAGCTTTCAATAAATTACTTAAGATAATTTGTGCAGTGATAGATTCACCTAAAATTGTCTTAATGCGTCCTGCAAATTAGAATGTTCCTCACAAAGACTTATAAGTTGTCCTTTTATTTCTGAAAACTCGGACAGCATGATTCGCAAGCAGTCATTGACAAGGCCCTTAGTAATGCCCTCTTGAAGCAACTTTTTTTTAACCCTTTCAGTAGATATATCATATGTAATGTCCAAATAATGATGATTGTCATACTGTAGTGACTCATTGTGTTTAGATCGATAAGAATGGAGGAAAATAAATTGGATCTTTTACATCACTTCATCAATTACCTAAAGAGTGAGCAAACTGACTTAATATTTGTATTCATAGCTTTGAAAATAAAATAGCACCATCTTACTGCTTCTTTAAATCATTAAAATCTCTCGCTTAATAAACAAAGATATAGAACAAGATAACGTCGTGTTACAGGCAGTGCCCCGGGTTGTGTTCTATATCTCTATATTGGACCATTCTCAGTAAGGAGGTTGTTGACTTGCTAAGCAAATTGTGTTATGAATCCTATCCAGAAAAAAATCAATTGTTGTTTGTTACTTATTGTGTCTTAGGACTCCTTGCTACCGGTCTTTGCGTAGAATAGTGTAATTCTTTTTGTCTGGGGTCTTCTCATTAATACAATATATATATAGGTGTTTACAATTATAATACTAATCGTATGAGAATATCTACTTTACATAATTACACTAAAATAATAATTACAGAATATATGGAGAATATTTACGTATTCTCTATCACACCCCCGCAGTCGGAGCGGGAGGAGGCTGGACCCTCAGACTGGATCTGAAGTCGAGGAACAGTTGTCGAGGAAGTCCCTTAGTAAATTTATATGCATATTGATATGAAGAAGGAACATGTAACACCCGAACATAACCCATGACGACCTTCTCACGAACAAAATGAATATCCATTTCAATACGTTTGGTTCGTTAATGCTGAACCGGATTATGAGACAAGTAGACAATAGATATGTTATCACAGTAGACAATAGATGCCCTACGTAAGGGACAATAGAGCTCTAAAAGGATGTTTCTGAGCCAGCAAATCTCGGCAACAACGTTCGCAACGCCTCTATGTTCTACTTCTGTACTCGAACGAGAAAGCGTGGCTTGTCGTTTGGCAGACCACGAGATGAGGTTATCACCCAAAAATACACAATAGCCGAAAGTAGATCGACGTGTGTCTGGATAGCCGCCCCAATCGACGTCCATATATGATATCAGTCTGGTCGGTGCAGATGGATAAAGATGTAACCCATAGTCAAGAGTACGCTTAACGTACATAATGATACGTTTAAGAGCTGTAAAGTGAGGCTCCCTGGGAGCATGCATGAACAGACACACCTCATGAACAATGTAGGCAATATCGGGCCTAGTGAAAGTAAGATACTGAAGCGCACCAGCGAGACTCCTCTACAGAGAAGGATCAAGCACCAGATCTCCGTCATCCGCGCTAAGTTTTGATTTTGAGTCGACTGGAGTGGGCATGATCTTGCAGTTTGTCATTTTAGCCCTGTAAATGATCTCTTCCACATACTTATGCTGATACAGAAATATTGCATTCTCGGATCTGGTCACAGAAATCCCCAAGAAATAACTAAACTTACCCAAGTCTGTCATGGCAAATTCGTATTTGAACATGGTAATGATCTCATTTTTCAGCACATCTGAGGAGGCAGTTAGGACAATGTTATCCACATAAAGCAAAAGGTATGTAGTGTCATTACCTTGATGAAAAATAAAAAGTGAGTTATCACTTTTGATGTACATGAACCCAATCTGTAAGATGTAAGTGGCAAAGCGGTCATATCAAAACCTGGGGGATTATTTCAGGCCATAAAGTGACTTTCGAAGCCGGTAGACATACTAAGGAGTCGATGGATGCACAAAGCTAGGTGATTGATGCATGTATACAGTTTCTTTCAAATCCCCATATAAGAACTCATTTTTCAGATTAAGCTAATCAATCGGCCAATTCTTTCCCATAGCAATGCTCAAAATAGTGTGAATGGTAGCTGGTTTAACCACTGGACTGAAGGTCTCACCACAATCAACTTTTTCTTGTTACCCTGTGCCATTTACCACAAGTCTCGCCTTGTGACGTTCAAGCTCACCACTATCTATGAATTTGTGACGATAAAGCCACACACAATGAATCACATTCACCCCTCTAGTTTCGGGACAAGATCCCAAGTGCGATGTGTAGTGCGCGCGTCAAAATCCTCACGCACACATTCCAATTTGGGTCAAGTTTGGCTAATTTTGGATTTTTAGGTAGAGGTGAGATAGTCTGAGTGGATAGGTTAAAGTGGACTTTCGGTTTGAAAATTCTATGTTGGGCACGAGTTTCCATTCAATGGGTCGGGATTGGAACTGGTTGGGTGACGAGAACTAGGGGCAGTGGGGTCATTTAGGTGGCGGGAACTTGGGGCATTGGGGTTGTGCTGGGTAGTGGGGTTGTCGGAGGTAGGGGTGGTCGACGGGGCTGACGTCACGGGATTCGGGCAGTGAGGGACTGTTTATCAGGAACAATGGGGCCGTCATGAGAACAGTGGGTAGGGGGTGGTCGACGGGATGGGGGGTGGTGGTCGACGGGTTGTGGGGCAGTGGTGGGACAGCTGGCAGTGGCGGTGAATTTTGAGCCAAATACTAGCACTACATATTGCGTTTCTAATGAGAGGGGAAGTGTCCGGATCATCAAGGAAGTCGTAATTAGTGACTTGAAATTTTTGGACATTTGCAAATGGGAAAACGGTCTCCTCGAATGTGACATGGAAAGATATTATGATTTTATTTATGTACAGATCGTAGCATAAGTACCCCCAACGGGAAACCTAAGAAAATGCAAGGAGTAGTCCTAGGTGCTAATTTATGAGGGGCCATGGAGGCGAGATTCAGATAGCATAGACAACCAAAACTCCGAAGGTGATCATAAGAGGAGATTCGACGGAAGAGAATTTCAGTTGGAGTTTTATTTTGAAGAGTGTGTGTTGGTAATATATTAAGGAGGTAAGTTGTCATGTGTAGTGTGTAAACCCAAAATGAAGGGGGGTGGATGCATGGAAGAGCATAGTGCGGATCTTATTGTTGATGGTGCATAAGATTTTTTCGGCTTTATCATTTTGAGGTGAGGTATGGGGGCAAGAGAATCGAAACACTATGTCGTGTTTTGCACAAAATTTATGAAAGAGAAGGTTGTCAAACTCACGGTCGTTATCACATTAAAACGTTTTGATTGTCTTCTCAAATTGAGTTTTAACATATGCTTGAAATTCAAGAAAAAATATGTAAACTTGGGACTTAAATTTTAGAGGATAAACCCAAATAAAATGAGAGAAATCATCCAAAAACACCAAATAATATTTGTGATTCAATTTGCTAGTAATGGAAGATGTCCATAAATTCGCATTAATAATATCAAAATGAGAAAATGTTACACTCAATGAAAATCGTCTCAACAGGCTTTCGTTGGCAACAGCAGCCCCGACCCATACAGATATCGAGGCAACGATACATACACTTGGACTAAATCCTCCGGATGTAAATTGGTACATAGACACCGGTGCTACTTCTCACATGACGTCCGCACCAGGTAATCTCTCGTCTTATTTCAATTTGAGAAAAAATCATGGCATAATTGTTGGTAATGGTAATTCAATTCCAATTCGTCGTTATGGTCACACAAAATTATCTCCCCCGAACCCGCCTTTAGCCCTGAAAAATGTCCTTCATGCTCCTCACTTAATTAAAAATTTGGTGTCTATTCGAAAATTTACAATTGATAACTCGGTTCTATTGGCTTTGACCCTTTTGGATTTTCTGTGAAGGATTTCTAGACGGGATACCTCTAATGAGATGTGATAGCTAGGGCAAGCTCTATCCCATCACCACCACCACCACCACTACTAAATAAGCCACATCGTCAACGTTTGCCACTTTAGCATATTCCTTATGGCATGCGCTTTTGGGTCATCCAGGAGTGTCTGTGTTTTTCTTCCTTAAAAATAATAAATTTATTGAGTGTAATAGTGATCGTTGCACTAATGTTTGTCCTTCTTGTCTGCTTGAGAAACATGTTAAGTTACCGTTTGTGGCTTCCAATTCGAGTACTTTGTTGCCATTTGATATTACTCATAGTGATCTTTGGACATCTCCCATTTTGAGCTCTACCGGTTACCGTTATTATGTGTTATTTTTGGATGATTATTCTATTTTTTGTGGACGTTTTCGTTATCTAAAAAGTCTCAGATTTTTTCTACATTCCTATCATTTAGAGCATTCATCCGTACACAATTTGAATTGAAAATTAAGAATATTCAATGTTATAATAGAAGGAAATTTAATAATGGGTCACTTAGAGAATTTTGTAAGGTTAATGGTATATCTTTTCATTTTTCATGTCCACACACGTCATCACAAAACGGGAAAGCCGAAAGAAAAATCCGCACCATTAATAGTATTGTTCGTACACTACTAGTCCATGCATCATTACCACCTTCATTTTGGCATCATGCATTACAAATGGCAACGTACCTCCTTAGCATACTCCATATCAAATGATTAGCATACCAATCCCTTCGTATTCTCATCTTAGGGTGTTTGCGTGTTTATGTTATCCTCTATTCCCCTCATCTACCATCAACAAACTTCAAGCCTGCTGTACCGCGTGTGTGTTTTTGGGTTATCCGTCTAATCATCGTGATTACAAATGTTATGATTTATCCTCTAATAAAATCACAATTAGTCGCCATGTTATTTTTTATGAAACTTAATTTCCATTTGCTAAGTTGCATAATCCCGTGTCCAGTTCTTATAATTTTTTGGATGATGGGCTCTCTCCGTATGTGGTCCACCATTTGATCCGGCCCACATCTCGACTTTTGGACCAGCAGACACCGGTAGGCCTACTGCCTGCCGACCCAAACACCGCCCGTCCTCAAGCTCTGCCAGCAGGCCCATCTCTATTCGCGCCTGAATCTCAGCTAGCAGGCCTGCTGGCCCAAATGCCACACACCCGTGTCCAACTCTGCCAGCAGGCCCACTACCTGCTGGCCCGAACACGTCCACCCTCCAACCGGCCCAACTCCTTCCAACCCAGAACGGTACCGAGAATACCATAACGACCCAGCTCCAACCCAATTCTATTCTGGGTCATGCGCCCGTTACTCGTAGCCAACAAGATATTTTTAGATCAAAACGACAATTTAATCTCAATTCGAATGGCACTAAATCACCCCTATCACGTAACCTCGTGTCTGCCCTTCATCACCCGAATTAGAAAATGGCCATGGATGATGAATATAACGCTCTTATTGAAAATAAGACCTGGGAGTTGGTGTCTCGTCCGCCTTGAAAATAAGCATTAAATATTTCACAAATATTATATTTTATTATTATCACATCGTTATCTTTATTATTTATATTTTTTGCAAAACATCTTTTTAATAATAAACTATATTTTATTTATTTTAACTCAAACCCATTTCACCTAATACTCATTTTTATCCCTAATCCTCAAACAAACTCCATTTCACAAAAATAGAGGCCCAGTCGATCAAACCCGACCAGGCCCAACCAGAGGCCTAACCGGTCACCCCTATTTTTGGCCCACTCGACCAACCCACCTTTTCATCCCCTATTCTCATCTCCCAAACCTAATACCCACCAAACAAAACCCTAACCCTCTCATTTCTCTCTCAAGCCGATGCGGCCCCACACCCCCAAAACCCACCAAACCCGCCGGTCACCTCACCCATCACCACCACCTGACACCACCAACCCTCCTCGTCACTTCACCCATCCCCCTAAATCCGCTTCCAAATCGTCAAAACTTTGCCCTTTATTTCGAAATTCAAAATTGATTTGAAAAGGGGTACGGGGTGGACGTTGAGGGGGGGGGATCCATATAAAATCCCCCTTGTTCTTCATCTTAAAGGGTTTTTTTGGGGTCCGAAAATATATACAAAGTGTAGAAAATCCGAAAAAAGAAAAGCAAAGAAAAGGTCGAAAACAAGAAGAAAAATAGAAAAAAAAATGGTTTGTTTGGTTCTTATATTTTGATTAGAAAATACTATTGTTTTTCATAATTTTTAATCTAAAATACGCATATTTGTTTCATAAATTTCAATCTGAAAATCCATTTGTTCTTTACATTTCAGGTAGGGTCAAAAATCCAAAAATACTCCTTTTGTTTTTCCTAGATTTCACCCTCAAAAATCTGTTTTATTTTTTACTATTTCGGGTCGGGTCGTCAGTCCGGGTTAGGGCACTCTCGATTATGGTTTACACTTATATCCATCATCGGTATCTACTCTCATGTCTTATACATATGCTGATTGGGGTGGATGTCCAGATACCAGACGTTCGACATCTGGTTATTGTATGTTTCTTGGTGATAAATTGGTCTCTTGGTCGGCTAAACCCATGCTACTTTGTCGCGTTCCAGCGCGGAAGCCGAATATCGAGGGATAGCCAATGTGGTGTCTGAGTCCTGTTAGTTGCGTAACCTCCTCTTAGAGCTTCATTTTTCTATTCGGAAAGCTACCTTGGTCTATTGCGATAATGTTAGTGCGATATATATCTTTGAGAATCTTGTCTAACATCAGCGTACTAAACATATCGAGATGGATATTCAGTTTGTTCGCGTAAAGGTAGCTCGTGGACAAGTACGTGTCTTGCATGTCCCTTCTCAAATTGCAGACATATTTACTAAGGGTCTTCCCTTAGTTTTATTTAAAGATTTTAGGGACAGTCTCAGCGTCCGAAGATCGCCCGCTACGATTGCGGGGTGTAATAGAATATACACCGTATATTCCTGTGATATTATTAGAGATCTTGTACATCTGTAATTATGATAGTAATCTTTTGTATTAGAAAAATATATGTTTGATTTTCATAATTGTATACTACTTTTATTATTATATATTATATATATAAATTAATTATATTAATATAAATAATCAAGAAATTATTTCTAAAACAACGAAAGAGAGGAACATATTAGGAAAGTGGCGAGTCCAGCCAATTTCACGTAGGCTACTAAAAGCCAATTCAAGAATACAGATTAGACACAGTGAAAATTTAAAACGTAAGAGATTACAAGCATCTCCATTGTCTTTACTACTACTAAACTCACTATATCAACAACACCCTTTTGCCCTAATCCTACAAACAAACCATCTTAGCTGCAAAAGTGAAACTCTACAAATGGATTGGGAAGACTCTCATCAGCGTCCAAAAAGGACACAGCATTCTCAATCTTCCATGCATGATTCTATCTTGAAATTCCCTACCCTTCCACTAGAAGTCGTTACTGAAATCCTTGTAAGGCTACCAGTGAAATCTCTCTTGCAATTCAGGTGTGTTTCAAAATCTTGGCTTGCTTTAATCTCTACCCCTCAATTTGTAAAGACTCATCTCAACTTATCTGTTGGTAACAAGGATAACACCCACCATATGCTTATGTTGCACCAGGACAACAATCTTAAGGTATGTTCTATCAGGTCAATATTTTATGAGAATGATGAGTCTGTGGATGATGTGTCTGACTTTTATTATCCCAAGAAATGCCCCTTTGAGGTTGTTGGTTCTTTCAAAGGGTTGATTTGTCTTATGAATGGGCCAGAAAAGTTCCTTTTATGGAATCCATCTATTAGGAAGTTTAGGGAAGTTACTACTTTTACAGATGGACCCATGTGTGGTGGTCACCACATGTATGGTTTTGGATATGATGAGCTTCATGACGATTACAAGATAGTGCGTGTTTTTTATGCTAAAAAAGGTGGCTATTGCTGTGATATATATAGTTTTAATAGTGATTCTTGTAGAGGAATTGATGATTTCCAGGGTGAGGTATTAATGGACTCTGATTCGGGTAAGTTGGTGAATGGGAAGCTTCATTGGGTTCCTGCTGGTGGTCCTTTTTCTTGTAATGATAAGGACATTGTTTATATTGATTTGGCTGATGAAAAATGGGGAAAGCTGGAGCAGCCCTACTATGGAGAAGGAAAATTTCGTTTGAATCTTGGAGTGTTGGGAAGTCATCTTTCCATGTTTTGTAGTTATCGGTTGAAAGGTGATGATCCTGGCATGTTTTGTAGTTATCAGAGAACCTGCACAGATGTGTGGGTTATGAAGGAATATGGGGTCAAAGAGTCGTGGGCAAGATTGCATACCATCAAATTTCCTCTTGCTATTTCTAGAGAGCCTGTGCTGTCTCCAATGTTTTGCAAGTCAAATAAAGGTGAAATTTTGCTCGAGTTTGGATCAAGATTTATGATATATAATCCAAAACATGACTCGATTAGGTATCCAAAGGTTGCTAACTTGAATTCCTATTTTGCTTCCATTATCTACATTGAGAGCCTAGTTTGTCCTTTCCCAAACGAACCGAGGATGCAACAATAAAGGCTGCCAGCACTCAGGTGAATGGCAATTGTGTAGCGAATGACTTGTGAGAGTTCCGCTTTTGTACATTTTTTACAAGCTCTGTTAAATTTTGTTTTTCTGTCTCTTCAAATATAGAACAAGACAATGAATGTGTAGAACAGACATCTTTCAACCATATTGTTTGTGATCTTTAGTCATTTTCCTTTTTTGCAGTATTTTCATGAAACAATATGTTTTTGCAAGACCAGTTATTTTAGTTGTAGTGCTTGGTGTCTTTGACTTCAATCAAATAGTTCTCGATCTTGTTTCTCTTCTTGAGCTGTGTTTTAACGGGGAAGTGCCTCTAGACATAGGAATTGTGGCAGGTGAATGCGCCAGTAAAGCCTAGGTGTAGCCATTGCTAATGTGATGCAAGTGCGGAGTTAGTTAAACTTAAGATGACGTGGCTGGAGTTAGTTGGGCAGTTAGAGTTGCTTATTTGGGCAATCAAAGATTGAATCTGTCTACTTTGGCAGTATAATTGACATGAGCAAGAGTGCATATGGACGAGAAAGTATTTTAGGAAGCAAATTTAGCTGCCATGATGGTCATGAGAGTGCGGTAGGAGTACCAAAGGTCAGTGTAATATAGGAGAGAGATTTGGGATGAACTTTGTTTAAGATGGGCCTGCTAAAATAGATAAAACTTAAAAGTGCAGCTTTCTTTTGCAGAAAAGAGGTTTTAGCTTATGCAATAGATGCTATCTATGTGAAGGAGTCCAGGAAACAGTAAATCATCTCTTCCTGCACTGCAGAGTATCTAGACAGTGTTGGGATCTTTTCTTAAGCTTGTGCGGCATTGGGTGATGCCACAGACGGTGAGGAGCTTGTTGGTAGAGTGGCAATCCTTGAGGGTACCCCGAAAGCCGAAGAAAATATGGAGGACCATCCCATTGTGCATCATTTGGACCGTGTGGCTGGAAAGGAACAAGGCTTGTTTTGTAGGGCATAGAAATCATATTTCTAGAATTAAGAATAAGTGTTTTCACAACCTATATTGTTGGTGTAAGCGTAGTTGTCCAGCGAATGTGCATCAGTTTTTGGATTTTCTAGATTTGTTAGGAGGGATGTAAGTCTTGTTTTCGTCTCGGGATATTTCCTGTAACATTCTGTACCATCTTGGTACCTTATTAATAAACCTTTACCTTATCAAAAAAAAAGTGCAGCTTTGGTTTATCTCTGTTATTTCAAACAAGTAATTTTCCTACTATAGTAATAAATCTATATCCTTGTTTAATGCATTTCAAGTTTAACTCTATTTGCTATGTCATCAACTGTAATTGTAATTATGGAAATTTGACCTATTAGTGTAGTCAAACAATTCAAACAAGGAATAGCTAGTCCTTGTAGGAGAGCAATGTGAAGAGTTTGACACACTAGTCTTATATTGTTGTTTATTTGTTGTTTTGCATCTATCTGTGCCATTGAACCAAGGTAGCAATGGAGATATGAGGCATAGGCCGAGGTAACTTATTGTACCTCAGTGGAACATTATGATAGAGAAAGAAAAAGAAGCCACGAGGTGTGCATCTGGAAATTGTCGCAAGTTAGATGTGTTGGATCAAGTGAGGGGCATGGTTATATCTAAAGCTTCCAGATCTATATCAACTTAATTCCCACGTTTTCACAGCATAATATGTTGCACATGAATCATTATTCTTAGTTATGTATAACCCTTGAAGCTGCACCATCCTGCTGCTAGACCTTAGATAACTTAAATTTCTTCATGTGTGATGCTTAAATTTTAAGTAGGAGCACCTCTTAAATGTCTTAACTGTTGTTGTTAGGAAATGGAGCCTTTTTATTTACTTGTTAAACAAGAAAAGCATTTGCTAGTGGAATTAACTTTGGCTACATGTTATACATAGATCGTGCGTGGGAATAGCCTGCTCATGCTGCTAATCTACACTTCTTCTTTTTTGAGTAAGTATTTCTACACTGTTTTTACTTGTCATTATGTATTAGTGAGATGATTTATTAACAGCTATATACTGTTGAACTCTGAGGAGGTGAAAACTGATGTGAGGAGGTCAAACTAAATGACGCGGGACATTTTGTTCTCTTGGTTAGAAGTTTTTGAAGGGAATGTTAAGTCTCTAGACGGACTAAAAATAAAGAGCACTAGGAACATGGAACTCTGTGGTCGGTAAATGCACCGATAACAACGAGGTCCTTCCCGGAGTTGTTTGATCTAGGGATTTCTTTAATTAATCTTCTTCAGGTGAAGACTAATAGGGGAAAACGAGGAAACTTGGTTATTATGGAACAGGGATTACAGTCTAGCCTAGTATCTGGTTTTGGCTTTTTCCTTGTTGCATACACCTACAAATGAAGGTATCGAGTGATACATAGCAAACGTACCCATGTGACATGAGTTGGATGGACACACTTTTTTTTATGTACTCGTGTCCCAAATGTGGTTTTTATGGACTGACATCCTTCCTTAGTATCTATTATCTGTAACCTACCTTGATTTAACATGATCATCTTAAGATTTCCTAAAGTCTTTGTATGAAGTAGATGTAGGAAAATATAGGAAGTTAAAATACGCTCTTAGCTTAGTTTTAAAGAAGCAGCCCAGATGAGTATTCTCTCCAAAACATGGCTTCAAGCCTGGTTGACTCATCCCAACTTGGATTTCATTGTTGATTAATGCGGCAAAAATATGGAAATAGTGGATAATGTCATGGAGAGATATAGGGATGGACAAATTCCCATTGAAAAGTTTGAATTATCAGACTATGGTAATTCTCGTGAAGTTTTCCCTAATGTGTGATAAGTGGCTTGACCTTGGACTTCAGAATGGTGTAAATAATCGGGTATTTGGAGTTCCTAGCTACACGTCATACCCTTTGCCTATTTTCACAATCTTGGCAGCAAAATCTTTAAAGAGAATTGGTTCTAAGTGTTTGCAATCTGAAGCGTGTTTCATTATCTAGTGGTGTGACGAACTGCTGTTCATTGAGAAAGCTTTCTCTATCTTTTGTAAGTTTAGATGAAAACATACTTCAGACTCTACTTATTAGTTGTCCCTTGATTGTCAGTTTCATCTTTGATAATTGTGATGGGTTGAAAAAGATTGAGCTGCTGAGTCTTCAAAAGATCAAGTCAGTTTTAATTTGGAGAACTAGACCAGCTTGTTAAAATCCAAGTACCAACTATTGAACACTTGTCTTATTTTACTGATCCGGAAGAGTCTCCTATGTTAGATATTGTTGATGCTCCAAATTTGGTGTCACTAGAGTATAAGGGAGGTCGAATTCCTGAGACTCTTGTAGATGCTAATTTGCAATGGAGTTGTCATCCTAGGAGACTCATCCTTGAGTCAAGTAGTAATATGATTGCATGTTTCATGGACTGGTTAATGTATATGAAGAGTTCAAGTCATTTTACTTCTCATGGAAGCAAGACTTTGCATAGTCAATTAAAAGAAGTAAAAGCTTATTAATTTTATTGGGGAAACAGGAGATGGTATCCTGTGGAACTCAGAAGTGGAAAGATGGCAATCAGGACCCTTAGCGAGAGGGGTAACTTTTGTTTTTATTAGATTGGTGATGCAATTATTTTATTTCTATTGTAAATTGAATGCTTTTATTAATTGTAAAGTTGGTAATATGTATTTTTCAGGATCTATTCAAGATATTTAAGAACTCTAAATCTTAGTTCACACATTAATTTAAGTAAGTGATACTGACTAGTATTTCGCTGTGTCAATTATTCAAATACTTGTATAAGATATTTTAGTTGTTGCAAACTATTACAGAGTTCCACATAAATCTCGAAGGCCCAGCTTATAGATGTTCTTCTTCACGTCAATATACAGAATGGGACGTGATATATTCAAAACAAGAGACCTCATAGATACTTGTCTTAGAATTCTGAAAAGTTTCATGATTGTGCACTTGATGACCTATTAATTTCTTCTTGGCTTTTCAACTTATTGCTCTAATTTCATCTTGAGGCGTCAAAGTAATTACTGTGTTGAAAAGAAAAGTTATGTTGTACACAGTTTTGTTTTAAACTTCTGTTGTCTGTGGCCTGTGCATCTTTTCTTATTAGGTAGGAGTATCGAACTATTAAGCACCTTTCTTTTTCTTTTGTTTTTCTTTCTAAAACAATGCCGCGCTAAAGATGTCTATGGACATGGTTCCATTGCTTTGAGAGAAAACAGAAGTTATAGTACTTCATTCTGAGCCATATAGTATAAGAGCTAAAAAATAAGGGTTCATATGTTCCTGTCGCAGCTTGACAAAGGCAGAATCGAGTATCAGTTGTCACTCCAACCATTTACTACGGCACTTATTGTGGGAGTTGATATTTTCCGTCCTAGTCGCCTCAGTGATACCTGCTTTTGTTAAAGATCTTCTTGTTGCCTAATTATTTTCAGTAAAAAAATGGACCACTTGTTTGGTATGAAACCTTTGAACAATTTTACAGCATTGACACTTTGTATCTGCTATTGATAGGAGGAAACTTGGGCTCCTTTGTTTTCAGCAACTTTTACAAGACTTCTGGTTTTTGCATTGGATCAGTCTATATGATTTTTTTGATTCAGGTCCTATTGATAGCATTGAATTTGACAGATAAAGATAGTTACAGGTATCGGTAGGACAGATTAACATGAAACATACAGGATTAGTTTTAACGATGCAAAGTCCCAACAACGACCTGCAACTCTGTCAAATTTCATGCTATGAGTTCCTGAATCAAGGACACACAGACTGATCTGACGCAATACAAACTAAAACAAGAAGTCTTGTGAAGGTTATTGAAAACAGAGGAGCCGAAGTTTCATGCTAATACTGCAGAAATGTTGCTTTCAATGCAGTAAAATTGTCCAGTGCAAAACTTCATTCATCTTCTGCCTTCCGCTTCTTCAGTAAACATGCAGAAGAAAGGTTTCATACCAAACAAATGATCTCTTTTCAGAACAAATAGAGTGGGAAGGTCATGTCTCACTTATAATTCTGTTGTGAGTGGGGATTGTTGAAAATGGAGAACTGAAACACCCTAGAGGAAGAGAGGCACTGCTTAAGAAACCACTTGTCCGGTTGCATCTACAAACATCCTACCAAAACAAGGGAAAGTTCAGGTGCAGTAGTTTGCAGCCACAACAAATATTCCATGTGAAGCGCTTATGATGAGCATCTCAGAAGAAGGAAATAAGAGTTCATTGGTTTCCCTTGGGTGGTGAAAGAGAAGTATTCCACACTATAACTACATCTAATCATCATACTAGTATAGTATGCACCAGCAGGTTGAGTACAAAGGATAAAGTTGCTATGGTGGGGAGTGATAAATGATACTCAATGCTGCCTTCATCAAGCTACTACAGAAACAAACGGAAACACTTATTTTCAGCATAATGGCTGTGATTGAAGTATTACAGCTTCTGTTTATCTCGAAAAGCAATGGAACGTGGTTCAGGAGCTCTATTTAGTGCAACGTGAGAAAGTAACAAATTAAGTGCAGTTTTATACTCGTATGAAATAAGAAAAAGATACACCCTCAGAAATGAAAAGTCTATGACAAAACAATATTGCAGGAAACTTCTTTTTTCCCAACAAGGTACATACGTTTGAGGCCTCAATGAAATTAGAACAGTAAGTTGAAATAAGCTAAGAAGTTATTAGGTTGTCAATTGCATATCATTGCAACTTTTACGATTTTAAGACTAAATGCTATGGGATCTCTTGTATTCAGTGATTTTAAAGTATAACTGTGCAAAAATATAATTGACTCATGTCATGTGTACATCATAAAGCCAACCTCACAACGGAGCAGTAATATAGTTGAGTTTAGGACTGCTCTAGCTGATATAGAATGTCGAATTCTTATATCAAACTCTCAAGGAATTGAGATGTAGAAATAAGGTGCTCAGGGAATTGCAAGAATTTTAATCTAGCTGTAAAAAACGAAGAATATATCCTGAAGATTAGTAAATTTTAGAAGTGAATAAGTACATTCAATTCGAAATAGTGATAAATTAACTACTTCACCAATCTAATAAAAAATAAACATCAATAACACACAGACAGATTCATGATCTCGAATAGGTGAGTTCAGAAAAGGCTTCCGGTCGAGCACTCTCTTTTCTTTGTCCAATTCCGTCTTACCAAACAAGAATATGTTTCTTAGTTTCTTTTTTCATATTAAACATGGTTCGAGCCAAAAGGAGTGGTTTGCTTGATCACGTCGAATCGGCTATAAGAGAGTGAACAGGGGATTTTCGTTGTTGATTCTATTTTTTATCATTCTTGCAGATAATCTGTTTTTAGACATTGTTGATTTTGCGTTTAAGTTTACCATACGAACTAATGATGCCGCGCTTTATAAAATTCAATACGATAAACAAATTAACTACAGAGAGTAGATCATAAAAGAAGCTGATGAGTAGCTATCATCTGATGTAATTTTTTGTTTATAAACTAATAAACCATCAGCTACTCTCAAGCATATAAGTTTCCGACAAACAAAAATAGAAAATGGAAGGCTTGTTATTCAACAATATAATATAACATGACTTATACTCATGTCAACCAAAATGCCCGTACATCTATTCAAAATTGTAAGCGTACTTGTACTGAAGTATTACAGCACTTATATCTAAAAGCAGTGGAACCTGATTCACGAGCAATTTTTAGAGAGACATGAGAAAAGAGAAAATAGAGCGCAGTTCTATACTCATATAAAATAAGAAAATGATGCACAGGTCACAGAAATCAGAAGTCTAAGACAAACAATATGCAAGATAACCTTATTATTCAACTAAGTACATACTTTGGGGCCTCAAAGTGAGATTAGAACAGAAAGTTCAAATAAGTCAAAAAGAAGTTAATAGGCTGTGTTGGATATCACTTACCAAGTCATCTGCAAAAATAAAAAAACAGAACACCAAACATACTCTCTCTGCCTTGATATCTCCAACTTAATAATACTTTAATGAGAGAACGTAAATTTGAAGTTAGGTATCTGGAGTTTATCCTTAAGTTATAGATTAATAAACTTCATATTAACGTGTATACCAAAATTATAATCCATATATTTTGTAATATTTAGTATTGTATAATTATGGTAGATTTAGAATCCCTATTGTATTAGGATTCCTCATTGTATACACTATATATATATATATATATATATTTTGTATTAATGAGGAATTTTAATACAATAGGGATCCTAAATCTACCCTAATTCTACAACACTAAATATTACAAAATATATGGATTATAATTTTGGTATACACGTTAATAATAAATATTTAAAATTTAAATAACGATCCAAGGAATTAGCTCCACTATTCTTTATAGTCCACTTGGCTCTCATAATCATTGTAGGTAGATTATTTTTTGTCTCAATTTAACATTCTGTATCATGTGCTATGCTTTTAGTATTGTTGCTTCAGCGTTTTTTTCTTTTTTCTCCTGATAAATATTTCCTTAGGGAGATGAGCAAAATTGTCCCTAAAGACCAAAACATAGTTCCAACAATCTTTGGGCATTCACTTGCAAGTTGCCACTACTTTCATGTCATCCCCCAGTTCATTTAACAACTTGTACTTAAATGCCCAAAGTACAGTTCATTTTGTACTTTAAAATCTAAAATGACCGTTGGTGCAACGGTCATATTTGTAAAGGGGGGCCAAAGGGCAGGGTCGGGTCGGGCGGCCTGGGGCGGGCTCGGGTCTGGCGGGACGAGACATTGTCCCGTCTCGAGTTCGAGTCCCGCCACCATTTTTTTTTAGCGGAGTCGGAGCGGGACCGGGGCGGGGTCGGGCCGTCCCGGCCCACTGGCCACCCTTAGTATTACCGTGACCAAAAGTACACATTCGTGCCACTTTTCATTAACGACTCAAATGACTGGTTTTACAACACCAGATTTTACACGTGGTGTCTAATTAAAGGTCCACGTCACTAAATTAATCCATCAAAATTAAATTAAAACCCATTCCAAACCCGATCCAAAACCCGACCCACTCGCTTTTAAGCCAAACCCCATCTGAAATAATTTTTCGAGAAAACATTTTTCAGTAAACCCATTTATTTCCCTAGAAAATATGTTCCAAGAAAACATTTTTCATGAAAATAATTTTCTTCCATATCGAACACCCTTAAATTAAAATGAAGGGAGTAATATTTATTAGGGGACATGTGGGGGCCCATATGCAAACTCAAACTTTAAGTTATTTTGTAGACTCCATGATACTACACGCTGCAAGCTTTCCATTAGAAGTAGGATTCCTATGAGCATACGGTTTTATTTACTTGTCTGTACCGTCTTCCAAAACCATATATTATAATCTGTAAATTGGCATTCACATTAGGGTTTATTCAAAACATGGCTACACGCCTGAGGTCCACAACCACAGCAGACATATTGCATGAATGTCTCATTCAAAAAATACTCTCTTACCTTAGTTTTCAAGAAGCAGCGAAGATGAGCATTCTCTCCAAAACATGGCTACAAGCGTGGTTTAATCATCCCAACTTGGAATTCAGAGTTCATTGTTGCAAAGACTTTGAAACAGTAGATAAAATTCTGGCGAGATATAGGGACAGAAAAATCCCGATCAACAAGTTCAAATTTTGGAACTTCTCTGACTATAATTCTTCTAAAGTTTTCCCTCTACTTGATAAGTGGCTTGGCATCGCTATTCAGAATGGCGTAAGAGATCTACTGTATAGAGATCTTAGTTTCTCTCGTTCATTACACGGAATATTAGAGACGGGCATAGAGAAGATTGATGCTCCAACTGTGGTATCAATTGAGTATAAAGGAGATAGAGTTTCTGAGCACAAAATTGCAAAAGAGTCAAATCAATTGAAGCACTCAGAAATCGTTCTTCATTGCTCCAACAATCTAAATGCTGCATGGTTCTGTAAGTTGAGGAATTTTCTGTCAAATTTGACCTCTTTGTCTCAAGTTTCCCTTTATTTTGTCAAATGCAATGATATCAACATGAAAGATTTGCAACTGCGACATAGTGTTCCTGCCGCACAAGTGGATGTTTTGAATGTAGATATAAGGTCTTTTGAGACATGTCCAACTTTTGTGGATGCTTTGCTATGGAGTTGTCATCCGAGGAGACTCAACGTACACTCAGGTAGTAAAATGGTTACATGTTTCCTGGATCATTTAATGAATTTGAAGAATTCAAGTCATTCTAATTCTCATCGAAGGAATCCTTGGCATAGTCAATTGAAAGAAGTGAAAGCCTACTCATTCGATCAGAACAATCAGCCTGTGGAACTCAGAAGTGGGGAGCTGGCAAGGAGTAACCTTTGGGAGAGGAAGAAAATCAATTTTCTATTAAATTGGTGATGCAGTCAATTTTTCTGTATTGCATGTTCAATACACTTATTCTTTTTTAAAGTTTATTAATCCATATTTTTAGGACTGATTACAGATGCTTAAGAACTTCAAGCTTCTGAAGGTTTCTTAAAAAGGGTTTTTTGTCAAGTATGCCTAAGTTGGAAACATCAAGGCACAAATATACTTTTTACAGATGTTGTTTAGCAGATGATTTATGGATGACTCGCAGTAAGATATAGAAGACTACCTATCATAGATCGATACAAGGTTGGGTCAACATTTTCACCAACAATATCCTTACATACCTTCTGCGAAGATCCCATTGGCGTTTTCATTTGTTTAACATTTTTCAACCCAAATCTCTTAACTAGATTCTTGGCATATTTGCTCTTGGAGATGAAGATTCCATCTTCACTTTGCTTAATCTGCAAGTCTAAGAAAAAAGTTAGTTCCCCAATCACGCTCATCTCAAATATCGATGACATAGCTTCTACAAATGACTTTAGATAAGGCTGTGAGGTCGAACCAAAGACTATGTCATCTACATAGATTTGAGCAATAATAATATATACACCGTGATGTTTAATGAATAAAGTACGATCAGCTTCACCACGGTTAAAACCATAATCAAGAAGGAAGTTAGTTAGACGACCATGCCATGCCCGAGGAGCTTGCTTCAATCCATATAGTGCCTTTTTGAGCTTGTAAACATAGTGCGGATGAAGATGATCTTCAAGTCCCTTTGGTTGTTCAACATAGACTTCCTTATCAAGATAACCATTTAAGAATGAACTTTTAACATTCATTTGGTGTAAAGTAATTTTCAGACAACAAACAATAACAAGTGACAGTCTAATTGACTCAATTCTAGCCACAGGTGCGAATGTTTCATCATAATCGATTCCTTCAAACTGAGTATAGCCTTGAGCAACTAGACGAGCTTTGTTTCTCACAATTGTTCCCTATTCGTCTGATTTATTTTTAAAAGTCCATTTAGTTCCAATTACATTTGTATTATTTGGACGAGTAACTAAGTCACAGACTTTATTTCGAGAGAATTGTTCAAGCTCTTCCTGCATTGCTTGAATCCAAAAATTATCATTAAGTTCTTCTGAAACATTCTTAGGTTCTAAAGTAGATATAAACAAGAAAGACTAACCTTTTGGTATATGGTAGACATACACACATACCTTACCATATCTCTGTAATTGAGTGGTTCTTTCCATCTTGTTCTAATTCCCTCAAAACTCCCCCTATCACTTGACCCGTTGGATGATTCTTCCTAATCCTCGACGAGGGGTCCCTTCGAACTTGATCTAGCAATTTAGCATTTGACTCCTCATCCATGGCCTCTGTGATCTCAGTTTCAGGTTCAGATGTTGCTTCAGGTGTGACAACATTTGGGGCAACATCTGATTCTTCTGCAATATGCTTATTTTCCACTGAAACTATAATGTTATTTTCAGTTGTATCTCCTGTAAAATCAGAAAGATCATCAAAAATAACATTTACAGACTTTTGTATAGTTTTGGATCTCAGATTGTATACTCGAGAAGCATGACTATTTTGTGAATATCCAAAAAAATTTCCTTTGTCACTCTTAGAGTCAAACTTTGCCAAATGATCTCTATCATTTAAAATGTAACAAATACACCCAAAAATATGAAAGTAACGTAAGTTAGGTTTCTTTCCATTTATAATCTCATAGGGTGTCATTTTTATTCTAGGCCTTAAATAGACTCTATTAGCGATGTGATTAGCAGTATTCAAAGCTTCTGCCCATAAACGTTTTGACAAATATTTAGAACTAAGCATCACTCTAGCCATTTCTTGCAATGTTCTATTCTTCCTTTCTGCTACCCTATTCTGTTAAGGAATTTTGGGAGCAGAAAACTCATGAAAAAAATTCTTTTTTCTCACAAAATTTTGTGAATGAACTATTTTCAAATTCTTTTCCATGTTCGGATTTGATCCGAAAAATATGAGAATGAAACAGATTCCTTATTCTAGAGTGTAAGATTTTAAACATGTCAAAAGTTTGTGATTTTTCTTTCAAAAAATATATCATGAATATCTAAAAAAATCATCTACAATCATATATGAATACCTCATGCCTCCTAAACTGTTTACCTCAATTGGACCCATAAGATCCATGTGTAATAATTGAAAACAGTGAGACGTACCTGAATGTTGTCTATAATAATGAACAACATTATGGGAAACACGGATTTGCATACCTCTCATGCAATCTTCACAGATTGTTTTACCTTTGGGACTCAGTTTGGGAATGCCTCTTACTGCTTCATATGAGATCAATCTTTCTAAATTACGGTAGTTGACATGCCCCAACTTTTGATGCCACATTGTTGTGTGATCGATCCTAACATTATTGCATATTTCTTGTCTTGCAACAAGATGGCAATTGTCACCTGTCCTTGTACCTGTCATGACACATAAGTTAGCTTCATTCGTAACTTTACAAGCATTCTTATTAAACTTTACCTCAAGATTTTCATCACACAGTTGACTTATACTAATCAAATTTGCCATTAAGCCCTCAACGTGTAAGCCATTTCTTAGTGTTGGAAATCCAAGAACATTCAAGATCCTTTTTCTAATTATTTTGTTTTTACTGCCACCTCCATAAGTTACGTTACCTCCATTGAGTGACTCATAGTTCTTTAGAAACTTCTTTGTACCTGTCATGTGGCGAGAACATCCACTATCAAAATATCAAGAACCTGAAATGTTAGTTCTTAATGCAGTTATAACAACATTACATGTTACATCCTTTTTGGAAATCCAAACTCTCTTAAAATATTTTTTACCTTTCAGCTCAGAAGTGTTGCTTCGAATGTTATCCGAAATGTTGAACAATCTTTTAGGCTACATTTTGCTCACAAAATCTTGATGTTTGAAAAAATATGGTTTTAAGTATCCAGGGGAGTTACAGTGATGACATACAAACTTCATATTCTTTGACATATATGAGAACCTATTATTTATTCCTTTTTCCTTTACAAAGCAAATCTTCTTATTTTTATCAAAGAGAATTGAGCATATGGTTTTGAGAGAGTTTTGTACCCAATTCCTGCATATGAAGGTTTACTAAAGTTGAGTATTTCATTCAATTTTGAAGTTTCCGTGTTGAGCTTACGGAAGGTTGCTTCGGCTAAATTCAGTTTTGCACTAATCTTACCAAATTCGACGTCCTTTTTGGTAAGCGCAACCTCTAGTTGGGTTATTGTGTCTTTTAGATCTACATTCTCACGAATTAAAGATTTTACATTTGTGTCAAGATGTTTGGATTATATGATTAAGTCCTTACATAGATTTTGCAATTCCTTAATCATATCATCTTTGGAATCACATTGATTCTCATAATCAGTCTCATTAGTAGAAATAAAACCACTAAAACAATTAACATCAGAATAGTTAAAGAATTCGTACCTCTCGAATGTTGCTAGGGATGTAGATGTCATTGCTGATGTTGAGGCAAACATTGTGACATTTGAGACAACACTGTCGGTGACATTTATATTGTCCGATAAAGACTGCTCGAAAACAGTAGCCAGCATTACTTATGATTCGACTTCTTGATCTCCTTCCTCTTCTCCTTTGTCGTCACTCAGAGAAACCCATAGACTCTTACCAAATTTTCTCAAAGTATTTTCACATTCATTAGCATAATGACCCCAGCCCGAGCATGCATGACACTACACGAATTCGAGTTGTTTGGGATCAAATTTTGAACGATCTGAGTTGGTTCACTTCAACAGATTTCCTCTTTGAACAATTGGAAGGGATTTGGTGGACTTTTGATTGAAGCCTTGGTTTTGGTGTTCTTTGGATTTGAACCTATTTCTGTCATTGTTGAACTTCCTCACCATAGAATTGAATTTTCGAGTGAGGAGGGCAACATTAACACCGTCACCAACTTCTTCAAGGTTCTCATCCTCTTCTTTGATTTGATTCTCCAAGGATTGGACTTGAAGTGCTACATTATTGTTATTGTACAATTTCCTTTGATTCTCAATGTTCATCTCATAGGTTTTGATGTCCTCTGTTTCTTCCATCCTTAAACGTTCATATCTACTCATGAGCATGCATAGCTTCGTTCGACGAACACTTGAGCTACCTTCACAATGAGTTTGTAAAGTATCATATGCGTCTTTAGCCATAGAGCAGTTTTGTATGAGTTTTAGCTTGTAAAGATCAACCCATCCAAAAATTACATTTAAGGCTTTCTCGTTGAAGCTTGCATTATTGGTTTCTTCCGCAGTCCATTCAGATTCAGGTTTAACAAGAATGTCACATTCCTCATCCGGTGGCAACATATGAACAACATATCCATTGGTTATAGATCTCCATGCTCTAACGTCAATTGATTTGATATGAGAACGTAGGCGAATCTTCCAATAGGCATAGTTTGAACCTTCTAAAATGGGAAGTCTACCAATCGTTGGATTTGCCTGATCTATAGCTTTAAATAACAGGACAAAGAACTTATTGTGTTAAGTGTTGGCTCTGATACCACTTGTTATGTTCGGATTTGCTATGAAATAATAAAAATACACTGGAAATAAACTAACTCGAATGCCAACTCAGTTTTTGAATGTCGGCGATAATGTCGTCCGGCACCAGTGATAACACTTTAGTAAAAACAGAAAACTTTAAAGAGTAATGCAGCAACACACATTTTTAAAATTTACATATATAACCTATGACGGTCAATGACCGAAAGTATTGTATATATTTCTTATATACAAAAATTACAAATTCCTTTCTTTACAATTTTACAAGATGAAACGGAAATGAATTAAATGTTGAAGTCGCAGATGACTTCTGCTTGAAAAATCTAACTAAATAGACATAGACAACATCTCATTACAATTGCTCAATACAAAGCTAATCTAGAATCTAAACTGCAATTGTAATGTTGGACAGAATGTTGTCGACACGCTCAGGCAACACTTGTGATCCAGTTTTCTGAGATGAATTCCCGAGAGCTCTCTTGATATTTTTGCAATTTGTTTTTGGATATCGATTCATCCTTGTAGCCTCTTTATTTATAGTAGAGAGTCTTCCTTGAAAAGCTCATCGATCTGTTGAGAAGGTTGAGGGAAAGGTAGGCAACTTGTGTGTTTGTTAGAGATGATCATGGAGTCAAAATCTCAACAACTTTGACTTGTTCTTCACTCAACTTCTTCTCCAAGTTTTGACTCTTTCTCCCACGTTTTACACAACTCCAATTCACCGCACCTAAGTCTATTTTACCCCCACAGTAAAATATTATTACTTATCGTGAAGTAAGACAAAACTGTTATGAGAAAATGTTGGTCCGAATGTTGTGACATTTGTCCCAACATTTTTATGCATTCAAATCAGTACTTCAGAAGATATGTTGGGTCAAATGTCATAGCACCAAACCCAACATTAACACCGAGAAAAAAACATCTAACTGTTAGATAAGAGCTAAAGAATCAACAAGCAAAAGGGAAATATGAAATATTAGTAAGCTATATGTTTAAATCTTCTGTTTGTAGATACAATCAGAATATTTAAATGGATACAACAACAATTATACTCAGTGTAATTTCACAAGTGGGGTATGAAAATATTTAAATGGATATATAGTTAAATGATTTTTCTGTTGTCTGTTGCAAGCAAAAGAAACATGATGTTACTAGGTAATTTCAAATAGTTGAGTGACCATTTGAGTAATGGACTCCTAGTTTTACCAACACAGCATATTTATAATTTTTGAATTGCTTTAATGCAGGAAACTGAATATCGCAAAATACTCCCTAAACATGCAGATGGGGAGTTTCATACCAAACAAAAGTGGAAATATGAAAGACTACTAAGCAATATTTACCCCATGCAATAATATAAAGGAAAAAATGAGAAGCCACCAAGAATGTAGCCCAAACAAAAATGGGAAAAAGAAAACGAAGAACCTATGTCAGTTTCACTGTTTCACGATGAGGTTACTGCAATTTCAATGGTGTTAGGCAACTGCCTACATTTGAATCATTTAGCCACTGACAGTTGGAAACAAAGACTTGGATGAACTTCCTTGCTCTACTTTTGTGAAGCGATGAGATTTAAAAAAGAACAATTTGAATGGGATTGGGAATTGGGATACTATGCGCCTGTTAGCTAAGCACATAAAGTTGTGCATAGCGATAGTTGATTGTTTGCTTCTCCTGCAACAACTATAATGTAGGGATTATTTATGGGGAAATTAAAAACGACAAGATTACTATATATGCAGTGGCTAATAATAAAGGATCATTTTTTGGCTTTGTTATTAACGCGTAATAAAGTTTGAATTTCACAAATTTTTCATAGCCTGATGATCTTTTCCCTCTGATTGATAAGTGGCTTGGCATTTCTCTTCAGGATGGTGTAGAGATTCTTTGTATTCATCATACCCCTTCCCTATTTTTAAATTCCTGGCAGCAAAATCTTTAAGAGAATTGGTCCTGACGGAGTGCAAACTGATGCATCTTTCATTATCTACTATTCATGTGGCGAACTGCGATTCTTTGAGAAAGCTTTCTATATCCCGTGTCAGTTTAGACGAAAACATGCTTTAGACTCTACTCACTAGTTGTCCCTTGATTGTCAATTTAATAACTGATCATTGTATTGGGTTGAAAAGTGAAAGAAATAATCTTTTTATTATTTTCATTAATGAATGAGTATATATATAATTTATAATTTTCATAATATAGAAAATTCTATTTCTATTCTACTCCCAAAACCCTATTATATTTGTACAAGAATTCTATAATTATGGTAAGTGTACAATGCTAATTATATACAAAAAACCTATTAGCAAAATTACCATAGACACGGTGTGTATACCGTGTATATCACGGTCTCCCAATTGCCTTGGGTTTCTGTGATATACACGGTATACACAAGAGGGTATACCGTGTTTATGGTGGTATATTTTCACACCCCCGCAGTCATAGCGGACGGTCTTAGTACGTTGAGATTGTCCCTAAAATCTTCAAAGAGGACTGAGGGAAGACCCTTTGTGAAGATGCTTGCAATTTAATATCTGGAAGGGACATGTAAGACGCGTACTTGTCCACGAGCTACCTTTTCGCGAACAAAATGGATATCCATCTCAATATGTTTAGTGCGCTGGTGTTGAACCGGATTCCCAGAAAGATATATGGCACTAACATTATCACAATATACCAATGTAGCTTTTTGAATGGGAAAGTGAAGCTCTAAGAGAAGATTGCGTAACCAACATGATTCAGAAACCACATTGACCACCCATCGATACTCGGCCTCTGCACTGGAGCGGGATAAGGTAGCCTGTCATTTGACAGACCAAGTTTTCACCAAGAAACATATAGTAGCCAGACGTAAAGCGTCGGGTGTCCGGACAGCCACCCCAATCAGCATCGGTATACGAGACAAGTGTAGAGGCTGACGACGGATATAGATGCAAACCATAGTCAAGAGTTCCCTTCTCACGCCCCGACTTTTCTCAGGTCTTCCCTTAGGACGTGATGGCACCTGGACGGCTATTCCTTTCCAGTCGAACCATTAGATTTCTTTTCATTCTAAATTAAACATATATCTAGATGCGGAAAAATAATATAACCATGTACTTCTTCAATGAAAGCACGAGCCCATACTCGAGCATCCCCAATTTTTCTAGACTCGATGGAAGTTCAAATACAGAATAAAACCATCCGAATCTCAAAAGAAAACAATCTCATGTGGGGCATTCCCCAAGATAACGAAAACTTGGTTCTTCAAACCAACTTAATCTTAGAACAACTTTCACCAAATCCGAAGTAATGGATTGGTGGGACAATAAGGCTGCGGGACGATCACTAGCCCTGTTGCAGAGCTTTTCCTCTATCGCACTTTCCTAAAACATGTTAAATAAAAGAGTCAGCCTTACCATCCGGGGCTGAGTGAGAACCTTGTCCTACAATTCAATGTAACCTCACAATATTCTAAGTACATCATATTATGAACATATCAAGCATGTCATGAAAACAGATTTCAGCACTTTCAGTGTACAAGCCCATAAATATTCACACACACCAAAATCTCCTCCCAACTCATCCTAGGGAACACTTAGATAACCAATACACCTACTTCATCCCATGTCACGTATTATATACATATTTATTGCGGTGCGTTCAACCCGATCCAATGCATTTCCATTATAGCCCCGAAGGCACGTGTGTTTGAATAGCTCCGAAGGCAAATGTGTTTAAATAGCCCCGAAGGCAAATGTGTTTAAATAGCCCCGAAGGCAAATGTGTTTAAATAGCCCCGAAGACAAATGTGTTTAAATAGCCCGGAAGGCAAATGTATGTGAATAGCCCCGAAGGTAAGTGTGTTTAAATAGTCCCGAAGGCAAGAAATGTGTAACGCTATAGCCCCGTAGGTGATAGCAAAATTATTTATGTTATTTACATTACCAAGACTTCAAATCAGTGAGTGGAAATGGATCATCCTACTGTAACTTGGATCGCTTAATAATGGACATAAAATTGATGAGGAATGCCAATTAACTAGAAGTAGCTAAGTTAAAGATATCATGCTCAAGTGTAAAAGCAGAACTCTTCTGCTTGATAAGTTCAATTCGGAGAATGAGGAGAAATTCCCTGTGTTATTATTAATCTTCAGTAACATATTCATTTTGTTATAGTAAGTGTTAGAACTGGTTAATTGCATTCTTCATATCGGAGTTTCATGCCACAATATATAATAACCGGGCAACATAGAGGTCGCAGAATAGTTAATGAACCCTATAAGTTTCAGTAGTAACGGCGAAGGCGATAGATCGATAATCAGAGTTAGTATCGAATTTCAGAACATGTAATTTCTTGCATATTATATCCACGTAGTTATATTTTCAATTTACACTTGCATAGTCAATTTTCTTTTTACAACAGTGTTTATACACCAGCTATACGACATTATACAATATTATACACTTACAATAGAAAAATATCAACCTTGTATAAAAATGCATATTAGTGTATGAAGGTGTTAATACAAACTTTTACACTGTTATACAAAATTATATAATATTATACGAACTTAAATAAAAATTATATAATATTATACAAACTTAAATAAAAATTATATTTCATCTCCTACGAACTTCAACCACAAAATACCAAAATTGATCAAATCTTCATCGAAATAGGTTTGAATTTTAACCACAACTTCAAATGATGTCCGCAACAAACCCCGATAATTAATTTGTCAAAAAATATGAGCCTATGCTTATCACTCACCTACACTCTATTGAACTCAAGCCATCTTCATCATAATCGAATTAATTAGAAGAAAATGTAATCAAGAAGAAGAGAGAAGATCATCTACGGACTTTGTATTTAATCAGTGAAAAAAAATGAAGAATGAATTCATCTGTACAAAAATATCCTAGCTCAACTACTTATAAGTTATAACCAATTTGACAGTTGTACATTAGATGGCTTACTAAAACTAAGCTAACTAATTATAAGTTATATTTACACTTCAGTCCACTAACTTGTACATTGAAGTACTTTCAACCATTTTCTATGATCGATGGTTCAATACTCTCCCTCAAGATGATGGGAAGAAAAATGTCCTTCACACCAAACTTGGACAATAGGTAATGATGTTGAGCTTTACTCAACCCTTTTATTATGTCTGCTAGTTGTTCTTTTGTATTGACAAGTATAGTTTGTACAGTGACATCCTTCACCTTCTCTCGTATGAAATGACAATCTATGTCAATGTACTTCGTACGTTCATGAAAAATAAGACTGGTTGGGATTTGAATAGCTGTCTTGCTATCACATAGCATATGCACTGGTTCTTTCAATGACACACCTAGCTCACCAAATAATCCGTTCAACCAAACCACCTCTGTTGATATAGAAGCAATGCTTCTAAACTCAACTTCAGCTGAACTCCTAACCATTGTCTCCTATTTCTTGGACTTCTAAGAAACTAAGGCATCACCATAGAAAATTAAATATCATGTGACTGATCTTCTGGACTGTAAACAGGCACCCCAGTCAACATCACAATCGGCTACCAACTTTTCTTCTCTTGTTGATGGCAACAAAACACCCTGACCTAGTGCAGACTTAATGTATCTAACCACTCTTGTTGATGCTTCTATGTGGGACTGCTTTGGAGTATGCATGAACTGACTGAGAGTTTAGACAGGAAAGAGATATCTTGCATGGTCATGGTCAAGTACAGAAGTCTTCTTATCAACCTCTGGTAAGCTCCAAGATTTGACAAAGCTGCATCCTCCTGACATGTTCCTATCTTGCCAATTACTGCATCAAAATCTATAGAGATCGGTTTTTGATCGCTCTCCAATGGAGTATTTGAAGGTTTAAATCCTGTCAACCCAAGTTCAGCAATTAGCTCTAAGGCATACTTCCTCTGACACACATAGAACCCATTTTCATACCTAGCAAACTCCATACCAAGAAAGAACTTTAGCTCTCCAAGTCCTTCATCTTGAAGCATCTTTGTAAATCAGCTCTAGTTATTGCAATAAGGTTTGCATCATTGCCTTTAATTAACAAATCATCAACATATATCAAAACCAATAAAAGTGTGTTATCCTTCTATTTCCTGAAGAGAGAATAATCATAGTGACTTTGACTAAATCCCAGATGTTGAAGAGCTTGTGTAAGACCGAGATTCCATTGTCTAGAAGCTTGATTAAGCCCATATAAGGACTTATGAAGCTTGCATGCTAAAGTCTCCCCCTGTGTATGGTGAGAGAAACCCAGAGGAATTATCATGTACACCTCTTCAATCAAATCTCCTTGCAAAAAGACATTGTGCATATCTATTTGAAAGATGTGCCATTGATGATGTGCAACTGCTATAATGGATCTGACAATGATCATCTTGGCCACAGGTGAGAAAGTATCAGTATAGGACAAACCCTCATGCTAAGTATAACCCTTAGCCACCAACCTAGTTTTATAACTTTCCACCTCACCAGAGGCCTTGTATTTGACTTTGTACACTCATTTCCATCCAATGGGTTATTTACCAGTTGGCAAAGGAACAATACTCCAAGTGTTGTTATCTTCAAGAGCCTGTATTTCTTTTTTCATAGCCTTAATCCATTTAGGGTCCTTAGCAGCATCCCTATAGATTTTGGGCTTTACCTCAGTTGAATAGGCTGCAAGGCACTGAGTATACGCAGGCTTCAAGGCCATATAACTCAGAAAGTTATACATTGGATATTGACAAGAGTAAGTTGAAGGTTGTTGTACAATAAAATCATGCATCCATGTAGGTTGCTTCTGAACTCTGCCTGATCTTCTAGTGGAAATAAGAGCAACCGGTGGAGGGTCTAGAGACTCAAGTTGAGCAGGAACTTCTGCTACTGTATCCTGTATAGGATCTTCAGTAGGTTGAGAGGAAGCAATAGGGATAAAGGCTATGGCAAGATCATCATAACCATCCTCATCTAACAGAGGCTCATTAAGATTGGGAAAAATTGATTATGCATCATTGTTGGATGAAATATGTTGTTGCTGAAATGGGACACATATCTTCTTTGAAGATGAGATCCTTGCTGATAAAGCAACAATGATTGATCAGATCATAGAGTTTGTACCCCTTCTGCACCCAAGAATAACCCAAGAAGACTGCTGGAACAGCTCTTGAAGCAAATTTACGGTCCTTATTTAGATTAGTAGCATAGCAAAAACAGCATATCACTTAAGGTGATCAAAGGAAGGAACCTTACCAAAAATAAGTTTAAAAGGACATTTATTACATATAGTTCTAGAAGGAAGTCTATTTATCATATAGATAGCTCCTAATATGCATTCTCCCCAATACTTCAAAGGTAAACCTGCCTGGAGAGCCCTTGTTGTGTCCAAAATGTATTTATGTCTTTTTTACACCACCCCATTTTGTTGGGGAGTACAGGGACAAGTGCATTGATGAGTGATACCCTTTGAACCTAATAGTTCCTTCAATTGATAATTTAAGAATTCTCCACCATTATCTATTCTTAAAATTTTTATGGTACTGAAAAACTTATTCTTGACCATGGAAATGAAGTATCTAACTACAACAATAGACTCATCTTCAGAATTCATAAGGCACACCTAAGTATATTTGCTATAATCATCTACAAGGGTAAGAAAATATTTCTTATGATCATGTGTTGGAACCTTAAAGGGTCCCCAAACATCCCCATGAATAAGTTCTGCAAAATGAACACTTTTATTCACACTATTAGGGAATGACAACCTGGTTTTCTTTACAAAGGGGCAAACAGTACAATGTTCATGACAATCAACAAACTTCAAATGTGAAAAAACAAGAATCCTTCTTAAAGTCTACATAGGCTCATACCCTAATCTCTTATGCCACAACTGACCATTCACATTATGCAAAACTAAAAAAGAAGAGATAGCACCAAATAATTGCCTGCCGGTGTTCCCTGTGGTGTTCAACTGATCCGGCACATACATACCATGCTCCACTATACCAATCTCCTTCACCTTTCCACTATAAATTTCCTGAAACACACAACAATCAGAAAAAAGGAGATAAACAACCATATTTCCCTTGTTATTTTAGATATTGATAGTAAATTATATCTAAACTTAGGGACATACAACACATCCTTGATAATTTGTCCTTCCAATATATGAGAAGACCCAAAGTGTGTAATCCTATTGGTTTCTCCTAAAGGTAAATGGACTCTTCTTATATCACTATCAGGAAGGGCTATGTAATCAGTAAAGATATTTAAATTGAAAACCATATGATTGGTTGCCTCCGAGTCAACTATCTACCAATCCTTCTCAATTTGAATTAGAAGGGACAATGGTATACCTGTGACTTTAGTATGAGCAGCCATTTCATTAGATAGTGAGTTCTGAAAAAGCATCTACAACAATTATTAGTATTGCTCATCAGTGAAGTGATTCTCAGGGATGCCAACTTTCTTGTGCTTCTGATGGTCATCTAAATCCTTTGAAGTGTCCAACTGAGCACTGTTGGATGCAACATTGTGGCCATGACCTCCAAAGTTCATCTTCTTCATCTTGGAATCCTCTGGATATGCCACTATCTTCCAACAAGTGTCCTTAATATGTCATTTCTTCTTGCAGAAATCACATATGTTATTCTTTATCGGGTGTGGCCCTTTGTAATTTCCCCAGAGTTATGAGCATAACCGCTTCCAGAGCCTTGAACATAACCATTTCCAGAATCCTAAGCATAAATGTTTCCAGATCATTGACCATTAGAATTATAGGTCATTGCATGTGCTCCTATCTCCAAAGTGTGTACATTAGCTCCCTTACCTTTTTAGTCTCATCTTGCACTATCATCCCATATTCTTCATTCACATTCGGTGTAGGAATCATCATCATAATTTGACTCTTATCTTGCGCAAATGACTCATTCAAACCACTAAAAAATTGAACTAATCGATGTTGCAACATGTGTTCAGCAAATACTTTTAATTTTGGGAAAGGATAGTGTTACACCCCATAATTATATTTATCGACTATACCTTAAGTTAGGGAGCTTAAGACAAGTAAGAAGGTTCCCTTGGGAAGATGAAGGAATGGCCAACTTGAAACCCGAAGAGGTCGTAAGAGTTTAAGAGCCGTTAAGCCCTTCGTGCTTGCAATCCTCACGTTGAATGTGTTGTGTCAAACAGATGTAATATAAAAAGAGTTATGATGCCCATAAAAGGGTAAGGAAGGCCTTGGTCCAAGGTTAGAAGTATATCTAAGAGATTTTGAGTTACACCCATCGTTCGTGCACATTTACGAGTGTGGTTAATCGAATTAAGCTTTGAATACCCGAGCCTATTTCGAGGGTCACATACGACATAAATGGATGTTAATAAGGTCTATGGATGGTTATAATTCATTGAGATCAAATGAATAATATCTCAATGAAGCTTGATAAAAATTGGGTGATACGCTAAGCGTTTCGCTTCGCAGATGTCATTCCGCCTCACGGATTAAACCATGGATCAAAGATACCATTCCTCCACCTCACTACCACATTATGCAGTGGAATATGTGGCAACATATGAGCATATGTGAAGCAGTGAGTTTTCTTATTTAAGCTAACTTCAAGGCAGCTTATTTCATTTTCCATATTTCGAATCCTTGAGCTTCAAAGACCTTCAAAACACTCTCTGAAGTATTCTCCACTATTAAATAACATCCCTACATGTATATAAGGTGATTTCCCCTTCCAAGGATCAAGAACACCTTGAAATATTCTCTAGTTGGCTTGGCAAAGTTGTGGACTCCTTTGAAGATTTATTTGAAGCTTGTTGTGGGAAACTTCTTGGATGGTTAATGTAAGGTTCCATCACCCTTATGTTTATTTTAGTTTCTCTTATATTAACTTGGTTGATTTGGTGGAAACAACTTGTGAATTATGGAGGTATGGTAAGTATGATCTTGAAGAGACACCTCTTATGATATGAAATTATGTTACCTTGTTGTTTGGAGTTGTTGATTGAGATTGAGAGTAAATACAAGTGTTGAATCACTTTAGTAAGGTTGTGAAGTTAGGGAAAAGGGTTATGGAAGATGATGATGTAATTTGAATAAGAATCCATGATAGAATAGCTCAAGAACTTCACGCACTTAAGTTGTTCGATAAAATGTCTAAATGAAACTTCTTATAAGATATGAATTCGATAATGATACAAATCTTTTGGTGATATAGATAATTGTCTGCATAAGGTGCGAGGGTTCGTGGGACGTAGCTAGCTTCATCAATAAGGTATGTATGGAAACTTTCCTTCTTGGCATGGCTCGACGTGAACATTTCTTTAAATTAAGTTCCATCTCGTGAAATTGAATAACTATGTGCCTTCCTTGGCAAACTGATCGGAATCCTTGTATGTTCCTTATCCCTAGACTCATCCAGGTTTTCAATGTCCCAAAATGATTATATTAAGATTGAAGAACGTAGCAACAATAACGATAGTCGGAGGGTAACGACGATAGGTCACTTTGACTCGGGTCTTGGTATCTTTGAGGTCTTGCATTGCACTTATATACATGTGTCTATTTTTTTACCGAGTCGTGCTATAGTTGGCCGGGTAGGACACTTATAAGTGCACACCACTGTAGTTGGTTTTGATATTATCGAGTCGTATTAAGACTGGGTACGACTGAGTCCTCATCGAGGCCGAGTACAATATGATATGATTTGCCCCACATTGTGGCTGGATAATATAATATATGGCCCTATGGAGTGGCCCGATTTTACTTACATGCATCTATTCATGGTTATATTAGTCGTATGCCCTCAGCGACACATCTCTTGAGTTTCAGGTTGATCCTATACCCTTTCTCTGATATTACATCTCTTTTATTTATATGTTTTACATGCCTTACATAATCCGTACATCTTTCGTATTGACGTTCCCTTCTAGGGCGCTGAGTTTCATGCCCGTAGGTACATATAGAGATATAGACGATCCCTCACAATAGGCGACTCGATTCAGCTGAAGGTTGTCTCACTCCTTTCTTCTGGAGTTGTCCCGTGTGTTGTTAGGTATGGTTATTGCATATATGTACATAGTTGGGTATGGCAGGGCCTTGTCCCAACCAGATATTGTTGGTATACTCTTTAGAGGTTTGTAGACAGTCGTTTTGTATATAGTAGTCTTATGCCCTTGTCGGCCTTTCCAGTTGACTTTTGTGTTTGTATCAGCCTTATCGGTCGTGTTGTATATACACGTATGTTGGGCCTTTTCTGCGTGCAGGTGATTGTGATTTTTGATCAGGTAATCATTCGCTAGAGGCCTTGTAGGCCCATGTATTGTAGAGTATGTTACATGTAGACATGAGTGGTACGCTCTGGCCTTAGGGCACCGGGTGTCGACCACATCTCCCAAGGTTAGGGTGTGACAGATAGAAGGGAGTAGGTACCATAGCATCATATTCCCCCCATAGATCACGCAACTTTGAGTGATAGATAGAGACTGGTGCTAAACCTTGTGTCAAGCCAATGATTTCCTGATGCAATTTGTAAACTCGTGAAATGTTTCTTTTGTCAAATCGTTCCTTCAACTTTGCCCACACATTAGCCGCATTTGAGGCATAGACAATATTGTTGTAAAGATCCTTGGTCACTGCGATCATGATCCATGAGAGAACAAAGGCGTTACAATGATCCCACTCGTCATGAATTGTTTTAACGAATGATTCTCTCTTGCATGTTCCATCAATAAATCTGACTTTATTCTTTGCGAACAGAGAGATTCTCATAGATCGATATCACAAATTGTAGTTCTCTGTACCAATCAGTTTGAATTCAATCAAATGCTCTCCTTGCGAATCTGAAGGTCTCAGATACATTGGATAATTGTGCCAAATCGTGGTTCCATCGCTTGTGTTTTCCGCAGTCGCCATTGTTGCCTTTTGATTAACAACGAAACCCTAATTCTTATACAGAGAATCGCACACTGGATCGAATAACAATCAACACTGAGCTTCGATTGCTCAGTCTGATTGCAACACTCTGATACCATATTGAATTTAAGACATCTTCATCACAATCGAATTAATCAGAAAGAAAATAGAAGGTCATCAACTGACTTTTTATTCAATTAGTTAAAAAAATGAAGATTGAATCATCTGTACAAAAAAAATCCTAGCTTAACTACTTATACTCTCTAAGCTAGCAATAACTAAGTTGACAACGGTACATTAGCTGACTAACTAACACTAAGCTAACTAATTGTAAGTTACTAACTTTCTATGTTTACACTTCAGTCCATAAACTTATACATTGAAGTACTTTCAACCATTGTCTCTGATCGATGGTTCAATTCACTCTGGCAGCATGGCCCTTTTGGGCAATACAGTGTAATACGCGAAGCAACTGAGTCATAGTTCTTTCTATCGCTATATTGTTGCAATAGCGAAGGCATAAAAATCTGTAAAAACTAACTCTAGCTTAATTTTTCAGATCTAAAATTAATCTAATATTACCGTATACCAACACTTCTGGAGAAAAAAATACCTTATACCAACACGCTCTTGTTTTTAAAACAAGTTATGAAATTAATATTTTAAACATAAATCAAAACCAGATTAAAAACAACTAATAAAAGAAAAATGAAAAAGAAAACGAAAAAGTAACCCTCCACCAAGGGTGTTCGTGGGTCGGTTTGGGTCAGTTTTTTATTAGAACCAAAATTAAATCAATGTAGTCAGTTTTTAATTATTAAAACCAAACAAAACCAAACCAAATATAATACATATCTATCGGTTTGGGTGTTGTCGCTTTGATTCGATTTTTAAGAAACTTAATAATATTTCTCTCTTTCATTTTTTTCTAGGATTAAGAAAGATTTTTTCATTCTTTTCCAACTTATAATCTATTATAATTACTTTTTTTATTGTAGGAGCTATAATTTTGGGATTATGAAAAAAATATCTTAAAATCTATAAATTTTAATTAAATGAATAAAGTTTATAAAAAAACACTATCTTTAAAAATCTACGACCAAATCAAACCAAAATTATGTCGTTTGCGTATTGCAATCAAGTACTGCATTCTCTGAGGAAATGATTTAGGCAAAAACAAATTACAAGATAAGTATCAAGAAATATAATACTATCAGCTAGGTATGTGGTGAAATAAATATCTTCATTCGTAATTGAAATTTTGAGTTCAAACATTAATAAAGAAATCGCTTGGATTCCACAGGGTGTGAATCTGAATTAATGAATTAGCGGGTTTGAATCCTTAGATAGTTCATAGTTGTAAAAAAAAATGAAAGAAAATATACACTACTAATGCTTTCAGTAGAACATCATTATCGTTGTTGAACAAATTGCTAAGAATAAATGTCACTTTACCTACTGTATTTGAAAAGTAAAACAGCCAGACACTAATTAGTATCTCATCCGTCTAAACACGCGACACAATTTTCTTTTTAATCTGTTCCAAAATGATGTCACTTTCTCTTATTTGATAATTATTTAATGACAATATCTTTATTTTATTTTTATTGAGTCATACTTAATTTTAAAGATATACTTATTATGAAGAAAAGTTTACGCACTAAAGTAAAAATAATTTAATAAATATAACAAAATCTTTTTTTATTTTTTAAATTTTATATTTAATTAAATAATGTCACATCAATTAAAACGAAACGAGTAATTCTTTAAGTCAAACGAAAGGAATAATTCTTAAGCCAAGAGAAAAAATGACTTTTAAAGTTATATTAGTATCTACTTTTTTCCATAAAATATACTAGTCGAAAGATGACCCATAGCAGTTTTTTTTTGGATGTTTTCATCACACATCCCTAAAGATATCGTAGAATCATTTGAGGATCCTGTAAAGTCAGAAACAATATCATCTCCCGCCGAGTAAATCCAAGCTTTATTTTATTTTATTTTTTATAATCCAGGTTTCAGACTTGCGCCTGACTACTTCACTGGTATTACCCAAACGTCCTGGAGTTAATAGCACCGGTCCTTCAACACTATTACCAGGTAAATCGTGAGATGTGCTCCGGTGGCCAGTTTTCTGGGAGCGTACAACTGATCAATGAGACAAGGTCAAATTCCCCAACATGCAGAGTTTCTTCGTCTCGTGCTTGCGGGGAATCGAACCCACGCTGTCCCATGCCAGAGCGTCTTATAGCGCCCAGACTTTGCCACTGGATTATGCCCCGGAGGACAGCTTTATTTCTTTCTTTGAAGAAAAAAACATAAACAGAAAAGCAAAATATAATATTTGATAATGAATACAAACAAAACAACAGACCAGGTCAAGTTTTTAGTTTTTAGTTTTTACCAAACTTTCCAAGCTGCTTTCATCATCACCAATGCGGTCCAATTCTACTTTCATATTATATTTTATTATGACCCTATCTTCATCTTTCCACTCTATTTGATTATCCGTTTTAGAAAGATTAAATTAGTTTTGATTGGATATAAAAAATTTAAAAAAAATTGAAATATGTAATCCAAAGTAAAGGTGGCCAGTGGACCGGGCTCGGATCTGGCGGGCCGGGTCGGGCGTGGTCGGGGTCGGCGGGGTCGGGTCGGGATCGGGCTCGGGGCGGGGTACGGCGGGTTTTTTTTTTTTTTTAAATAACATATGTATAAAAAAAACTCAATAAACAAAACAAGATAGTGTAATAAAAACATCACAAGGCTGTTTTTGTGCCTCTTATATTATTTAATAGACATATGTTTTTTTTGTAATACAAATACAATTGTCTAAAATCTAAATTGAAACTTTGTGGTGTTGTCCAAAAGTTGCAAATTACATAATAAAATTGCAATTAAAAAAATTACATTCTCAAAAAAACCTGTTCTAATTGTTTGATGATTTCATGTGGTTCTTCGGTTGGAATTGGTATTTGTTGGTCAAATTGATCCACGTCGCTTCCACTACCTTCGGTTAAGATTTCGTTGTATTTTTCATCATCTTCTTCGTTGATCTCCGGTTGACCGCACCTTCTCCGCTCCGCTCGTATCCAATCTCTGAATAATACTGCAATTTCCAAGCTGTCTCCGGCTAATGAGTGTCTGTGGTCTCCTATTTGATATCTGCCTGCAAAAAAAGCGCTTTCAGACGCAGTTGATGACGTTTGAATGTTCAAAACATCTCGAGCCATCAATGAAAGTGTCGGAAAGGTCTTCTCATTCCCCCTCCAGTATTTCAACAAGTCTTCATGTCCATCTTCATTGATAACTTCTTGATACGGTACAAAACCCTGCAAAACAAAAATATCCAACTCGCTAATTTGGTTAGTAGTAGAGATATGACCGCACATTCTATTTCTGAGGCTTTCAATACTAGCCGCAGAAACAACATATCTTCAAAAAGTAAAATAAAATTTATAGCAAATTGTATTTTATTAAGAATGTCTTCAAAAAGTGATAGACCATCCTTTACAATTAAGTTATATATATGGCACGCGCATTTTATATGAAAATGATCTGGAAAAGATGGAGTTAGATTATTTTTTAAAATTGTAATTGCGTAACTGTTAGAAGAAGCGTTATCTAATGTAATATTCATAATTTTATCGGTTATTCCGTAATAATGGCACACTTGATAAATTTTATCTGCAATAAAAGTACCAGTGTGCCTATCATCTATATATCTATACGCTAAGATACGTTTTGCATAGACCATTTATAATCTATCCAATGACAAGTTACAGTTAAATAATCATGGTCGTTATTACTACGACCTATATCAGACGTGATAGATACTTTGTCATTAAAATGATATAATGAATAACATAAATATTGTTGATATTCATGAGCGAATTTAAATATATCTCTCTTAACAGTTGATCTAGGAAAACCGTTAAAAGCAGGATTATATATATCTCTAATGTAATGAATAAAATCGGGAGATGAAGGAAATGAAAAGGGCAAACCCTCCACAACAACTAATTTTGACATTGCTTCCCTATCTCTACGTTTATTGTATTTAGAGCCTACAATTCCCCCCGTCATAGGGTTAGTTTGACCCTGTACTTGAGTGGAGACGATGTCGATTATGTGAACCATGTCCCGATGGAGCGGCGTTCTTGCTTTGGTTTTGAAGCCTGGTATTGGGCATACCTAGTGGATGAGCACTTACTACGTGTCTAATTAAACCCCAGTCCCACCGTGACCTTTTCAGTTTTAAATTTTAAAACATTTTTACAAATTTTACATATGGCTTCTTGATTCTCTACGTCCCTATCAAAAAATGTCCATGCATCGATTTTAATGGTCGTTTCTTTGGACCTCGCCTCATACTAGGGGAATAGGAGGTATTTGGTTGAAGGTGCACTAGTGGGTGTGTTGTCATCAACATTAGTGGGTATATCATCTAGATCATCGTCTAAATTAAAGTCTTCTTGAGTTCCAGAAAATAGCTCTTGGTCTAAATCTAATGGTATTGTAGGAAAATGTTGAGTATCAACAAAATCATCCTGTGTAGGAATAAGATGACTAGAAGAAGTACCCTTGCCCTGGTTGCCCCTACTAGAAGAAACACTCTTACCCTTAAACATACCTTTTAATCCTTTCATTTTAATTATGATAATAAATAATTAAAGACAATAAAATTAAGTGCGCTAAATAAAATAAACAGACAATAATAATTTAATGAAGGAACAAATGTACCAAACGCCGACGTAACGTCGACGTGTAATCGAGAGGTTGAAAATTGAAACTTTGCTCGATGGAAGATCCTCAAGCTAGTTGCCAACTTCACTCTCAATTCCCAAATGAATAAATAAAATTGAATATTTAGCAAACAATGTAGACTTGTAGAGAGATATATTGAGAAATTAGAGAGATTGTAGGAAGATTTGTGAGAAAGATGAAGAGAAAATGGGTTATTTATAGTTGAAAAATTGGTTAAAGTGTAAATATAATAACTTATGGGTTAAAAATAAATATTAAGGGGTAGGGGGGGTTGGGGAGGGGGGGGGCCTAAAATGGCCGTTGGCCAACGGCCATAATCTAAAATGGGTTGGTGGTGCAACGGTCATATTTGCAAAGCGGGTAAAAGGCCGGGGGCGGGCGCGGGGGCGAGGTGAGGCGGGAGTCGGGTCTAGCGAACTGGGCGGGCTCAGTGCAGCGGGACGAGACATCGTCCCGTCCCGTCCCGAGTTCGAGTCCCGCCCCCGTTTTTTTTTTAGCGGGGTCGTGGCGGGACCGGGGCGGGCTCGGGACGGGGTCGGATCGGGGTCGGGCCGTCCCGGCCCACTGGCCAGCCCTAATCCAAAGTAAATCTTAGATATTTATGTGACTGTAAATAATTTTATAAAGTTAAATTATTTTTAAATATAAAAAAACCTATTTTTTAAGATAAACTAATAAGAAAAGTAGGTCAATCTTTTTAGAACGAAGGAATTACGGTTGGTTTGCTAATTAGTAATTGAGTGCCAATTATATATGAATTGTTTATGTGTGGAATAATTAATAAATGATATACTATATTGTGAGTAAATAGGAATTAGCAACGGACAATTTTCATAGTTAAACATTAAAAATATATTGTCAGTCTTATTTAACGATGGGTTAGCGATGAATTATTAATAGATTGTGTTAGCTATCGATTATTTAGCGATAACTTAATGATGAAATTAGTAGCTAATTTCTATTGTTTGTAATAATGTAGTAAATTGTTATGCAATTAATAATAATATGAAGAATGCTACTACCTTCTTTAAAAACACTTCTCTTTAAATATTATAATCTCTTTTTTGGTAATACATATGTCTGCTTAATCTGTCTTACTCCATCGACCCGCCAAACCAACAAGAAAGATCTTTAATTTCTTATACTATTAATAATCACCATATCATGATTAAACCCTCAACCAGAATTTTAATTTGCAAGTCTTCAAGAAACTAAGAATGGAACTAATTCCTCACGTACTCATTTTCCCCTTGCCTCTTCAAGGTCCAGTAAATTGCATGCTAAAACTAGCACAACTCTTTTGCCTTCACCAAGAAATTCATGTCACTTTCCTCAACACTGAACATATCCAGCAACGCCTACTGAATTTTACGGACATTCAAATCCGTTTCGAGAAATATCCGAATTTCAAATTCACGACAGTTCCAGATGGATTGCCAGAAGATAATCCAAGAAATGGAGAGCAAATAAGGAAGATTATTGAAGGTGTAGAGGAAGTAAGCAGTCCACTGTTTAGAGAGATGGTGATTAATTGTGAGAAGCCAGTAACTTGTCTCATAGTTGATGGTATTTTTACGTTTGCTGTTGATATAGCTAAAGATGTTGGAATTCCACTTCTTTATTTTGATACTATAAGTCCTTGTGGTCTCTGGACTTATTTGGCAGTTCCCAAACTCATTGAAGCTGGGGAGATTCCTTTCCAAGGTTAGTCTAATTAGCCTTCTTGAATTTCAATAAACTTTTCAATTTTTCCACCATATTCGAATTCTCTAAATTTAACTATTCCCTCCCCTCTATTTGCTTACTAAAAATAATTCTCATTTTAAAAAATTAAAATATAATTAAGTATTAGTTTTCACCTTTATTCTTATTCAATAAATGTGGAGATAAATTAATGTGATGAAAAAGAAAGTAATGTTAAATTGAGATTTAAAAATAAATGATTAAATTAATATTTTTTTAAATGGGGTGTAAAATAGAAAATATGAGAAGTAAAATGAATGGGAGGGATTATATCAAGCATCATTAAATACTGTTTGAAAGTCAAAGGTGTCCGATTGTGCAACAGCTAAATTCTGCTCTATCCTTGTAAAAGAATAAAGACAAATTAATATTCAAATTAGGTGATCAGCAACGCTAGATGATACAATAATTTTTCATGGAGAATGGGTTATTGTGATAACAAACGTTAATGTGTTTGTCGACACATTATTTAAGATAACATTTTGTATGACTCATATATAGCTTATTCTTTGTTTTGAGACTATCCTATTGTCGGCGTAGAAAAACTTTATTATGTGTTTCCCATAATTGATACTAGTTCTGTAAATACATTTTTCTCTCACAAGAAAATGGACTTATATCTTGCATTTTTTGGTCCACAAATTTTAAGTTCACCTTTTTTGTGAGACAAAAATGTGTCTCACACGATTAATCTCAGTTATGTGAGACAGATAATAAAAAGAATTTCCTATTCGTAGGCGCTGTATTGGAAAATGAATAAGTACACTGGGTTAGTCAATCCATGATCGTTTCTTGAGCCGTCAATTAAAGTTTATTTTACTTAAATTTTGAAAATTAAATAACAATATACAAATAAAAACTGATAATTTAGTTTTCTCTCTGTTTTTGCTTTGATATATAACAGGAAATGATTTAGATACATTAGTAAATAGTGTGCCAGGAATGGAAGGTATCATGAGGCGCCGTGACCTTCCCAGTTTCTGCCGTGCACCTGACCTTAATTCCCCCATTATCCAACTTGTAATCAAGGAAGGGAAACATATTGTCCAAGCCCAAGGTCTAATACTCAACACATTTGAAGGCCTTGAAGGGCCCATTCTCTCACAATTACGAGCCCACTGTCCAAACATCTATGCTATTGGGCCTCTCCACATTCAAATGAAGGCAAAACTAGCTTCCCAATGTTTGCCAAACACAGCAATGTCCAACAGCCTTTGGAAAGAGGATATGAGTTGTATGGATTGGCTTGACAAGCAGCCCAAGAAATCAGTTCTATTTGTCAGCATTGGAAGTCTTGCGACAATGAGCAAGGCCCAATTCTTGGAATTTTGGTATGGTTTAGTGAACAGTAAGACTCGGTTCTTGTGGGTCCAAAGGCCCGGTTCAATTATTGGGCTTGAAGAGAACAACAACATTAATGTTCCCATTGAATTGTCTGAAAGTACAAAGGAGAGGGGTTGTATTGTTAGTTGGGCTCCACAAGAAGAGGTTCTAGCCCACCCATCAATTGGTGGATTCTTAACCCATAGTGGGTGGAATTCAACTTTGGAAAGTATAGTAGATGGAGTGCCAATGATATGTTGGCCCTATTTTGTTGATCAACAAGTTAATAGTAGGTACGTTGGAGAGGTGTGGAAGCTTGGGCTAGACATGAAAGATGTATGTGATAGAGCCACAATTGAGAGAATGGTGAGAGAAGTGATGGAGCTGAGGAAAATTGAATTTTTGGGAAGGGCAAAACATATGAGCAAATTGGCAATAGCAAGTGTTAGTGATGGTGGTTCTTCATACCAAGATTTGGACCGTTTGATTGAGGATATTTGGTTGATGAAGATATAACGTCCTCACATGCCTAAAGAATTTTTTGGGCTCTTCATGATGCTCGGCTTCTTTCGTTTGGTCAATAAATAGTGTAAAATTGAAAAATCATTTTTGAAAGGGAAAAGGGTCAAATTTGCCATCCAACTATGATTTATAGTTTAACATTGTCCTCTGTCAAACTTTGCGATCAACTTTACCCTTCCCGTTAGCAAACTTATTAAATTTGTCCTCTGCTGAAAGGATTCCTAACTTGGACTCCATGTTGGATCCACGTAGATGGAGATGGCAGAGGTCCGCCGGAGAAGAAGCAATAGTGAGGGTAATGGGTTGAAAGAATATATACGGTAGGGTAACGGGTTAAAAGAATTGTGTGGGAGCCTACGTGGTGTCTGCGTGGAGTTCAAGTTAGAAATTCGTTCAGCTGAGGACAAATTTAATAAGTTTGCTAACGGAAAGGGTAAAATGATCGCAAAATTTGACAGAGAACAATATTAAACTATAAAGCATAGTTGGAGGGCAAATTTGATATATTTTTCTTTTTGAAAAAATGGACATATAAAAGTGTAAGGAGGGAGTACATTGTATCCCATGAATCATTTGAAATATATGTATTTAGTTAAGTCGTCACTTAATACTTGTGACTTTTGGGATGTATTCTTGTAAACTTTCATGTATTTTGTATCCTATACAAATAGTGGACTCTTTGCCTATTGAACCCACATTTAAATTAATAAGAAAAACTCTCTTTCTGTCTAAATTGTTTATCTATATTTTATTTCTTATTACTTTTATTTTACAATAACAACAAAAAACAGGATTTTAATAAAAAAATATTGTCTGTCATGACACCATTTTAATTCTTCACAAACCATCCGTACTCAATAATCTCTCAACAAGCATTTCTGAAATACTAGTCTATCTACACGTGCGTTGCACGTGTATATCGAGTTATATAATAAATTGTTTAGTGAAATAATATTAACATTACTAAAGTAAAAATTTGAGTCACTAATTATACACGAAAGAATAAAGTACAAGTCCTATGGATGATATTATAGATAAATTCATATTTCGCTCCTCGGATTTATATTTATTTTTGAATAAATATTGATAACTTCTCTCGAATTTAATATCTATCTCTAAATCAATTAATCTAAGTCTTCTTCCGAATTATAGCCTGATGGTTCTAGAAACACATTAAGAGTTCAACATACGCATGGTTACTAAGTGACGGGTTTTAAAATTACTGAAACTTTTCACCAATATCCCGTGATTAATTTAGAGATGCTTTTGCAACCAATTTTTCTATCCAATAAACAAGTTATAAAAGATTATTTCTTACAATATATTCTTATGTCAAATAAATTATGGAAAGCAGTTCAATCCTTTCAATGTTGTTCATCAAATTAGGCATCTCAATGTAAATCACTGAGCAGTGAACATTCTATTTAAATGTGTCAAAGTTCAACTAAATTGTATATGTGCATTCTTTTATCATTTTAATTATATTTGATAAACAAAATTCTGTATTCTTTATCATTTTAATATATTTGATAAACAAAATTCTAACCCAAGTGAATTTATGTAGTTAAATAGGCTTGGGATAATGTGGGTTTGTCATTACAATAGAAGATATTTTTTGTTAAATACCTTTCTAAATAACTTAAATATCATATTATTTAATAATAATAATAATATTTTACTAATCAAACTACAACAGAAGATAAATTTTGTAATGAATAAAACATAAAAATCAAATAAATCACATCAGATGAGATGAACTATGTGTCGAAAAACTTGTCTTGGGAAAACACAATTGTCAGAAAAAAAAATATCAAAAAATAAAAACGACAAAACATGTCTTAGTCATAAAACATGACGGAAAAAAATTAGCCACAATAGTAGAAGTGTACATCCTTTTTACCTTAGATTGGAGTTTAAATTCTTGAAAAAAATCTTGTTATTAAATATTGTAATCCTCTGACTAAGCTATTACAAATATAATTAGATGCGGCATAAAAGCACAAGAAGTAAATTCACATATTAATATAGTACCAACAAATATTGTGAACAACAACAATAATAACAATAACATACAAGCATAATCTCACAAGTAGGGTATGAGAGGTTAGGATTTACGCAGATTTTATCTCTACCTTTACAGGATAGAGAGGTTATTTCCGATAGACATTCGGCTCAAAAAATGTACCTAATGCATAAATATAGGAAAGAAGAAGAGACAATAAAATAACAAATGTGCAAAACAAATATAGTAATAGATACCAATACACGGCAAAAAAGAAATTACGTGACTATCTAGATCATACGACTGCAAGTACGACAACCCTATATTACCTACTAACCATCTACTTTAATCCTCGACCTTCGCATCTTCCTATCTAGCATTTAAATATCTAATAAAATCTCAACAAATATTATATCCAAACCCATAATTTTAACATTATAATGAATTCAATACTAAACATCTTAAAAGTTGATCCACCCATTAAATTTAAATCTTGAAACCACTCACCGCCATAATCTTAGTTCTGATACCCGCACCTTCCTAGTCTACTATTACCAGATTACCTTTTTTATATCTTCCTTTCCAGTTCCAGACCAAGCTGATCACTTCAGTAGACAAAGACTTCATTATTTTTTTGCTTTTGGCCCTATCCGCTGCACTTTGGAATAGTAATATCAATTGATTTTCAGTTTAATCTGAATTCTGAAACTTAAAGAGTCAACTTCCTAGCAAATCAATTTATTTCGTTTCCTCTTGTTTCAAGTTCCAAGTATAACCTCAAGATATAGAACGCAACAAAGGTGTTTGCAAGCTGTTACATTAGATATTTGGTGCAAGTATTCAGTTTCAAGTAAGATCTAAGGGAGTAGAAACTATAATCATGGAATCTGAAATATTTTCGACAATCAAAATGAGCGAGCAGTAATAGATAAGAACGTCTGAATTTTTAAATATACAAATGTGTCATACTTTCTTGCACATATTTCAAAAACAAAAAAATATCATAAAAAATGAGACAAATAGAGTATTCCTCAGTCCGTTTACTACTTGTCCAATATACTAAAAATAAATTTTCACTTTTACTTATTTTTTTAGTATATTAAGAAAAGATAATTTCTATTTTTCTGTTTACTCATAATATTAATTAGTCATTTCAAATTATTTTTCTAATCTATTAAATTATGTACCAATTAATATGAGTATCATGATAAATTATGCACTTTATTTATTATTTTTTAAGAAATGTATAAAGTCATTAATGAAAGTAAAAGTAAATGGAGGGAGTACTACACTATTTGATTTTCAGTGTATCAAATTTTCTAAAATTCAAGAATCCGTGTTCAGGCCTTTAAGTCTTGATAAATTTTGAATACAAATAAGTTAAAATATTTTTTTGCTAACATTATACCAAGAAATATACTAAATTAGATGGAATTAATTTCAATAGATTACTTGAATTTCTTTTATTTATTAAGTAAACTCCTGGTCAACTAAGTACAAGTATGTATTACGTAAGAAATAGTAGGCGGTTCATTTCGAATTATCCGATCCGATCCAAAATTTCGGATGCGGTTCATTTCGGATTATCCAATCCGATCCAAAAATTTCAGATCGGTACAATTATGATCCGAATCCAATCTGAAATTTTAGGATATCCGAAATTTAGGATTGGATAACCGGATATCCAACATTTATAGGTGCAATAGTAAAACTCCAAAATGAAAAGTAGAACTTTATAGGTGCAATGTCCAATACATTAACTACTAGATAAAACATCCAATGTACAACATCCAAATTAATACACCAATATAAATAAAGTTCACAAATTAAAATCTCATAAAGTTTCACCACCATGCAAAATAGCTCATAAGTCTAGTAGACCATTACAACATTCAAAAGTATCCAACGACTCATCAAGATCAATTGTTGGTTTCAAATCTTTCATACCTACAAAACAAGTATCACAAGGAAAAAGATTGTATTAGCATTAAGTAAACAAAAATACAAATGTAATAATATATTTTAAAAATAATTGAGATAAAACTAACCATCTTCCATATTCTCCAACTCAAGCAAACTTTCCTCCATCACAAGAGGCTCATGAGAAGTTCGAAGCCAATCTTGAGCACATATAATAGCCTCCGCCATTCTTGGAGTCAGAGAGGTACGGAATGAATCAAGCACACGTCCTCCGGTGCTAAAAGCACTCTTCGAAGCAACATTAGATACATATATAGCAAGTACATCCCGAGCCATGAGTTGAAGGATGGGATATGTCTTAGTTCTATCCTTCCACCATTGTAAAATATCAAAGTTCGCATCATTATGCTCACAATCATTATGCCCACTGGCCAGCCCTAGTTTCCACACCACCCTTTTCCCTTTGATATTTAAGAGTCATGAATTGTTCAAAATCCATGACTCTCTTCTTTTGTCCAATCCCATCATTATTCAAATTAGTTGTAGAGGAAGAAGAACTTGATTCTTTCCCTTTGTTTTTTAATGAAGGTACGAAAGAAACATAAGAAGCAAACAAATCAGGCAAAGTGACTCTTATATTTAGAGATAAGAGGCTACCTTGTTCACTCCCATAAAAAGATTCTACAACCCAATCTATATAACTCAACTTACGTCTTGGATCAAGGACTAATACAACAAATATTAAAATATTGAGATTGTTGACATTCCCCCAATATTTAACATGTTTCAATTTCATTTGTCGGGCCATGTTTCTTATGCCTTCATCCCCATCCTCACAATATTGTGAAAGCATAGTTCCAACACCAAATGCATCATGCACATAAGAATTTGCAGTCACATAGCGAGACCCGGACAACCTAAAAGTGGCATCATAAAATATTTGCAAAAACGGCAAAAGCACATTAACTTTATTCCAATCATTTTCATCCGGCTTACCGCCAAATTTTCTAAGCTCTCTAACACATGCATTATCTCGAGAGTGCAAGTTAGTAAAAGCCTTTTTGAATTTCATGGCGGATTCAAGCATCAAATAAGTCGAATTCCATCTCGTATCAACATCTAAACACACGAGACTCTTAGTTTCCAAACTCTCTTCATGTGCACAAGCTTTAAATTTCTGAAGTCTAGCAGGAGAAGATCTAACATATCTCACACTACTACATATTTTCACTATGGAACTAGCAAGATCTTTCAGTCCATCTCTCACAACCAAATTCAGTATATGAGCAACACATCTCATATGTAAATAATCACTATTTAGCACACTAGTTTGATGATGGTTCATTCTTCTTTTCAAATACTGAATAGCTAGATCATTTGAGCTAGCATTATCCACAGTCACAGTCAGTATTCTCATAATCCCCCATTCATTCAAACATTTTTCAACCGCCCTACCAATGATTTCCCCACTATGGCCGGCAATTGGACAAAAAATAATAATCTTTTTATGCAACTTCCAATTTTCATCAATAAAATGAGTGGTGAGACACATATAACTCAAATTTTGCCCAGAAGTCCATGTATCAGTTGTGATACAAATCCTAGAAGATAGACCTCTAAAACAATCTTGTAATATTTTTCTTTCCTCAATGAACAACTTATAACAATCTCTTGTTATAGTAGCACGTGAAGGCACAACAAAAGCAGGATTTATTGCCTTTCAAAAATATCGAAAACCTTCGCGCTCTACAAACATGAAAGGCAACTCATCAACAGTTACCATTTAGCAAGTGCTTTTCTAGTGAATTCTTGATCAAAATCCCACAACTTTGGAACATTCACAATCTCAGTAGAGCCATCTTCTTTAGTAATTGTTTTTGGTTCAAAGTTTATTAACTTTTGCTTTAAATCTAAATTGGCAGGACATTTTTTACATTTTTGAGAATGATTTCATAAAGGAGTAGTACCATTCGTCCCTTTACAACTAATAAGAACATCACAATGACTACACCTAGCCACATCAGGATCACTCGTATCTTCATAATGAACCCATAATTTAGATTTTTTCTTCCTAACATGTTGAGAATGAGAAGAGCTACCACTTACAGTAGGATGTAAATGAGATTTTTTTGTTTGCTTGAGGACGATGAATGAGCGTCTTTCTTTCTCTTAGTTGGTGGATCCGAACGTTTCTCTACTTCTTCTTCTTCCACATTTGCCACTTCATCATCATCAGATATGCACACATTATCAATGTTTGTATCTACTTCTATGTCATCATTGCTCCCACTGAAATTACTACATTACTGAATATAAAATTAGCAATCTTTAATGGGAAAATCAAAAGAAAATAAAAATTAGTAAATTACCTCATTGTGGCCGAAATCCAGTGCAAGCAAAAATGAGGTAACAAACGAAACACCATTGTTATGAGGAACAATGAATATATGCAAATGAAAGTATTTTTATTTTGGAGGAAGCAGTTAAATGTAAATATTGACAGTGAAAATCTTCAACAAACGGATCGCAACTAGAGTCCTACCGAACAAATAGATCCAGTGGCAGAGCTCTCTAGTCTAATTTTTTTAATATCATATTAGACTTACCAAATTGAATAAGTTGGTTATACAATTAAAAAAAACTCATCAAAATTCAGGGTAAAGGAACTGAAATTACCGACTCATAAATCCAACCAAATCATCACCTCAAAGAAAAAAAAACTCAATGACAGCCCTATCAAAATTTCTTAGCCCTTCGAGCAAGTCACGCAACCTAACAGAGAAAATCATACAATAAATGATCTCAAATATCTCCTCCTAGACCCCAAGCCCCAGATTTAGACATAATACTATTATTTTTAGCCCGCACATAACAACAATTAGTATCTTGAACAGCCCAATTACAGAATATCCAATCAGCAAGAAATAAAAATTTTGTTAATCAAAATAGAAGAAAAAGATGAATCAGATAATGGAGGACGAAATTTACTCTTGATGTACCTGGATATATCTGAGAAATTAATGGAGAAGAACTTCTCACAAGCTCGATAGGAGTGAAATCTCTGATAAATACTGAAGAAATCTCTTATGGAGTGCGGCGGGTGAAGGACTGAAGGTGAACTTCTCAGTTCTCAAAAAACCCTTGAAGTCGAAGACAGTGTATTAAAAAAATGATCCGCGATCGGATGGGCCACAGAAGTATTTGGGCCAACGAAATATTATTCCTCGGCCCAAAGATAAAACAGAGATAAGTAGCAGGTAGCCCAATGAAAACTGATATTTCGGATATCCGAAATTAAAATAATTGTGATTCATATCTGATTCGATTTTTTTCGAATATCCGATCCAAAATATTCAAAATTGAAAAAAGTGGATTGGATATTCGATTTTTCAGATCGGATCGACCAGATCGCGGATCAGATCGGATTATTATGAACAACCCTAAGAAATATAGCATGTCAACTTGAGTGATATGCCCTAGCAATCACCTCGCTATGAGTTGCAGAAGGGAGTAGTACCATTAGCTGGCCGAGTGATACAGCGAGGGTCGTTACGAGTTAGTGTCCGCTTTACAGTTTGGTCCTTTATGCTTTTAAGTAGAAGTTATCTTAATTTCACATTTCGCTTATTTTTATTTTACATTTATCACATTTAGTCCCACTTGCTCAGTCACGTTTTGGGAATGCATTGGCTGAGTTAATGTATTAAAATTGTAGTATGACTGAGAATCTGATCTATAGTTTCTAATTTATTCTTAGAGAAAATACGAACATCAGTGTGTTAAAATACAGATCAAAATTCTCGATCCTTTTGTAAAAGCCATGGAGAGAGATTCATTTTGATTTTTTTTCTCAAATTTATTGTGTTTCAAGTTTTCAACCCACGTTGGCCGGAAAAACTTCCGGCCAAAATCTCCACTTTTTCCGATTGACAATCTTATTCTCATTGATGGTGAGGAAGTAATTTTAATGTTCTTGTTTCCGATCTGGGATTGTTCTTTCCTCCATTTTTTTCGATCCACAATTTTTTTAAGAGAAAGTGTAAGAAGTTGTGAAGAAAACAAAAGTGAAAATTTAATTTTTTTAATGAATTGATGATGTGGCGCATGCGTGGAATATACCTCAACCCCATGAATCTGATTTTATACTCCCAGTGTTCTTCACTTTTTATTAAATTAGGGGATATATAAGTGTCAGTAAAATTTAATTTCTAAAGTTTAGGAGTAAAAAAATATATTTTATTTTTTTCTTAGCTTCTTTCTCTACTTAGATGTAATTTGAATGCCGTTAAATTGCTCGAATCTACATCATTGGGCTGAGAAAAAAAAATCAAGATCTAAATAAAAGATTTAGTACTCTCTCTGTTTTATTTCATGTGTATTATATTCCTTATTAAGCTGTTTCAAATATAATGTCAATTTTTATATTTAATATAACTTTTTTATTTGAAAAAATATATAAGTTTCCCCTAAACTTCTTCGGAAAACTCAATTTCACACTATAACTTTATGGGCATTTATTTTTATAGAACATAGAAAGGCGGGATGTCCATGACATATACGCGTCGGATGAACTAAATTCTCAACCCCCTATTCTTATTTGAAGTTGAATAAATATCAGGAAAGCCGGTTCCGCGCTCTCTGTCTCCTTTTTTTGGGGTCCCCATGAATCGCTCTTTAGTATTCGTCCTTGTATAAAATGAATTGAAAAAAAATATATAAAAAGAAATGATAACGGAAGCATATGTCCTATATGTATAAATTCAAATCGGGCGGATCTTTACCCGGAATAGAACATAAATATCACTCTAAAATTATAATATCAGACTCTATGCGCCACATCATTATCATGTCAGTAACACATCATTGCCATGTAGAGCCACATCTAAATTATCTAAAATTTGATATTTTTTTTTCCGTTTCTTTTTGCTTATTTATTTTCCTTTTCCTTACTTATATTTTTATACTCTAATTAATCCCTAAAATCATGACAACTTAGCTGCAATTGTTCAATGTCGAAATAGAGAAGAATTAGAAAAATAAAAAACACAATTTAGCTGCAAGTTATAGGCCACCCCACCAGTTTTCTTCTCTGACCTTGTGCGAGCTAGGGCTATTGGGAATGACACACATAAACAACAAAGACTAACCAAGTACAACGCCACAGCCAGATCGGTGGTACAATTTGAGCCTAGGCTAATTGTGATTTTTGAGGTAATTTGCTAATAAGTCTTGGGAATTTTGATATAGAAAAATGCTATTTTTTGCTCTCTTCAATTTATCTAGAAAAAGAAAGGGAAAAAAATTAGAAAAAGAAGAAGAAAGAAGATGAGAATTGAGGTGCAGTCGGACAGATATGGCATTCTTGAGAGGATGGGGAAGAAGTAGAGGGGGGGGGGGGGGGCTAGAAGAAGGAGAAAGGGCCAGGGGCACATCTTTGGTTTTAGTATTATTTTTATTGTATAATATAGACATCGGTGGACCCACCTTCCTTTTTTTAAAATTTATGTACTTTTATTTACTTTTTTACACACCATCATTGATATTTATTCTATTTCAAACAAAAATAGAATTAAATAAACGTCCGTAAAGTTATAATGTAAAATCGAGTTTTCCCGACAAGTTTAAGGGGAAACTTATGTATTTTCAACATCTCACGTGACATTGACATGTTCACAAAATTTAAAGGGCATATTAATACATTACACAAATTTATAATTTAGGATTGTAATATTCAAAAATTTCTCTTATTATTTATGAACTCTGTGACTGCACAATCAAATTAACACACCTGAAATAAAACAGACAGAGTAGTACGAAAAAGTAACAACGTAACATGACATAGGTATGATTCAATCAACAAATAATTACTAACAAAAGTAAAATCAAGATGGTCTTTTTGAACCACATGGATCACCACCATTGACTGTATAGTAGGTCTGGACAATATCCAAGCAGAGGAGGAAAAGAGAACCAATCAACGCAACTATAGACCAGGGATTGTTAAAATATGTGCTGTTCAATTCGGCCATCCAAGTCTTGGCTTTGCTGTTATAGTGCTCTTCGATTTCATTCTTGACATGCCAGAAATAAGAATTATCTTCTGCACCATAAGTATTCAAATCTTTGTACACTTGTACCACTTCTTTGTCACTCCCTAATCTGTTTATTATAATTTTCTTCTCTCGCAGCTCCTTCACATCCTGTTTAGTAACCACAAGTAATTTCATGAAACTCACGTAAGCAGTCACAGCTTTATCGTTATTAGCAACATAGGGAGAGAATTCATAAGCAATCACGTTCTTGAAAAACACTCTGGTTTCCATTCCAACATATAAAAGTGGGAGCTTCAGCTTCGCAGAGTGACCAAATTGAGTGGGACTAAACCTTACGCCCTTGAGAGATTTAATCCGACTAGCCCTGAAATTAGAGGTGACAAAATTAGCTCATAAAATATACTAACTCACTCAAGTTTGCGATGGTCATTAACGCATCTGTTGAGAATATAATCAAATATTAAAAGTGTGTTCTATCTAACAGTTTAAACTTTTAAATTAGATGGTCACACATTTCAATATGATGGTTGGGCTAATATATAGTCAAAATTGATTCATTTAAGTCATAATAAAAAATAATAGTTTTATTAGGTATTAAAAAGTTATAAAAGAACAAATAAAGAAATTAAAATTTAGTAAGAATTTAGTGGGTTGGGCTATGACCCACTCATTTCAACCCAAGTAACTTTTGAGCCGATCAATAACCCCCATTTTGACTCGCTCAAGTTCAGTCCAACCCTGCCATTTGACACCTTACCTGAAATGAATGCCCTTTGATTTCAGATCGGTGACTGAACGGAACACGTACCGCCCACCCGTAGGTGCATTATCAGCATCTTCGCAACAGAGTGTCGCTACCAAGTTGTTGATATCGCAGCAAGGATTATCACCTGCAGTGGTTTCGTGGCCAGTGACAATTACTCTCCGGAAAATTTCAAGAAGGTGAAGGGCTTTCGTCCCCAGCTTATTGGTTTCATTCACTTCTTCGATTTTTTCTTCCTCGTCATGGAAGAACATTTTAAAGGAAAACTTTTCCATGTCCTTTATAAATGCGTGTCTATTAGTATTATATTTCAAGCGAACCAAGATCTCGAGAATCCGGAAAGGTACCTGATTTTCAAGCAAATACATGTCACGTCTAATGCTAATATAAACAGCAGTACCAAGATGCCCAATTGTCTCGGCCCGGTTACGGGACTCCTCCTCGAGCGATGGCCCGATATAATTTAGAATGACACATGCATCTCGAAGCATCATTCGAGCAAATTCTTCGTCAGAATACTTACTCTTGAATTCTTCGGGGTAACAACTTCTAGTGTACCCAATATCCTCAAGAATTGCAGCCATGAAGACATTTTCGTCTAACGTTTCGATGAACATGCGAACGGCAGTGGGCTTGAAATCCTCAACGAACTTGAGCTTCTCCTTTCCGTGGTGGTAAGGCCCTAGAGAGACTACTTTTGGATCATAGTCGTCATTGCTTTCTTTATTTTCTTCTCTCATCAATAATGGAACCATTTGCATTGGATATTTCTCAGTTTGCTCCTCCTCCCCTGCCATTTTTATTGGATACTCAAACTCTCTCGGCATTTTGGTTTATTCCGCTACAATTGAAAAAGTAATTAAATTAATTAATTAGTGCATCCAATCCATGACTAATTACTCTACTTGATCAATATACTCTATTCACACACGTATAGAATAAATAAATTCATGAAAGCAGGCGAAATGGTATGTCACATGCATGAAAACTTTTCGATTTCCTCGTTATTAAAGTGTGTGACCATCTTATGTAAAAATTTAAATTGTTAGAAGAGCACACTTTTAATTATTAAATTATATTAGTATCTCAAATACGCCTCCTTACGTGTTTGGCTTGATTCTTTTTCAGTGGTCAAACACGTGGAATATTTTTTTTGCTTTTTCGGGTAGCGATTAGATTTGAACTCAGGCCCTCTTGCTAGCTCTAATATATACCATATTAAAGTGTCTGATTATCTTATCTAAATGCTTAAGCTATATATTAGGGAGAACACACTTTTAATTATTTAATTATATACACTAATATGGAAGCCTAAAGGATGAAAGAAGAAGTAAAAAAAAGGAGCGCTTTCGTAATAGGCTTTTCTCTCCCCTTAAATTTTAATTATATTTTTCCATGCAAGATTATAGGTCCATAAACAGAAAAGGAAAGCTTGTGACATTATAATACGTTTTAGTTGCGTAACTAGTTTCAAATTTTAGTCTTCTTCTACTTAAAAATTTAGAATTCTATCATTTTGACAAATCGACGTTCGTGATCATTCTAAGAATTAATCATCAAGTGTTCCTCAATTTGATTTTACTTGCTTTGTGGAATAACTATTACTTAGATTACACTAATTTAAAAGAAACAAAAATGAAAAGAATCATTGATGCTTTATTTATATAAGAGGCATACCATGCAGACTAAAAAAAAGATTTCTATGGTTGAACACATTACATACCAGTGTACACTAGCGCTTGAGATGCTCTTCTGTTGAGATGTTTGATAATAGTTCAAGGTTATGTAGCCATATTTAAAGGCTTATCAATGATGGAATATTTTAAGCCTTGGTTCCATAGTAAAGAATAAATGTTAAAGTGTCATTAGTGTGCTTCAAAAGGAAACAGATATATCTTACTTTAATTTAGAATCACAATTTTAATTTCCATTTTGATCTGACCAAAATTAAAGAGTATAGCAAATCAGGATCTAGTTTATGTTTAATATCTTTTGTTTTTGTTTCTGCGGATTTAATAAAGCATGATATGGTGAAAGTCTACTCTCAACTTCCAACTATAAGATCCTTACAATAATTTATATACCACCAATGGATAAGATAACACTATTCTAACTAGCTAGCTAGCTAATACTCACATTTAATTTGCATGAATATTGACACCTAGTTCTCTTGAAATAGAAGAGTTGGAAAAAAAATAAACAAGTTTGCTTATATACGAAGTGCAAAAGAAAATGCAAATACTTAAACTCATGATTAAATCAAAGTAAATATATGTATGAAAAAGACATGTCTTGTATTTATTAGTTTGATATAAACACGACTAAGTTTTTCTCCCGAGAAAATGTCACAAAGTCTATTCTTTACCCCGCAGAATAAAGCCGTTAATTAAAACTTCCTGCAACTTTAGTTTATCATTAACTATAGGACAGATTGAAATCGTGATATATATAGCTTCCAACTTTTCTCTTTTTCATTAATTTAATATTTGACTAATAATCCGCAGCTGAGAGATGATATGTTACATTAGTAAAATAATCTATCTTAAGATAAGTTATAACTAGTGACACGTACATATGTTCCCTTCATTAAGTAATTACAAAATGTTGTATTCTTTCCGTTTCAATTTATATAACACTCTTTACTTTTTAGTCAATGTAAAAAAATAATAATTATATTTATAAGTAACAATGTAACTTTAATTTTTCCATTTATCTTTAATGAGATGATTTATAGTCATATTTCTCAATTCTTTATTTTAAATCATAAGTTTCAAAAGTCTTCTTTTGTTTCTTAAACTCTGTATCGAGTCAACCACTTTCATATAAAATGGGACTAAGGGAGTACTTAGTAAAATGATCTCCAAGGTATTTTTCATATTTGTACACTCAAATGAAAATAGTCATTTAGACCTAGAATCTGGACTACAAGTTCTTTGTTAACAACTTTGGCAAGTGAGATCACAAAAAGAAGAAATGTACCAGTAGAACATTATCTTCTTCCATGGATCACGTGGAAAAATGAAGCAATTCTTCATTATAACGTTAACCTGCTAATGAACAAAAGTTACATTCCTTTACCCCACAAATAGGGTAAAGCTAATTCCGGTAACTTTAATATCTAATCTTTAACGTAACTAGGACAAAATGAACTCTTTCATTAATTATGGTGACACAATTAACCGCTTCTTTAAGTATGACTTGCAAAAAATGAGGTACAAAGATAATCTCTAGGTTAACTTTCAGATCCATCACATTAATTAGGAACATAATATTGACTAAATTTGTACACTAACTGAGAATAGTCAGTAGACCCTAAAACGTGACACACACATACATGTTCTTTTCTAACAATTTGAGCAAGTGAGAAAACATAAAGATGAAAAGAAGCAGATACTCTATACTCGATTAAAGGAGAGTGAATTAATGCTTTTACTTTTATGTGGAATATTCAAACACTGCAAGGCAAGGAATGTCAGGGGAATTCAAATTGTGTGTATTGCCTTACTAATATTTAACACTAATCTGCTCATCGATCACTTCTTTATGCGAGGAAAATTAATATATTATAAATTTTACATGCGTGGGGAACGCATCTAATTACTTACCACAGTAATATTTTTGCTTTCCTATGATTAATTAGAGTTGAAGGGGAGCCTTGGAGTAACTGGTAAAGTTGGTGCCATGTGACCAGAAGGTCATGGGTTCAAGCCGTGGAAAACAACCTCGGCCCTTTCCCGGACCCCGCGATGCGCAGGGAGTTTAGTGCACCGGACTGCCTTTTTTTATGATTAATTAGAGGTATAATCTTTTGAGATAATTATTAATAGTATATATTCTACACCTTAAAAAATACCAGAGAAATGCTACAAATTAGAAACTATTTTTTCTAGAAGAATTAACCTAAATAGCCATCCACCAAATTGCTTAAATAAAAATACCTAATAAATATATAATATGTGTATAACTATATATATATATATATATATTACCAGCTAAAAAAATAAACAATAAATTTAGCCGATTGTTTATGTAAGAATCCTTTTTTTCTAACAGTTGTAAATGCCCATCGAACTAAGGAGGGGTGAGTGGCATTTAACGGGCTCAGTAAAAGTTAAAGCGAAGCGATCCAACATTCTAATATTATACTTCCTCTGTTCTAATTTATGTGATATTATTTAATTTGTCACAATTTTTTTTTTTAAAAAAAGAAAACTTTTGAAATGTGTGGTCCAAAACAAGTTTTATATAAATGTGTAACTGTAAGTTATCTCATAAAGTTAAATTATTTTTAGATATAGAAATATGACATTGTTTTGGAACAGATCAAAGAGAAAATAGTATCACATAATTTGGAACAGAGAAACTATCAAAACTACGATACAATATACATATGTATACTCTCTATATCCCAAGTAAATTAACATAATAATATAATTGTAAACATGACTCAATTGTAAGAAATCAATATACTATTATAGTAGCAAAGACTAAGATGAAATATAAACATAATTTTTAGTTATGGTTAAACAAGTGTACCGTTAAATTTCATTGATTTAGAAGCAATAGTTACCTTATAAAAAAAATAATAGTCGGTATTCGAGGGTAAGTCTGAGACCAACTTTCACAATCTTCTAGCTACCACGCTCTCCTAGTTCTGGAAACGCGTCGGAAAACTCAGTTTATAGTACGTCAATCTTTACCACATATTCAAGAATATAATACGCTACAAGTTTTTTCTCTTTCTAGATAACTAAGAAAATGTTTACCCATTATAGGCCATATTTGCCTTGCTTATCCACACACAAAATTGAAATATTAATCAAGCATTTTATTTTATCCACTAGTTTGATCACATCACTATCCTTTCAGGCTATAGTCAATTAACGTAAGTTCAAATTTCAACATATCTCTCACTAAGACGTCAATATTGAGATCAGGAAAATAAATTTAAAAGATTTGAGATTTTAAAAGTCATTTTTTAAAAAGATTTTCTGGTGGCCACGTAACTCACATAGCAAAGGATCCATTATATAACAATTCATCCTGTCTCAATGGAGAATAATAAAAGTGAACCGGGGGTGCTAAATGAGTGTGTTGGGCTTAGTTTAGACATATTAAAATGGATTAAGTTAATAAGTGGTTGAACTAAAATGAAATAAAAAGCGGGTCATAACCAAACATGTCCAATTCTTACTAAGTTTTATAGTAATTTCTTTATTTTTTAAAATAATTTTTAAGTACTTAATAAGACTATTTTCCCCTTTATTACAATTATATAATATCATATCAAAATGAAAAATATTTTCGATTTTTGTTACTATCTAATGTTTGTTGTTATTCGCTTGATGTACTTTTTTGTTGTAGTTATAGCTATTTTTTCCTCTTTGACTTGCTTTGTTTTTGCTTTATCCTGAGCCATGGGTCTATTGGAAACAACATCTCTACCTCCCGAGGTAAGGGTAATGTCTACAACACTCTACCCTCCCCAGACCCACTTGTGGGATTACACTGAGTATGTTGATGTTGTAAATCAAAGAAAAAATATTTTTTTGAAAATATTTTTGATAAGATTTTATGGGTCATTTTGGGCTACATATCAACTCAATTTTGATAGGTTAAAATGGATTGAGCTAAAAAGAGATGAACTTATAAATAAGCTAAAACTTGAACAAATTGGACGGATCATATTTTCATGGGCTAATTTTATCATGCCTACATTGAATCATAGCAGGCATTACACCATGTCAAGATATGAATTCTATTTATGATCTCAAATGTTAGAATTTCCATCAACACGAATCAAACATTTATGCTAAGCATATTATTTTTCTAATCAAGATGATTGAAACCACACTTATTAGAAACATAATCCTCCAATAAAATGACGGTATCACATCAAGAGATTTTCCTGTAAGTGACATACAAAATATATTACTTCAAGAGCCTTCAAATGTCACAAAAATTATGTCAGCTTAAAAGATTTTTCTTGTGTTATACGTCCCTGCTAAAACAACTAAGATGGCTGCTAATGAATAAGATTCCACTAATAATATCGCTTAATAACATAACTAATCCTCACAAGTGGCTGAATTAAAAGTCAACGTGAAGCAAGTAGGAAACAGAAATCCCACTAATCATTCAGTTTATCAAGACTCTAAAACAAATCTTATATTACAAATGTACAATAAATAACTAATACCCATTACAAGGAGGTCAGAGGATATGCATCAACCTTTTTGCCTGTTGGCACATTTCAAGATTCAATGCTCCTTAGCATAAGAATATCTCTTTGGTTATGCAAGCAATATACTCCTAATATGTCTCTGCAAAACATTCTTGTACTACCATTTTTGAAGTAGAAAGTGGTTGACATTAGATGTTACTGGCACACTCAACTATGTGACCATTGAACCAAGGCTGATGAGGCTGGTGATTGTGCGGATGTTGAGATGCTCCAGTGGAGTCCCTAGTTGGAAGGGAAGCCGAGGACCTCCCTGTTTGCAACACCAAAGAAAACAGAGCAACTCACTATTTTAACTCATGTGTTGGATAAGAATGTTACCATTCCATACTATCACTAGATCAATATGTTTGACTACCCATATTTTAAACCAAAACAAGTACCTACATAAATTATGTACGGATCATGTTACTCCATTTAAACTCATCTCACGTCAAGCTTATATAAGTATAAATAGAAAGTTGTATTACTAATATAAATTATTATTTAATTAACCATTTGTCCTTATCTTTGCAAAATGTATCGTTTTATGACATGTATGTATTCTCCCCTGCGACAGTATTACAACTTTTGAATTTAGGTTTTTATGTTTGAATGAATTTATGAAAGATGTGAGTAGAAGACATTTAAAACTGTTTTATATATCTGAAAAGAGAATAATTCCTTAATTATTTTCATTAATGTAATAGGTTTATATACATGATATACAATAGTAAACCTAGCTTATAATTACGAAAATCAAATATACATTTTTCTAATACTAAAGATTACTATCATAATTACAGATGTACAATATCACTAATAATATCAAGGATATACTACGTATATTATAAATATACTACGTATATTCTATCATACCCCGCAGTCATAGCGGGCGGTTGTCGTACGCTGAGACTGTTCCTAAAGTCTTCAAACAGAACTAAGGGAACACCCTTAGTAAAGATGTCAGCAATTTGATACAGTGAAGGGACATGCAAGACATGTACTTGTCCACGAGCTACCTTTTCGTGAACAAAGTGAATATCCATCTCGATATATTTAGTGCGCTGATGTTGGACAGGATTTTTAGAGAGATATATCGCACTAACATTATCGCAGTATACCAAGGTAGCTTTCTGTATAGGAAAATGAAGCTCTAAGACGAGGTTACGCAGTCAACAGGACTCAAACACCACATTGGCTACCCCTCGATACTCGGCCTCCGCACTGGAATGCGATAAAGTAGCTTGGCGTTTAGCCGACCAAAAGACCAAGTTATCACCAAAAAACATACAATAACCAGATGTCGAGCGTCTGGTATCTGGGCATCCACCCCAATCAACATCTGTATAAGACATTAGAGTAGATACGGATGATGGATATAAGTGTAAAGCATAATCAAGAGTGCCATGAAAGACACCTGCTGCACTGCATAAGTAATATCGGGCCTCGTGAACGTAAGATACTGAAGAGCACCCGCAAGACTGCGATAGTGGGAGGGATCCTCGTAAGGTGTGCTAGAATTAGCACTCAGCTTCAGTTTGGTGTCAACCGGAGTAGGAGATGACTTACAGGATGACATGCCAGCCCGTTCAATAATCTCAGTTGCATACTTTCTCTGGGATAGAAATAGACCACCTGCATGACGAGTTACAGCTATACCCAAAAAATAACTCAAAGGCCCCAAGTATTTCATAGCAAATTCGGAGTTGAGAAGAGATATGATAGACTTACGCAGTTTATCAGAGGAGGCAATTAATATAATATCATCCACCTATAACAGAATGTATGCCAGAGAAGTACCGCGATAATAGATGAACAGAGAATGATCAGACCTGCTGTGAGAAAATTTAATAGTAGACACATAATCTGCAAATCTTTTGTACCATGCCCGAGGGGCCTGTTTTAGCCCATACAATGATTTTTTTCAGCAAGCACACATGGTTAGGATGATCGAGGTCCCTGAAACCCAAGGGATGATGCATGTATATAGTTTCCTTGAGATCAGCGTGTAAGAACGCATTTTTCACGTCCAGCTGATGAATGGCCATGTTTTTTAGAGAGCCAGACTGAGGATATTGTGAATAGTTGTGCCGGTTTGACCACCAGACTAAATGTCTCTCCACAATCCATGCCAACCTATTGAGTTTTGCCATCACCTACAAGATAGGTCTTATGCCTCTAAAAAACACCATCAGATTTTTTCTTATGAGCAAAAATTCACATAGAACAAATCACATTGACACCAAGCGGATGGAACACTAACTCTCACGTCTTATTTTTAATAAGAGCATTATATTCATCATCTATAACCATTTTCCAATTCGCTCACGAACGGCAGACACGAGATTACGTGGTAGGGGTGATTTAGTGACATTATAGTTGAGATTAAAATGACATTTTGGTCTAAAGATAACCCATTGGCTACGAGTAACGGGCTCTTGACTCAGAATAAAAGTGGGTCGGACCTGGGTCGATGTAGTGACGTCGGAACTGACTAGACCGAGAGGGGGGTCACGGGTTGGGCCAGTAGGCAGTGGGCTTGCTGTCCAAAAGGGTTGTGTGACAGAAACTGGGATAGCAGGCATTGGGCCTGCTGGCAGAGACTCACCAGAAGAGAAAAATGGGCCAGCAAGCAGTGGGGCTACTCACAGAATTTGATGACGGAGGAGTTTGGGCCAGCAGGCAGTGAGCCTGCTGGCTGAATTTGATCACATGAAGGTTCTGGGCCAGTAGGCATTGGGCCTGCTGGTTACTGGTCCAAATCCCGATATGTAGGCCGGACCAAATGGTGGATCACATACGGTGAGAGCCCATCATCCAGAAAATTATAAGTATTAGACACATAATTATGCAACTTAGCAAACGAAAATTGAATTTCATAAAAAATGACATGGCGACTAATTATGATTTTATTAGAGGATAAATTATAATATTTGTAACCACAATAATTATACGGATAACCCAAAAATACACAAGTGGTAGAGCGGGTTTATAGTTTATTTGTTGTAGTGGAGGGAAAGAGAGGATAACATAAACACCCAAACACCCTAAGATCAGAATACGATAGATTTTTGTGATAAATAATTTTGGGTGGAGATTGGTATGTTAATCCTTTGCTAGGGAGTATATTAAGAAGGTAAGTAGCCATTTGTAATGCATGATTCCCAAATGAAGGTGGTAATGAAGCATGAGCTAGTAATGTCCGAACAATATTATTAATGATACATATTTTTCTCTCGGCTTTCTCATTTTGTGAGGATGTATATGAACAAGAAAACCAAAAAGATATACCATTAACCTTATAAAATTCCCTAAATGGTCCATTATCAAATTCACTTCCATTATCACATTGAATATTTTTAATTTTCCGTTCAAATTGGGTACGGATGAATGCTCTAAATGATAGGAATATGGAATAAACTTGAGACTTGTTAGATAATGGAAATGTCCAAAAAAAAAATCATCCAAAAATAACACATAATAACGGTGGCCCAAAGAGCTCAAAACGAGAGATGTCCACAAATCACTATGAATAATATCAAATGGCAACAAAGTACTAGAATTGGAGGCAACAAACGACAATTTAACATGTTTTCCAAGCAGACAATAAGGACAAACATTAGTACTACGCATACTATTACACTCAATAAATTTATTGTTTTTAAGGGAGAAAAGAACAGACGCACCCGAATGACCCAAACGTGCATGCCATAAGGAATGTGCTAAGGTGACAAACATTAACGGTGGTGGTGGAGGTGGTGATGAGATAGATCTCGCCCCAACTATCACATCTCATCAGAGGTATGTCCGTCAATAAAACCTTCACAGAAAATCCAAAAGAGTCAAAGTCAACAGAAATCCAATTATCAAGTAAATTTCCAAACAAACACCAAATTTTTAAATAAGTGAGGAGCATGAAGGACATTTTAAGGCTAAGGGTGAGTTCGGGAGAGATAAATTTGTGTGACCATAACTACGAATTAGAATTGAATTACAATTACCAACAATTATGTCACAATTTTTGCTCAAATTGAAATAAGATGAGAGATTACCTGGTGCAGACGTCATATGAGAAGTAGCACCGGTGTCCATGCACCAATTTGCACCCGAAGAATTTAGCCCAAGTGTATGCATTGCCGCCTCGATATCCGTGTGGGTCGGGTTGTTGTTGAGCCCGCAATAACGAAGGCCTATTTTGGTCGAGGCCTAAGCAAGCCAGGCTGCTGCCATGCCGTGTAATTGCTAGGCCCAGGATATTGTTGCCTCTGCTATCCATTGGGCTTGGCCCAAGTTGAAACTGGGACGGGAACTGGGCAGGGCGACATGGGCCACTGCCCATTGGCCCAAGGTTGGGCCCAGGGCCATTTCCCAGCGGCCCAAGCCTGCTGCCAGGGGTTCAGTGGCTCGGTCCCCTATTGACCGCCACTGCTGGCTGCTCGTCCGCCACTGTTGCAGCCGTTGCTGCCGCGACCACTACCCTTGCCACCGCCATATCCGCCACCATGCTTTTTTCCACAGTTGTGACCATCATTTTCAAAGAACGATTAAGAGTCATCAATTTCGCGAGACGTGGCCACCATCATGGTGGAATTGGCTCCAGTAGCCACCTTTTTAGCCAATCCTGCTTCTTCTCAAGTGAGCATGGAACGAGCCTGGTAGAACGGTGGGAGATGATTGCTTTGGCGAAGAAGAGTGTCAACCTCATTATATGCCTCGGAGAGGCCTGCAACCATATGAAGAACTAGACGATCATTCTTGACGGACGCTCCCACATTTTTGAGTTGATCCGACAACTCCTTGAGCCTTTGACAATAGGCTGATGCATTTGGAAAATCCTCCATATTTATGTAGGAGAATTCTTGCTCAAGGGTCATGGCACAGAATTTTTGTTATCTTGGAAAATATCACGCAACCTATTTCAAGCTTCCATTGTCGTGGCATCGGGTTCGATTATTGTTTGTAAGAGGTTCGTAGAGATGGTGGAATAAATTCATTGGAGCACCGTAGCATCCAGAGTTGCCCACAACTCTATTTCATCATCGGTGGAAGGAACCTTCTCCTTTCCTTTTTCCCGTTTGACGATGTGATGGAGGACTCTATTAGACCTTTCGTGAATTTTAAATAGTTCTGTCCACGTCGCGTACTGGATATTTTCCATCTAAAAATGATAGGGATGTTGTTCTTGATATTGGAGACTGCAAGGGCATGATGAAATGTGTTCTTTGTGGTAGATATGATGGAAGAACAAGAGGAGAATTAGGGTTTCGGGAAAAAATTAAAGGGAGAGAGAGGGACGACACCAAGGGGGAGTAGGGCGGCAGAAGTGGTATATTTTTGGAGAAGGAAAAGTTTGCCCTAGACTGTTGATACCATGAAAGAGAATAATCCCTTGATTATTTCATTAATGTAATAGGTTTATATACATGATATACAATAGTAAATCTAGTCTATAATTACGGAAATTAAATATACATTTTCCTAATAATGACCTTAGATAGGAGGTTGTAGAGGACACATATTAGGGTAGAAGAGTAGTAGGTACTCGAGTGTAGTCCTACTTATTCTTACAAATTGATAGTTGTAGTGTTATTACTGTAGGACCGATTAGCCTATCACACCTATAAGCACATTATTGCTTTATAATTCACTGTAGTTTGATTTCTGCTACTATGTGTTCTTTAGTGTATTTTGTTTAGCTTATTTAGTTGTGTTAGCTACTGCTCCCTTTTGTTCGAATGAACTTTATACTGCTTTAATTCCTTATCTGAGTCTGACCGTTTCTCTTGCTTTACTCTTTACTCTTGCTTTGTTTTGATTGTCTTGCTTGTGATTATGTTTTGTCTTGAGCCGAGGGTCTCCAGGAAACAACCGCTCTACCTATCAAAGTGGAGGTAACGTTTGTGTATACTCTACCCTCCCCAGATCCCACGGTGTGAGATTTCACTGGGTATGTTGTTGATATTATTAGTGATATTATACATCTGTAATTATGGTAGTAATCTTTAGTATTAAGAAAATTTATAATTGATTTTCATAATTATAGGCTAGGTTTACTATTGTATATCATATATATAAACCTATTACATCAATGAATTATTCTCTTTCAATATCAAACAAATTCTTTTAAAATTTTAAAATATTATAAAAAAAAACTCAAAACTCAAATAAAATTAGTTTTCTAGTATTTCAATAAATCTAGGGTTGACTTGCTTTTCTTTGCCGGCTAAGAAACAAATTTCCGACTCCACTGTTAGGCAATGGTGAGAGGAGGGGCCCAGTTGAGAATAAAAACGCCATCAAATCCATGCAACAAATGGTTAACACTCGTCATTGTTTATGGCATAATTAAACTACTCCTAAATTAATTGCTTTAACGTAATCGTCTTTCGAATTTTGGGTTTGGTTTAGAAATGTGTTTGACTTATTAATCATTGAGAATGGATTTGACGATTTCATTTAAATCCATTTTGAAAACTAAACGTTTATTTTCAATGTTGAGATTCTTCTAACAGTTTTTCAAATTCAAATGGAGTACAATAAACAATACTACGCACTATATTAGTTTAGGAATGGTAAATGGAGTACAATAGCAATGGTAGTACCGATGGTCTATTAGTGGTCGTGCTATGTAATCAGCTACTTAAGATGGTAATTAGCATTTTTTGTACAAAAATTGTTGAGCTATGTGAGTTTTGATGAATAAAAAACGAAATGTATTTGTCAGCTAATTGATATCTTAAAATAAATTGAGTAATCTGATATTATAGTTACTCACTCTTGGACTTAATCCACCGGATTCAAATTGGTATATGGACTTCGGAGCGACGTCACATATGACGTCCTCCCAAGGTAATCTCTCGTCCTATTTTAATTTGAGCAATGATAATGGAATAATTGTCAGAAATGACCATTCAATTCCAATAAAAGGTTATGGTTCTAGCAAATTGTCACCACCAAACTCACCCATAATTTTAAAGAATGTCCTTCATGCTCCCAAATTAATCAAAAACTTAGTTTCTGTTAGAAAGTTTACAACTGATAATTGGGTATCTGTCTGGTTTGACCCCTTTGGCTTTTCCGTGCATGAATTTCAGACGGGGAAGCTTCTCATGAGATGTGATAGCAAGGGGGAGCTCTATCCAATAAATCCGTCAACACAACAATCCAAGTTTCCTTATGTTTTTACAGCCTTGGCACCATCTTTATGGCACCAACGTTTGGGACATCCGGGAGAGGCTGTTTTGGCTTCTCTTAAACAAAATAATTTTATTTCTTGTACCCAAACACGGACTCTAAATAAGCGTCATTCTTGCACACTTGGTAAACATGTTAAGTTGCCATTTATTTCCTCTACTTCATGCACTCTTTTGCCATTTGATATTTTACATTGTGATATCTGGACATCACCTGTTTTGAGTTCTTCTGGTCATATATATTATTTGCTTATACTTGATGACTACTCTTACTATTTGTGGGCATTTCCTTTATCGAAAAAATCACAAGTGTTTTCCACGTTTCTCACTTTAGAGCATTCATCCGAACTCAATTTGAACGTGATATCAAAAATATTCAATGTGACAATGGGGGAAGTTTGACAATAAACAGTTTTGGGATTTTTTTCAAAACAAATAGTCTTCAGTTTTGTTTGTCTTGTCCTCATACTTCATAACAAAATGAGAAGGCGGAACGCAAAATTAGAACCATTAACAATATTGTTAGAACGTCTCTTTCTCATGCTTCACTTCCCCCTATATTTTGGCATCATCCACTCGAAATGGCCACTTATCTGTTGAATGTCATTCCTCATAAGAATCTATCATACCAAGCTCCCCTAAAAATGCTTTATTTACGAGAGCCCACATATCATCTCTTAAGAGTGTTTGGTTGTCTTTGCTACCCCCTCTTTTCAGCTACCACAATCACAAAACTCCAAGCCCGGTCTACTCCATGTGTGTTCTTGGGATATCCTACTCATCATCGAGGTTACCAATGTTATGACATTTCTTCCAAAAGAATCTTTATAAGTCGTCATATAATCTTTGATGAAATAAGTTTTCCATTTTCTAAGATACATGCCATCAGGACTCATAACTATGATTTTTTGGATGATGATAAGCTTTCGTATCTAACACCTTTTGTTCAAAGTTCGGTACCTATTACTAGTGTTGAACACCGTAATTCAGGCCCATTGGGCCAGTCCACCACTACGGGCCCAATTTCAGCTCCAGCAATGCAGCCTTCTGGACCCTCGGTTTCTCACTCCTCGGTCAGTGGCATCCAGTCCACTGGCCCAACACATCGTCCGGTCACCCGTAGTCAACATGGAATTGTCAAACTCAATGCCAAATATAGCCTTCACACCCAGGTCCCGAAATCACCTTTGCCTCGTAATCCATTGTCTGCTCTAAAAGACCCGAATTGGAAAATGGCCATGGATGATGAATATCATGCTCTAATTACAAATAGGACATGGGATTTAGTACCTCGTCCATCTAATGCTAATATAATTTGATCTATGTGAATTTTTTGCCATAACGAAAAATCTGATTGAACTTTTGAGCGGCATAAAGCCCGTCTTGTAGGTGATGGGAAGACACGGCAGGTTGGTGTAGATTGCGGGGAAACATTCAGTCTAGTGGTCAAACCTGCAACTATCAGAACAGTTCTCAGCCTGTCTCTCTCAAAAGGATGGCCACTTCATCAATTGGATGTCAAAAATGCCTTCCTCCATGGACACCTTAATGAGACTATTTACATGCACCAACCGTTGGGATACAGAGATCCTAAATATCCCAATCATGTGTGTTTGCTCAACAAATCATTATATGGCCTCAAGCAGGTCCCCAGGGCTTGGTATAAGAGGTTTGCAGATTTTGTATCACACATGTGTTTTTCTCACAGCCGTTCAGATAATTCCCTGTTTATCTATCATCAGGGTAATCATACTGCTTATCTTCTTCTATATGTAGATGACATTATTCTAACAGCATCTTCAGACTCTCTTCGCAAGAATATCATGTCACAACTCTAAATTCGCTATGAAAGATCTTGGCCCACTCTACTACTTTCTAGGGATTGCTGTGACCCGACATACAGGTGGATTATTTCTCTCTCAGAAGAAGTATGCATCAGAAATCGTGGAACGAGCTGGGATGTATTTCTGCAAACCTTCGGCAACTCCGGTCGACACAAAGTCAAAATTGAGTGTTATCTCTAGCAAACCTTTTGTTGATCCAACGTTATACCGCAGCCTAGCAGGAGCTTTACAATATCTCACATTCACTAGGACAGATATTACATATGCAGTGCAACAAGTGTGTCTATTCATGCATAATCCAATGGAGGAACATATGCATGCTCTGAAACGCATTGTGCGATATATTTAGGGCACTCTGGAGTATGGATTACATCTATACCCGTCCTCTGTTTCCAAACTTGTTACTTACACTGATGTATATTGGGCAGGATGTCCGGATACAAGATGATTCACCTCCGGGTATTGCGTTTTCCTTAGTGACAATTTAATCTCGTGGTCCTAAAAAAGGCAGGCCGCAATATCACGCTCAAGTGCTGAAGCAGAATATCGTGTTGTGGCCAATGTTGTATCTGACTCATGTTGGATTCGGAACCTGTTACTTGAACTTCATTGCCCTATTCCGACTGCAACAATAGTATACAGTGATAATATTAGTGCAATCTACCTCTCAGGGAATCTCATCCACCATCAACGCACTAAACATATTGAATTAGATATTCATTTTGTACGCGAGAAGGTGGCTCGCAGACAAGTTCGGGTGCTACATGTCTCAACGCGTCATCAAATTGCAGATATCTTCACAAAAGGACTTCCGCTGATATTATTTGAAGATTTTATGGACAGTCTCAGCATTCACCGCCCTCCAGCTTCGACTGCGGGGGAGTGTTAGAATATTATGCAATCATATTATTATTATGTATTAATGTAGTATCATTTTATATATGGTAGGTAGTAAAATGTTAATTAGGAATATTATGTTAATTAGGTAGAAGATTATTAGAAATTAATTAGGAAGATTAGGCATGATTGACTCTTCCTAATTAATGTATATGGTATTTATATTGTACCCTTGAAGAATGAATACATTGAGGAAAATACTTTCAAAGTCTTACGGTTTGTACTCTCCTCAGTGCTCACACGCAAAATTAGCTTCGTTAATAAACAATGGCCTCATAAGGGACCCAATAAAAAAAACACAACTATCAGACGGATCATATGATGTAGTAGAAGAAAGAAAAACCATGGCTAACAATATCTCCAGATGTCTGATGTCTCTAAACCGTGTGTACAATCAATCAAATACAATGGACTTGGCATTAAGTTCTATTGGTGCACATATACTAAGACTACGAACACATAAATGTGCAGTATACAAAGATAACTCTTGCTTTTTTGTGATCTACAACTGTTATGATCCATTTAAATAAAAAATCATCACATTTATTGATTGAATAGATTCTCAATTCAGGAACAAATTCACAAGGTATTTATCCATCTATTGTCAATCATGAATAGCAGAGTCTTTCCATTTCCCATGCATTAAGGAGGCCCTGGATTTCTTAATAAATCTCACTATATAAGGATTCTTTGAGAATCCTTAAGTTCATGCTGCTATTACCTAACTTGAATATACAACAACAATAAAGGATATGATCAGCAATCAGGCAGTCTATTTCTACTTTTTAGAGTAACTGTCTTATACAGTCATCACCATGATCTTGATTGCTGCTTTTAGTCTCCTCTCTTTCCACACGGATCTGCATTCAAGAGATAAAAACTTAAGAATATCATCGAGACATCTTCAACATCTGAAATCCAACATAACCAGGAATAGTAAGGGAAATAATAGAACTACTGGAAAAGAAGAATATAACTGTAGAGTAATTACATCTACCACTTCCTCCTTTAGCAGGTTATTGTCATATTTGATTAAAGCTTTCATAACCTAATGAGGGATACGGGGAAGACTTGAGTAGATTGGTAGTCATATAGCAAAAAGAATGATAACTAACTTTATTAATATCATCACCAGCTGTTTACAGGTATTGCAAAATCTGCAGTATGTTCTGAGATTTCATTTGTTGTTCGTACTTGATTGAAGCTCTTATAATATTTGATACATTTTTACTTCTTTATCAAACGATCAAATCCAAAGTAGTTAACTAGTGTTCACATAGGAAAGTGTCTTCCCCGTAAAGTTACAAACCAGGAAAGAGCGATTATGACACTTCTTCTGCAAGCAAATGAATGCTTTTTGGTGAGAGAGGTCCCAAGTTCAGTTCTAGGAATGCCCCTTTACTATATCTTGTTTTCCTTATAAAAAAAATAAATGCTTTATGACAATGCATGCGTTTGCAAAGCAATAACTAAAGTGAATTTGATTGAATAGTCATCAATAATTAAACAAGTCTCAGATTAAATAAAATGATACTGAAGCAGGCATCTCAATCAACATTTCAGCAACAAGTATGACTAGATGGACCTTCATTCTTTCATGTCACAGGAAAATTTGCAAACGCAGCTTAATTTACCAGTAGAAGATCCTCATCAGTTCCAAAGGATTTGCGGGCCTTTTCTAAACACTTTGATGTGACCCTTCCATATTTCCTGCATAAGATTTCCAAACTTAATGCATGTATATATAAACTAACTGGTTTCTCAAACAACCTAGAGCATAATCGTACAAATTCAAAAATCAAAAGTTGGTTTCTTTGAAGAAGGATTTTTTTCATTTTATTATAGATGACATTTGCTACTCACTTTCCTACTACACCACCAAATGAAGAATAAATTTCTTCAGCGAGTTGATCAAATCACAAAGACAAAGAAAATAACAAAATTAAACTCTAGATTCTGAAGAAGAGTTTCATTCAAACAAACAAAAGGCTCCTTCATCATTTAGGCAAATCATCCATCTCCTAGAACAGTCATAGAAAAGATACAGGAACATCGAAGTGGAAATTGAGAAATTACATGCTCTCTTACCAAGTACATTTAATAGCTGCCATGGACCTACAAAGAATGTATCTCTGCTCAATAGAACCACGCAACATGTCTGTGTTCCCGCAGGAATGACTTAGACCAACCTAATAAAGACTTTAACAGCACATTTATGATCAAATGCCAAATTAACTCTCCTGCTACAGCCTTGAGCCTACTAGCCCAACTTTTTGACAGGGCTAGGACTTAGAAAAATTCCACCTCCTCACCCTGCCAAAGATGGTTTGAATTAATTCTAATTATAACTGGCCAGATGAGTTGAACCTTTTATTTTCCAACTACTCTTTAGTACATGCCTTAGTAACTAAAATCAGTAGACACTATAATGTTCCTCTAGCTACTCCTACAAAGCTTCCATAAATTGTGTCATCTCCATGTTAATAGATATATACAAAGCTCAGGAGACTCATGTTGCTGGATAATCAGATCATTGGTTGGAAGATGTTGAAAACGTGTCAATCACATTGTCCTTAAGGATATTTCACCGATAAAGGTGCATCGCCAAGGATTCAACAAGCTCTTTTAGTATAAACTAGGAGCAGAAACAACAAAGCATAATTCAAGAAGAGAACCCAACAGAGGTTAGAAAGAAAGGTAGAACAGTTTTTTTATTTTTGGTCTCACCATCTAAAAGAAAATGATGTGTTTATATAGGTAAGAAAAATCAGCATGTTATAAAGATGAATAATTGTCAGAACTCTAATAACGGCTAGTAACAGTTAGAAATAGACTCATGGTATTATGACACATTAACTTTCTGAAGGAAGAATCTGAACATTTCCTTCACACTAATATCCAAATAATGGATCGGGACATTTTCTTAGTCAGTGAGGACACTTCCCTTTTGAGATATCATTCTCATTTTCTTCTAACAAATCTCCCACATATCTCAAAAGGAATATTAAGGATAAAAAAATAGAGGAGTGTTTTTGTTGGGTTTTCACAAATGCGCATAATGCATCGAATCTGGTGTCTCTTGGACTATGAGCCAGACCTAGATATAATAAGATTAAACTTACAGAATAATTGGTGAATTTTCAGAACTTCTATCAACCAAAAATTCTTTTGTAAGTTCAATGTCTTATCCAGGGCCATTCCTATACTTTTAAGGGCCCGGTGCGAGAAACAAAAAGAGGCCCTTTTTTATTCACATGAAAAATTATAATTAACTAATTAATCAATATTAAAAAAAAAACCTTTCGCTGCTCATTGGATTCGAACACGCGACCTCTCACTAGGGAAGGAATTTTAAAGGGAGCCCTCAATCGCTAGGCTACAACTCTCATTAATAAGATTGGAGGCATTGTTAATACATATCTTAATATTTGAAACCAATAAAAAAATGAAAATTCTGGGGCGGAGGCCCCGCCGGCCTGGGGCCCTATGCGGCGGCGCCGCATTAACCGCCCCAGGGACGGCTCTGGTCTTATCCATCACATTATAACTTCATATGCTCTGTTGTTTGTCGCGGTTTTACTATAGGCCATGCATGCGCATGGTATTCATGAGTGCTCTAGAAATTTGTCATAATTTCATAGGAGTGGCATATAGGTCTAAATCAGAGGTGAATCCAGAATTTCAAGAGGATGAGTGCACCATTGCTTTTAAAGGCTACTTTAGAAATTAAAAAAAGACACAAAAGTCATGAGTGCTCTAGAAATTTGTCATAATTTTATAGGAGCGGTCTAACTCCACACACATATAGGTCCAAATCAAAGGCGAATCCAGGATTTCAAGAGGATGGGTGCACCATTGTTTTTAAAGGTTTCTTTAGAAATTAAAAAAAAGACGTAAAAGTGCCGTAAGTTGGGTTCGATCTCTCAACCTTAAGGAATTAAACTCACTGCACCACCCAATCTAGTTTGACTATGGGTTCCTTCAGTTAATATTAGATATATTTTAAGAATTATACACATAATATACCGAGTTTAGTCGGGTAACATGGTTTCATTGACCTGTTTTTTCTACATAAATTCGCCCCTGGCTCCAATCATCAAGTGTATTCTACAGAGCAATACACCACCTATAAAAATATGAATTGGATTAAGAGCTTTCGATGGAGTAGAGGCGAGCTTTTCTCAGTTGAGGAGTAGTCTCCATTCCCTTATTTTCTTTTGGTGCACACAAAAATTTCCTTGTTGTATAGATGATTGGGTGGAGTTTGTAGAGAATCATATTGTTTTGTAGATTTTCTACCTTTTGGGTATACCCCGTATACAGCTATTTATGGCCATGTTTATGAATGAATACTTTTACTTGATAAAAAAATGTTAATGTGTCATAATACCATAAATGATTCTTTATTTCTAACCATTACTAGCCATTATTAGAGTTATGACAATTATTCATCTTTATAACATGTTGATTTTTCTAAGCTATATAAACACATTACATTTCCTAGTAGATGGTGTGACCAAGGACAGAAAGTCTATTCCACCTTTCTTTCTAATATCTGCTAGGTTTTCTTCTTGAATTATTTTTTGTTGTTTCTGCTCATAGTTTATACTAGACGAGTTCGTTGAATCCTGAGGGATACACCTTTACCGATGAAATATCATTAATGACAGTGTCTTTAACACGCCTCAAGGTATGAGAATTTATAAGTATTTTCCGTAAATTTCCAATAGAATATAGGAGATAATTGTAAGTATTTGGGACCTCTTACAAGATTATCTCTTGGAAAACAGATATTTCTCTGGTGGACCCTTCCTGATCCAAGTTTAACATATTGTGTATCACTATCCTCTGCGTGTTAGGTGCTCTTGGACCTTGAAATGCTCATATTCCTTAAGGTGTCCTATAAAATGCCAATTGAACTTTATTTGAACATCCTATCACAAACTCGATCACCTCCATGAAAATCAGACTTTTAGGAGCAAAAGCATAGTACCTAAATGTTTCATGACTTGTTCTCACTGAGTTTTAGGAATTATTCCCCCTTGCTGGAGAACACCCCCTCTCTCATCAGTGCCATCCAACCACCAAAACATAAACTAGTTCATTCAGTGTGTCCATGCCTTTGATGTCTTTGTCTTGTCCATGTCTATATGTTACAAGCCTCGTTTTCCTTTGTTGTGCTCAATTCTTGTCTGGCCTTTTCTTTGTCATGCTTTCTCTTAAGCCGGGGGTCTTTCGGAAACAGCCTCTCTACCCGGTAGAGATAAGGTCTGCGTCCATTCTACCCTCCCCAGACCCCACTTCTTTCCAGTCCGCTAGCAGTCCATGCCTAACAGTCTTCGCTCGAGTCCAATCCCTTGTAATCCATTTTTTCAACGAAATTGGAGTCGTTTAATGGATATGCAGGGTTCTGAGTGGGATTACACTGGATATGTTGTTGTTGTTGTTGTTGTGCTCTCTACTCTATAATAAGACCTAAACAACTTGCAGCACCCCATATCAAATCAAAGTAAGTAACATGTGCATTGACATCTTAATAGAGACATCCAACAACAGCAAAATTATAAATAACTTCTCCTTTCATCCTCCATTTTTATGACGAAAAATATCATGAAATGGAAATACAGTGACATGAAAGTTAAAATACAGTAGGTCATTATTAGTATTGGCAAGATCTTCTTTCAGGAAAGGTCCTTTTGTAAGTTACTTTTAAATTTTATGGTCAAAAGACGAGATGATTTTTTGTTAACGCAGCTAAAGGTGATTAGGAAAAACCTTGAATTGGCAGGATCACGAATCTCAAACTCATCTGCATCAGCGTCATAGCCAGAGATGACAATATAATGGCCTGTGTAAACAAGATTCAGAAATAAGATTTTGAACTGTGCAATAACTCAATTACGAAGAGGACAGAGGTCCACTAGATCTGTACTCAGATCAGAAATCTATGTTGTAGTCAATCATTTCATTGTCCAACTTAACTGTCTTCTAATTGATTAAACCTATCTTAATGACGCCATATGAATGAATTCCAAGACAGTCCAGTGAAATTTTAGCAAACAGAAAAGGTGGGAGTTTCTGTTCATCTGCTTAACAACAAGTTGAAAGAGAACAAACAACATGTGCTACATCTCCCCATGCTAGTGAAGTTTAGAAGAATAAAAGTTACACAAAAATAAGTCTTTCCATCCATGAAAATTTCTGCCGGCAATTAGCGAAATGATAGTTTTGTATCTTTACTAAGATATAGTCGGTGCTTTATTAGTGAACTTTCTAATAGTTGTCAATAATTATTTCAACCTTCTGAGTTATTTTGTTTTCCTAAGCCGAGGGTCTATCGGAAACAACCTCTCTACCTCCCAAGGAAGGGGTAAGGTCTGCGTACACTCTACCCTCCCCAGACCCCACTTGTGGGATTATACTGGGTATGTTGTTGTCTGAGTTATTTTGTTTCATCTTTCAATATTAATTTCCAAATATTTAATACTTAAAACCCCACTTTTTGAAGAAAATCACACACCTGATTCAGAAAAATATTTGCATGTAGTTGGATATGTTATTTATGGCACACATGAGCATTTTACATGACCCTTCCAAAAACTATTAATTCTCCTGTTAAACTAGTATTATATTCATGAGGATGAAAAGAGATTAAAGGAATATGGACATTTTGCAATAAAGCAATCTGTTTGTCAATTAATATCATAATAACTAGTAAATCTTTCGACCCCCCAACTTTTCTTTACTAGAGTCCACTTACTTGAAAAGCTGCAAACACATATGAGGAGCAAGAAATGAAGAAAATTCTCACCAGTATAGTCTGGGGTGTCGTTGAAGAAATCTGAAGCACAAACATCCTCCAGCCAAGATTGCCTGCAGAAAAAGTCATATACAAAAGTAGAAATAAAGGACCTGAAGGCAAGATAAGAATCTGACTGAATTTTTACTCTCTCTCATATATCTTGTGTATGGTGAGGAAGATATAGGGAAGGTAAAAAAGGATAATTTATTAAATGACGAACATTATACCTTAATTTGTACTGATCAACTAAAGCAATTGCAAGAAAATCTCCAGACAAGATCAGTAAAGAGATCTCTTCGCTGCTAATTGATCTGCACTGGAAAAGGAGGATGTTTATGTATAATATCATAGGATGAAAAACATAGAGGTATAATGAGCAAACTAAGTTCCTGAACTCGTAGAATGACAGAAAATAAAGACACTGCAAAATTCAACAAAGTTAGAGTTGACACTATGCAAGTTGCTTACAAACAAGAGGGGAGAGAAGTACTATTTTAATAGGGAGTTCACAAGCTGGGATGAACGCTCAAGATCAAATAATTAGTTAACACCAATTCCAAATAACGTCACACCCTGTGGCCAAAGCTTTCCGAGACTTGCTACAGCAAGGAAGAAGAATAGTCCGATATCTCTGCACCATCCGATGGCCCGAAACTGGCCACACAACAAGGATCGATTAGTCAATCAATCTAGTCTCAACCTTATACAAGCAAGTTGGTATCAGCTCTATGAATCCTTTGTTATCACTCCGAGCTATTGGATATTTAAAGCTGAACCTAATGTAAGTGTAACCGTAACAATTAAGCCTTAGTCCCAACTAGATGGTATCACCTATATGGAAATTTTTACTTCCATTGTAACATCAATTCTGAGAAACTGTAGGCTTTTGTGACACCTGCTATCCATCTGATTTTAGGTTCTAATTATTCCCTTTTATCACCTTATATCATCGAAGTGTTACACTTACAAACCGGCGCATGCGGAGGTCTATGTAGGGCACGGCTAAACCATCTAACATCATTTTTTCTCATCTTACAATCTCAAAATGGCACCACCTGAAGGCCCATAGTCCAGATTCACAATCATCGCTTCAACTAGAAGGCCCCACCCTATAGTGGTGATTTGCAAGCTTGACCTCCATAAGGGATGGTCTTGAACTTTGGCCCCACTTCAAAATTTTGTTATCAAATGACATCCTCTTAAAAAAAATCCGTTGGGCAAAACTTCTGTTGCCCATTGGGCATAAGCTGTGGGCATAAATTAGTTTTGCCTATGAGGCAGGAGCCTAATGGGCAACAGAAGTTTTGCCCTGTGGATTTTTTCAAGTTAAGGTTAATTTTTAGAGATTTTGTTAAGCGGAGACAAATTCAAGACCACCCTTTATGATATCGGGTATCCTATTTCTGTAATCTATACATCCTATAGGGTACCCTAGCCCTACACCTGCCAAAGATTATTCTGCTGCCACGACATACTAATTAATAACAAAACAAATGTATAGGCTTGCTTCTGTATGCATATCATACCTATGTAAGTGTATATATACAAAAGACATACTTCAACTCCCTATGTAAGTATCATGATAGTCGGGCTAGAGAGCATGCTGATAGATTAGCATTCAATCAATGCAATTGTCAGTGCTTGTGGCCGAGGAGTTATGACACAGAGTGCACATGCAGGATCCTGACCAAACCATATTGACAAAGAAAAGTAGTACTAAACGCTATCCATGCCTCCTCTCTCATCATTTTCCTCATAAACATGATTTCGGTTATAAATAAAATTACATCAAACTAAAATGATCAACTCCTCCAAATGAAACTTAACATTTTCATTCTTACCTAAAGCATGTCCAGTAACTATCGCTCCCCCTCGCCCCCATCCTCCAAGTCTATATACTCAGTGTTATAGCTATTGTTGCCAATTTTATCAGGTTAAACTTCACTTCGTCACATTCTTCTGCAATTCTCCCTTCTCTTCTCTCTTGCTGCTGCTACCTGTAAAGCCCCAGCACAAACTTGTCCTCCACTCCTTCAGAAAACATACGTCCACAAGTGAGCTGGTAAAATTTGGAGTTCGCAAAATTCAACCCATGTAAACTAAAAACATTTGACAACCTATATTCGTAGCTGTCCAAAAGCAGTAATCAGTAGTCAGCCAACCTGTCAACAGTGGACACTTGCACCATACCTGTGAATGCTACCTGGGTTGTTAGGAAAATTCTGGAAGCTAGTAAGTACATCTTACAAGCACCTGCACTACAAGGGGATCTTTTGATCAGATTCAATGCTGTGGTACTTAATCATAAATTCTCCATTAAGAGAATGTATGACTATTGCCACTGTACCCAAAGGCTCCATGGAAGAGTCTAACTATGCACCCCAATTTTCACCCTAGACACAAGTTCATCTTGTCGCTAGCCGTATTGAGAAGTCTTGCCACAGTTAGGTTGCTGAAATTCGGTATACAGGTCCCTCCTACTTGTGTATTCTGTGATTTAGCTGATGAGACAATGGATCACCTCTTCTTTGACTGCAATGTTGTTACAGACTTATGGCATAGGATGCTCAGCTGGTTGGATATCCACAGAACTATAGGCAACTGGCATGAGGAGGTTCAATGGATATGCGCATGGGCAAGGAAGAAAACCGGAACAGGTGCTATACTAAGCTGTGTATTTGCTATGCTGGTCTCAACTATCTGGAGAGAAAGAAATTCTATGAGATTTCAAAATTGCCACTTCCAAGCTGATAGACTCTGTAAGGAAATTGCAATACATATCCCAATCAGAGGTAGAGCCATCAGAAAGTGGCAACCTGCTCTGCTTCAACTCAACTCCATGCCATGACTTGGATGACTGACTATTCTGCTGCTCAGGAGTGCTGATACATGACAAAGTTGTGCAGCCTTTTTAGCCTGTCTGTATAGGCTGATTGTTTTGTTGGTCTTCTAGTTTTGCTTCCAGTTGTCTTCTTTTAGCTAGACTTGTAGTTAGGCTCCTTGTAAGTTGAGTCTTAGCTTTCATTTTGAGAAACACGTGGTCTGCCCTGTTTAGTTTTGTGGCTATCACTTTGGTATTAAAAATCTTTGTATTTACCCAAAAAGGTATCAATATAACTAGGAAATGGCAAGAGACTGCAGAGGTTTCCTATGGTTTCAATAGGAATTGTCAGCAAATGGTATTTGAAAAATATTTCATTGAACTACGAAAAATATTATCCTTTCTCCCATAAAACCAATAGAAAAAAGACCACTGTACACCCGGTAAGATGGTGAACTCAATCAACAAAATCGAATTATGCAGTTAACCTCTCATTGGTTGGTAAATAGCCAAAGTTGGAACAGTAAAGTCTGAGGTAAGCATGTCAAATGTAATTTCGATCCAATTTCCACCAGGGTCGAAGAAGCTTATAGAGGTGATCAAGTCAAAATCAATGAGAAGGTGATAACAAGTCTTTTCATCTATTATAGATCTAGAAAATTTTGAACCTATATCTTATCAGAGTAAATCCTGAAGCAAGAACTCAATTAGTTATCTACCATCATGCACTTCCCCTCCAACTTGCAACTCATGTGGAACAGCTCTGCTCATGAAAGCAAAAATGGATGGAGAATGGTATTCATTTTACTCCAGACCAGGTAAAGCTACAAATTGATCTGGACTGTGAAGCACTCTCAAATTCATCTTTGTAGCTTTCATTTGAAACACAAGACACACTCATCTAAAAGTTCAAGGATTAGAAGATGACACATTTACTAATCTACTTAGGTCTTCAACATGCTGGCCTAATCTTTTTATTGTTATTCTTTTTGGGGGCCAGAACATAGAATACAGTAATAGCGAGACCAAAACCACAGAAGTGAACACATTTATTTATTTATGTAATTAGGCTTTCAACAGAAAAAATCCCAGTATCTATCATGAAAGGGCTAGTTGCTAATTATGTATCTAAGACTAAGAAAATGACACTAGTTATCCCTTCTAGAAATTTTTTAAGGCCATAATCCAAGTTTTTCAACAAGGAGCAAATCATGTAGCACTTTACGCCCAGTAATATTCATCTTTGGTTTATAACAAAGAATGGTTTCAAACAAAGATAATCATGTTTTCCTCTCATCTTTACTTAGTTTTAACTTTGCAAGCCAACTCTGTTAGAATGCTAACTAGTCTGCTAAGTACTTTTTATCAATAAAGAGTAATATTATTGATTTCCACCATTAAGAACTAGTCCTTTACATATTACCAACAGGAAGCTCAAATCTCCTAGTTCATAACTCTTGTAGTAAATCCGGAACCAACTCAGATGATGAAATTGGCTATATCTTACCAACCCTACAAAATATCGACTATTGACTGGAAATAAATGGGTACCTCTATATTTATACCAGCATCCCGTGCTTTTTGGAATAGCATATCCACTCGGACCAGATCATTGGGCAGTTGCTCCTGCAAAAATACAAAATTATGAGCTTTACAGATGCAGAAAAAAGAAAACTAAATCTCACGGAGCAAGTCATCACCATGTGCAGGCGTCATATCTTTCCTGACATCAGTCGCAGTAACTTCACATATATCATGTTTTTAGTTACTATAACTCTTGCTTTTTGTACCAAATCAACATAACTTATAACAAAAATTATGCAAAGAGGGAAAAGAAAAAAAGAAGCAAAAAGTTAGCACATTTGCTTTGCATAGTAAATGTGACATGCGGCCTGATTTACCTAACATACATATAGAGCACTTGGAGGAAGATGAATTTGGAGTGCAATTTTTACGACACGCAAATTTAGAAGATTAATATATAAACTCAACATGAAATCATGGGAAAGAGCAATGTCTATCAGGTTAAGATATTCCTATCACATGGATCTTAATTCTACACTCAAAAGAGTATTAACATCAACATATCATCTATTACTTATGTTATTCCAAACATTGACAAATCTGTTAGCAATTGAGGACGTTAAAAGCACATAACTGCAATTTAACATTTTTGACATGCAGGAAAATATCTGCATCTTAATAAGAAAAATCTGGTGTTAAGTTGCTGACGTGTCTTGGGTGGATCAACCTAATTCACCTTTTGCTAGGTCACTGGCATCATTTCAAACTGAACTTCAATGCGAGAAGAGCAGTGTACACTGTGAGAAATCTCTTATGCACAAATCTTTTATGAGAAAGGACAATACCTTGTAAAATGTCTCCACAGAAAAACTTGGATTTGCACCTAATGTTACTGTGAAGTAGGAAAAATTGACAGAAAATTTCTGCAATAAATATGCCAGATCAACTGTCCAAATACTGCAAAAATAAAAGCAAGGTTGATTATATCTGAAAATCATTTCATCTTGGTCATGTAAGAGGTAGATGATACTTTCCTTTGACGCCATTCAGTCCAGCAGGGAACTGGGTGAAAATTGTGATATATCAATGACAAAATAAATAGAGGTACTGAATAATCAGAGAATAAGATGAATTATACCAGAGCCTTGATTTTCAAAACAAGCGAGCAAAAAACATCACTTACAAATTACAATATAAATTAAAACTGATGGTATCCTAGACTTTTTGAGGCTACGATGTATAATCTTAAATTTGAATGCATAAATACCACTAACAAGTTCCTATTTAGGAAACATAAGGATTATTTTCACTAAGAATTATCAGATCAGTCAGGTCAGTCTCTAGAATGAGAAGATCACCTTCGGCAATTTGGTGGTGTCTGTGGAAAGAAAAAACGCATGTTATTTGGAGATGGAAAGAGTACAGTCATTAATGTCAAACACAAATGTAATTTTTGCTTAGTTTTTAGTGCAACATGGCAGATGTACATACTTTAGGCAAATCTTGCATGACAAGTAAATGATGGAGATAATATGACATTATATACAGGGGTTGGAAGAATTTTTTTTCCTTAAAATGATGACTAAACCAGCAGAAGCTTCAATTCTTAAGTTCATAGGTACAGGAGAATTACATTTTTTTGCTCCAAAAATATCATAAAAGCCCGTACTATGTTCATTTAATAGAAGCATAAGCTATGAAATCAGCACGTTCTGCATTCATCTAGTTCACTCATTTCTAATTTATCACTACTCTCTCATGTTGGCACCTAAACAAAAGTGCGAAAGCATTGACTGATTACTAAGGAGTATTTAATACTGCCGAGATCCAAAACATCCGAGAAAAATGCTATATAGAAGAATCCCACATCAATTGAGACAAGACATTGAAAATAAAACCAATTCCTATCGTGAACATCCTTTTCTCATTTTTATACAGTACCTCTAATGGACATCAACTTCGACCAACACTTATTGAGAAGGTGGGAATTTTATTTTATTTTGAAACTGAGAAGGTGGGAATTCTCAAATTAATAAATGGACAAAAAAGATAAAGGAAAAAAAGATAAAGGAAAAAAACATAAACAAAGAGATGAATGGATATAGATACTAAAGGCTATATCTCACATCACAACAGAGCAAAAAGGTAGACAAAGGAAAGGAGTATCATCAATATTGAAAGTACTTTGAAGTAGTACCTTCTAGTGCAGCAAAGCTCTTCTAGTTCTTGCATGTTACAATCCTTGATTCCAAGAGTCCTCAAAACCATCAGAACACAAGCAAGACCACAATCCCAGGAATGTAGTTGGTTTATATGTGGAACCTACCGTAACAAGCACAGCCTATTTTTAAGAACTACAGAAACTAAAATGCAGGTTATATTAAGAGCATACTCACTAAATTTTTATACAAGACACCAATATTTATAACATGTACTTTTATCGGCCAAAATTCAAACTTTTAGATCAGGAAATTGACTTACTTCAACAAAGTATGAGCCGGATACTGTGCCATGGAATTTGTCTTGACCCAGTAATTGTTTGAAGAGCAAGGATTCTACCAAACTTAAAGGGTCCCTACCTGATTCTTCAGTGTTATCTTCTTCTGTTCCCAAAATTTTGTTCAATAGAACATATAATGGCCACATCTGAGATAGTTTGTGAAGTCGCTAAACAATTAAATCTTTTTTTTTTTTGAAACTGGTAACTATGCTAACCAATTAAATCTCAAATCAAAAGCATTTCTAATTTATGAATTGTCTCTTCTTCACGGAAAACTAAAAAGAAAAAAACAGCGAAAAAGCCATTGATTACCAGTTGTGTCTTGGCAGATATACTTCTAGTATAGGATAGTAAGAAGCAGCAGCAACATTCAGGAAGCATTAAGTATTAATGCTCTGGAACCAGAAACGGCCACAAAAAGAATTGATAAGTGAAAAGATTCATTAAAAACACCAAATCAGAGTCAAAAAATATGTACAAGATGTTCATGTGACTCCACTTGACCTATCCAAACAACACAAATGATATTGGCTCAAATACTTCCATTCTAACATTGCGATCAGAATGTCAACATTTACAAATTGGTTGCAGAAGTTAAGGGCCCGTTTGGCCACGGATAATTTTCACTTTTTCACGGAATTGTATTCCGGAATCATGTTTAGACATAGAAATTGTTACAATTTTCAGGAATTCAAAAAACTTCAAATACAATTCAATATTTTTTCAAGTTGTATTCATGTCCAATTTTTTTTGTTTAAAAAAAAAAAAGATCAAAATGAAAAAAAAACTAAGGACCAGGAGAATAAAAAAGGAAGTACCTTTTGCTGAGGCGTTGACACAGTAACTCTATCTTTCTAGGTGTCAGGGTTATTTCACCCTTTCATCTCCCTATTTGCTCTGATTTTCTCCATGTTTATCTCCTTGTCCGTACTGGTACTTCCACGATGTGTTATGTACATAATGGGAGAGATTCCTAAACAACAGGTAGTTGTAGTATTGTGGAAAGTGTTTTCGCCTGTCAAACAGGTGACCCGGGTTCGATCCAAAGGCAATGTATTTTTGTATTTTTGTATTTTTGTATTTTTGTATTTTTGTATTTTTGTATTTTTGTTTTTTTGTTTTTTTGTTTTTCTTTTCTAGTTCCTTAATACGCATTATACTGAGTATGTTGTTGTATGTATCACCTCTCCATTCACCTCCAAATTCTTGTCTCTATATATTCATCCCCTTTCCGCTTTCAGTTTTCTCAGTGTCAAAATATGCATCACGGGTTTTGAGGGTTATATTACACATCGGGCAGAGCTACAGTGTTACGTTGGAATTTGGACGAACCCAGTAACTTTTGCGTAAACTTTTTAATTATATTATAAATTTTGTTAAATATATTTATTGACGTGCGAACCTATTTACTAAAGCAAGTAGATGATTCAATGTATAGCTGGCCAGTGGACCGGGTCGGCCCGGTCTCGCCCCGAACCCGAGTATTTTAAAAAAAAAATTGGCGGTATAGGGACTCGAACCGGGACGGGACAAGGTCTCGTCCCGACCCATCCCGGCCCGCCTCAGTCCCGACCCGAAACCCGTCTTCTGCAAAAATAAATGTTGCACCAACGACCATTTTACATTTTGATCGTTGGTGCAACGGTCATTTTTGCAAAATAGGGGTTTCGGGTGGGATCGGGATCTGGTCTGGGGCGGGTCGGGATGGGATGGGTCGGGACGAGACCTTGTCTCGTCCCGGTTCGAGTCCCGATACCGCAAATTTTTTTTTTAAAATACTCGGGTTCAGGGCGGGACCGGTCCGACCCGACCCACTGGCTAGCCATACATTGAACCATCTACTTGCTTTAGTAAATAGGTTCGCACGTCAATAAATATATTTAACAAAATTTATAATATAATTAAAAAGTTTACGCAAAAGTTACTGGGTTCGTCCAAACTCCAACGTAACACTGTAGCTCTGCCCTAATGTGTAATATAACCCTCAAAACCCGTGATGCATATTTTGACTCTGAGAAAACTGAAAGCGGAAAGGGGGTGAATATATAGAGACAAGAATTTGGAGGTGAATAGAGAGGTGATACATACAACAACAACATACTCAGTATAATGTGTATTAAAGAACTAGAAAAGAAAAACAAAAATACAAAAATACATTGCCTTTGGATCGAACCCGGGTCACCTGCTTGACAGGCGGAAACACTTTCCACATTTTGGTCGTTGTGCAACGGCCATTTTTTGCCTCCCCCTCCCCTAACCCCCCTAACCCTTAATATTTATTTTTAACCCATAAGTTATTATATTTATACTTTAGCCCAATTTTTCAACTATAAATACCTCATTTTCTCTTCATCTTTCTCACAAATCTTCCTACAGTCTCTCTAATCTCTCAATCTATCTCTCTATAAGTCTACATTGTTTACTAAATATTCAATTTTATTTATTCATTTGGGAATTGGGAGTGAAGTTGGAAACTAGCTTGAGGATCTTCCATCGAGCAAAGTTTCAATTTTCAACCTCTCGATTACACGTCGGCGCTTGGTACATTTGTTCCTTCATTAAATTATTATTGTCTGTTTATTTTATTTAGCGCACTTAATTTTATTTACTTTAATTATTTATTAGTATAATTATAAACTTATAATGGAAGAATTTAAATGTATGCTTACGTGCAGGGGTCATGCTTCTTCTAGTAGGGACAACAAGGGCAAGGGTCCTATTTCTATACAGAATCATATTCCTACACATGATGATTTTGTTGATACTGAATATTTTCCTACAATACCATTAGATTTAGACGATGAGCTATTTTCTGGAACTCAAGAAGACTTTAATTTAGACGATGATACACCCATTAATGTAGATGACAACACACCCACTAGTGAACCTTCAACTGAAATGCCTCATATTCCCCCTAGTATGAGACGAGGTCCAGCAAAACGACCATTAAAATAATATGCATGGATATTTTTTGATAGGGACGTAGAGAATCAAGTAGTTAGATGTAAAATTTTGTAAAGATGTTTTAAAATTTAAATCTGGAAAAGGTCACGATGGGACGAGGGATTTAATGAGACACGTAGTAAGGGCTCATCCAGCTAGGTATGCCTAATACGAGGCTTCAAAACCAGGTGCGCAAACGTCCGCTCCATCGGGACAAGGTTCACATACTGATACTGTCCCAGATCAAGTACAGGGTCAAATTAACCCCATGACGGGGGAAATTGTAGACCCTAAATACAATAAACATAGAGAAAGTGCGGTCAACCGGAGATCAACGAAGAAGACGAAAACTACAACAAAATCTTATCCGAAGGTGGTGGAAGCGACATTGATCAATTTGACCAACAAATACCAATTCCAACCGAAGAACCACAGGAAATTATCAAGAAACTAGAATATGTTTTTTTCAGACTACAATTTTTTAATTGCAATTTTACTATGTAATTTGCAACTTTTGAACAACACCACAAAGTTGCAATTTTGACAATTGTATTTGTATTACAAAAAAATCATATGTCTATTAAATAATATAAGAGGCACAAAAATAGCTTTGGGATGTTTTTGTTACACTATCTTGTTTAATTATTGACTTTTTTTTATATATATGTTATTTTTAAAATTTACTGTAAAAAAAAAACGCTCGGGATCCCGATCCCGACCCTACCCGATTCCGATGGGATCGGGGCGGGACTTCGGCAAATCCCGCCTATCCCAATCCCGCCAAACCCGGTCCGCCGATCCCGAGCCCGGCCCACTGGCCGCCCCTAGTTCAATGGTAGTGAGGAGGCCAGCGAAATCCTCTGTCGTCCGAGATGTGGGTTTGAAACCACTTGTACCAGTTTATTTTCTTGGTTTGGTAACAAAACATAAAGTTATAAACGTTTTCCCCTTTTACTATAGGCTATATATGCAGATTTTTTCAAAAAACTTCATTTTAAGACAATTAGAAAAGTAAAAAGCACTTTCCCTCTAAACAAAAGATTAGAGACTCAAATCCAAGTCCCAAAATCAAATTGGAGAATCTTAATAGCTCAGTCGATTGGTTACCTAATGGTGAATTTTTTATCTCACCTTGTAATTCTCTCTCCCATTTCCCCTTCCCCTATCCCTATGTAATGAAAATAATTTTTTTTTAAAGAAGAAGAAATAGGCTAATGATTGGCTCAGATAAGGATGCCTCCTCTCTTTCCAAGCTAGCTCCGATATATCGAGAAAATGTTTTGTTTCCTTAGTCAAAGTTCCAGAATCAAATTTTCAAAAAAAGTTAGGGTTCAACTTTTGCTGCTGTCTTGATCACCACTGCCGCCACCCGCCGTCTATCGGAGGACCTATCATTACAATCCTTTTCAAAATATGACAAATCGTCGAGTGCAATTGTAGTGATAATTTTTATATTTATATAGTGTTTAAGTGGTTCATTTCTTTAAATATATATTGAATATCGGTGTTCGTTCGTTAGTTTGACGGTTATTACATATTAGCTTGAGTTCGTTGTACTGTCTTAAAATTACAAACTCATAACGTCAAATCTTGGCTCCGCTTCTGTTAGACACCGCTTATCCAAAAGACATGGACAAAGATGTTGAAGTATATACTTTCATGACCATTCAAGGACACAATTAAGACCATAAAAGTTTTAATTTACTAGCCACATCATAGAAACACCAATTAGCCATATTAGTTTACTATTTAGATCAGTCCCTTTGATAGTTTGAAACAGAGTATATTCATCTTATAATGTTAAGGGCATCAAACTTTAATTGAACTGAAATTTGTTACGGTATATTTTAGCTTATATAGCTGCATACTAGTCAATATAGTATGATAACTGAGTGTCTGCCTACTGAAGGTGTGAAGCAATCCTTGGTTCAAGTATGTAGATTTCGTGAAATTCCGTTGCGAAAAAATGATGAACATTTTTCCTATTGTTTACTGTATTTATAGGGTAGTGGAGTAAGCATTTGAGTCTCTGCATAACCTTTACTTAACGCACTTAAAGATTGCCAACTCTTCAAAGTACTCATCTTAGTTGGTAGGTAAGATGAGAAATTCGGGAGTGGATGAATTATGAAATTTTTCTATCCTTCTCATTAATGCAATATATATATATGTCTTTACAATTACAAACCTAATTGTATAAGAATATTTACTTTACATAATTACATCAAATTAATAATTACAGAATATATATGTATTCTCTATCACACCCCCTCAGTCGGAGCGGGAGGAGGCCGGATGCTCAGACTGGATATGAAGTCAATGAACAGTTGCTTAGGAAGTCCGTTAGTAAATATATATGCGTACTGATAGGAAGAAGGAACATGTAACACCCGAACATGACCCATGGAAACCTTCTCACAAACAAAATGAATATCCATCTCAATATATTTTGTTCGCTGATGTTGAACCGGGTTATGAGACAAGTAGACAGCAGATAGTATACCATATATGCCTTACGTAAGGGACAATGAAGCTCTAGAAGTAGGTTCCTGAGCCAACAAGTTTCGACAACAACGTTCGCAATGCCTCTATATTCTGCTTCTGCACTCGAACGGGAAAGCATGACTTGCCGTTTTGCAGACCACGAGATGAGATTATCACCCAAGAATACACAATAGCCGGAAGTAGATCGATATTTATCAGGACAGCCACCCCAATCGGCATCTGTGTAGGATATCAGTCTAGTAGGTGCAGATAGATAAACATGTAATCCATAGTCAAGAGTACCCTTAACGTATCGAATGATACATTTAAGAGCGGTAAAGTGAGGCTCCCTGGGAGCATGCATGAATAAGCACACATGTTAAACGGCATAGGCAATGTCGGGCCTAGTGAAGGTAAGATATTGAAGGGTCATGAGCGCCCAGACCTTACTTACCGAGTACCACTAATCATATATTTAGCATATATCTGTAATTTGGCATAGCCCACGAGGCGCCACGAGATACCCTGCTGACATATGAAAATAGTAAACTGAAAATGAGCTATGCAAAATCCTACAACCAGAAGGACCCAACCTATATACATATACATACCAAGGCCGACAAGGTCATACACGACTACTATACACAAGACAACTGTCTGCAAGCCTCTAAAGAGTACGTGACATCACAACTGGTGCAGACCATCGCCTTATCTACCTGGACCTGCGGGCATGAAACACAACATTCTCCGACAAAAGGGACGTCAGCACGAATAATGTACCGAGTATGTCAGGCATGAAAAATAGCATAATAGAGACCTTAAAGTAACTTGAGACAAGAAACAACCAACCAGTAAAAAATGTCTTTGAGGACCATAATATGCATAAGTATCATGTCTGTGCAGAATGCCTCTGAGGGTCATAATATGCCTACGTCATGCACAATGCGGTCTTATATATATATATACGTATATATATATATACGTATATAACGCCATCTCCATCATATCATTTCGGCCTCTGTGGGCATAATCATCATCATATACCAGCTGATCAGGTGGTGTGCGTATATATCGCAGTATCCCTTTTCCCATCCCCTACATATATATAATGCATACCATATAGTACTGTATATAACACATGTGGGTCAAGGGTAATACATGAATATAATGCATGAATGATAATAAGACATTCTGAGTTTATCGGAGTGATGTAATGTCGTTGCTCCTCCGATTAACATTATGAACATTAACATCTTTCCCATATACCTTAATAAGGATTTAGGAACATATTTAGACATGCTTTGAACATAGGAATGAATAACAAGAACATTCTTAACTACTAAGAGTAGAATCATTTATGGGACATTATTACGTTTACGTTTCGTACTCAGAACATGCCAAAAGAAGGAAGGATTTGCCTTAACATACCTCGATTGTCGATCTCCAAAAAAAATATAACGAACCAGCCGACCCCTTATAAGTTATTCTTGATTGATGAAATAACACATCCCCTGCCCAAAATTACCACCAACAACAGACCTTAAAATCTCTAGAAATAAGCTACATACCTTGAGAGAAAGTTTTGCTAGAAGTTCACGTTGAAGGAAGAGAATGTAATAGAATGAATTAAGATCTTGTCATAATACATTTTTGGACCCTTAATAAGTAGTTTAGTAAGAAAAATGGAGAAGTCCCAATCTTGACATGTGTTTTTCCTTTGCATGTGTCACCCATATGCATATATGTGTACTGATAATGATATTACATTTTACCACAAAATGCCACCTACTAGGAACATGAGCTTAGTAATTCTTGATGCCCCAACACGTGCCATTACTCCATGTATATCTATAATTGACTAATCAACCTTCTAGTCTCCCGCTAAATTCAAACATTTATTCAATTACACACATAATTAATTTTTTGATCACACTTCACTTAAATCTTAATGACTTATAAAACCTTCATATACTCAATGTCATAATCGTGCGATATAGCACTAGTCCATAACCTCTTTTGGGACATGCAACTATTATTATTAATCCCCATCGTCACACTTATTAAGTCCTAAATTATTTCGGGACTTCATCCTTTTTTGTACTAAGCTCTTTATTTGCGTACGTGAATATGACATAAATCCTCCAAGACTCGGGTCTACTTGCATATGTCTAGCGACTCAAATCATGATCCGAAAGTACGGGGTGTTATAATTGTGTTGTCAACGTTGGGCGGACGAGGTGTGGTGGTATCGATGTGATCAAGAACTAAAGGGATAAAGTTTTTGATGTTCGTCACGACAAACGCCGGATGAAAGGTGTTGGGAGAGGATAAGGGAGGAAGAGGATGTGTGACGTCTTGTGTGGACGAGGAGGAATTAGGAGAAACAATGTGGCCGCCGGAAGCAAGGAAAGGGAGGGGGGCGGAATTGCTTTAGGGTTAGGGAGTGCCTCTGGAAGCAAGGAGAGAGGGAGGGGGGCGGGGCGAATTTGATTTAGGGTAGGGAGGGTGTTAGGGTTTGACTTCTGATACCATGTAGAATTATGAAATTGTCCTTGGTTGGAGACTTTTCATTAATGCAATATATATATATATATATATATATATATATATATATATATATATATATATATGTGTGTGTGTGTGTGTGTGTTTACAATTACAAACCTAACTGTATAAGAATATCTACTTTACATAATTACATGAAATTAATAATTACATAATATATGGAGAATATATATGTATTCTCTATCATGGAGTTTGTTGTATTATAATTTGAATTGTTTTTGAAGTGTCATGATTTTCCCTTACTGCATCTCAAATGGTGGAAATGTTAATAATTAATTTGCTTTTGATGAAGCAGCTGCACTATTAATTAATAAAGTATGCTTAATTATTGTCTCTCCCACTATGGTATTTTGTGGAGTTCACGTGTAAGCACTAGCTAGACTGCATTTTCAATATAAATTAAGACCATGGAAGGGAAACAATAACAACTTGTAGGAACAAAAATTACTGAAAAGATGAAGTACTTGTGTGTTGTCACATTTTTTGTGCTATTGGGAATTGCCAGATTCAATTCAGCTGATGGAGCCGGTGAATGTGGGAGAAATTCTCCGGATATGGAAGCCATGAAGCTGATTCCTTGCGCGGAAGCAGCATCGGATGAGAGCGCATCCGTTTCCAGGAGCTGTTGTTCACAGATACAGAAAATAGGACAGAACCCGAAATGTCTCTGTGCTGTTATGCTCTCAAATACTGCTAAGAGCTCTGGAGCCAATCCTGAAGTTGCTATAACCATCCCTAAGCGGTGCAACCTCGTCAATCGTCCCGTCGGCTACAAGTGTGGACGTATGTTATTTTTATACTTCCCTATTGTCTCAATTTGTTTGTTTTACTTTCGTTTTTAGTACGTTTAAAAAAAATGTCACTTTGTATATTTAGTAGTAACTCTTCATACTTAGCATCCTACGTGACATATTTAAGACAACAAGATTTGAAAGATATTATGGTACATTATACTCATCTTTAATTTAAGACCACAAGATTTAAAAGTCTTATTTGTTTTCTTAAACTCCGTACCGAGTCAAACTAAGACAAACAAATTAAAACAGAGGAGGTACTATATATGTTCTTAATTCTCATAAAATTGTTGTATATCTCTGATATGTAATTTCTCAATACTAAAACCTGATGTTGTCCTGTTTTGCAGCTTACACAATGCCTTGAAGACTGAAGACTACTCGATGTGTTACTTGGATCGATGTTATTTACTTATGTGTTTAGTGGCACTACTATTTGCTTCAGTTAATGTGGTTATAATCAGATGCCATGTATTTCTGATTAGTATAATAATATCTGGTGTTTCTCTTCTTCAGTGAAGATGGTGCTCTTATCCTTTTCATTAGTGATTTGCTACTTTCCTTAACTTATGATATATATGTCATATGGCTTGGTTCAATTTCTTTCACATAATTATACAATTTTACATGAATAATCACCTTGTGGCAGTAGACATGAACCAATCCTTTTGATAAAAATTAATTAAAGAGATGAACTCGTGTTGGTAAGATATTAAGTTTAATCAAAGCTCAAAGTAATAATATTAAAGATGAACACAAGAGAGACAAGATAAGAGAGCTTTCTAATTTCTATCAAGTGTGTACCCTATCATATTTTATACCTCTATTTATACTAATAGAGAGTTACAAAATGGTTATCTTAAACATGACATTAACCATTGATAATAGGAGAAAATCATGAAGAAGGTTATGGAGGTATGAGAGTTACAATCATAATGATGAGGAGTGTCGGATTATCTACTCTGTGAAGAAAAATAGTGGGAGTTACTCTTTTAGGAAGTGGACATCCACCATAATATGTTAATATTTCATAACATTACTCTCTTTCTTCCATAGGTGTTTTTACTGTAGTTTTTAGTTCAGTCTCTGTCTATGATTTCTACGAGCTATTATGCACATGATTGAATAGAATAGTGATTGAAATAATTTACGCAGCGTAAAAATATAAAGTCAAATGTTGTAATTGGTATTTTTTTCATAAGAATACAATGTAAAATATTCTTAAGATTGTGAAAATATTATGAAAACTACTTGAAAATTCTCATAGTTTAAGGCGTGTCAAGAACATCCTTAAGGATATTTTTCGTTTGTATCGCTCAAAATTTAAAAAGCTCTTCTAATATAAGTTAGAAGAAAAAAAGACAGAATAATCAAGAAAAAAATCCAACAGAGGTTAGAAAGAACTGTAGGATAGATTTTCTATTCATTGTCACCGTCTAAAAGGAAATGATATGTGTTTATATAGGTAATAAAAATTCGTAAATTATATGTGTGAATATCATAACTCTAATAATGGCTAGTAACGATGAAAAATAAAGACTCATTATATGATATTATGATACATTAACTTTTTAGAGGATGAATTTGGACATTTCTTTCACACTAATATTCAGAGAATGAATCAAAATATTTTCTTAATTAATGAGAACTCTTTCCTTTTAAGATATCATTCTCATTTTTTATGTTTGGATCATTGGACTAAACTTAAAATATACGGAGTATGATATAAAACAGGTGTTCGGTTAAACTGAACAAATTGGGCTAAATTTTTATTTACAATATTAACCTTATATTATTAAAGAAACTTTGGAAGAAAAGCTTTGAAAAGGGATAAATATATAATTTTATTATATAATCTCGAATTAATAATTTCAGATTGGTTATCCCATGTATTTTATTTGTAGATAACATAATACTGATTGATGAAATTTGTGGCGGAGTTAACACTAGGTTGAAGTTTTGGAGATAAATCCTGAAGACTAAAGAGTTTAAATTGAGTAGAACCAAAATAGAATATTTGGAGTGTGATGCAATGATGAGGCATGCATCGTAGTGAGGCTTGAACATAGGTCAGCCCAAGAGAAAAAGTTACAAGTATATTGAATTTTTAATCCAAGAAAATGGAGAGATCGACGATGATGCAGTATCGTATTGGTGCGTGGTGGATGAAATGGAAGCTCGCCTCCGGAGTCTTGAGTGATAAAAAGTTACCACCAAAACTTAAAGGTAAGTTTTACAAAGTGGTGGTTAAACCAACTTTATTATATGAGGCGGAGTGCTGGCTAATCAAGAACTCTCATGGTCAGAAGATGCAAGTTATTGAAATGATGATGCCGAGATGAATTTATCGACATACTAGGAGAGATAAAATTAGGAATGAGGATATTCGAGACAAGGTGAGAGAGACCTTCGTGGTGGACAAGATAAGGAAAGCGCTGAGATGTTTTTGGGCATTTGAAGAGGTTGTGTCTAGATGTCCCGCTGAGAAAGTGTGAGAGGTTGGATATAGTGGTATCACTACAAAAAAAATGAAAAAAAACCGATGGATTCCGGCGATTTTTTTCATAATTTTTAAAAATCTTTTTTAAAGAAAATCGACGGACTTTCGTCGGTTATTTTTTGCACAAAAATGCGCGGAAGATTATAATTATTTTCTATTATTTTTTCTAAAATAAATCGACGGACTCTGTTGATTTTTTTTATTTTATTATACAAAAACCAATGAAGTTCGGTTTAGACCGAAAAATTACAGTTTAAGAGTATTGATAAAAAATAATGGAAGTATTTGATCAAAGAACATGTGTGGTCTAGTGGTAGAGTTGTCCAATGTCAGGGTACATACCTCCGTTGGTTCTTTTTTTTTTTTTAATTTTACATAACCGACGGAGTCCATCGGTTTCCCGTTGGTTTTGAAAAACCAACGCGACCTAAACCGACGACCCATAGTCCGTCGATTTTTGGTCGATTTTCATTGAAAGGCAGTTTGTTAGTTTTGGGCAGTTTTTAGTAGTATATGAGGAGAGGTAAAGGCAGGTCAAAGAAAAATTGGGGAGAGGTGATTAGACAGGACATGCTGCAGCTTCAGCTCACCTAGGACATGACCTTAGATAGGAGGACATGAAGCTCGTGGATCAGGGTAGAAGGTTAGTAGGTAGTTGAGCGTTGTCTCATTTTTCGATGGGATTAGGCTTGCGGTAGTGTGGAGTACCGTGTTTGTCATAATATTAGGCTTATTCATGTAGTTTCTTGCTTTTGATATTTGTTATATCTGTTGTTTATTGTGTTTATGTTATTGCACTATTTCATTATTGTTACTACACTTTTTATGAATGTTTTGTGCTGCTTTCCTTATTAATTGTCACGTTTCTTCATTGTCGTATTTTCTTTTTCATAACTACTTGATTTGATGCACTTGAGCCGAGAGTTTTTCGGAAACAGTCTCTTCCTCCGCGAGGTAGGGATAAAGTATGTGTACACTCTACCTTCTTCAGATCTCACTTATGAGATTACACTAAATATGTTGTTGTTGAAATCCCATATAAAGTATGATATAAAAATAATAACATAATTATAATATAAATAGTTTTAAATATACTAATGTCATGGTAATAATTTTCTTGTCAAATTTAAACTAAAATAATCTCATAATTATCCAATGACAATAACCACTTACCCTACCAACTAAACAACAATCGAGACGGTCCCCCGGGCATAGCTGGATGGCAAAGGAGTGGAATTTAAAATCCAGCTGGAAGCCTGCAGCGTGGGTTCGAACCCTGGTGAGAGCAATTTGTTCTCTCCTGGGGTAGGACCTTGTAGATGATATCAGTTGCTCTGTTCTCAAACCCTGGTCATTCAGGCACATCCCGCAATTTACTAGTAGCAGTAGTGCTGAGGGACCGATACTACTATCTTCAGAAATAGTTTGGTGTAAGCCGAAAAGTTGGATATAAAAAAAAACAATCTGAGACTTTTTAAAGTACACCAATATGTTGGACGCATCCCAACTACATCCAAAAGAGCGAAAAGACACATCTGGCCACCACGGAGGAAAAGTCGAGGCTCGCCATTACAGCTGGAATCTGGATGCCGGATAGATAAAGTCGAGGCTCATTTCTCCCATCTTTTTTTTTTTAAAAAAAACAAATGTTAGAGGGACTTCTTGTGAATTAGATCACTTCTGTTTATGTCCATTAAGTATTTTCCTTAATTAGTGAGTGGTAGTGGTTGTTATGGTGCGCCAAACCTCCACTCCTTTTAGATATTTTCAAATTATTTTTTATTAGTTGTTCCATAAATTTGAATTAGAAAGGCAGAGAAACTGAGAATTTTAACAAAAATCAGCAGGAATAAAATCAGAACTGGTACGTAGATAATGAAATGATAACAAAATTTGTTACATTATTCTATTGTTTAGGTTCAAGAATAATGGATAAAAGTAAAATTGAGTATTTGCACTGAACATATAGAACAATATATTACAGAAATTATTGGACCGTGCTCAAGACTCGTCTATTACACTGAACATGATAAGGTTAGTGGTCCTAAAAAGGACTAATGGCTACTAAATAGTCGAAACATGATCATAATGGCGATATAACCCAATCAGAATTATAATTGCATGTGTCTGATATGATGATGTTCCTGCGTTCTTATGATTATCCATCTTGACAAAGTCCTTTGGAAATTAGACAAGAAAGTAAATAAATACTCATTGTATTATTATATCGAATCTTTCATTAGTGCGTGTAGCAATAGCATTTGCCAATAATACAAAAGGAAATGTAATGATGACAATGATAATGTTAGGAGGTGTCCAATTAAGATTGTGATATACTTTTTGAGTATTGAATATATTTCTCACATGGTCCTTGCTCATTTAATCATCGGACTCGTGAAGGCTAAGCTTATTAGTCGTTTTGCACATAATAATGTGGTTTTACGCGTCTGGATATTTCTATAGATTTACGAGATCAAAGTTTACAAGAACATAGATTGCTTTGGTGCTTAATTAATTCTTGATATTTCTCTCATCTTATACATATATCTTTAGCTCAGAAGTACATATCCTAATTTTCCCCGGTTATAATATAAAGTCTTGTCAAAATCCTTACATTCATGCTGATTAAGGATGCCATTTTGACCTGTCGAATCTTTGATTATGTGCTTCTGTTATTTTTTAAGAACTTATATGTGAGAAAATGGGATTGAAGTTAACAGAGAAGGGGTTAATGTAACTAAAATGATCGGAATAAGTATTATGTTACACCTCGTATTTTTGTGCGTCGTCATTACCATAATGTCAATAAACATAGGCTAGGAGATGGTAGGACAACTCCAAGAGGTTTATAAAGGTTTTCGGATGTGTCGGCTAAGTTTCGAGAAGGTTTAAGACTTAGTGAATCTGCGTGTTTGGATTCGCGAAGGCAATCGCTCGGATGTTGCCCTAATCCAACCGGGGAATGGACCGGGCATGAGAATCAAACGAAGTAGAGACATAAGAAGTCTAAAGTGTTATCAGCGTGTGGGAGATGAAGGTCCTTTGACTTGAGGTCAATACGCACTTTGTTTACAGAGTAATGTACTTTGACCCTGTCATAAGCTTAAACTCCTTATATGATAAGATACGGCCTGTGTTGGGTGCATTATGATGTAAATTAAGGTGATACTTGAGCCAAGAATAGGATTCATTCCTCGATTGGATATTCGAGAGAGCACTCAACTTCTCAGTGATATTAGGTCGACCAAGTCATAGGCCAATGCAAGAGACATATTTAGAATATGATCTAGTTGTCGACTAATATAAATGAGATAAAGTGATCAAGCCATTTGGATAGACACATGAAAAATCCTAAGCTTGATCGAATGTGTCGCGAATGAAAGAAATTTATCATCTCACATAAAGGTTATATTTGTTAGATTCATGTAAAGTACTTCATATATTGAGTTCGTCGTACATCGTAGTTTAAGAGTTCCGTATGAACCTTAATTGGATTAGTGTCGATATATGAAGGCCTATAGGGTCACACTATGTCGATTGTCTCTTTGATCTAAGAGTGTATTGAGAAAATATTAAATATTCGATTTGGAATCGAGATATTTAAATTGATAATAACTATGATATAATTTATATTAGATGGAAATTATTTAATTAAATCAAACTTGAATTTTGAATTTAATGTGCTGAATATATATGTTAAACGAAAAACAGGAAACATCGTTTGACGTAAGGTGTCATGTGCCGAAGAAGGCGCCTCAATGACCGGCCCACTGCACCTCGATTTTGGGCCAGGCTTGGAGCCCAACCCTAATTCATTTTGTGACCTAATAATCACTATGTATACAACACTAATATCTAGTTATTGATTAACTAAGAATACCAATCCTAAAACTAATTGTAGACTTAGAGTTTAGGATGAAACTCTCTCAAACCTCTGCCAAGATTTCCTAGCTTTCTTGACAAAGGAATACACCATAGCATAGTGCCTGCAGTCGAAGGGATAGTCACGTGTACTCCCTAAGTAAAGACTCCAGATAATACAACCTGTAAGTGTTCATGTTTTATGTTACAGGTTTTGATTGTCATATAACCATACCAGAAGAAATTGTTGGGTAAGTGGAACAAAATTTTAAAACTTCCGTTGTGCCTACTTATGTGTTTTGAACCCAACAAAACCCTACATCATTCACTCATCCTGTTAACAGTTTAGGATAGCAACTGACTTGTGGATGTGAGATTTTGCAAGTCTTGTGCAGCATATAAGACCACAAGGAAATCCATAAGCAACTAAATCAATTGGACTGTCCCCTATTAAAAGACATACCAAATCAGTGAAAGCAGGATCTTATGATCTAAGTCTTACAGCCAGTTCAATGGCAAGTAACCAAGCAGGGAAACCCCCAGAATCCCACTCTGCAACAAGAAGTAAAAATCATTCTGGCATAAAGCACATCATAAACATTTCAAAATATTTCCAGATAAGCTTATGCAGCAAAACAGTGAGATTCAATAATTTCCTACCTTATTAATATAAGTACATATGGACAATGTTATTGAAGTTTATACATGACAACCTGCACACATTTGATTAGGAAGTTTAGTAGAGATAATTGTATTGTAGTAGCTAATAAACAAGAAAGACACTTTGTAATAGCTAATAGAGATCTAGGATTAATTTTTTCCTTTTTTTTCTTCATCCAGCTTTGGTATTTTTCCATTTGTAAAGGTGCACTACAGAATATTGCTACTTGGTTCTAGATACTTGCTAACTTTGAGTCGTGTATAGCTATAATCACAATATATGTTGGACTTCTCTGCACCATAATTTTTATGCTTTTTCCTGGGAGTAAAGAATTTGCACGAAAGTGTAAAGAAACAACTACTGGTTTAATTAGAAGGCAAATAAACTTGCAAGCTCTCAGTCATTAGCCATGCACACAGCTCACTGTTTTATTAGCTCTGTTCTAAGATTCTTTAACTCTTTTTTTTCCTTTATTATTTTGTCAGAGTACAAATAGCCATTACTATTGAAATAGAGGTTGTTTCCGTTACCATCTACCTGCCAACCAGCCAGTGAAGCATGATTAGTTATTTATATGCATTAAGGATGTATTAATGCAAGATTACTTCTACTAATGAAACTAGCTAGAAGAGAAAATATTTTCACCCATTTCTGTTGCGCATAGGTCGGCTGAAAATTGTCTTTGCAGTGCTTCTCTGTCAAATAAAATTCGTCTTCACGAGCCTCTATTGTCCACTAATTACTGAAACTACAGTCCTGGTCCTGCACTTTCAAAATTTCTCAATAACGCAGTATCACATTCCAACTATGTTGCTCGGACTCTCCAAAAACTATGCCGCACCCATGTCGGATCCTACAGAAATGCACTACTTTTGGAGGATCTGACATTGCACCCGGTGATATTTTTGAAGAGTCCGAGCAACATAGCATTCCAATGAGACACGATTAGATCACCAACTCCAATCATCCAACAAAACTTCCTCCGCCTTATCCTACAACCTCATCAATACACAAAGAAAAATATATAAATGTAACATTTCAGCAGGAATTCAAGTAAGGAAAATAACGTAACATGGACCAAAGCCAAGCATACAGAGAAAGAGATCCAAATATATGCAGGTTTGAGGAAGTTTATTTGTTGTACCTGAAAGAAGACTAGAAAGTTATGATTTAAAGAAGTTCCCTTCCATTTTAGGTTTCTGAAACATTAAAAGTAACTTATATAAATTTCATTCTGTTGGAAATTAGCCTTTGGCGGGGAGATGCGTCCACCAATCTTTGATGAATTAAACACTAGTGTTCCGTATGTTGGAGACCTTGTCTCTTTACACATGCATGATCTACGAAGTGAGTAGATGACCGTAGGGCCAAGAATCGTCTAATTTCGTTGAGAAATGAAAGAGATATTGGTCCACGAAGTAAGGTGTTTGAGACATGGAAATGTGGTGTGGGACAAATCTACCACATCGGTGGGAATAGGAAGAATTGTTCTCTATATAAGTCTCTAATTGGTAAAGGGTTTGGGACCCCAAGGGGCATCCCATGTGTTTAAAGGAGGAAAGACCTAGATGTGCTTGGGTTCAAGGCTAAGCCCACACGCGCGCCGCCCGCCCGTCCCGTTCCGGTTCCGAGTCCACGGGCTGTGGGCCTTTCTGATATTATCTTTTTGGACCAGAGAACTCTGCCAGATGTACAGTTTGATCCATGAAGTTTCAGATGTACCATTATTTGGCTGATTAATTCCTCCATTAACAGCTCATTACTTGGGCAGTGAGCAGCCTCTTTCAATGGCCTTAATAGCCATTACTTGGCTGTTTTAATGGCCTCCTTTAAGGGCCATTACAGCCTTGTTTGTGGCTGTTGGACAGCCCCTCTTCTTGCTATATATTGAGCTTCATTTGGCTCAAAATATGAAAAAGAAACAGGCCAGAAAATACACGAAAAAGACAGCACAAAACCGCTGAAAAACAGGCAGAAAACAGCACTGGAAACACAGCAAAATAGACAGAAACAGTGACCAAAATCGCTGGAAAAACAGTGAAGAAAAGTGGCTGAAAATCAGTCAAAAACAGTGACCAAACCCTCACGTATACACAAGATATACACTATAGAGACACACTATATACACAGAGACAAAAGAGAAGAGTATTGAGAAACTCTTCCTTCCTATTCCATATCTTCAGCAAGTCGAGTCATATTTGTTTTCTTCGACAGGCTCAACCTATTGGTTGTGTAGTGTTGAGATTATAGTGTTGTTTTATCTTGGGAGACTATTGTCCGCTAACGTAAAAGCATATATACGGGGCAATCTTGTCTTAAGGATAGAGGGCTATCCTCGACTCAACACACAACATTGTAACCATCCAGATTTAGTTGGTTCTTGATTTCAGGATATCAACATTCAAGACACAACAAACTTGCGGCAGTTCTCAACATTGGCTTTGCAAGGTGATCATGATTCAAGACACAACACACATGCGGCAGTTTGAAGATTGACCATTTATTTATTCTTTCGAACATTTGTAATAGTTATTACTTCCCGTACTGCTCTATAAAGTACATAGAAATACCAACACATTCAACATTAGGGTCATTCTCTCTTTCTCAAAAGAAAAGGAATCAGTATATTTAGCATGTCACATTACTATCCAATATAATAAGACTATAGAACTAGAGCAATAAAGAATATAAATCGAGTGTTACATACGCTCCAAATGGATATATTGTAGAATATTACCTTTTCCAAAGTTTGAAATCCTAGTGGTCTATATACTCGTTATCAACTACTCTCTCTACAACAACTGCTATTAGGGTCCATCTTAAGGAATTTGCTTGCTAGAAAGAAAAAAAAAATTGATTCTAACTTTCCAAAGAAAAAATTAAACGAATCGCGAACCCTAAAATGATAAACTGCAACAGATGAACATGAGAGACACAGAAAACCAGCAAGTTTGGGGACAAACGAGGTAGTTGGTAGGAAGGTCAGAAAGTGAAAAAAAAAACTACCTCTCGGAAGATACTTGGACTGCGTCGGCCAAATCCAAAATTTGATTGCCAAAACCAAAAGGCTAGCGTCCAAATTTTGAACGAGTCTAATGGGTACAAGGTACACCCAATTGGTTGGAGCTATGTTCAATACATTGTTGCTACAAGTAGAGGTATCAAACTTAACGCATGAAATGATAGATCTGCCAATACATTTATGTTTTCGTTGGATTATTGACCCGCTCATTTGTTAGTTCAACTCATTTAAGCTCAATCCATTTCAACTCATATCAATCCATTAAAACTTAGATTGACATGTAGCTCAAATTGATACATGAGAAATCTATCAAAATATATTTTTAATTTTTTTTATTTGATATGTTATATATTGTCATAATAAAGAAAGATAATAATTTATTAGGTATTAAAAATTTATAAAAAAATAAATAAGACAATTAAAACTTTGTAAAAATTGGGCGGATTAGGTTTTGACCCACTTTTTAGCTCATTTCAACCCAATCTATTAGCAGCTCATGCAACATTTGGGCAGGTCAGTAACATGCTCATTTATTAACTCAACTCATTTTGATCCGTTCAAATTTAACTCAATCCGCTCATTTGACACCCTACTATAAACCTCACGAGACAGCAACGGAGAAAGCTATTAGAAGAAGCAGATGTGCCTTTTTGAAGGGCATAATACAGTTATTAATTGATGCAGATTTTAGGGAGGATGGGCGAACCCTAGCCCTTTCAAAATGGGGGAAACTTAAGAACCGATGCGTTTATTTCAAGGAGGGAGAAAATTTTCACTTAAAGTTATAATGGAGGGAAATTTTTTGAGCAAAAATTTTATTGAAGCACGCGTATGAAATGTTGCCTTTTGAAATACAAAAATACTACACTTCAAAAGCGTTGCGATATAAATAAGTAAGTGTTGCTAATTATTTTATGATTCGGCAATACCTAAAAAACGTTATCTTTTCATTTAACAAGAATGATTGACAAGCATTGCTTAAAATTTGTGGCCAAAAGCTATCACCAAAGGACACCCCTTAAAAGTGTGCCCATAGAAGCATTTGGCAACACATTTCAAGCGTTGTCTAAATTTAGTGTGGCCTTAGGGTAAATTTGTTGTAGTAGCGGCTGCGCGAAATATGGAATTGCACTAGATGACGACTCTGAAAATTCATATATGGTTTGAAACAAGCTCCACGATGCTGGTTTGCGAAATTGTCTAGTGCATTGATGAAATATGGATTCGAACAGTCATACTCGGATTATTCTCTCTTCACGATGCACCGGGGAGGTATGAAACTTAACGTCTTAGTTTATATGGATGACTTGATTATTTAATGACCATAGTGTTGTTGGGTGATTCAAAGAATATCTCCGCATAGGCGTTCACATGAAGGATTTGGCCCTCTGAAGTATTTTCTAGGGGTTGAAATTGCACGTGGACCAATCGAATTATTTCTCTGTCAACAGATATATGCCTTGGATATAATTTTGAGTCCGGGTTATTAGAAGCTAAACCAATCAATACTCTCATGGAACAGAATCACAATTTGACATTGGTCGAAGGAGCGAATTTGGGAGATTCGAAATCATACCAACGTCTGATTGATAGATTGATATACTTCAGTTTTACGTAACCTGAGTTTTCATATTGTGTGCATGTTCTATCCTAATTCATGCAACAACCGAAGGAAGCACACTGGAATACAACTCTTCGTGTGGTGCGTTACTTGAAAAAGAAGCCAGGACAAGGCATTATACTGAGGAAATATTGTGATCTCCAATTGTACGGATAGTGTGATTCGAACTGGGTCGGATTTCTTTTGACTCAAAAATACTTACCGATTGATTTATCTCTCTCGGGCATTCACTCGTATCATGAAAAATCAAGAAGCAACACATTGTCTCTCGCTCGTCAGGGGAGGCGGAATACCGATCCGTGGCAATGACAATCTGTGAATGAAAATGGTTAAAGGAGATTTTGAATAGTTTGAGCGTTGAACATAAATCTCCGGTGAGAATATACTGTGATAGTCAAGCGACATTGTATATTGCATGAAATCTTGTGTTTCACGAACGGACCAAACATAATGAGGTTGTATGTCATAATGTCCGGGACGCGCTCCAATCTGGTATAATATTTCCTAGTCATATGTCAACTAATGAGCAATTGGCCAATGTTTTTACAAAGGCTTTAGGCAAATCACAGCATGAATATCTACTTGACAAGTAGGGCATTCGTGATCCTCATGCTCCAATTTGATGGAGGGTATTGAGACCGAATGTGATCGGATTAGTTTGTCCAGTCACGTTAGTGGACCCTATTCTAGTCTAATCGTAATAGTTTTAGTCTATATATGGTACAATTTTAATTAAGGTAAAATAGGTTTTGGAGTCCTATTAGAATAGAGTTACCTTATTAGACTTGGTTAAGGAGGTGGTGTATATAAGGAGGTCATTATGATGAATGAACGGTAGAAAAAATTCTCACGTTATTCTTGTCTCTCAGATTAACCTCTGTGGTACCCAAATTTGCATGTTGGTACTCATAATATCTGACATCAAGAAGAGAAATGCGACAATGACTTGTTGGACCTTTCTTCCATGATATGTCAACGTAATCTTAATAACACCAAAATAGATATGGGTGAAACCATAATTTTTCCACTGTCTAGAAAAATCCTCTGAAATTTGTAAACTGATAAATTATTCCTCTTGAGTTGCAAGAATATGGTGTTGGTCGAGCTTTGAGGCAGCGACACACTCTTTAACTCATTTAGGTTTTTGTTGGACCATTGAATGATTTTTTTACCACGGGAAACATGTCTTTTTGGCAAAATCAGAAGATAGATTTATGAGGAATAGTTCGGTTGGAGATACTTTATTTTTATCGGGTAGAATATCTACTTTTATAGGTAATCATATTTACATGAAAGAGTTTAATAAAGAGTAGGATACATATTCATTTTTTCAAGGGATGTACAAGGGTTGGACGAGGATGAAAATGACTCAGACATATTTTATTAAACTGCTCTTCTCTCTGAAAAGATGGACAGGCTCTGATACCATAAGGTTTAAAGAGCGGGCAAATAGCAAGCAGGATAGCAATGCCAAAAGCGCAATAGTTTTCCTACAGAGAGGATTGGACTTCAACATCTTGAAGGACGATTTGCCACAAACCTGGCTTCAACATCCATAAGGACGGCTTACCGAGCTAGTCGAACAATAAATTTAATCATAGATGTAAAAGTTTTTCCTACAATTGGACGGGCTTAAACATCCCTAAGGATGGCTTGCCAAGCTACTCAACTCGGAAAAACTTCTACACTACAACAAATTTAGTTGTTATAACTCGGAAAACTTTTGTATTTGTAGCAAGTTAACTTGCTCAATATTTTCTAACCCTATACTAAATTAAGGATCAGCCTTTTCATGCATTTTGAGGAGAAGAACAAGAGAAAAAATTAGAAAGTACTCATTTATTTGATATAGCAATGTTTACAAGATGATTACTCGATGATCTTTCAAATACTATATAGCCTCCTTTATATAGGAGTTGAAAGACTAGTACAATACAAACATGTATTAAATGGCAAACTTATCATACAAATGAGTCTCTTAAATATGTGGAGGATCCTAATAAATAAGAAATACATAAGCCTAAGCATGACGAAGCATGTGCAACCTTGAAAGCATGTGAAAGTAGAAATATATATATGGAAAAGCATGTGACGCCATTGAGTAGGATGTGCAAGTGGAGTAGACTTTTATCTTCTTTTAGGTAGCATGTGTAAGTTTGTCGAAAGCATATGGTAGTATGTGGTGAGCATGTGAAAGTAAGGTAGGGAATATAAAATTATAGAAACATTTATTTGGCATGGGTAGTAAACTTTTATGGGTGATTTTTTTAGGTAAGTGGTGAAAATATTGCATATGTCATTAAGCATCATCTGATGGGATAATGTTTGATGGTGTTGATAGCGGCCTTATGTATCATTCATCTATCCACCATTCGGTGTCATGCTTTTTCTTGAAACTTTCTTTGTTTTCTAGGTTTTTTTTAACAACCTTGTGTAGTAATATTTTCTGTTAGATGGTCCCGCTATATTGTGCTCCATTTTTTGTTAATTTTGAGATAGAATATTTAATCTTATCCTTGTGATAGCCTGAGTGACTTAATCCCTGATGACTTCATACGGTTCTTAGTACTCTTTTGTTGCTTGTCGGACTTTTTTTTAGTGGGATGATTATCAGTGTAATTCCAACGCGCCTACTCCTTTGATCATATCTCCATTGGAATGCACTTATTTTGCTGGAAAATAATTCTCTATGCTTCGATGTATTCATCTTCTAAGGACAAGATGGAGACGGAAAATTTCCACTATAATGAAATATACGGCTGCCTATGGACCTTTCCGTCAATATTCTTTACCGGCCGACGTAACATAAATATTTTTGCTGCGTAGGAATATCAAAATTATTGAACTCAATATCTTCGTGGTTTAAATTATTGTAAAAAAATTCTGAGAGCAGGTTCAATCTTGTCAAAATCTCAGAACATATCGCATTTGAGTTCCATAAAGACATAATACTGGAGATACAAGTACCAGAAAAATCATAATAGCTCTTGTGAAAAATTATTGGCCAGTGGTATGAATACATGACAGAATGGATATTCTGAATTGACTCCAAACGTCTTAAGGATGGATCATCCATATTGCATGAAAACTTGAAGCTCATAGAAAGTCCTCCTTTCAATAAGGATGGATAGACCAAACGGGTCCACGAACTGGCTGAATAATTCTAGTGGATGATTTGCTATCCTAGATGAACTGACTCATGGTGAGCTTGCAAGCATGAAAATTTGACTAGTTGGCTTTTTCTTTTGCTTGCACTGACAAAAATCTCTTTGAAAATTCATCTGATCTAGATAGAAAATCTGGTAGAATATTATCCTCTCCCTTGAGGTGCTTCACTTGGAATTTATAAGGGGAGAACCACTATGCCCATATGAGAATATGTGGATTTAAAATAATTTTTAAATTTATCTAGATCATTTTTGGAAAAACCTTCATATCCATTTCTATTAGAAATTCTGTGTGAATTAAAAAAATTGAACTTTTTAATTCTGTTTTTCACGACAAGAATTTCTTTGAATGTGGAATGATAGTGTTGCTCAACATCTTTGAACCTTCCACTGGCATACTCACATATCTTCTGCTGGCCTTTTTTCAAAAAGTATTGCGCTCCAATATTCGTTGCTGGCATCAGTCTGCAATATTTTTCTTCCGTCTGAGGGGATATGGAGTGCTTTGACTTTTTTGGATATTTTTTTTTTTTGAACTGCTTCATCTTGTTCCTTCTCCCAAATTTGAGTATTTTTCTTCAGCATTTTTGTAAGTGGAGAAATGTATGTAGAGATATTCGGGATAAAATATCTAACATAATTAATCATACCTAAAAATTACTGGAGCTGCTTTGTTGTGAAGTTGATGTCTGGAGACTTGAGTAATTCCTGACAAATGTATGGCCCCGGGCTGTATGCTCCATGGACAAAATGCATTCCCAGAAAATCAATCTCTTTTTTCACAAGAATCATTTTTTTTGCTGAGAGCATGGTTTTATTTTCACTTACTAGATCATGAAACTGATAGAGCAAGTTGAGGTGCTCTTCCATAGTATCACTAAATAGTAATATGTCATCAAACTAGTGATGTGTGAAGGATGGGTTGAAATATTTTTTTCATGGCCTTTTGGAGCAGAGAGGGTGCAGTTTTTAACCCAAAATGGCATGACTTTCCATTGAAAGTGGTCATCGGGCATGCAAAAGCCTGTTTTTTGCTCTTTTTTCAGGGTGTATTCCCAATTGCTAAAATCTAAATTTAAGATCAAACTTGAAAAAGTATTTAGCTTTGGCTAAGTGTGAGAAAAGAGTAAGTTTATTTGGGATATGAAATTTGTCATCTTGGAGGAAATGGTTAAAAGGTTGATCGTTTATGACTAATTTGAGTTTACATCTTGTTTGTTCAACCCGTTTGTTGACATAGAATGCATCACATGCCCATTGCGAATCAGATGGCTCGATTAGTACAAACTTCAAGAGTTCCTCACATTTCTTTTTCGCATGCTGAGATGTTCCGGATTCATGCCTGAGTGACTTGCCTTTGTTGGATTAATGCTTTCATTTTTCTTCAAAGGGAGCTTAATGAAAAACTCATCATTTAGCCATAAAGAATTTTTTCTTTTTCTCATAAAATCCTTGTGAGATTCTGCACATGAATACGCTACCAGCTGCTGTTCGATCTCCTTAATCTGCTCGTCATATGTTAACTGAAATAACCGTGAAACTTCTAAGTATGGCTTGAATTATTTTTTGAATGTTATTTCATGACCTCTGATATGGAGTTAATCTTTGAGTTGCCTAAAGGTATCAAATCCAACACTGAGGTTTTTTCTTGGGACATTTGAATCGATCAACTTAGCTCTAAACTTCAATTCTGGAAGAATTCAATTGTGATCGGATGCTTTGTAATGACTGTAGTGGTCAGAATTTCATTTGATGCAGTGTTGAAATCTTTAAAATGTGGAATTCATTGATCCTCAGGAAGGATTGGGTTCATCAATGAACATGCTGCTCCGGTGTCTAAGAAAGCAATAACTTGAATTGATTTATCCCACTTGGATGGATAAACTTTAAATTGGACTTGAGGGATAACCATGATGCTATTGATTTCTTCTTGAGCCTTTACTTCTGCTTCTAAAATCAGGTAATGGTCATCTCCATATTTTTCGTATACATCCATGGAGAAAAAAGTTTTCTCTGTGGATTCGTCTTCCAATGAGAGAATAGATTCAAGATCATCATCTTCATTAAGATGGAAACTAACATATGAGTTGTAAGAGTAAAACATATAAATATATGATTGTAAATATAGCTATTATAATATATTAATTTAAAATCATTGTAACAATACATAAATTTTAAATCCTAAATTCCTCTCTGGAATCTAAATATGAGGGTCAATTATTTGACTACGTGGAACACTAGTTCTATCTCCTTATTAGGCCATGACTTGTAACATGGAATATGCAATACTCTAATTCTTATATCCCAGTAGTAAGTACTAATTCACTACCAAGGCTTATAGTGTAGTAGTATCAATGAGAGTCTTCCCAATCACCCTAAGTAAGGATATATTAAAAACAGAATTGGTTTCAACTGTAAAGAGAAAAGTGAGTCATAGAACGAAAGTCGAGTCCGTCACATTGGTTTAATTCAAGAATATAGTTCCAAGATTGGAAATGTCGGTCCAAAAGTTTGTCATTTCTTCGTTTCTCGTAGAATGCAGGTTTATCCCAAACTACTCATCATCCAACCCCCTCACACACATATTTATCTTTGTTGATAAAATAGGTAATCAACCCTCTTAGACCCATATTTAATATGGGCGGATTGAGCTGTATAATAAAAAAAAGTTGATAGGGAAAGAGTAATATATACACTTTGTTGAAGCCTCAAATAAAGGAGAAGGATGACAATCAACTATCATACGTAACCATTCCAACATTTGTGATTTTGCAATAGAATGCAACATGAGAAACGCCGTCTCTTGATATTAACACATGAGCAAGCACTTCCCAAGGAAAACAGTTCCAGATACTCTTTAAACTACGGTAAACATCGGAATCTTCAAAGCTCTTGAAGGCACAACAAACAACATGAATTCGTCTAACATGGCTGCAAATTACTGGAAGAAGAAAAGAATAACTGATTCACTAAGTCCATTTTATTGTCTTGTCAAAATCAAATCCTATTATACTGCAATAGCAACCGAGTTTTGAGCACATTACACACCAAAAATTCAAAGGCAAAAGAATCTCTCATCTCAAGGTTTATTAGGAGAGAAAAAAAATACAATCTAGAGTTCTATTAAGATCGGAAACAGCCTCTCTACCCCACAAAGGTAGGGGTAAGGTCTGCGTACAACGCACCCTCCCCAGACCCCACTTGTGGAATTACACTGAGTTATTGTTGTTGTATCTAGAATTTTATTAAGGAAATATGTTCTAGTTTGCTCTGGGAGTTGCCCACTCCACGCGAAGAATTAGATTGTCATATCCATAGCCATTAAGCTTGTTGATGGCCCTCTGAGCATCCTCCTTGTTTACAAAATTAACAAATCCAAAACCTCTGCTGTCACCAGTCTTCTGGTCTATAGCTACATAGACCCGACTTACTGAGCCAAAAGGCCTGAAAAGCTCAAGCAGGTCAGGTTCTCGAGTGTCTTCTGAGAGATTAGTGACGCGAACAGAGTTCTCTTCATTCCTGCGTCTCATTTCTGTTCCAGCAGGTCTCTCTGCACCTGCTCGCATGCTTGGTGGAACATAAGCTCCCTTCACGGCCCCACCGGGCATAGTTGTATCTGTCACTGGGGGTTTGTCAACAAAACCTTCAGCTGGTTGAGCAAGATCCTTGAAAGGGCACTTAGATGTCCAGTGATCACCCTTCTTGCCACAAGTTCTACACACCATTAGAACAGCACCTCCTTTAACAAGCTGAGCCATTGAGTCTCCTGCTGCCTTGAATTCATCAGCTTTAGAGCCTGTAGGCAGCACAAGAATTTATAGTAGTTAGCACATTCTGTGTTTCGTTAAAGAGCAACATTCTATCTGCAAGACAACACAAAAAACACACTTATGCAACACACACACAAACGTGCGGTACCCCTAAATTAAATTTAATAATTCAGTCTTTTATCTTCTTATATTTTTCCATTCAATAATAGAAGGGGAACACAAAGTGAAGCTTGTTTAGGCAGAGAAACCAATGATTAGTTTTGTTCAGCTGATTTAGCTTGTACTTAAAATTAACTAGAGCAGTACTCTCCACATTTTCTCTTTCAGGAGAAATGAAGGTCCGTCAACACAGTGAAGTCACTGTTGAGATATTTTAGCAACTTCAAAAAGCTTTTCACAAGTGTTAATTCCTGTCTCATCGTCTCGGATGCCCTTTTCTTTTGGAGGATGGAGCTTTAAATGCATAAAAGTCTCTTGTGCTTCATATTGTAACATTTAACCTCATTCACCTGCAGCAATATAATACATAACCACTAACTAAACAGACAACAATGAGACCATTAGTTCGTATTCCATATTAATGGCAAGTGAGTAGCCCCTAGGGGTTTGGTCTAGTGGTGAGAGTGCAGCTTGTGATGTGTGATTAGGTACACGTCACAGGTTCAACCCAGCTACAGACAAAAGCCTGGTATTTAAGTGGAAAAGAGTAGAGGGGCAGGCTCATCATCCGTCGAGTTTCGAAACGTGCTTCGTTAGCTCTCCAAAATTTCTCGGTTATCAAGTATATATATATAAACATATAATGGTGCACGTATCAAAGCTCGGAGATGATCCCCCCCCCCCCCCCTCAACTTAAATAGCACGCTTTTGTCTGTGGCAGGATTTCAGCCCGTGACTGCACCCCATAATAAAGCTCTGGACAAGAAATATATTAATAATTAGAATTAGACAAAGATAATATTTTACAATCATTAAGTTTAGATTAGTTTTTGGAAATGTGAGCAGGCTTAAATCTTAATGACTTGGAAAAGGACTAGTAACAAGAATAGGATTAAAATATGATGCCCTGATGTTGCTACGTATTCGCTGGACGAAAATGGAGAATGTAGATTGCTAGGTATTTCAGAGTATTAGGTGAAACAATTGGGCGAGGTGAACATATCGTGATGCTTGGGGAGCGACGGGTAGTGTCTTAGCATGTGGAATAGTCAATCATTTAACTTGATGGATGATTGATCCTGGGTAGCTCGGGCAAAGCGGAACACATTATAGATTGATCCTGAGCGGTGGGGTAGTGTTTTATATCATTGTTTATCTCATGATGCATGTTTCTTAAATACCTGTCCTGCTTTTTGGGGAAACGTTCTATAATATATACTAGGTATGTGGAGCTTAGGACTTTCCGGCCACAACACAAGTGTGGCTCAGGACGAGCAGTGTAGATAGGACAGCTTCACTTAAACAGTTGACTTTTGCTGAGACTCCACTATGCTTTTGTGGAGGATAGATAGAAATATTCTTTTAGTCTCTAGGGTCTGTCTTGACTATTTCATTCCATGTCATAGAGGTTCTATAAACGTTAATCTCAGGTTGTACTTATGGTTACTCATATGGCATGCGTGAACGAAATCTGGTTTACCTTTATGTATTTTCATTTATGTATGGAAAGTGTTGATTCAAAGGTTATGTTTCCATGTATCATTTTCAAATGAAAATGGATATAGTAAAATGACTTCTGCATTTACTTTGGGTCATACGGTTGGGTCTTATCATATTTGTTTGGTGTGGTTGAGTATTGGGTGCTCTATCACGTGGTTTTTTGAGGCGTGACAGTAGGGGTGGGCGGCATAGATATATTGGTTGGTGGATAAGGGTATTAAGGTGAGGTTTTTGAAGGATGTATGGTGTTTGAAGGAGATTGTCACTAAAGAAAACATATTGACATGCATATGAATTAGTGTATATGGATTAGTGAATGAGAAAGATGCTAAGGTAGTTGATCATTAGAGAAAGGATACTCGAGGTTTACGTCGGATATAACTTTTATAAGGGTTTCAGGGTTTAGATTCGAAATGGAACCGAAAACTAGGGCTGGAGTATTCCGACTCATCAATCAGCATGAGAAGAAGAGGGAGATAAGCAAATAAATATGGAGGAAGATGCACACAAAATAGTTCACATAGTTTGCAATTAAATGTTATATGAGATAGTAGATAAGGAGATAAGCAGGTGTCGAAAAGAGTTTGAAACACCAAGTCTCCTCAGAACGTTGGTCTTGCTTTATGTGTACCGTGGGACGTCATCTTGACGGCAGAAAATTTGAGAAAGAGAAAAAATAATTAAGAGTAGGTGTTGTGCATGCAAAAAATTGATAACGGATACTGACAATCTCTCATAGCATTGCAGGTAAGCTTCACAACTAGGAACCATGTATTCTTATTGTTTGACATAACACAGATATTATCAAGAACAGTGGAGGAAGCATCCACGAGCTCGAGATACAAAGGGCCGGCAATTGAAGGAGGTAGTTTAGAAAACATCACCATTATGTCTTTTTGGTGCTTAAGGAATGAAATAAATATACGTAATATTGTTTTTAAAATAATGAGAATGATGTCGAAAACAATATAAGGTTCTTTTATTTCACTTGTATCTTTGGTTCAAAGGGAAAATATGTGTTGCATAAAGAGTTAGAAAACCTACTAGTTAGCAGTCTCTAGATGACTCAGGTTGATTCATCACACAGCTTAAACATGCTTTTGACACAGATTTGGTGTTTCACTATGAAAATTTGAGTTATCAAAAGAAAAAAAGTGTAATGATAATTCCAACAGAAAATACAAGATACATCGAGCACAATTGTCTTCTGAAAAGAATAGCAAAACAAGCAGTTTATGTTGTGAAAACTACACTACGCAAAATCTACATTTGACAGAACAGATTGCCATGTCACAGCAGACAATAAAACTAAGAACTTCATACATTTGAGGAAGTGGTTAACATGAGCTCCACACAGTACAGAAAAAATTTCAAGTTACACAGGTACAAAAACTAAACTGGATAAACTACGAGAGCTAACCAATGGTTCAGCCATGTGCTCCAATGTTTAGAAAATAAGTGATGTGCTTAATGGCTAAACCATGCACATAAAAGATTGTATAATAGAACCGCAACCACAAGCTAGTTAACATATACACAGATCTGCATACAATCAGTTCAGAACTTTCCTATATGTTAAGGTCAACTAGTCTACAACAAGGATATGGCAACAAATACTTCGAGAGCTCTAACAATCACTAAGGCTAAACAGAAAAGCTCATAAATAGCTAGAAGAGCAAACACTTCAAACTTAGTTCAGACTAGTTCTCTAGGCTGGGCTAATATAAGCCTGTTAGCAATACAATTCTTCAAATTTTAAAAAGGATTCAAATAACAAAATATACAATATCATAAACAAATCGACGCTGAATCTTTGACTGTCTTAGAAAAAAACGTCGATCTAACCTCTTAACTAATATAGTCTATATAGGGCAGCCCGGTGCACTAAGCTTCCGCTATGCGCGGGGTCCGGGGAAGGGCCGGACCACAAGGGTCTATTGTACGCAGCATTACCTTGCATGTAATTATGAAAAAACAAAATCAGGTTGGTATTTTACATGTACAAAATAACTGACTATACTTATGAAAGTTAATAAGCGTATTGCAAAACTTAAAATGATTAAACATATCAAAATATTGAAAAATCAGGCTTTTCATTATTCTAATGGGTAAAAATGGAGTACAAATTATACTTAAATGACAAAATGGAATTCTATATTTCAAAATCTTGATTAACAAAATATTAGAATTCATGAATTAACAAATTCAGGCTTTACATTTATATTAAGCTATGTTTAACTACAGAAACTTAATACTAGCTTCATCTAATGTATCCATAGATAAACTCCAACACGCAAAGAAAAAACATTTGGATCTTAATCCAACTTATGCAATAACAGTATTTACATGGACCATAAAAGTCACATCTTTGAATATATACCAAACCAAATATCCACAGTTGCACAAGTACTCTACTTGTTTGGATGGTTGTTATCTATTGTATTGTATTGTGTTATTAGTTTAAATACAACGTTTATTTTGATTGTTACTTAAATTTTATTGTATTGTATCGTTAAATCCATCATTAAGTAACGACGAAAAGTCTCATTTAGTGTAACGATCGATTTGGTGTGATCGCGTCGTTACCTTATTTCTTTTCTCATTTTGTCTTTACTTCTTATCTAATAATCCTATTTTGATCTTTTAACCTATATATTTTTATAGTAACTCTACCCCGTATCCTACTTTTCTCGTAGATTTATTCTTCAAACTGATGATGTGTGATATAGTAAGTATAGGGAAAAATATGTAAACACAAGTGGACGTATCAAGAGATGACATGTGACGATGGTGACAAGTCAGACTCGAGTCAGCAAGCGAGGGGCTCCGGAGAAGTAATTTGGTAACCCGCTTCCGGGGCCAGAAATTACGAAGGACCTGGATAAGCATGCCAACTCGCCAGTCAAGTGTTATTCAATGTACAGAAACGCTACCCAAGACCCCAAGTTTCCTCTAGCCTTTATTAGGCTTTATTAGCCTTTATGACCTCTTAATTACCTTTTATTGTAGCACTAATAATGACAATTATGGGGCGTGATTCATGGAACTTGCACCCTATAGCTCTAGTATAAATAGAGGTTCGCATACATCATCTACAAGATAATACAACATACTCTTTAACATTTCTCTCGTTTCTCACGCTTTCATATTAGTCACGGAGGCTTTATCAAGAAATAAGCACAAGACTCAGCTAATTGTTTATTTACTTTGACTTAATATTGTTTACTATTTCAGTAATTTATCTAATATTATTGTCAGATCAGTCACTTGAGATACACATGTCATTGAACATGTATACAAATTCAATTGTATTGTTATACGGATAAACATATTATAACCATGGGAAACGATAAAATATACCCAAACTTTGTAATCATCAAAACAATACAATATGATACATCAGACAAGTGAGAAATATATATATATATATATATATATATATATCCAAATTTAATAAGAATGTGACCTTGGGGTCTGGGCCTTTCAATCAAGATCTCTTCAGTGGAAACCATGGTGAGTCTACTTCCAACATCCTCATGGACAGCGTCGCCAAATTTGGGCCAAGCCCGTCGTTCAATAGCCCGTTTGCTAAGACGGGCTTTGGCGAGCTTTCGGACCCGGGTGGTAGTAGTGATCTTAACCTTGTTACCATCGTCATTGAATTTGTACTCAATGATCTTTTTAATACCATGTTCATCAGGTCCAATTATCTGTTTTGGTGGTAAGAGGAAATCAAGGTCCTCTGAGTCATCTTCCTCTAGCTCCCCCCATCTGATCTTGCTTGCTGGTTTTGAATTCGGAGCTAAACCGGGTCGATCCGAACCCATTGTTGGTGTTAGTTTCGAGACTGATCTGTGGAGACAAGGACGAGGTTTAAATTCTTCTTGTTTGTTGGTTACAAGTGTTTAGGAGCAGTGATGCGCAAAATACGTTTTTACTAGCCCCAAAAAGTTCGGAAAGAGTTACTATTTCACCTTCACTTTTATTTTTTGGTTAAATACCTCGGTACCTCCTTAATTTGGATCATTTGCAATTTCCCCCCTATTTTGTGCTGGTCTTCAATTATTGCCCTTCAAAATTGAATATGCACAAGTTATGTAAAGCACTTACACGCCCCTACAGGTCTAAGTTCAATTTTGATTGGTAAAAATTAAAGATCAACCCATTTAAAGGGCAAAAATTAAAGACCAGCCCATTTGAAGGGAAGACAGTGCAAGACACGTCTTATAAGATAGACGTTGAATATTTAAGGTTAAAATCACTTTTCATGTATATATACAGTAGATGTTGAATTCTTTAATTTTTTTTATGTATTTACTTCTCTCATATTTTTAACTCTTACTAAAAAAAATTGGCTCCGCCACTCTTCCTTACTGACCAGAAAATGTGAGCACCCAACCAACAGACCAGTGCGCAACTTTGTGTAAGCAGTGTCACTTTTTTTTTACCTTGTAATTTCTTTCTATTTATTTTTTAATTTATACACTTATGTGGACAGTTACATGTAATTACATCTTTAAGGTGATCAAATAACGTATTTTTTTATTATATATATGTATATCCAATAAAAAAAAATCGATGAAACAGTGTCATATGTAAATCCGCCCATGGCGCAAGCAGCGCCCTTTGGCATGAGGCGGCAAGCAAATAAGCGGCAATAGCTTTGCAGAAGCAGGCGAGTCGCACGTTGGGCGTACGAAGTGCAACAAGGAAGGAACAGCAACAGATGCGAATGCGAGGCGTGTGAAACGCCCCAGTTGAGGTCTTCTTGGTGCGAGGCGCCTAAAGATAACTCCCAAGGCCATGTTTTTTGGCCAAAACAAGCTCAAATTGTTTTTGTTCATGATACATGTTACGATATTTATTTTACTAGCTTTAGTCCATTTTTCAGATGATTATCACAAATTTAGCTTTGCAAATTGTAGTACCAACTTACATAGAATTTTGGGTTTCAATTATCATCATATTTATATCTAGGGTTGTTCAAGAAAAACCGAAAAAACAAACCAAACCGATAACTAAACCTGGAAAAAAATGACATATGTTTGGTTTTTGATTTTTAATTTAAAAAAACGACGATATTTAATTTGGTTTTGATTTAGGGAGAAAATAATCGTAAAAATATCAAACTGAGTTTATATATACATACTTTTTAAATATATATATGTATGTGTATGTGTGTGTTTATTTTTTAAAAAGAAAAATTTACAATATATGTTTTTGTAAATTTACTACTATGTTTTTGTACTCTTGGGCCATTCTTTTTTATTAAACTAGATTGGGCCTTAACAATTCAAAATAAACATTGGCCCTATTACAAACCAAAGCCAAGAATCCGAGGATGGAGGGGTTTCGTCTAACAGTAAAGATTAGTGTGATGCATGTCCTTTTATATTTTATCATGACTTTCAGTTGCAATCATTATTTATGCTGCCTTCATTCAGAAATGGATTTAAGGAGACCCTTTTCTAATATTAGGTTCCGCACATCACAGTTTGAAATTGTAAAACTTTACATAGATTACAAAATATGAATCTCAATCTGATGAGGTACTTGTCCTTTCAAGAAGAGCTATTGTTTACCTACAATGCCATGATTTGCGGGCTTTGTATGGCTGAAAACTTGATGAGGGTAAAATCGACTTTATTGGCTTGGTTTGGTTTAATAATCTGAATAATCGACTTAATTTGTTTGATTTTTTTCTCACATAAAAATCGATCCAAACCGAACCATGAACACCCCTATTTATATCAGCAATTTGATGCTTAAATCAATGAAATATAATAAGAGTCCAATGAATATAAACCAATCAACTGCATCTCAATTTTAAGTTAGTCGACTCCTTTGTGAATCTACTACTACTAATTACTAGAACTATTCATCACGCTAACTATTACTTTATCATAACCTTTTCTTAATTCGGACTTAATTGATTATACTATGCCAAATAGGGTAGAGTATTGAAATATAGTAAGTTGGTTATAGGAAATAGTCAACAAATTCCGAGCAATTGGCCCTTCAACTAAATTGAATTTTGACTAAAATTTAAGTGACCTCCGATCTTGCATTTCTCTTAGTCCTTAATCCAGTCAAGAAGTGTGTATTCCAATTATGAACTAACATTCTTTCAGGTCAAAATTTGTACTTACATAGAAAGCGATTTGCAATCTTATGCTGTTTATTATTTTATGACATAAGAAACTTGTAACAATTCTAGAAAAAAATAAAGAATGATAAATCGTTTTAAAACAATAAAGATAGTAATGAGAATTATATGCCACATATAACGGCATTGCAAAACCCACCAAAAGAGTAGTACCAAACTACTCTATCATTATGAATAAAAAACAGAAAAGGATTAACTAACCATAAGTCTTTTTAAGTACTGAAAAAGGAAGAAAGAAAAGATGTAAATTAAAGGATACAACTTTGGTTAATTGAATTGGAGATATCAGCATTATGTTGGACTGAAGTTTCCTTCAAGTGAAGCAATGTGATAACAAGTACCACATGCAGGAAAATCTATGTGCTGCACAAGGTATGTTGGGAGGATGCTAACCTTGGAGGCAATGTTTTGTGTTCACATATAACGATATAAAAGAACAGCTAGCTAGTATATAACAATATACATACAGATATATCGTTAATACTTACATGCTCTCGATATTTGCATCAAACCAAGCAATTTAACCTTAAACGTATAGTGCGACACATGTTATTTTAACCATGTTAAGTGAGAAATGTACGTATGAAAAACATATGACATGCATTTATTGATTTGATATAAATATTACTCCCTCTATCCATGTTTACTTGTCCAAATTTAACTTGACATACCCATTAAGAAGCAATAAATAAAATGATAATTTTACTGTGTCATCCCTAATTATTATAAGTCGTCAAAATATTGGAAATGAATAATACTTAATAGTTATAAGGGTAAAATACGTATAAAACAGTAAATTATCTCTTAGTTTTTCAAACTGGACAAGTAAAAATGGACACCTATTTTTAATATAGTGAACAAATAAAAGTGGGCGGAAGGAGTAGATGATTTATCCACACACTATCCTTAAATATGGGTAAATTATTCACTATTGAGAAGAATTGGAAGCTAATAAGACTTGTTTATTAATCTCATGGATGAAAAGCAAGGCAGATGAAATATTGGACTAATAATTAACAGTAGCACTTTAAGCTTCTCTATTTGAACAATATAATGATAATTGCACCTCAATTCTAAGTAAATTGTCTCGGTTAAATGAAATGCACTGCACGTATTGCTACATTTAAGCTTGTGCAGGAACAACAACAATAACATTAGTATAATGATAATAAATAGTTCCTCTAATACTAAGGAATGCATTATATTTTTTACCGACTGATAAATTTCTGACAAGACTCCTAGCAAACGCTGGATCGAAAGTAAATGCACTAATATAACTAAAGTTAATCTCAATTAGTTGGTGTGTCTAGATTTTTTCTTCACTTGTTCCCTAATTTTTCTTCCATGGATTCCAAGAAATTATCCATTGTTTGAACAATGTACTAAAGTGTTAAATAACATTTGCAAGCAATATTTGCAGAAGTGATAATAATAACTTCAACTGATTTAGATGAAAAGTGATGACTTTCTCGGCTTTGTTCTATTCATGTGAGCTGTGGTAAACTAAAGGGGCTTGCTTCCGTTGTCATTGTCAATCCCTTGCTTCCGTTGTCATTGCCAATCCCTTGCTTTCGTTGTCCTTGTCAATGTGTGTAATATACGAGTCCACCAAACAGAATAGAGAATCAGGTTTTTTATTATTCTCTTTGATAGAATATTATTATATCATTGTATATCATTTATATTTGGTTAGTTAATATTCTCATTGTAATTAGCAAGATTAGTTACCTAGTTTGTAGCTTTGTCAATAACTATGTATTACTATATTTTATAAACAATAATGAATGAAAAGGCATAGAGCATATTCCTTTATGGTATTAGCAGTCAAACCCTAAATCTAAATTCCTCCCTAGCCGTTGTCGGCCTCCCCCATACCGCCGCCGACCTCTCGGCCTCTCTCTCTCTCTCTCCATCTCTCTACCTTTCTTCCCAATTTTCAATGGTTGAACAACCTAAATTCCATCCTGCTCTTACTATTAATAACATCAAGAACTTCATTCTCATAACCCTTGAGATGGAAAAAGTTTAGTATTCCTCTGGGCGGAATTGTTCATGATCCATTGTCGCATGTACAAAGTCATCGATCACATCATCCCTCCAAAAAACAAACTCACTACCGAGCACATGGAGAAACATGATGGTTTTGATGATGAACTTTGGTCACGATTAGATGTGGTTGTTCTACAATGGATCTATAGCACAATCTCGAATGATCTTTTACATACAATAATTGACACCGATGCTATTACACGACAAACATGAGTACGCTTGGCATATTTCGTGATAACAAGACACAACGTGCCTTGTATTCAGAAAATCAATTTAAGGACATTCAACAAGAGATTTTCCTAATGTGTCGGCCTATTGTCAAGAACTTAAAATGATTATCGGTCAACTCTCCAACGTCGGTGCACCGACCACAAATCAACGGTTGGTCATGCAACTTATTGTGAGTTTAAATGAAAATTATGACGGCGTCGCTACAATCCTCCAACAAAGCACTTTGTTGCCTCCGTTCTACGAGGCTCGTTCGAGACTTATCCTTGAAAAAACCCAGAAACCCAAGCGGACTGTGGCTAATGCTAGCACCGCCAATGTCGGCCTTACCACCGCGGCTCACCTACTGATACAAGGGGCTCCATTTCTGACCCATATCACCGGCAAACCAATGATCCGAAATGAGGTCCACATCCCCGGAATAGCAACAAAGGAAAACATTCTAGCAAAAGTCATGGTGGCCAAGGCAAAAGCAGCAGTAGTGGCGGCAGAGGGCAGCCTCCGTCGATCGGCAGCCACCCACAGCGGCAGCAGCAGTGGCAGCAGCCTCCATCTTGGGCTACGTACCCACCATGGGCAGCGTGGGTCCAGCACGCGTGGGCTGCTCCACCTTGCCCTTACCTGGCGGCCTTCTGGGCCCAACCTCTAGCCTGATAGCCACAGCCCAAAATTATCGCTGCACGTCCATATCAGCCATACAGTGCACAAGTCTCTCCTCCTTCAACCTACGCACCGACGGATATTGAGGCGGTAATGAACACGATGTCTCTCTCATCCTATTTTAATATGAGCAATTTAAATTGTAATATTATTATTGATAGTGGACAAGGCATTCCCATTAGAGGTTATGTACAATCATCCCTCTCCACACCACACCCCCCATTTTCTTTAAAGAATGTCCTCCATGCCCCGAAACTTATCAAAAATCTAATCTTTGTACGTCGTTTCACAATCGACAATAATATTTCCCTTGAATTTGATCATTTTGGTTTTTCTGTGAAGGACCTTCTAAAAGGGATGCGAATAATGAGATGTGATAGCACCAGGAACCTTTATCCTATCACCACCGTCGGCCATCTAGCCTCCTCTCCATCAACCTTTGCAACTATTTCATCTATTTTATGGCATAATAGATTAGGATATCCAAGAGACTATGTTTTACGCTCCCTTAGCAAAAATAAATTTATTGATTGCAAACATATCTCTCCTATTTGTGAATCTTGTGTTTTTGGGAAACATGTCAAGTTGTCATTTTATTCTTCATCCTCTTATACTTTAATGCCATTTGATATCATACACGGTGATTTATAGACTTCTCCTCTTTTAAGCACGGTCGGGCATCGATATTATATGTTGTTTTTGGATGATTATTCCAACTTCATGTGGACTTTTCCTATTGGCAATAACTCTCAAGTCTATTCTATTTTTCATCCTTTAGTGCTTTAATTAAGACACAAGTTGAAGGATTTTGTTCATGTGGGTTTGGGGATTTTGGAGAAGACACGATGGTGGCTGACTTAGGTGTGTTGGAGAGAGAAGATTGAGACATATTTCTACTTTGATTAAAAGAAGATGACAGAGCCTATGTATTTTGTATCTATTTGATTTGAGAAGGAGAGAGAGAGAGAGTAAACTGGTTGTTTTGCTTTTAGAGTTTAGGAGAAATATGAAGAGGAGAGCCTTTGGTGTCATAAGATGAACGAAGGAACCGGTTTTGATTGGTGAAATAAGAAGAGACTAGTCGCTTCTCATAACTTTTTAGCTATGACATGACAATTAAAAGCTCATTTTAGAAGTGGAGGCGGAAAATAAATTAGCAACGAGGCATTCTAAGCAGTTTAAGACACACATAAGTATTGAAGAGACTACTAACCTGAGTCACAAGAACCAGGTTCTTGGACAATTTTTTTTAAAAGTGAAGGCAAACACCCTGAGAAGTGCAATGCTACTTATACATATAATGTCCTGAGATTTCCATACGTGTATACATGTAACAATATAGAACTGAGTTAGATGCTACCAAAAACACTTTTAGCATTGTACTTATTATCTTATCATAGCTAATCATTGAGAGGGCTTGTGAATGGACAACTAGTTAAAGTTGATCAATCTCATCTTCAAGCAGTTTCTTTCACATGACTTCTTGCTCAATGCCCCGGTGACTATGTCTTCTACCTAGTCCTCTATCATGTGTGACTTCATACGAATCAGAACCTTTTCAACACTATCCTTTAGGAGATAATACCTCACATCACTATGCTTGGTTCTCTTGTGTATCACTGGACTTGCCGAATTGAGTGCTTTTGCATTATCATACACCAAAAATACACTATCAGTGGGCATGCCAAAATCATCAAACTATTGTTTGACCCATAGCAATTGATCACATCAAGAGACAACATCTACATATTCAGCTTTTGTAATAGAGGGTCACAAAAATTTGCTTTTTTATATCCCTAAGCAATCAACATTACCCTAGTGAAATATGTTGTTTCATATGAGCTCTTTTCAATACATTAAGAATCCATCATAGGCAGCATATGCATATTCAGAACAAGTCAGGATTATCTCCTGAGGGGTAAAAGAGGACAGGTTCAGAAGTCCTTTGAGATACCTCAAAATTCTTTTTACAACCTTTAACATGAGATTCTTGTGGGCTTGATTGGAATCTTGCACACCACCATCACTAATCACAATATCAAGTCTGCTAGTGGTTGGACAGTCATAGGCTGACGAGAACACCTCTATTCATGGTTTCATTAACAAGAGAATCAGGTTCATCCATGTCTAACCAAGTAGCAAGTATATAGATATGTCAATGGACTCAACATTTTTTTTATCTCAAGCCTCTTTAGCAAATACTCTATGTATTTGTTGACAGACCATGATGCCTTTTGGAATTCTCTTAACCTGGTTCCTATGATAGTTTTGTCACAAGGTCTGGGTACTAGGTGCCATAGTTGGTTCCTCTCAAAGGGATGAAATTTTTCTTGCATCTCTCAGTTTGACTAGTGCTTAAGGGTCTGATGGACCAGATTCCGTAAAGTGTACTATATTAATGTCTTTACCATAGGCCTGATCTTCATGATAAAGAATAGAGGCACTAGGTTCCTACGTGCTTCTTGGCGATTCTGCACTATTATGTTACTTGACTTGACTCATCAGATCAGTCTTTCCATGTGAAATTTTAATAGCCTTATCATGAACCTCTGAAAACTTCACATCTTCAGCTTCATCATTTTGCATGTCTTTGTCACCCAAATTATTTGATTCATCAAAGATCACATGCACATATCAAAGATCACATGCATATTGAGTTCTCTGGTTGAAGACTTTGTAGGCCTTGTTGTGTGAAGAGTATCTAAGAAAAATACCCTCATCACTGTTAATATCAAACATGCCCAAAATCTCCTTGTCATTGTTGAGAATAAAGTATTTGCATCCAAGATCTCTTAGATAAGTCAGCTTAGGTTTTCTCCCATTGAGTAGTTCATAAGGAGTTTTCTTAAGCAATGACCTAATCATGTTCCACTTTCTTTGGCTCGAAAGATAATCTAACATGCTTCCCTTTAACACAAGCATTGCACGCCTCGTGATCCTTGAACTTGGTTTTTGGCAGCCCATGAACCAAGTCATTGACAACCAACTTGCTCAGTAGTGAAAATCTTGCATGCCTCAGCTATCTGTGCCTCGATTCAGCATCATCATCCAGAGTACTGAGGCATGTCTGATCTTATCATTTAAAGAATCAAAGTCAGCCACAAAGATGCTATTGTTTCTTCTTGCTATCAAGACCGCTTCTCCAGATTTGATGTTGGTGACGGTGCATAAAGTCGATAGGAACTTTACTTTATTTCCTCTATCATAGATTATAGAGACACTTAGCAACTTTCTTGCTTTGAGTGAGAGAGAATCTTCTATTTTTTCAGTCATATGCTTTGAGCAGCCATTGTCCATGTACCATTTTTGACTGCCTCCTCTCACTCCAGCATGCAAATAAGGTCATTTATCATATTTAGAAACCCGAATAAGTTTGAGTCCCTTTGCATGATAAAAATGATGAATTAAACTTCCTTTAGTCCATGTAGGCAATCTAGTTTTTCTTTTACTGGGATCGTGTCCCTCAGTTCTGGATTTCTTCTTAATTAAACTCTTATTTTTCTGCACAGACTGAAGTTTGGCTTTGCATGAATCTTTGTAATGGCAGTCTGACCACAACGAGTACACAACCAATTTTCAGTCACAATGAGGATTATAGGAGGTTTGGGCCTTTTGAAACCCAATGCCTTCCTTCCTACTCATTTACTCTTGTACATGGAAGTAATTATATTATAGGATAAAGGTCCTATGAAGTGACTTGTCAAGATCAACTTTTACCCTTTCTAGATCCTCCTGTAGCAGTCTATTCTTTTCTAGCTCAGTAGTGACACTCCTCTTGATTTTCTTAAGCTCGTTTTCAATCTCAAACTGAATCTCAGTAGCTACCTATTTTCCTTTAGAAGGAGTATTCATCCATTTTTTTCATTTGATTTTTCAACAAAGTTTTCTCTAGTTAATTTATCAACATGTTCCTTCAAATCTACAATGCAAACCACCATATCATCCATTTCTTGTTATAAACCCCTAATTTCTTCAATTAGGTCACCCTTCCCATTGATAAGGCTATGATATGTATCAATTAACATATTTGCTAATGATATCAATTTTCTTTGAAAGTAGTTTTTCAAGTTTTTCTGAACATCAAAAAAATTTACCTCGTTTTGATCGTAGTCATCATCAGCCTCATATTTGACCATGAGTGCAAAAATTGACTCATATTCTGAAGGTCCATTATCAACAGCCATCATAGATGCATCATCTTGGTCATCTCCATCAAATTCACTGGATGAGTCTCCCCATGCTGCCAGAGATTGTTTTACCAGATTGTCAGCTTTATCTATCCTTTTGAACTTTTTATCACTAATCAGGTTCTTCTTAGCCTCTTTTTCAGTGTTGTTTTTATAGTAGTTCTTCTTATGAAGAGAAAACTCTCTGATAAAGTGACCGGACTTCCACACTTGTGACAACAGTCGCTTCCTTTGAAGTTTATGCTGGAGCTTCCTTTCTGTGGGACTTCACCATTTCTTTGAACCGTCTTGTGAAATCTTTGAGTAAGATATACCATATCAGGTTCATCACTGTTTGTGTCACTTTTAGCAGCCTTGAGAACTAGAGTCTTCTCTTTTTTTTGTCTCTTTTCTTTCATCATCTTTTTGTCTTTTCAGCTCGTAAGTCTTGAGATTTCCAATAAGCTCATCAATACTCATTGTTTGAAGGTCCTTAGATTCTAAGATAGCATTAATTTTGCTTTCCCAAGAAGTAGGCAGAACACTTAGTAGCTTACAAACCAACTTGTTAGTTTTGATGACTTCACCAAGAGAATGGAGTTCATTGATTATGAAGGTGAACCTGGTATGCATGTCCTGAATGGACTCACCATCGTTCATCTTAAATAGTTCATACTCGGTACTAAGCATGTCTATCTTGGACTGCTTTACTGGACTCGTTCCCTCATGGACAGTTTGTAGAGCCTTCCAGATTTCTTTCACCGTTTGACAAGCTGAAATACGGTTGTATTCATCTGGTCTAATTCCACACACTAGGATTTTCTTTGCCTTGAAGTTTTTCTCCACAAGCTTTCTGTTAGCATCATTATACTCATTTCTTGTTTTTGAAGTTGATGGAAATCCAGCCAGATCTGTGTTTGTTGGACAGATAATATCTCATAACTCAAAATCTTCAACCATGATGAAGTTATGCATCCTTGTCTTCCACCACCCATAATACTTTACATTGAATCTCGATAGACTTGTGGTAGATTTTCCTTCCTCTAGATTTGGTGGAGCAGCAATGAGAGAGATCATTTCTTGGTGTTAACCTTTTAGAAAGACCCTTCTCTGATACCAATTGATATAATATACGAGTCCACCAAACAGAATAGAGAACTAGGTTCTCTACTGTTCTCTTAAGTAAAGACAGAATGTAAATAACACAAGATATTTACGTAAAAAATTCTTTGCTTAAGGGGTAAAAAAACCACGACCTATTAGAATAGAACTTTCAAACTCTACTAAAACTGAGCAATGTATAGATTACAACCTCTTGCAACCTAGGAATCAAACTCTTAATCTCTAGCCCCTTACAATAACTCTATTGTAAGACCTTTACAATACCTCTATTGAAAAGAACACCCAGTAAAACAACTGGGAAAAGTTGGAAATCTGTCTTTCTATGACACTTCTTGAAAGTAGTGTAAGAATACAAATAAAGATAAAAAAAAAAAGACAAAGACTCGACAAACTAAGGACTTAAGACATCTTCAGTACTTGAGATCTGATCCTTGAGTTTGCTGCAGCTTTGTTCTTGAGAAAGTCTTGAGCAACGGCGGCTGACACTTGAGAGGAATACGTTTCTTTAGGTTTTCAAGTGACGAGGTTACACTTGTAACATGTTGTTTATATATGAGAGCATGTCAGAGAGACATTACATCATTTGGCCTAGCATATCTGCAGCTGTGCTGCTGCACTGCTGCCACTCGGTACAGTGCAATAACTTTTACAATTGTAGAGTACGGCAGCTAGGGAACGGATCACATCTGGTCCCTATCTAGTTCCTCGAAGATGTTTGACAATCATCAAAACCTGAAATAGTGTGACTTTTCACAATGATTTTTCAGCATGTGAAAATTTTTGAGTTGCCAAATAAATGTTGGGCCAAAATAGCCCCAAGACACTTTTACATGGTGTGATATTATCCGCTTTGGGCCAAGTCCGCAAGGTTTTCTCAAAAGGCCTCACACTATCAAGAGAATCCTACAGCTTATATGTAGGTTCTTTTTCCTTTCCACTTTCGGTGTGGGACTTTGTTCGCACACCCCAACTATCTCCCCGTCTAACTAAGTTCCACAACCCATCACCATTTTATAGGATTACATAGGCTAATTCGGAGATTAGTTGTGTTTCACCCACATCATGACCACCAAAGTCGGCTGCTACTTTATTGTGTAAGCGTCTTCAATCTCGGGTAACGTATTACACCGGATAAAGGTAGTACAATGACCCACTTGACGATGGGAAAAGACACTCTTAAAGCAACACCCCCACGCCATCACACTCCGCCATCTTCATACTCGTCTCACGAATCATTGGCTCTGATATCATTTGTTGGGCCAAAATAGCTTCAACACACTCTTATATGATGTGATATTGTCTGCTTTGGACCAAGCCCGCACGTTATTTTTTAAAAAGACATAACACCATTAAGAGAATCTTACACCTTATATGTATGTTTTTTTTTCTTTTCACTTCTGATGTGAGACTTTATTTACACACCCCATCAATAAAGCACCGAAACAAACAAAGGTTGCTGAATTTCTTTGGAATGAAGGGGTTGCCACCCATGATAATAATATACACAAAAAGGAAATTTCGCTTTCATCTAAAGTTTTTGTCTTCTTATTCCCTTTATATCTCTAAAATGATTCATCCAATAAGAACATCTATGTTTCCTTTTACATCCATTCTGATGTTTATCAATTTTTTGTTATTTGGTACCTTTGCCAAATCAGGAGAAAAACATTACACATGTTTGAACTTTTTGGTGACTGTCTTTTGAAAATTCGTTTCGGGATAAACTCAGTACATGTAATATAGTAGCTAGGGCATGCGATGGTGTTTGGTCTTCCGTTGTCCTAATTTATGTGATAATCATTCATTTTAAATCAGTCCAAAAAAAAATCTATATTTAATAATAATTTTATTTTAAACATTTCATTTTATCATTAATGACATGATTCATAACCACATATATATTTATGACTTGTTTAAAACACAATAACTTTTTTTTATTCTTGAACTTCGTGATCAGTCAAACTCAATTACATAAATTAGGGATTGGGGGAATATTAGTTATGAGTAGCAAGCAGTGAAAATTACAAGCATTATACGAATATAGAAAATTGTATGGCAAAATGACACACTCCTAAAAGACGTAAGTCGTTTTTCTTTATTTGTCAAAAAAAATCTCTTTAAGAAGGTAACTCAACAATATACTCCAATAACTAAAGTGCGAGATATAATTATATTTTTAAAAAAAAGTTTCTTAGCAAACAAACCTATGAAGTTAGTTTTTAAGAGATGTTTTGCCACAAATCCTACTTTACCCGGCACTAATTGTAAATTCAAAAATTGATAATGCCACTCCAATAATCATTTCAATTCACTAAAGAAAAGTGTAATCTAAATAAAGCGTTTGCTTAAACTTGTGAGGAAAAAAAATTGTCTTCAAGGGCCGATAGAGGGGGTTTGGGCCTACGGGGTCATTGGCACTTATGTCCCTATATTTTGTGTTGGTCTTTAATTTTTGCCTCTCATGCCAATAATTTTCTTGCGAGGTATAAGTTTATATTTTTATATTATAATATCCCACGAGTTATATCCCGCATGACTAGAGATCTTATGCTCCACTAGACATATGCCCGAATGCTGATGAGCAAATATTAAAGACCAACTCATTCAGTGGCGGATCCAGAATTTTCACTCAGGGGGTTCAAAAAAAAATAACAAAAGCTAAACATAAAAAATAATGTTATCCCTAGAAATCGAATTTGGGACGATAGAGATAATTTTGAACACTCGGGACCGCTTGAGCTAATATTTTGCATTTGTTCAAAGTGTTCAAAAATTAATATATGTACATAAACACAGAAAATAAACCCTATAACTTTTTGCCGAGGGTGTTCGAACACCCTTGGCACCCTCTAAATCCGCCCCTGGGCTCATTTGAGCAGCAAAATTAAAGACCAAAAAAATTAAAGAACAATTCGTGCAATTTCTTCATACTACCCGTAACACCCTCGACACCCGTCTAAATCCGCCACTGAGCTCATTTGAGCAATAAAAATTGTTGGGATACAATTGTTGAAGGGCACGGGAAGTAAGTAACTATTACAATATTAGAAATGATAAACAAACTATTATAATAAAATTAGAAATCAAAACCTTAACAAACTGCTTGTGTGATTTGTTGAGTCGAGTGATGGCACTCTGTCTTTAAGACAAGATTGCCTCGTATGTCTCCTTTTACAGTGTTGAGCAATAGTCTCCCAAGATACAACAACAACTTTAACAAGTGAGCAAAGGAAACTCAAGTGTTACACTTGAAGAACTTTGAGTATAGTAACTTCGCTAGAGATGAAGAATATGAACTCTGAAAATCTGTAAATATTTTCTAAGTGTTTAGTATAGTGTTTCAATTGAGCCAAATGTCTCAATTTATAGTGTAAGTAGAAGACCCCTCAACTAGCCAACTAATGGCCTTCAATAGCCATGTAATGGCACTTGATTGAGGGGTTACATTCAGCCAAATAATGGCTGAATTCATGTGCCAAGTAATGGAGAATCAATGCTCCAAAACCAACCCAAATGTCAGATTTTTCCAACTTCTCATCGCAGCTTTTTGCCTCTGAAGTGCCACGGTGCTGTGAATTAGCGTCGCGGTGCCGCGGCTCCAGTAACTGGCCAACCAATTTGTGTCGCGGCGCCGTGGCCCTTCACGGCGATTTCGGACTCGTTTCATTTTACACTTTGTACACCTCTTCCTTCATTTACCAACGTGGAATACTTTGTCATTTGTCCAATAACCTTCCATAATTCTATGTCTCAAACGTATTACATACGTACCAATATCTCTTGCACTAATGAAATTTGTGATACTTGGCACTACGTGTGCACGTGTGTGGAAACGACGTTTCCGACGTGCGGGCCCAATTGTTCGAGTCATAAATTAATGGGATATACTTATTTCCACATTTAGTACATTTCCAACAATTTCCTCTTGAAAGATATTTTGACGCACACACATGGTGCCTTTTCTAGCAATCTTTCAGCGGACCGATGTTGCATCTGAATAGGTAGCATACGCTTTGAACCTTCCATAATTGAATACCATCTGACTTACTGCACGGTGAACGTGATGTCTTGAACCGTCAGTGTTTAATGTAAGCCAAGTCAACGGTACCAACATAACAACTTCATTTACTCAGTTCTTCGTAATGTTTTGTCCGTTGTGGCTGTGGACACTTCTTGAATTCTTAAGTGCATTCATTTGAGGCGGCATGTCCTCGCACTTAAATAGGTGGTCTCCTACAAAGTATCCTGCTATACCCCACTTTACAAGTGTTAGGAACCATTAAAAGTTTCCCCAAACCTAACCTCAACCGGTGAGGACCATTAAAGGTTTTGGAAACTTAACCTTCACCCACAGTGCAGATAGCACTTGTAGTCTATCGCATGAACGGCTTTGGATTTGGTGTTTCTTTACAGAAATCACTATCCGAAGTGCTCATGCTTCCACCGAAGCGATCAATTGAACCTTTACAACTTAGTTTTTCCATTGAACCTAATTCCTAGGATCTCTAGTCAGTAAGGTTGGGTTACCACCGTATTGGTCCTTATACTTTGGGTTTTAAGCCCATTCCCCTAGACATGCAGAATATCTAATCCTTGGGTAAGCCCTTTGTCAGCGGGTCTGCTATGTTATCCTTTGACTTTATGTAATCGATGGATATTATACCAGTGGTGATCAGCTGCCTAACGGTCTTATGCCTCCGTCGAATATGACGAGACTTGTCGTTGTACATAGCATTCCGTACCCTTCCTAGAGCTCACTGGCTGTCATAATGTATCATTACAGAAGGTACGAGTTTGTTCCAACAAAGAACATCCTCTGAGAAGTCATGAACCACTCAGCTTCTTCTCCTACTTTGTCTAAAGCGATAAACTCCGATTCAATCGTGGATCGGGCGATGCAAGTTTGCTTAGAGGATTTTCAAAACACAGCCCCACCACCAATTGTAAATACATACCCACTGGTGGACTTGGTGTTCTCTATATCAGATATCCAGTTTGCATCATTGTACCCCTCTAGTACAGCTGGATATCTCGAATAATGCAACTCGTTAGTTAGCGTGTATTTGAGGTATTGAAGTACCCAATTCAACGCCTTCCAGTGATCATCATTCGGATTATGGGTAAACCTAGCCAACTTGTTGACTACATAAGCAATATCAGGTCGGGTGCAGTTTGCTATGTATATCAAACTACCGATCACTTGTGCATATTGCTCCTGGCATATGGGTGCACCATGATTTTTATCAAGTTTTTGATTTCTATCCATTGGTGACTTTATAGTTGAACTGTCTAACATCTCGAACTTTCTCAAAACATCCTCGATATAGTGAGGCTGAGATAAGACCAGTCCGTCAGACGTCTTAGAGATTTTTATCCATAAGATAACATCTGCGATACCCATATCCTTCATGGCTAAGCATTGTTTCAACATGTTCTTAGTCTCTAGAATTATGTTAGGACTGCTCCATGTGATCAACATGTCGTCTACATACAAGCATATCATAACAAATGAGTCAGATTTACCTTTCATGTAGACACATTTGTCACACTCATTAATGGCGAAACCTTTCGATAGTAGAGTACGATCAAATTTTTCGTGCCATTGCTCCGGGGCTTGTTTCAGCCCGTACAGAGATTTGACAAGCCGACATACTTTCTTCTCTTGCCCTGGAACTACATACCCCTTGGGTTGTTCCATATAGATTTCTTCTTCCAAATCACCATTTAGGAAGGCTGTCTTTACATCCATTTGATGTATCTCAAGGTCACGCAACGCTGCGATCGCAATGAATACCCGTATAGACGTCATCCGAGATACTGGGGAGTACGAGTCAAAGTAGTCAAGGCCTTCTTTCTGTCGATAGCCATTGACTACCAACTTGGCCTTGTACTTATCTATAGACCCATCTGTTTTATACTTCCGTTTGAGTATCCATTTACAACCCAACTATTTATTTCCCATAGGAAAATCAACCAACTCCCAAGTATGGTTATGCAGAATGAAGCTTATTTCACTCTCAATAGCTTCTTTCCAGAGCGGTGCCTCTGGAGTTGACAATGTTTCAGCAATTGTCCTTGGTTCATCATCAACCATATAAGCTACAAAGTCAGGACCGAAGGATTTATCCTTCCTAGCCCTTTTACTTCGCCTTAGTTCCATCTCTGGAGTCTCCAAGTTCTGAGAATCTGGAACACTAGATTTTAGATATTCAGCCACCTCGAGATCCACTAGATCTGAACCATCTAGATCCTGGCAATCAACGACTCCCGGTTCCTGAGAGCTTTGTTCATAACTTCATTTGCGAGAGGTTATGTCTTTTTCCTTTCTAGAAAAGGTACTTTCAAAGAATTGAGCATTCCTTGATTCCATGATTGTACCCTCGTGGATATCTGGAATATCTGACTTATGCACTAAAAAGCGATAAGCACTACTGTTATTTGCATATTCGATGAATATGCAATCTACAGTCTTAGGCCCAATCTTGATCTGCTTTGGCTTGGGTACTTCAACCTTTGCCAGACAACCCCACACCTTAAAATATTTATAGGTGGGTTTCTTTCTCTTCCATGATTCATATGGAGTTTTGTCCTTACCCTTATGTGGGACTCTGTTAAGAATCGTATTAGCGGTAATGATGGCTTATCCCCACATGTTTTGGGGAAGATCGGAATTGATGAGCAAGGCGTTCATCATTTCCTTCAATGTGCGGTTCTTACGTTCCGCCACACCATTCGATTGAGGTGAGTATGGAGGCGTCGTTTGATGAACAATGCTGATTGGGGATAATATTCCTCAAATGGCGCTACATATTCTCCCCCTCTATCGCTACGAATGGATTTAATCCGCATGCTTAGTTGGTTCTCAACTTCTGCTTTGTAATGTCGGAACACTTCAAAGGCTTCATCCTTACTTTTCAACAAGTAAAGGTAACAATACATTGTGCTATCATCAATGAAAGTCACAAAGTACTTGTTCCCCCTCTAGTTTGTGCAAACTTCAAATCACATATATATGTGTGAATAAGTTCTAGAGGAGTGGTATTCCTTTCGACGGATCGAAAAGGAAGCTTTGTGAGTTTTGCCTCTACGCACACCTCACACTTATGTTGAGGGTTTACGTCGATAGACGGAAATAACTCCAACTTTACCAACTTTTGGATGGACTTGTAGTTGACATGTCCTAATCTATGATGCCATAAATTAATGGACTCGAGCAAGTAAGATGAAGAGGCTTCAATATTATTGCTTTTACGTAATACTGACATGGTGTTCACTTTGAAGAGGCCTTCACAGACGAATCCTCTTCCCACAAACGTTTCATTCTTAGTGACTACAAATTTATTGGACTCAAACACTAATAAAGGACATGAAATTAAATTTCTTCTAATCTCAGGAACATGCATCACTTCCTTCAGAGTGAGCTCCTTTCCAGAAGTCATCTTCAGGACTACCTTTCATACCCAACACATCATTGGAAACGTTGTTGCCCATGAACAACTTCTTGTTTGTAACTGGTGTATAAGTGGAGAAGACATCTCTATTGGAACAGATATGTCTTGTAGCACATGTGTCCATTCACCACTGCATGGGATTCTCAACAAGGTTTGCTTCTAGCACCACCGCTGAGAACTCCTCAATCATGTTGTCCAGAAACTAGTATTTGACGACGTTAACATGTGCCTTGCACTTAGCCTTGGCCTTCTCTTGTTGCTTAGTCTTGAGCTTGCGGCAGTCCTTGATCATGTGACTAGGTTTCCCACAGTGGTGACAGTTTCCTTTGAACTTCTCCGCTGCTTGGGTCTTGCCGTCTTTATGGAACTTGCGCTTCTTGCTTGGGTTTCCTTTGGCCTCAGCCAGATTTTCCTTTGCCTCATCGGGTTGTTTACCCCTAGGCAAGGCCTTCTTATTATCTTCCTGAATTTGGAGTTTGATAATAATTTTTTCAAATGTCATCTCCTTTGTCTTGAGCTTTAAGTAGCTCATAAACTCATTCCACGAATGAGGTAACTTTTCAATCAGCGGTGCAACCAAAAACTGCTCGTTTGGCTTCATACCTTCCAAATCCAGGTGATGTAAAATCATTTGGAATTCCTGGACTTGGGACATCACTGTCTTACTATCCACCATTTGAAATTTCAGAAATTTCCCAACGATGAATTTCTTAGTACCTACATCTTGTGCGTTGTACTTCTTTTGTAGCTTCTCCCATAACTCTTTGGCAGTGCCAACGGTAAATTTCCCAACGATGAATTTCTTAGTACCTGCATCTTGTGTGTTGTACTTCTTTTGTAGCTTCTCCCACAACTCTTTGGCAGTGCCAACGGTGCAATACACCGTGTAGAGAGGGTCTGACAAGCAGTTCAATATGTAATTCTTACACATAAAATCACTATGACTCCATGCATCAAGAACCATCTTCATGTCATTAATGACATGGATACCTACGCCCATTTCACCCGTTTCAGAAGGCGAAGGGCCCATTTCATCTCCAACTTGTGGAGGATCTTTTGTTAGAAAACGTGTCATTCCCATAACAGTCAAATAGAAGAGCATCTTTTGTTGCCATCTCTTGAAATTTGACCCCATGAACTTTTTAGGGCGTTCATGGTGAAATCCAACGGGTGGAGAAACGACAGCATTCCCTTAAGCGGCAGTAAAGGCGTTGGATGAGCCTTGAGCAATCGGAAAGGCATTAGGAGTGCCTTGAGTAGTGGGGAAGGTAGAGGGATTGCCTTGAGCAGCAGCAGCAGAATCAGAAGCATTTTGATTTATACCAGTCATTTTTCTATCTTACTTACAACAAATCTTGTCTTAAAATTATTGGGATACAATTGTTATAGGGAACGGGAAGTAAGTAACTATTACAATAGTAGAAATGATAAACAAACTATTACAATAAAACTAAAAATCAAAACCTTAACAAACTGCTTGTGTGATTTGCTGAGTCTAGTGATGACACTCTGTCTTTAAGACAAGATTGCCCCGTATGTCTCCTTTTACGGTGTTGAGCAATAGTCTCCCAAGATACAACATCAACTTTAACAAGTGAGCAAAGGAAACTCAAGTGTTACTCTTGAAGAACTTTGAGTATAGTAACTTTGCTAGAGAGGAAGAATATGAACTCTGAAAATCTGTAAATTTTTTCTAAGTGTTTAGTGTAGTGTTTCAATTGAGCTAAAGGCTTCAATTTATAGTGTAAGTAGAAGACCTCTCAACTAGCCAACTAATGACCTTCAATAGCCATGTAATTGCACGTGATTGAGGGGTTACATTCAACCAAATAATGGCTGAATTCACGTGCCAAGTAATGCAGAATCAATGCTCCAAAACCAGCCCAAATGTAAGATTTTTCAACTTTCCGTCGCAGCTTTCTGCCTCCGAAGCGTCGCGGCACTGTGAATTAGCGTCGCGACCCTTCACGGCTCCGCAGCGATTTCTGACTCGTTTCATTTTATACTTTGTACACCTCTTCCTTCATTTACCAACATGGAATACTTTGTCATTTGTCCAATAACCGTCCATAATTCTATGTATCAAACGTATTACTTACGTACCAATATCTCTTTCACTAATGAAATTTGCGATACTTGGCACTATGTGTGCACGTGTGTGGAAACGACGTTTCCGACGTGCGAGTCCAATTGTTTGAGTCATAAATTAATGGAATATACTTATTTTCACATTTAGTAAATTTCCAACAAAAACTAAAGACGAACAAATTTAAAGGACAATTCGTCCAATTTCTTCTTACTACCGTATTAGCTAATTGCAAGGCTTGAGTAGTTGAGTGAAGCAAATATGAAGAAAACACAAGGTGTGAATGGGATGAGAGATAACTTGGTAGACATTCAAAGGGAAATAATGAAATTGTCAACCCCCAATAGAATGCTTTCTTGTTTTGTAACATTACACATGAATCCGCGGTCCAAGGCATCAGCCAATTCAATCTCCTTTACAACTCACATGCTTAATCCACGTGAACAGTACTTTGTCTTAATTAACTAGGAAGCATCAAGTTTATTTTATATGTATCTATGTATAAGAATAGAAAATTTGTGGTCCAAAAAGTAAGGTTTGCATCCATCTAAGAAAACAAACTTTACATAATTAATGTGAATTAAGACATGAAATAGTTTTTTTCATATAAATAAACTAGATTGACAATTTGGACGCATGTCCGAGGTTCTTTTAGATGACAAGTGCTTGATCGAATAAATCAAGCAATATACATATAACTAGGAATAAGTTGATGCAAGTCTATCGATTATTAGATTTTACATAAGCTGCATAATATTTTTGCATTTCTACATTTACACAGGCGTCCGAACTCACATATATAGCAAACATATTCCTTTTGTATCAATGTACTTATTCAGTATACTAAAAATAATATTTTTCTATATGTTTATCTTACCAAATTAAGAGATAATTAATTACTTTTTTCTAATATACTTATCATTAAGTAATTATTTTCAAACTTATTGGAGTATCAGTAATCAAATTTAAATTTTCAAAGTTTAATTAATAAAGATAATTCAATAAAATAAGGACTTAATTAATGTTCTGTTATGAGGAGCGCAAAATATAAATTGGATAAATATAAGAGACCGAAGTATATAATGCACCTGACATGTGACACGTCTACAAGAGTGTGGTTGGTAGGGGTGTTTGAGTTCGAGTCTAAAGCTAATCTTTTGTGAGATTTGGAACATGGCTTTATATTTATTTAACACTAGGAGTTCAATAAAATTACTCAATATTTTATTCTTTGTATTTTTTGTTAATGTTTTAACTTTGAAAGGCTACCTCTACATTTGACTTCAGAGGATCTTAAAAAGTTTAGAGCTATATCCATATACTGTTTGAAGATCCTATACCTAGATCCTTTGGATTTACTATATACAATAACTTTTGACAGCTACTCCCACGATGTAGCCAGAGACGTCGATCTCAAGATCTATCGTTAAATTTATTAAGAGTCTCATATCGGATATAGAATGAGAATATGAACTTCTTATATGAATTTAATCTTGATCCCATAAGCTAGTTTTTTGGGTTGAATTAGGCTCAAGATCCACTCTTTACATGGTATCAGAGTCAGACCCATTTCAATTCTTTGTTCATCAATGTTGGGCCCCCAAATTATATTATCCACGCTCCAGTTAACAAAGTCTGAGCGTGCGGGGAGTGTTAAGAGTCCGACATCGGATATGAAATGGGAACATGGACTCTTTAAATGAACTTGGACAATCATCACCCTACAAGCTAATTTTTGGGGTTGAGTTATGCCCAATATCCGTTCTTTACAAAATTATTTCTGGTTAATTTGTTAACTTCAACTCATACAACACTACGGTTACTCTTTTTTTTTCCAGCAAGTACATTAGTTTGCAGCTTGAAATTTATGAAGTTTCTATATAATAGAAGAATAATGTAATTTACTAGTAGTCACAATCACAAATAGCTACTTTTGTACCCTTATGAATGAGATTTGGTTCCAATGAAAATGTTTTATTTATGAATGATATTTGGTTCAAGGTGCAAGACTAAGGGGCTTGGATTCCAAAATCTTCAATTCATACTTCCAAGTTCCAAGTGCAGAGTATGGTTCTTATTTATTAGTAGCAGATTTTTAATTTTCAGTGGAATTCTGTCTTTGATTCTTAAAATACGAACTACTCTAATTAGGCTTTAATTACAAACACATTAGACTGGTTCTTATTGATGTTTTAAAAGGTGGGGAGTTTAACTAAGTACGAGACTAGGCGTAAGCCTGAAGACATGGAGCGTATCCATGGATCTTTAATTTTTAATTTATACTATAATAAAATAGCATGATAAAACAAAAAAATAGTAGAAGCTGCATTAAAAAGTAAAGAAAATCATAAAAAATTAAAATATCTAGCATATTTTTACAAGAATAAACAATGTAGTAGTATTAAAGTTATCAAGAGATACAAATTAACTATATCATATTAACTTCCAAATAATGGAAAATCACAATTTCTTAAAAAATATTATCAAGCCAACAAATGTATATGTTTGTAACTAGATATAAATATACATATAATATACATAATTAATGCATAGTTATATATTTTAGCTAGCGCCTGTAATAATTTCAGCCGACGGACTAAAAATTTAAAAAGCCCTATAATTATTCTATTTTTCAATAATTCAGGACCATTTTGGTACCTTCATCCTTTAATGAAGACAAGTGTAAAGTTAAAGATGCTTATGAAATTACTCTATTTTGATTGCACTAATGTATAATTAGGGGATAATTACATTTTTGATCGCCCAATAACCGACAAATGATATATTTTATATATTAAGTATAAATATAAATATAATATACGTAATTAGTATAAATATTTTGTATATTTTAGCTAGCATCCGTAATTAATTTCAGTCAGGAACCAAAAAAAGAAAAAAACTCATATTTGATTAATGTTAAGGAAAGACATATTTTTCAAATAATAATTTTAATATTTCACCAATATTTAAAATTTACAGAAGTGATTAAATATTTATAAAAACTGTCGGTTAAACTACTATTTGTAAATAACATATATTACAAAAAAAATGAGAAAAAGAAAGTGCGACTCGACCTCACCTTATGACTACCCTGTGATTAGAAGCAACCCAATCACCATTCTCTATAATGCCAACTCAGATATTTACACAGTAAATAGAAAAATAAATCTTAAAACTCAATCGGACGCCAACCGATTTCTTGAAGCGGTATAAAATGTAATAATATTAGTTTGATATCCGGATAAAAAACGAAAAAAAAGTCATTGTTACTTGTTAGTTACATATCCATTTACAGATTATATGTGTGTATGTATATATATCCATCCATTACTAACACCACATAAACACCCATTCGTTTGGGTCTGTCCAAATCTCTGACTCGCTTCTAACTTTGAGTCCACTCGATCTACAATTCTAAAGGTGAATTTCTGAGTTTTCTTCTGGATCTGAATTTTTTATTTTTATTTTTGGATAATTTGGTTTCTTCATGCTCAATTATGTCTATTTTTCGAGTCGATTTCTCAAATAGTCACAAAGATAATAATTATTAGTTGAGTAACCATATGATAAATCAGTTTTTGTCTCCTGATCTCTAAAATAATATGATATGAATTTATTTGCCTCTTTTGGCTAGTTCATCTGAAGATGCGTGTATAAAAGTTTGGTCAAATGGATTTGTAGTCTTTCTCTTGTAATCCATAGTTGTGCAAGCATATGTACTACTATTTGGCTTGGTTAAATATTGAGAGCAGAATGTCCAATCTTTAAGCGCATCTTTTTCCCTAATATATTATCTTATGATTGACACTGCTGAAGTTCTGCCTTATTATAAGCAGGAAGTTTGATATCTGAAGATGAAGGCACTTATCCTTGTTGGAGGGTTCGGTACTCGGCTTAGGCCACTGACCCTCAGCGTCCCGAAGCCACTTGTTGAATTTGCCAACAAACCGATGATTTTGCATCAGGTACGTTATGAGAATAGATTGCCTTGTTCAGCCTAGTTTAGTTGATATTCATGATGCTTTGGTATAACTTGTTTCTATTTAATTATACTAATCATGTTTTTTTGTGAAATATAATTGGTTGTTGGATTGTGATTACTTCCAACTCATTATTCTGGTTTGCAATTGGTATCAGATAAGAGAATTTGCCGCGTCTTATTGTTGTAGATATCATCTATGTTGTTCGGACCCTTCAAAATGACATCGGATGTGTGTCAGATCCTCCAAATTAGTGTATTTTGGGAAGATCTGACACATGTGCGGAAACATTTTTGGAGAGTCTGAGCAACATAGGATATCATCAACAGTTTCAAATTGCGGTTTCATCATTTTGTTATAGTTAAGCATCTCATTCTATATATCCTGTCATTGCTAGAAAATTCTCAAATGTGCGTGATCAGAATTTCTTGTATTGAGGCTCCTCCCACCTCGGCCCTATCATCATCCAAAAAATGAAGTGAAATAGAAAACAAGCAAAGCATATCGACATGTGCTATTTTGTTCACTCTTTCTTCTCTAAAATATTTTGTGGTTAAAAGATTCATCTTAAGTAAAGCTTTGTCTTCAGATTGAGGCTCTCAAGGCCGTCGGAGTAACCGAAGTTGTACTGGCTATTAACTACCAACCTGAGGTCAGTTTTTTACCCATTACAAAATTTGCAATTATTGGAGATATTAGTACAGCTAGATACTTGTAAATTAACACAATACGAGCGTCTTTTGGTACAGGTGATGCTGAGCTTCTTGAAAGAATTTGAGGCAAGCCTTGGAATCAAGATCACCTGTTCTCAAGAAACTGAACCACTTGGAACTGCAGGTCCCCTTGCTTTGGCTAGAGACAAGCTGATAGGTGACTCTGGTGAACCATTTTTCGTTCTTAACAGTGATGTTATCAGCGAATATCCTTTCAAGGAGATGATTGAATTCCACAAATCCCATGGAGGTGAGGCTTCCTTGATGGTGACCAAGGTAAATTCCCAGATATAATTCTGTTGATTTTAAACTTCTCTTTGGATATTTCAATATCTCTGAGGCAATGTTTGAATACCTAATGTAAAAATTCACTGGTTGATGTAGGTGGATGAGCCTTCTAAATATGGTGTTGTCGTCATGGAAGAATCCACAGGGCAAGTAGAGAGATTTGTGGAGAAGCCAAAGTTGTTTGTTGGCAACAAGATCAATGCAGGATTCTACCTGCTGAACCCTTCAGTCCTAGACAGAATTGAATTACGGCCAACATCAATTGAGAAAGAGGTTTTCCCAAAAATTGCAGCAGAGAAGAAACTGTATGCTATGGTCCTGCCTGGATTTTGGATGGACATTGGCCAGCCAAGAGATTACATTACTGGCCTCAGACTCTATCTGCATTCTTTAAAGAAACATTCTTCACCTAAATTGGCTTCAGGATCACACATTGTTGGAAATGTCATAGTGGACGAGTCTGCCAAGATTGGGGAGGGTTGTTTGATAGGACCAGATGTTGCAATTGGTCCTGGTTGTGTGATCGAGTCCGGAGTTAGACTTTCTCATTGCACTGTGATGCGAGGAGTCCGCATCAAGAAACATGCATGCATCTCAGGTAGCATCATTGGCTGGCACTCTACTGTTGGACAATGGGCTCGTGTCGAGAACATGACCATTCTCGGAGAAGATGTTCATGTTTGCGATGAAATTTACAGCAATGGAGGTGTAGTTTTGCCCCACAAGGAGATCAAATCTAGCATATTGAAACCTGAAATAGTGATGTGAGGATATGTTTGTAAGCACTGGGAAAAAGTATCTTTATAATGTGTTTTTCTTTACCTATTCCTTTTTTGTTGGTTTCCAGTTTTTCTCTTCTTCAAGTGTTAAAGCCAGTACTGAGTTGTTGTTATGTTGTGAAAGGTATGAGATATTGTAGAGACTGGGAAACATGTAATTTTTGTTTGTGTATAGAGAAAAAAAAATCTCCTAATGGATTTCCTTATTTGTTTGGACTAATCATGTAATGATGATATTATTTCCAGTTCTTTTATTCTTCTCTATTTCTAGGCCTCCAAGGCTTCAAACAAGGGTGCTTTATTCCATCCCCTACTCGAAAGCAATAGCAAATAGCTATACAATAATCAATGACGGAGCCAGAATTTTTATTAAGAGGATTAAAAATTATAAAGAAGTAAACACACGAAGAAGTTCAACATCTACTATATAAACATAAAAAATAATTTTAACTTTATATATATATAGTGTAATATTTCGTTGAAAGAAGTTCGGATCCTTGACCCTTACTGACTCGGCCCCTGACAATAACAACAATTACGTCTTAATTTCAAGCAAATTAGGCTGGCTTATTAATCATCACAATCACTAGAAAATAATTATGCTATAAAGAATATATATCCAAGAACTTCTAAATTAGTCACGTTTGTATCTAATCTAGCATGTGTCGGTGATCTTGTGATTTGTGAACTAGACAAGATGAGGTCTAGGATAAAAATAGTAGAGTGAGGGCCCTATTGACAGCTCGATTTTGCTGTTCCACCAACTGGAAGAGAAAAAAGAAGAGGTCCCGACATAGCCGGATGACAAAGGTGAGAAACTTAAAATTCAGGCCTACAGCGTGGGTTCGAACCCTGATAGGAGCAATTTTCTCTCTTCTGGGTAGGACCTTGTAGGTGATATCAGTTGCTCTGTTCTCAAATCCGGTCTTTCAGGCACATCCCGCGATTTACTAGTAGTAGTGCTGAGGGATCGGGACTATTGTCTCCAGGAATAGTCTGGCGTAAGCCGAGAAGTTTGATATAAAAAAAAATTAAAAAAATAGCATCTCTGCCCGTAAGATTTACATTAACGGTCGATAAACGGGGAGGAAAAAGAAGCATAGAACAGCTACTTGGTTCCACGTTGATCTTCTTTTAAGTAAAATCCTTACTGGAAACAGGCCTACTGGAATCAAATCAAAATTAATAGTTTAAAATTGTTTAGAATTGAAATTTGTTAGTTTATTTGATTCAGGTTTAGTTAAGTTTTGTTTGTCAAAATTACATAGGAATAGGTTTCCTAATCAAATTTGGTTGTGTAATTTTAACTAGGGATGTTGAGACATTAGTGAGATTTATGAGCTTATGAGTTACTATTAATTAAATCCTCTTACTCTTCTTCTCTAGTATGATAAAAAATATTATATAGTCATTGCGAATATTTTACTTGTGTCTGAATTATTCTTTTAGGTATTTTTATTTTTTTCAATTTGTATCATGGCGTTGTGAGTTCCTATCAGAGCTCGCGCTGATTCTTATAAAAAATTATATGGATGCTTCACACAATTTATATGATTGTTCCGTCTTTGTGTTTGATGTCAAAAATAATTTTCAAATTTGGTATCAACAAATGAAAGATTTTTTTTAATATTGTTAGATTATGATCCATTAGTGATGAAGGATTTGTGGAACCTCCAGAAGGTACAACATTGAAAGCTTACTACTATTTCAATACAAAGGTCTAATTGCATGTATGCTACGAATATCTTAAGATGTTGAATCACCCCGAGCCCTTCGGCTTTGAATATGATTAAGATGCCTCTTTAAAATCGGGCGAAAAGCATTCCATCAAATCCAAAATGTTACTCAAATAACCAAACTACACGCTAATACTTATTACTCAAAAAGAGGATTCGAATTTCTAATTTTGACTTTTATGTCCTCCAAAATAAAATTGCGTTAAAGGATCTTCTCGAGCCCTTCATATTTCAATCTAGACTATCTCACTAAGTCCAAAAGCATGATAAGGAGCTAGCCGAAACATTAAATCACATAAAAGAGTACTTTTTTTTTGTTGTTGACGAAGGAACCCGCAGCCGCTACTCTTTCGAGTGCGCATAGGGTAAACCCCGGACTGACGCAACCACGCTTGGCAAGCCATGTGTGACAGACTCAACCAAGAAGATTTATGCAGGGGATCGAACTCGTGACCTTGCGGTCCCGCGCTCTACTGCTACACCAACTTAGCTACCCTTACGTGTTTATCATAAAAGAGTACTAATACTTACAATGGGGGTTCGAATTGTTACAATACTAACTAAATATTCCTAGTTAAGAAAATGAAAGATAACCAAAAATCTAAACTAAATAGAAAACAAATAATTAAAGTGTAAATTAATTGGGCCAACAATGCTACCAAATTAGGCTAACTTTAAAATCTTACAAAAAAAAAATGACCCAAACTGTTCTAGCACTGCCTTATGAAAATTTATGATTTTACCCTTTTCCGAACTCAAACGTAAAACTATCTTCTCTTTCTACCGATGAGGAAGACAATCCAATGTTACCTAGAGTGAAATTTCGCTTGTTTGTAAAGTAATAATAGAGCTTCCAGTTTTTGGTTTGTTTTTTTTCTACGTGTTTGTCAAACAAACTCGTCTTCTTTGAACTCTAATCTGTCTTTTTCGCTCTCTATCGGACGATTTTATTTACTAGGTTTATTCAATTTCTGAATGTTAGTTTTGATGAGTTTTAAGCGGTGGCTTTTGAAAATTTGAAAAATAGAAGTCCATCATTGAAGAAGTTCAAAACTTCGATTTCGGAAATTGGGTTTTTCGAGTTTATTAGTGGTTTGGATGAGGTGTTGCTCTAATTGATTGAAAACATCAAAAGGAGTTCATAATTTAAAATTGAAGTAATTTGGAGTATATTTGAATTAGATTTGAGTTAAATTTCATAAGAGACGCAAGAAAGAAGACGAAGTTAGTGTTTGTATAATAGTGTATACGGGAGTATAGACACCTCTTATACACTATTATATATTTTTATATACCTACATACATAATGTATTTGTCTTGTATAAAAATGCAATTATTCAAATCAGTCCAGATCTATGTTTATATCAATTTATAAAATATTATATAATTGTGTATAAATGTGTATAAGTGTGTATTATTCGTGTATAATATTGTATAATTATATTTCTTAGTGTATATACCTACACATTATACACTTTCATACACCAATATACATAATGTACATGTCTTTGTATATAAGTCTATAACATGTATAAAAGTGTCTTGGCGTCATATTTTTGCAATGTAAGTTATGAGCTACTGTATTTTTACAATATAAGTCAGCGAAGTGTACTTTTCTAAAAAAAATCCAATAAAATATTCAAGATACACATCTTTCTTAAAATTTCTTTCTTTTATTTAAAATGTGATTCTTTTTGTTGTTTTTAATTTTCTTCAATTAGAACCTACTAAAAATAAAATAAAAGACGAATAGTCAAGAGTAGACCTCAAGAAATGCTTATAAGCTAAAAAATGTAAGACACATATTTGGTAAAAAACAATTAGATGTTAACATGTAAAAAATGTATAAAAATGTTATATAACACGTCGCTAGCTATAAAAATGATTTTTTCCGCGATTTTCAATTGCAATCCTTGCTCAAAACCATTCTAAATCTCCACCAAATGACTCAAATTTTTATAAACAACCTCCTTATCTATTTTTAATAAGTCTAAACAACACCCATTGTAGATGTCTCATAAAAATCATATTTGAAATTCAAACTCATTTCTTCAAGCTTGTTCAACATGGTGAGTTGTCTTTCTAATATGATTTGACAATCCAAATCTTACAAAAACAATATTCTAATCAAGATCTTTATTTCTGAATGCAACAACAAATCGAGTTTTCCAACTAATAATTAGGAGGCAGATAAATTTAAGAAGAGAAATAGGGAAGTGACCTAACTTTCAACTTATATACAATATGGGTCGATTCAAGTAAAGACTTAAAAATATGGTTCACTTTAATTATAAGCTTGAACTAGTGAACTAAGCGTGTATAAATCTCAAAAAAGAATTATACTTTAAAGTCTGATGAAAATGACCATGCCAATGCAATAGAAAATTTTCAAATTTAGAAGGAAAAATAAATTCCAGGACAATATAGGTATCAAATTAATCTGGATTCATTGATTTCAAAAATCTTAAAATTAAGGTGGTGTCATCTTTTCTTGTAACGATCCGTTCAGTAGTTTTGAGCATTAGATTTTTTGTTCCCTAAATAAACCTTCTTGAAACTTTAAAAGGTGTTTTTGACTGATGAAGATGGGTGGAGCGGTTCCGCAACAATTGGGTGAGTGTTGGAGAAGAAAATCTAAAAGTTGACGTTCTTAAGTGGAAGTAAGAAAAAGGTTGATCAAAGTCAACATTCAGGATTAACGAACTCGGATTCTAGTTTTGAAAGTTTCATTAGGTCTGAAACGTAATTTATAACTTAATTGGATGGTTTGGACAGATCCGGAGAGACCCATGAGTAATTCAGACACTTGGTTAAGATACTAGTTAAGTTTATGAATTTGAATAAATCACGATTAACATCGGGTCAAGATGACCCCTGATCAATGATTGAAAAGTTCCAACGAGTTCATATGATAATTTTGGACATGTCTACAAATTTTATTTTAATTCTGATGAGTTTCGAACGGATTTTGAACGTGTTGGGTGCTTTGTTCTAAGCATCAAGGTGTAATGATCCAAAAGTCTATTTTTAATTCTAGAGAACGAAATTTTATTCTGAGACTTCTAGAAGTTCAAAAATGATTTATAGGACTGATTTGAAATGTTTGATCTAATTCCAATAAGTTACGCTTGGGTTTTATCGCGAAACATGAAATAAATATTTAACGAATAAAATTGTATCTGATTGAGCAAACAAGCTCAGAATTGAGTTTCGACTGAACAACTAGGTCTGTGTCATAGAATTGTGAGGTCGTATAGGAGAATTAGGGTTATTTTAGTAAACAAAAGAACTGTTGGTGCAAAAAATAATAAGGGTTGTTGGTGTGGACTTTTAGCAACGAGAATTAACTTTTAGTGTCTAGATTCATATTTTATGTTGGGCGGTATTTTTTCATAATTTTATTACACCATTTTGGGAGTTAAGGAGCTCGAAAGTGGTCAATTTTTGTGACCTTCTCAAATTAATGCGGGGGTAAGAATATAACCTCTATTTTGATGATTTTCATGATTACTTTAGTTTTTTAGCGTTTTTATCCATGAATTTGATAGTGCAATTGGAATTTTGAGCCTAAATAAAAGAAAAGGTGAAATCCTTGATTTGAGTAGCGATTTATGGGTAGAATTGAATGATTTTCTAGATTTAACTAAACGAGTTATGAAAAATCCAAATTTTCACTAAAATTTTAATTTTGACCTCGGGGGCTTTGGGCTAACTTTTTGGTTGGCCTTTTAGTACAAATTATTTTATGTAGCAATATGAGTTTCATCGGGTTGACTTGCATGAATTTTGGTCCAACATGATTTGATTGGACATAATTTCGGGCGGAGTGATGATTATTTTAGCCTTAAATAGTTGTTTGCCCAATGTGGTCTGGTTGGACTTGATTCCGAATGGAGTGATGGTTATGTCAGTCTTAAATTGTTGTTTGCTCGATGTGGTCTGATTGGACTAGGTTCAGGGTGAAGTGATGGTTACACCAGCCTTAAATGATTGTTTGCCCGATATGATTTGGTTAGATCTAGTTTTCAAATGGGTATGTGAACCTCATGAGTCATTCATGATCACGACCCTTGAACACCCTATGGAATTTAGTGTGGATAGTCGAGTAGCCCGATGAAAAATGATTTTGGGTGGGTTTAGGACTTAACGGGTCCCCATGAGTTACATCTGTTGAAACCCCCCTCCCCCGGTGATAGTTTGTGTTTATATCGGTTGCTTATTGCATTGCATAATATTGTCTTATATTACATTAGACAACATTTTTATATGCGATATTGTGGATGCCTAGATGCATTTCATGCAAAGTATTATGGTTGGGCGGGTTGCACGCCTGCAACATGTTGTATTATACTACGTGGCTTTTAACCTATATGATCTTATTGAGATTTTTGAACTTATTACTATATTGTTAAGGAGAAATTGTGCTCAATTGTCATGTGGACTGATTCCGTTGTATTGTTGGCAAGAATAACGTTTCATTGTTGTACTTGATTAACTGTAAGACTTTATCTAATTTATGGAGGTAGACACCTCTCATTGTTGATCATTTGATTGGTTTGATTCTATTTAGTTGCTTGGACTATTTTTTATCTGATTTTATTGAATTGTAAGATAAAGTAACCTTGTTCAATGCTAAAATAAGACTTATATATAATTAACCTCGTCACTAATTCAACGTTGTTGGTTTATGAGATTTACAAAGTAATAGTACTTTTCGTACTCATACTACACTTGCTGCACTATTTTATGGTATGTACAGACTTAGACCTGAGCACGAGTGGAGTATGCAAAGGAATCTGAGCCCGAGGCTGTTGATTCAGGAGATTTAGTGGTGAGCTGCCTGACTAATCTGCAGCGCCAGTTTCTTTCTACCTTTATTTATCTCTGCCTTCCTTTATATTCCAAACAATTGTATTTGGTCATTTCAGATTTGTATTAGTGCTCTTAGTCTCTCTGGTACACATGACATCAGGTTTTAGGCAGTATTTTTCTATTTCAGAATTTTATGAGTAAAAGACTTGGCTTTTTCAGTTATTTTGTGTTATCATTTTACTTTTTCGCTTAACGAAATGAATGACTGGCTTTTATATGATTTTTGGTTCACCTACCAGATTAGAAGTAGGTGCCATCACGGCTAATAATTTTTGAATTGTGACATTTCTAAGAGGTAATTAATGTACTTAATTAGTAATTTCAAAAGAATATGACAAACCAAAAGAGGGGACTAATTGATAAAGTAGGATGTTGTGTTCATTATTTACCTTTCATATTTATTTTAGACATGTAATCTATTATGAAATGCTCATTATGGCATCCTTTTTGTTATATGACTAAATTAATCATGATTAATTAGAATACAAGAGATCCGTATGTAAGTTACATTATGTTATGATAACAAAATGGGAAAATACATCTTTTCACTCGCAAATTTACTTTAGCAATTAAACTTTACTTATAATTATTTACCCTCATATTTTTGTCGATAGTGTATTAAATATCCTCCTAAGTAGAGAAAGTGTACTCGTCTTCCTGGAAACAAGTGAGAAAGAATTATTTTTTAAAAAATTGATAAAATAATACAATGTCATTTTTTTAATGGTCTATATATAGTTAATACTCTTAATATTTTTTTGATATATTAATTATATGGCTTTTTTATTTGAGACAAATAAAATTTGTGGATCCCACTTTTCCTTTTAAGTTTTTTATTTCTTTTCTCTTTATTTATTGTCTTCTCCAAAAGACCTTTTAAGGCTTCCACACTTGGAGTTGCTTATGGGACTTTGTCTGCGAGTTGGGATCCGGAGAAATAGGGCTCGTTTATTGGGCGGGAAGAAGCTCAGAAGTATTGGGTTGAATTATTAGGCCGAAAGAAGCTCAGTTGGGTTGATATGTGAGCTGAAGATAGTATTGATGATGAAGAAAATAGGTGGGTTGTGGGGGGCGCGGGGGGAAGGGGGAGAAAGAAGAAGGTGGGTTGTGAGGTGCATGAAGGAGAAGATGAGTTTGGTTGGGTGGGTCTTGTGAAGAAGATGGAATGGAGAAGGTGGGTTTGGTTGGGCGTGGGGTGTGTGAAGAAGAACGAATGTAATTAAGATTTTTTAGAAGAAAAAAAATGAATGAAAGTACAAAAAGAGTAAAAAATTAAAATTTAATCGATTGTTAACGTGACGCTCACGTGGCACTGATGTGGCAGAGAGTGTTCTACACACCCCATTAAGATTTAGTTTACTTCACGTATAAGTTATTTAGGAAAATAAATAATTATAAATAAAATTTAATTGCTAAAGTGAGTTTTCAGTATAAGTTTAGGGGTGAAATGATATATTTTCTCTAACAAAATACCTTAACGTACAACATAACTTTATTGTCATAAAACTAAAAAATATTTGGTAAATAATTTGTGTCCTACCTAATTATGTTCACACTTCTGACTATTTCAATTATGGTGATAATGTGAAACTTACATGCATCAATCTTGTAAAAACAATTCAAATATGGAGTCAATCATTTTGTTACCATTATGTTGAAATATAGCAATAATTTGAAAAAAATTAATTACCTTCGGAAGGCGGTCATTGATTTTGTGTGCACGCATATATAAACGTGATAAAATGGAGTTGTTTTAAACCAATCTCGTCAAGTTGAGTGTCCTAAGTAGAATGTGTAAATGCATATAAATTTGGATATAAGAGTCGAGTTAATACTATAAAATAAAATCTTTTCAAGTGCCATTTCTAAGGGAATTGCACTACAAACTTTTTATTTATGTTTTTCTGCTTTAGAAAATGTAGGTATGCAGAAAATGAAGACAAAATGGTGCATCAATTTCGATATAATATAGAGACTTTTTTTACCTTTTGTATGCGGTAATACTTTTTCCCAATTGATAAGCCTTTTTTATATATTTTTTCATCCAATAATTTGATTGAATTGCTCAGGGATTACCACCATCCAAGCTACAACTATAGATGAGCGAGCTCACGAGGACAAAGACAAAGATGGCTTACGTAATTGCAGATGAAGATGTTGATGTTGCACTCCTTTGGTGTACCAAACATGACTGCATACTTAGAATTTTAATGAAAGGGCGAGAAACGATGTTCATGAAAAAAGAATAGTATGTCGTCTATTTAAGAAATTAAACATAGGAATTGTCTATTCTATGTGACATAGAAGTCACTCTAATTATTTTTAGTCTTGGATAAAATTGATAGAATTAGATTGGATTTAAAATTGTACATCTTCTATATTAGGTAGAATTAGATTTCTCTTGTAATTAGGATTGATTAGTTATATAGTTTGTAGCAAGATAAATATTTTTGTACAATTATATATAGTGTAAATCGTTAATGAAATAATTAAGGAAGAATATTTCTTACATGGTATAAATAGTCTAGGGAAAGTTCCTGAAACCCTAATCATGCTTCCTTGTGTCCGACGCCCCCCCCCCCCTCTTCTTTTTGCCGCCGACCACCCTTCTCCTGTCAACCATGTCTGACTCAAAATTTTCTTTTCATCCAGTCCTCACAGTTTCCAACATCAAAGCCCATGTTTCCATCATTCTTGAGATGAAAAATGTCCATTATGCAACATGGCGAAGCTCTTCAAAATTCAATGTCACTCCCACCGGGTCATTCATCACATAATTCAGCCGGAAAAAGGCAAGGGGAAGGTGTCGAAAACCAACGAAGAAAGAGAATTATGGTTAACCCTTGATGCGACAGTTCTTCAATGGATTTATGACACTATTTCTAGCGATTTGTTGCATACAATTATTGAGTCTAACTCCACGGCGATGGAGGCTTGGCATCGCTTACGCGGCATATTCCAAGACAACAAAAATTTCTGGGTATTACTCTTGAACATGAATTCTCCACCACCGACATGGCAGACTTTCCAAATGCTTCCGCATATTGTCAATGACTCAAGGTGTTGTTGGACCAACTCAAGAACGTCGGCGCGCCAGTCACTAACAATCGACTTATTTTACAACTAGTGGTCGGCCTCACTGACGCGTTTAATGGAGTAGGTACGCTCATCTGCCAAAGCAATCCTCTTCCACCATTTTACCAAGTCCGCTCTATACTCGTTCTCAAAGAAACGGGTTTCGCCAAGAAGACATCTACCATGTCAAATTCTGCCTTGGTCGCCACTCCGTCCGATGAGAGTTCGTCACAATTTAAAATTTTGACACCAAATCGTGGCCAGAAGGGCCGAAACGACGGTAATGGGAGCAAAAATCATCGCGATGGCCACGATGGTGGTAAAGGCGGCGAAAATCGTCGCGGAGGAGGTGGCGACGACGAGCAGCAACCACCAGCCCAATGGCAGCCGAGGGCACCATGGGTATTTAGACGACACCATGGGCCTGACAATGGCCTTGGGCCGTGCCGCCTTGCCCCTATTCAGCCGACAGTAACTGGGCCAGGCCCAGGTCACATCTAGCAACCCAACAGGCCCAGCAGGCCGGTCCAACATGCAACAACCTAGGAATTCTTGGGCCACTACCGAGCCAGTAGTAGCATGCCCACTCGGTAGTGGCGAACCCTACAGATATCGAGGCCGCAATGCACACTCTTGGACTTACTCCGTCCGACGCAAATTGGTACATAGACACTGGTGAAACATCTCATATGACGTCTTCACAAAGTAATCTCTCATCCTATTTTAATTTGAGCAATAATCGGGGTATAATTGTCGGAAATGGTCATTTAATTCTAATTCGTGGTTATGGTACTACAAACTTGTCTCCCCGAACACACGTTAATTTTGAAAAATGTCCTTCACGCACCTAAATTAATTAAAAGCTTGATTCAATTAAAAAATTTATCAATGATAATTGAATTTCTGTTGAATTTGATCCGTTTGGGTTTTCTCTGAAGGATTTTCAGACGGGGATGCGTTTAATGAGATGTGATAGTCGGGGCGAGCTTTATCCAATCACCACAACCACACATCAAGCCAAATTACTATCCATTTTTTCAGCTTTAGCTCCTTTTTTATGGCATGAACGTTTTGGTCATCCAGGAGCACATGTTTTTGCTTGCCTTAAACAAAATAAATTAATTGAGTGTACTGGACCTCATAGTTCTTATGTTTGTCGCTCTTGTTCTCTTGGAAAACATGTTAAGTTGCCTTTTGTTGCTTCGAATTCTCATACTGTTATGCCCTTTGATATTATTCATAGTGATATTTAGACATCTCCCGTTTTGAGCTTTTCGGGCCACTGATATTATCTTCTGTTGTTGGATAATTACTCTAATTTTTTGTGGACATTTCCTATGTATAAAAAGTCATAAATTTATTCCACATTTCTATCCTTTAGAGCATACATCCATACTCAATTTGAATAGGACATTAAAAATATTCAGTGTGATAATGGTAGAGGATTTGATAATGAGCCTTTTTGGGATTTTGCAAAACTAATGGTTTATCGTTTCGTCTCTCGTGTCCACATGCATCATCTTAAAATGGAAAAGCAGAAAGAAAAATTCAAACCATTAACAATATTGTTAGAACCTTACTTGCCCATGCCTCTCTACCACCATCTTTTTGGCATCATGCGTTACAAATGACAACGTATCTGTTAAACATACTTCCGAACAACACAAGTAGTTTATCAATCCCCACTCAAAATTTTATACCTAAGGGACCCTTCATATTCTCATTTACGGGTTTTTGGGTGCTTATGCTATCCTCTCTTTTCTTTTACTACCATTAATAAACTTCAACCCCGATCAACTCCGTATTTTTTTTATGAAACAAATTTTCCTCTTGACAAATTACATTGTTCCGGGCCTCCTACCTATGAATTTTTTGATGATAGCATACCCCCGTATTTGATCCATAAATAAGCCTCCCAAATATGCTCGATATTTCCCGGTGTCTCAGCCCAATCACCGAGCCCATTGACTGCTGGCCCAGTTGAGTCTCTCACCGGCAGCCCACTACCGTGAGGCCTATTGGTTGGCAGTCCGCTGGGTCTCGGCCCACGGTCCGACTCGACCAGCCCACTGCCCGACAGTCCAGTCATTGCCAGCCCACTGCCAGGCCCAACTCTAATTCCAGCCCAATGGCCTGTCACTCGTAGTCAACACGGGATTTTTAAGCCAAACAAAAAATACGATCTTCACACCCATGTTTCTAAGTCACCGTTGCCTCATCACGTAAGTTTTGATGAAATAAATTTCCCTTTTGTCAAATTACATTGTTCCGGGCCTCCTACCTATGAATTTCTTGATGATAGCATACCTTCATATTTGATTCATAAATTAGCCTCCCGAACATGTCCAATGTTTCTCGAGTCTCGGCCCAATCACCGAGCCCAGCGGTTGTTGGCCTAGTTAAGTCTCTCACCAGCAGCCCACTACCGCGAGGCCCTGTGGTTGGCAGTCCGCTGGGTCTCGGCCCACCATCCGGCTCGACCAGCCCACTGCCCGCAAGCCCACTTCCATGTAGTCCAGTCACTGCCAGCCCACTACCGGGCAGTCCATCCTTCCCGCCATGCCCAACTCTAATTCTGGCCTAACGGTCTGTCACTCGTAGTCAACACGGGATTTTTAAGCCAAACAAAAAATACGGTCTTCACACCCATGTTTTCAAGTCACCGTTGCCTCGTAATCCTGTGTCTGCCCTTAATGATCTGAATTAAAAAATGGCTATGGATGATGAATTTAATGCTCTTATTAATAATAGGATGTGGGAATTGGTGCCCCGTCCTCCTGATGTTAATGTGATTCGGTCTATGTGGATTTTTAGTCATAAAAAAAATCTGATGGTACATTTGAGAGACACAAAGCTCGTCTTGTAGGTAATGTGAAGACTCAACAGGTTGGTATGGATTGTGGTGAGACTTTCAGTCCAGTGGTCAAATCGGAAACTTATAGGACGGTCCTCAGTTTGGCTCTTTCGAAGGCATGAACGTTTCATCAGCTTGATGTAAAAAATGTCTTCATACATGGAGATCTCAATTAAATAGTGTACATGTATTAGCCCATGGGGTACATAGACCATACTTATCCTAATCACGTGTGTCTGCTGAAGCATTTATTATATAGGCTCAAACAAGCTCCTAGGCCCTGGTACAAGAGGTTTGCAGATTACGTTTCACATATTGGGTTTTCTAACAGCAGGTTTGATCATTCTCTATTCATCTACCATCAGGGTAATGATATTGGTTACATTATTTTATATGTGGATGATATTGTCGTAACTGCCTCATCTGATGCTCTTCGCAAGTCTATCATGTCACTGTTTGTCCCTGAGTTTGCATTGAAAGATCTAGGGCCACTGAGTTACTTCTTGGGGAAAGTTGTGACACGTCATGCAAGTGGTTTATTTTTATCCCAAAAGAAGTATGCAACAAAGATTGTTGAACGAGTTGGCATGTCATCGTGTAGGCCGTCTGCCACTCTGGTTGACACTAAATCGAAGCTGAGTGCTTCTTCCAGCAAGCCATATGTCGATCCATCACATTACCGCAGCCTTGCAGGGGCCCTGCAAAATCTTACCTTCACGAGGCCCGACATCTCTTATGTTGTACAACATGTTTGTCTATTCATGCATAACCCGATTGAAGATCACATGCATGCTCTCAAATGCATTGTGCGTTATATTCAGGGTACTCTCGATCATGGCTTGCATTTATATCGGTCTTCGACAACCACTCTTATTTCATATACAAATGTCGATTGGGATGGTTGTCCGGATACCAAACGCTCCACGCCCGGTTATTGTGTATTTCTTGGTGATAATTTGGTTTCTTGGTCCTCAAAATGGCAAGCAACTTTGTCCAGATCCAGTGCCGAAGTAGAATACCGAGGAGTTGCCAATGTGGTGTCTGAATCTTGTTGGCTACAAAACTTTCTTTTAGAGCTCCACTGTCCGATTCCGAAGGCGACATGGTTTATTGTGATAATGTTAGTATTATTTATCTCTCAGGGAATCAATATTCACCACTAACGCACTAACACATATTGAGCTGGATATTCAGTTTGTTCGCGAAAAGGTTGCTCGTGGACAAATACGTGTTTTACATGTCCCGTCACGTTATCAGATTGCCGACATCTTTACAAAAGGTCTTCCGTTGGTTTTATTTGAAGACTTTCGGGGCAGTCTCAGCATACGCCGACCTCCCGCTTCGACTGCAGGGTGTAATGTAATTAAATTGCATTTAAAATTATACATCTCCCATATTAGGTAGAACTAGATTTCTCTTGTAATTAGAATTGATTAGTTACCTACTTTATAGCAAGATAAATATTTTTATATAATTATATATAATATAAATCATTAATAAATACAAAAATGATATCATCTCATCCATTTTATAAGGCAGAAAAGTTGTCTATTGTATGTAGACCTGTCCAAAGGTCGGGTCGGGCCGGGTCAGGGCCGGGTCGGGTGGCTTTTTTTTTCCTCCTTGCCCGACCCTGGCCCGACCCTGACCCTATATTTTTTTTAAAATTCCGACCCTGGCCCTGACCCTTCGGGGACCCTACGGGTCACGGGTCGCCACGACGACGATTTTTTTGGCGGCCTGGGTCGGGCCGAGGCCTGCCTGGGTCGAGATTTTTTTTTTTTTAAAATTGAATTTTCAAACTGAAATTGGTATTCACCCCTACATTACCACGAAATTTCGACGTTGAAATGTATTGTATATCGTGAAATCTTGACTAAAGAAAAGAGAATTGGAAATCGATTTGGGGAAAAACACAAATTGATTGGAAAAACTGACGTTTTTCTAAAAATTGGCTGCGCCAAACCGCCTTATGGAGGTTTGACCGTCCCTGTCTCAAAAAAATATGCAAAATCAAAAAAAAAATTGGATAAAATGGACATCCGAGCGCAGAGTTATGACCATTTAAAGTTTCACCAATTTACAACTACTTTATCTCCCTACATTATGCTTCCATGATATTAACAAAATGACTAATAATATAAATATATAATTAATAATCAGCTACCGTTTTTATCTTATTTTATGTCGAGCTAAATGTAGATTAGATATATATATATATATATATATATATATATATATATATATATATATATATATATATATAAACAGGCATTATATCACTTATTAATGACAAAAATATATATAAGTACAAAATAAATATTAATGAAGGAAAAATAATATAAATTATATTAAAAAAATATGCGGGTCGGGGTCGGGGTCGGGCCGAGGTCGGGTCGGGGTCGGGCCGAGGTCGGGTCGGGGTCGGGCCGAGGTCGGGTCGGGGTCGGGCCGAGGTCGGGTCGGGGTCGGGTCGGGCCGGGCCGGGTCGGACGGGTAATTTTTTCTGACCCTGGCCCGACCCTGACCCTGCTCGGGTCGAGTGGCTCTCGGGTCAGCTAAAAGCTGACCCTGGCCCTGTTTTTTTCGGGCCGGGTCGGGCCGGGCCGGGCGGGTCCCCGACCCTATGGACAGGTCTAATTGTATGTGAAGTCACTTTATTTGTTTTTAGTCTCGGAGATACAATATCCAGCAGTGATGATTTTGTGGTCAACATTTATTTGCTTATTGAAAGATTCACATGATCTCGGGTCGTACCACTTAATATTCGAGAGAAAATAAGCTTTTTGAACCCACAAAACCCAATACAACCATGAATTCTCGATATGGGTTCATCAATATTGAATCATTGAGTCACCAAAGTCTTGTTTCTTGAATAAGCTATCTTTTGCGAACACTCCAAATTGTTGGAGAATATGCATATTTTATTGGTAAAAATGTGTCGGAGATGAGAATTTGATATGTGACAAAAAAATGTTTCAGACTTAAAGAAATGCAAAAGGGGTTCGAATACTGTGCCCGATGAGTTAGAACACTGCTTTTAGAGTTTAGACCCTCAAATTATAAACTATTATTCTATCAATGTAGAATTAGCCTCTTGTCAACAAACACGTCAAAAAGAATGTTATAACAATTTAATTTATTACTCCTCTATCCCCAATTATGTGTCACCGTTTACTTTTTGATTCGTCAAAAAAAGAATGTCATCTTTTTATATTTAAAAATAATTTTACTTTATGAAATGATTTACAATCACACATTTATGAAAGACTTATTTTGGATCACACTTTTCAAAAGTCTTCATTTATTTCTTAAACTCCATGCCAATTCAAATTGTGCCACATAAATTGAGACGAAGGGAGTATAATGCATTATGAGATTTGTGGTAAAAAAATGTCCACGTTCAGAGAATGAATGTAGCAGAGATGAGGATGCTCAGATGAATGTGTGGTTATACTAGGAGAAATATGATTAGGAATGAAGTTATACGGGACAAGGTCGGAGTGGCCTCCATGGAGGATAAGATAAGTGAAGTGAGGTTGAGATGGTTCGGACACGTGAAGAGGGGGTGACATGATATGTCAGTTAGGAGGTGTGAGAGATTGACGGTAGCAGGAGTTAGGAGAGGTAGAGATAGGTCGAAGAAGAACTGTGGGGGGAGTGGGGAGGGTGATTAGACAGGACATGACACAACTTCAGTTGACTGAGGACATGGCCCTAGATAAGAAGATTCAGAGGTCGAGAATTAGGGTAGAAGGTTAGTGTGTAGTTGTGTTTTTGTCGCATCGTGTGGGAGAGGTAGGGCTAGCCTCTTGATCTCCTCTTCTTCTTTTCTTAATAGTATTATTTAGGCGTCGCATAAATTCCTACTTTTTAGGTGTGTATTAATATGTGTTGCTTCATTTGCTTTGTATCTTGCAATCCTGTATCGTTTTATTGTCTTATTTTGCTTGAAATCCCACATCATTTTGAGCCGATGGTCTATCGAAAACAACCTCTCTACCCCATAAAAGTAAAGGTAAGGCCTATGTACATTCTACCCTCCCATACCCTACTTTATCTTTGTGGAATTACGCTGAGTGTGTTGTTATTGCTGTTGTTGTATTCTAATATTTATGGTCATACAGATTTATGTTTCTATCATTTATCAATTTGATACAAACTATACTTATGACTTATGATGTTGATATAAGGTTGTCAAACCATTTATTTTTCTAGGATCTGAAAAATACTACTCTCTGCTTGGCAGATAAAAAGAAATTATTTCCTGTAGAAAACAAAGGAAATTATTTCATGTGGATTTTATAATCTGTATGGATCGTTACTAACAATGAATCAAACTAGACTGAAGGAATAAGTTCAATATGAAATGATACATGAAATTAATTATTTATTACTACTCTTTAAGAAATATAATTTTGAAGTACTAAAATATGGGTTAAGATGAGTATTACCTATTTTCAACCTGCCCATTAATTACCCAATTTAGTATTCAACCTGCATTAAATACGAGTGAGTAGTATTTTCTACCAATTACTATTTTAATTCAATTTAATCCGCCCAAATCCAACATAATTCATCCATTTGCTGCTGCTGCATATAAATACTCCGATTCAAAATGTCACCTTAATAAAAAAAAATCATCCCAAAATAAGGTCACCCACCTTAGAAATGCAACACAAAAATCGACAAATATTTCCAACTATGTTCTTAGTATTAAAGTAGTAGTCATGTTTAATGTTGCTCATTTCTCAAAAATTATCTATGAGTAATAGATAGGGTAGTTTAATAAACTCCACGTTATATTTATTAATTCTTAATAAGCATAATTTTTATTAAGATGATATTTATTTTGTGACGAAGAAAATATTGTTTTTATCTATGATGAGCTTAAAGTAACTGAAGCTCACCGTCCAACTATTTTTTCCCCCCGATAAACTAGATAGAGTAATTTTATTAATACTAATCTACAGTCACAGCAAAAGGAGAAACAGTAGTGTTTAACGAAGAGCAATAGAGCATAATGATACCTTAAACTTCACGTTACTGCAAGAGAAAAAGTCCAATAAAAATAATGTCAAAAGAAATAAATAAAGTTTCCGAAAAAGCCCAAACCCCCTTATTAATAACCTGTAGCAAAAACCCTAAACCCAAAGCCTCCCCTTTTTTCTTTAAACCCTAAACTCTCTCACAAAAATGGCTGTCACTAACATCATCCGAAGAACAGCTTCTCAGGTTGTACCTTTCGCTGTTCGTGTAATCGGAAGAACACAGAACTACCATCACCGATCCTCTGCTCTGTTGTCCACCGTAGTTAACCGTAGTGCTGCTTCTAGAAACTACTTTAGGAGCTCAACACCGTCTACTTTTCATTGCTATTCTACCAAAAGGCCAAGTTCTGACGAGTCACTCCTCAAAGTCATTCAGGCCGAAATCTTATGTGCCGAGGAATCCGAGGAACAAGATGAGGTTTGATTTTATTTCATTTAGGTTTCTTTAATTAACTGAAATATTTTTGTTTGTGTTAAATATAACAATAATAATATACACATTGTAATCTCACAAGTGGGTTGAGGTGTGATAAGGGCCCTACCTGGTGGATATAGAGAAGACCCTACGCTTATTTTTGTTTATATTAAATGAAAATTGAATTTAATTAGTTCTTGTCTGTTTTATCTTTTTGTGTTCTTTATATGTGGTCATGTTATATACCAATTTCAGTGGTAAATGGATATTAATTAATATTAGTTAAATGAGTAAAAAGAATGAAATCGGTTTTCTTTAATTTGGGTTTCTTTTCTATTTTAGAAGAAATTAGAGCATACTACAACATACCCCGTGAAATCACACAACGTGGGATCTGTTAGGTAGAGCGGCTCTTTTCGAGAGACTCTCGGCTCAAGACCAAGCACAAGCACAACCAAAGCAAGAGAAATGGTCAGACCCGCACAAGATATTTAAAGCAGTATGAAAATGTTGTTAACAAAAGCGAATAAGCCATGATATCACATTTTGAAAAGTTAATCAGTAACTAACGCAAGTAAATAAGATAAATAAAGTACACTAAAGAACACATAGCAACAGAAATAAAACGACATGGGACTATAAAGCAATAGTGCGTCTACTATTATGATAGGCTAAGCAGATCTATAATAATAACACTACAACTACCAGTTTGTAAGCGTAAGTAGTGCTACGTTCGATTACTTACTACCCTAATTTGTGTCCTCTACAACCCCTTATCTAAGGTCATGTCCTCAGTAAGTTGCACATGTGTCATATCTCGTCCAATCACCTCTCCCCAATACTTCTTCGACCTACCTCTAACCCTCCTAAACCCGTCCATAGCCAATCTTTCACACCTCCGCATTGGGGCATTTGTCTCTCCTCTACAATCTCCTAACTATTTCAACATCGTATCCTTCACCGAGGCCACTCCCACTCTGTCCCGGATATTATTATTTCTAATTTTATCCCTCCTTGTATGCTCAAACATCCATCTTAGCATCTTTATCTCCGCAACTTTCATCTTTTGGATGTGCGAAGTCTTGACTGACCAACACTCTGTCTCATACAACATACTTGGTCTAATCACCACCCTATAGAATTTGCCTTTAAGTTTTGGTGACACATTTTTATCGCACGAGACTCTAGATGCGAGTCTCCATTTCATCCACCCTGTCCCAATACGATGTGTAACATCGTCATTAATCTCTCTATTCCTTTGGATAATAGACCCGAGGTACTTGAAGCTTCCTTTCTTTGGAATGACCTGAGTACCAAGCCTCACCTCCATGCCTGTCTCAGAGCCTCTTCCGTTACTAAACTTACACTCTTAAGTATTTTGTTTTGGTTCTACTCAGCCTTAACCCTTTAGACTCTAGAGTCTGTCTCCAAACCTCCACCTTATCATCAATCAGGATTGTCATCTGCGGATAACATGCACCATGTCACATCCTCTTGAATTTGTCAATGGAAAGTACTTCGAGTCTCCTCCTACTGTCCGTACCTTGGTCTTGGCTCCATCATACATATCCTTGATCGCCCTAGTGTACGCCACATGTACACCTCTAACTTCCAAACATCTCCATAGAACCTCCTTTGGGACTGTCGTATGCCTTCTCGAGGTAGATGAAAATCATATGTAAGTCTCTCTTCCTCTCCCTATACTGTTCCATCAACCTCCTAATAAAATGAATGGTTTCTGTAGTCGAATGCCCTGACATGAATCTAAACTGGTTCTCAGATATAGACACGTCTCTCTTCACTCTCATCTCCACGACCCTTTTCCTAACTTTCATAGTGTGGCTTAGCAGCTTGATACCCATATAATTGTTGCAACTCTGAATGTCACTTTTGTTCTTCTACAAAAGAATCATTATACTCCACCTTCATGCTTCTACAATATTCTAAATCCCGATACTTTTCAGATTGCTCTAGGTCTCCCAGCACAATGTCTTTATCTCCTTCGTTCAAGAGTTTATAGAAGTAAGACTGTCACCTTCGTCTAATATGCGCGTCCTCTACCATTACTTTGTCGTCTTCGTCCTTGATGCACCTCACGTGATTCTAGTCACGGGCCCTCTTCTCCCTCGTCTTGGTTAGTCTGTACAACTTCTTATCCTCGTCTTTTTTTTTTTAAAATTTCACATACATGCGTTCAAAAGCCACTGTTTTCGCCGCCGTAATCGCTAGCTTTGCTCCATTCCTCGCCATCTTAAACATTTCTCTATTCGTCCACTTTTCTATCTCATCCTTGCTTTCTACCAATTTCGCATACACCACTTTCTTCGCTTTCACCCTCTCTTAAACTTTACCATTCCGCCACCAGTCCCCTCGATGCCCACCACGACTACCCCGTGTGACCCCTAACACTTCCCTTGCTACCTCTCGGATGCAATTGACGATCCTTTCTCACATACCAGTCGCATCCTCTCTACTCCCCATTGGTCATCAACCTCTCCCCCATCTCATTTGCACTAGCCATGGTCAAACTCTCCCATTTGATTCTTAACCTGTCATCCACAACCCTTCTCTTCTTCTCCATCTTGATCTCCAAATCTATCACCAAAAGCTTATGTCGTGTTGTAAGATACTCTATCGGAATAACCTTGCAGTCTTTACAAAGACCGTTGTCAATTCTTAAGGATTAAAAAGTCTATTTGAGTCTTAGCCACCGAACTACGGAAAGTCCTCAAGTGCTCCTCCTTTTTTATGAACCTTGAATTGGCTATCACCATCCTAAAAGCTTTAGCGAACTCCAATAGTGAGACGCCTCCCCCGTTCCTTTCCCGGAGGCCAAAGCCTCTATGCACATCGTCAAACCCCCGAAAGTGACCCGATATGTCCATTGAATCCTCTCCTACAAATAACTTCTCAGTGGGTGGTATACCTCCCACCACCTCGTCCAAATCCTCCAAAAAAACGCCTCTTCTCCTCCTCGTCCAAGCCCGTCTGTGACGCGTAAGCACTAATAATGTTCATAGTAGTCCCTCCAACTACCAACTTAATCGACATCATCCTGTCATTGACCCTCCAAACCTCTACCACCTAATCCCTTAACTCGCTGTCTACCAAAATGTCTACCCCATTCCTATACCTCGACCTACCTGAGAATCATAATTTATACCCGTCCACGTCCTTAGCCTTAGGTTCTACCCATTTGGTCTTCTAAACACATGCTATATTAATCCTCGTCCTCTTAAGAGTCTTAACGCCACTATGAACTTCCCCGTTAAAGTCCAAGAAATTATAGGATAATGAACTGAATTATTTCTGCTTATGTTTAATGAAAGTTGAGTTCTTATATTTCTTCTCTGTTCTTTTTTTGGGCTTTATATGTGCTCGGTTTAATTTTCCTTACTAAATTATTTTTGCTTATGTTAAATGAAAATTGTGAGGTAAGACTGCCTACAATAGACCCTTGTGGCCTGCCCCTTTCCCGCACCGCGCGCATAGCGTGAGCTTAGTGTACCGGGCTGACCTTTTTTAAAAATGAAAATTGAATTCTAATACTTGTTCTCTGTTCTTTGTTTTGGTTTTATTATTTATATGTGCCCCTGTTATAGACCAATTTCGGTGGATCTGAGTGGCAAATGAATATGAATATTTGTTAAATAAGTAAAAAAATGTTTTTGAATTAATATCTAACAGATTTACCTTATTTCATTTGGTAATATGGCTGTCTTGTAATTTAGCATTCTAATATTTGTTTCTGTTTTTACTCCCTCCACCTATATAAAAAGAAAGACCAGTTTCAGTGTAATGATCAAAGCATCTAATTATTACTGTATGAAATATACATCAATTTTTTCTTAAAATAAATGTGCAGAATTGGAAAGGGCTTTTTTTTTTCATTTTTGGCCCGTCGGACCAAATTAAATATGATAGATTGTGTATTTGTGTATATTACATGTATATTACATGTATATTTATACTTAAATATACAAAACCTATACATTTGCTGGCTATTTTGTAAATTAGTCTACCGAAAAACATTGGACTGTAATTATCTTATTCAGAAACCAGACAAGACACTCCTAGTATTTTTATGATTTAAGATAATACATAATTCGTAGTGGAATAACTCTTTCACTCCCAAATAGGGATGAGTGTACGTAAGATGGACAGAAGGATTAGGTTTTTTTTTTGTATAGATGAACTTCTGTTGATTACTTGCTATCTCTGCTAATGGTACCACTGATTCAACTTTGTTCACTCTTGGAGCTTTTCCAAGCCCCTTATCCTGCTTTAAGTTTATGGGGTTTTTTATAATGCTACTGGATTAGCAGAGTTTAGACTATTAAAATTATTTTGCATTATGATTGTAGGTTGAGGAGGTTCCTGAGGGTTTCCCCTTCAAGATTGAAGATAATCCAGGACAACAGACGGTGACATTGACAAGGGAGTATCAAGGTGAATCTATCAATGTCGAAGTTCACATGCCTGACCTTGTTACTGGTGATGAAGATGAGAATGACAACGATGCGGATGACAGTGAAAGGGCGAATCAGTCTCAAATTCCTCTCGTAGTTAGGGTGTCTAAGAAGAATGGACCATCTTTGGAGTTTGGTCTCACGGCTTTCGCTGATGATATTACAATTGACACTCTGGCTATCAAAGATGCTAACGTTGCTGAGGATCAAATTGCCTATGAAGGACCCGATTTCTCGTGAGTCTTGAAATTTATTAACGACATTTTATGTTCTACTATTTCTTTTCTGTAATTACTCCCTTTCTATCTTATTCTTTAACTTTAGTATTATCTGTTGTTGACTTGTTTCCTTTGTTTTAGTTATTGTATTACTTGTTTTTTATTGTTATTTTTTCATTATTTTCAAAAATGGCTTCTTCACTACTTTATTTCCTTTTCAAACCTGCTTTGATATACTTTACTTGAGCAGATGGTCTTTTTGAAACAACCTCTCTACCTTCACAAGGTAGGGGTAAGGTCTGCGTGTACACATCACCCTCCCCAGACCCCACTTGTGGGATAACACAGCATGTTGTTGTATTTCCTTTCCTGTATCTTCAGACCTTTTATGTTGTTGTTTTCATCATACTTCATTATACTAATCAAAGTTGTGTTTCTCCATCATCAGAGATTTGGATGAGAACCTCCAAAAGGCTTTCCACAAGTATTTGGAGATTAGGGGGATCAAGCCCAGCACAACAAACTTCTTGCATGAGTACATGATCAACAAGGACGGCAGAGAATACATGATGTGGCTTAAGAATCTCAAGAAATTCATTGAGGCATAGATTCTACTTATAGCATAATTTCTGATGTTTTTAGGAGGTTAATTTTAATTTGGCTACAACGTACTGCCAGTAATTGTTAAATACCATGATTGTGAAGTCTTTTTGGTTATTTTTGCTAAATCTTTACTGTCCAACATTGATAAAGTTAATGTACCATGGCATCCAAGTCTTTGGCAAGTTAAAAAGAATTGTTGATGAACTTTATACAGCCATATAATTTGAGGGAGTTCTCAATTGGGAGTTGTTCATTATGCTTTTATCAGCTACTTCTTGTTGAAGCATGTTGCCTATTTTTTCGTGTTTGTTAAAGTTAAATCACTTTGTGCATGCTTGGCTTTTAACTACTGAAATTTATCTTAAAAGGCCTGTGATCTTCCGATTTGTTAGATCCGAGATTGCTCACTAGGTTTTGTGGCTTATTTTTTCCCTTTAGAATATATTTAAACTTTGTATGTTGGAAATGAGAAATTGCTACTACATTTTTTCGAAGTGGTGCAGTTTGATATCTTGACTTAACACAGCAATCGCTGATACTAGTATACATTGTTTTCTACACTAATTAATTCGAATCCTGATCTTGGTAATCTTCATTAGCAAACCTTATTTCCAATAAGTATGATTTCAGATTTATCACAACAATGAAAATTATATGGGATTTAAGTTATTACTATGCTAAGTTGTGCAATAAAGTAATAAAGGAGAGTCTAGTTTTACGCACCATGGCTGCTACTTCACTGGTGCCCTCTAGGCTCCATCTAATAAAAATATCCTAAAAACAATGATATCATCTAAAGAAACAAACTAGATGGAAAAACATAAAAAGTGTGCTTATAAATATTTTCTAATTTCTAATAACACTCCTAAAGAAGTTGCTCATTTTACTAACATAATTGGAATAATTCCTAATACCAAGTAGTACTACGTAATTGTCACACTATAATGAATTAAACTAGACATAGTCTAACACTACAGTTGGAATTATCCAACACCGAGAAGTAGCTTGTGAACATCACAACAATGAATAAGCAAATAAGAGACATGCTCCGACTTGGAAGTAAATATTTTAATCAAAGTGAATCAGATGATCTGTACATTAAATTTCTGAAATTGGTCTAGTCAACTTTCTGTACACAACCATAACAGCGCTCTAACTGTCAAGTATTTCTCATCTACTATGTAAGGGTAAAATAAATCCCCAAATTCTCCCTCATTCAGATACACACACAATAACACTTCCGCACTCGCTAGTCACTACACACCTGTCAGTACAAATCTATTAAAACAACATTGAGGTACATGGCTAAAACTAAAGGAATACATAGTGACAAGACCTCTAGCTACTATGGTCATAATAACTGTCGAAGCTGCTGTGTTTCCCTTCGAAGTAATTGAACCTCTTTCATCAGCTCTGCTTGATTTTCCAGTATCAACTTCATAGCACTAGAAGTTTCCATCTGCGTAATGTTTCCAAAGTCTAAGAGATAATATACAACTAAAGAACTAGGGATGTGCAAAGTCAAGAAATGTACCTCCTGCATATGAAATTGTCTTAAAATATCCAAATGAAGATTCTTCATATCCTCGTGAATGGATTTTTGAAGGGATGCAAGAGTTTCTTCTTGGGTACGTTGAAACAGCTGGAGCGTGAAGGAACTTCCCTGCTGCAATTCAGGCAGTGTGAACTTTTGTGATTGCTTAATTTCACCCTGTAAAAATTCATAGGTCAAATGAAAATTTTCTATAAAAAGATAAAGACTCATTTGGAATGATTTATCATTAAGGCTCTTTCCACCAGCTCATGTTTTCGAGGTTCTCTTCGAAGAACACAAAAGGTGAAAACATCCATTGATATTCATAACAAATGATGCCCAAGAGAAAGAGAGGAACAGCCAGGTTCTCCTGTATCATACATTCATTGCTTGGAAAGCACCAGCAGCGGTAGCAGATGACGTGTCTGACCTAGATAACAAGCTATTCAGAAGCTCCTCCCTTGTTTCAGCTCCAGATTTCTTAGTTTTTGGAGAACCAACAGAAAGGGTTCCATCACTAAAGGATGGTGCAGTGCTTATTCTCTCAGCATAACTGGAAAATCTTCGTGGGAGGGACATAGTTGAACCAAGAGAATCAAGAGTACCCTGCCCCGTAATGCCTTTTGTTCCAACTGAAAAAGATGTGGAACTAGAGGGGACATGTTCTGACGATCCTTGAAAAGTTTCTTCATGTGAATTTTCTTTAATGCGCAAATTTGCCAAACTCACACTAGAACTGGTCAAAGAGCTGATACTCTGAGTTGCTGGAAAAGTATCCTGTAATCCAGATAACATAGGTCCTGGTGCAAGGGGACCAGATGTCGAGATTGCAAAACGAGAAGGCATGTTTCCTGACTGCCGAAGGTGAGATAGTCTATCAGATAATCTCTCACCACCCCAAGCTTCTGGAGGAGTTATAGAGGAAGAGTCATCACTACAGGAAGATATAGGAGTAGACGACAACTGTGCAAAAGTAGCATCCTCCTGCAGGAATGTCAAAGATAAGAAATACTTGTCAAGGAAGGAAAAAAGCTCATGCATTTTAATGTTAAACCCAGTCACTAATTTAAGCTTCAGAATAATGAGCCGTGGAAAAGTTGCTGCCATGTGACCAGGAGGTCATGGGTTCAAGTCGTGGAAACAGCCTCTTGCAGAAATGTGAGGCAAGGTTGTGTACAATAGACCCTTGTGGTCCGGCCCTTCGCCGAACCACGCGCATAGCGGGAGCTTAGTGCACCGGGCTGCCCTTTAATAATGACACCACTTTTTGGACTGACTTCACATTTTATTTAGCACCCAAGAATGGAGGAGTTAAGAAATTAGTTACTTCAACGAGTTATCAAAAGCACAATTTTGCTTCAAACAACATAGGAAATTCGACAAACAAGTCAATCATTTCTGTATATAGAAGACCAACTCACAATTTCACCAAATGTCCTGCAATCAAGGAAATAATTTGTCTTCCAAAAGAAAATAAATCAAAGGTACATCAACCAGACAAGATCCGAACCTGTTTTGGCAAGGAACTTGATTTCCAATCAAATCTGGGGCGGTTCTCATTGCCACCCTCAACTGGAAGGGGAAGCCTTAGAGAAGAAGGAAATAGCAAAGATGATTTCTTATCAAAATCCTTTTTAAAACCTTCCTGATCATCCCACAACTTATCAAGTGAAGGTGTAATCGGCTGAACTTCAACAAGAGGAGAAAAGACTTCCATATCATCCTTGAAGTTACGAGGAGCGTGTAATCTTGCCAAAGATCCACCTTTCCACAAACTACTTCGTATGGGTGTTTCTTCAGATGGAGATAAAACTTGTGTCCCAGACGTAGATCCAGTAATGCCTGCTGGAAAAGAAAACAAGTCCACAGAACCTGAACGAACAGTGGTTCTGGAACCTGATGTTGACATAGAAGTTGATAGGCTTGATGATATCATAGCAGGAAGTGGGTCAGGCATTAAAATTGAATCCTCCACAGCACTGCCCAGAAGAGCCATATCTGTTGTGCAATTGTTTTCATTGACTATTACAGGTTTCGCTCTTTGCCAGCATAGACTTGTCACGGCCTGTAAATTCATATCACACTTTGCTAGTAAGAGGGAAAAAAGCAGAGAGTAGTAAGAAGGTTGTTGTCAGTAATGAGGAACAGAACTGAAGTTGACAACCTGATAAACAAAATATATAAAGGACAACCAGTGAAGGTGTAACCGGCTGATATACAAATAGATACAGAAACACCATGCTGTTTACTTTTGCTGAGAGAGAGAGAGAGAGAGAGTGAGGAAGAAGAAGAGCTTCTAGACCAGCTCCCCCGCCCAATGCCAAAGGCCAACATAGCATACCATCTTCCAACTCATCAATCAGATTATGCACATTGGTTTACCCTTGATACCGAAATGCACAAATGACATTAGCCAAGGAAGAAAACAAGGATATCTTAAATATGTTTTGATTTCAGGAAATTGAGAAGTGCATTCAATTCTTATCCACATTTGACCAACCAGAAATTTGGTTGTCATGCCTGACAAAGTGATGTGACGTTTTTGAACTCTATTGCTGCACCCTAAGCGTATCATAGGTGGTCAACATCTTGTGGGACCACCTTCCCTTCCCCAAAGCAAATGCTGGTTATCTTTAACCTCTCAACATCTACATGCCATATTAGAAGAACCTGGGTCACCTACTTGTCCGCCTCATCTCGTCCTCCCCTCCTTGCACATTTACCATTTGCATGCATATCCACCTCTATCATCACGGAAGAAATAATTTAAAGACAATAAGTAGACTTAAGTATATATGCATACCCACTCCATATGGGGTTATTATATGGTTCCATATCTCCATCTTTTGGCAATAGGAACTGAATCTTTTTTCTCCTTTTCTTTTCCTTTCTCATGTTTTGTCAACCAAGGTAATAAACGACATAACAGAAGTACACAGTCAAGGACAAATTGATCGTTAACACAAAGTAATTGATCAAGAAAAGAAAAATAAAAGACCTCAGAATTTCCATAAGCACGTAAAACAGTCAAAGGTTGTGGTTTTCCGCGAACGTCGTAGAATACCACCCGGCCACTACTTGTTCCAGCTGCCAGAGTGAAGCCATCATCAGTAAATGCCAGTGAAGAAAAAGGTGCCTCGTAAGGAATGCAAAATGATGGCCTTCTTGATCCTGAGTCAAAAGTGTACAACTTCTTATCCATACCAACACTAGCAACAATCTGCAATCATAAGAGTAAAACAACACCTAAGTAAATGCTTCCCATCATTTGGCAAGACGATGGATTTACAAATCTTCCAGTAGAACAGGTCTGCAATAGGTGTACTAGTTGATGAGTATAATAGAGAAAAAACCTTGTCATTTGATGGTGAGAAACTAACACCAGAAGTTGGTGCAGAATGCTGCTTTAGCCAAGAAACCTGTCAGAGTTAAAAATAATTACCAGTTATCCAATGAAACGATGCACAGCAGGCAAGACAGGTACAAGTGAGAGACATCAACCCAAAGAAGTCAACCACTATCTTAAGGGATAATAAAAGATTTTAACACAAATGCAAAGACTTGGAAAATTTAACCATTATGGCTATCAAAAATCAAAGCATGTCTGAGGATGGGAAGTGGAAGGAATTGTGGAAGGGAGTACTGAAGGACAACCATGTCTCATCTTTCAAACAAATAAAGGGAAGGAAGAGTAGGAAAAGGAAGAGGGCTGGAGAAGGATCAGAGGAAGGACCGTAACATGTTCTTAACTTCGGCAGGTAGAGAGGCAGAACATGTACTGAGACAGAGACTGGGAGGTTTCGAAATAACTCTCTCTGAAAACACTTCATAAAATTCATAACCATTATTCAGTGTTTTGTACGTCACATGCAAGCTCGAACTCCAACTTTGAAGTCCACAAGCTATAACGGATAGTGCTTCTAACAGCACAACACCTATAGCAGTATTAATTTCTCTTTATGTGAGTTTTGACTATAAACCCCCAAAAAGCAGCGATAAATTTCTCTTTTTATGAGTAAAAGACTGTAAAGCCCTCTGAGAAGTAACAGATGTAAATTGCAAATGGATACCTGATGCTTGTTTCAGATTACACTCCGCCAGAAATGTTCTATATCATAGCCAATAGTCTACTCCCAATACTAAACTAGTGGATGAGATCTGACTTGCAAATGCAGATGGCGAGGAGAAAGAAATGGAATTCCCTAGTAATCTCCAGTTATAACCTTTTCAATCAAGACAGATCTAGGCACTAACGTGAAATGTAATGAAATCAAATTTATCATCTCAGAATGTTAACAAACCTTGGGGCTGCGACCAGTTGTATCCCACAGGTGAATAGATCCATCATCACCAGCTGTCACCAATAAGTGCCTGCTAATCTTAGAATAATCAAGCACCCTCAAAACCTGATCTTGCGATAATCAGACAAAGAAAATGGCATCAGAAAACAAAGCATTATCCCAAACACCAAAAGCAATTGCAGCTTTACAGAAAAGTGGGACTTGGAAAGAATGAATTAACCTGCCCATTTGGATCCTTGAGTTCAGCAACCTTTGCACCAGAGGCTAGGTTGTGAAGAATAAGATTTCCATTAAGACTGATGGAAGCTATGTGCTCATCTTTGCAATTGTACATTACACCGCTAATAGTATCAGTATGACCTTTCAACCATTTGATGCAACGCTTCCGCTGCAAATCCCATATTCGTACAACTTGACCACTGCCTCCAGAACAAATGTATCTCGATGCTTTGCTGCTAAAGTTAATTGTTGAAATAGACTCCTGCAAGTGATACACAATTACTACTTGTGGATAATTAGTTGATTGACAGCTCACTAAACAAGCTGGGCTTCAAAAAAAACGTTGACAGCTTATACTGAATACCCATGTTGACAGCTCACTATACAAAGATGTATAGTACAGTACTCTTTTCTGATCAGTAAATTATGGAATTCTTATGAGCCAACGACAAACACGCTTTTCTAATTTAGCAAAAATGACATAATTTTGGCTTTATCTTAACAAAATTATTATGGTTCAAACGATGTCATGTAGATGTCTTTCTTTTGTGAACTTGATACTGCGACTTTTCAGCTGGCATTTTAACACTCTTAACAGCAATTGAAAATACTTACAGTTCAACACCTGAAATAGAGAAACCCCCTATAGAAAAGTAACTAATGGAAAATATTTGAGTGCAACATCTACCAATCAAAGTGACACTTATGAGATGATACATGTGTAATTTATCATAATCAATATTTTTCTGATAACCGAGAAAATGGTTCCAAACTCGTAGATAGTGGGCCCACCATCTACCCTTCTCCAATTAAACACTAGGCTTCTATCTATGACCAGGTTCGAACCCGTGACGTGCACCTAACCCACACATCATGTCTGAGCTCTTACCACTAGACCAAAATCCCAGGGCAATTTAACATAATCAAAATTTGAAATAACTTTTATCGGGGAAAAATCAATATTTGAAGCTACTACTATGCAAAACAGCTCAAATCCTTTTTATTTTATTTTCCCTTTAGCCTACTTGTTTTTTGTATTATGAGCAGAACCAGAAGTATCCATGTTGCATAAAATGTATATGGCAAAAGCAGCCTGGACAGTGTATAGAATAGTTTCAATGTGCTATAATGTCTCTTTTTGAGATGTGCTAGTCAGTATGCTATTATGTTTTGGAAATCTCTCTAATATGTGAGAACATCATTGAGACCGGTCCTTTACATTCTAAAAGAAAACTTATTATATGAAAGCACCAATCTTCCTATAAATTTCAGCAGCAAATAGAGGTAAAAGAGAAGCCAGTGCAAGCTGCTGCAATACAGCATATCTTTAACCTCTCAAAATTCACCATTTTCAAAGAAAGCTTTGCCAAAATACATTGAAATAATTGGCAATTAAGGACATATTACATTTTGATCATTTTGATAACAGGACGACAAAGTAGCTAAAATAATACTCCCTCCGTCTCAAAATACTTGCCGTGTTTTTCTTTTACACGCCCCTTGAGAAACATTAATTAGGAAGGGGTTTTAACTATTTTACCCTTCATTGGCATTTCAACAATCATAACATCACCCCATAATTGAGGTGTTTGTAGTCTTCACGAGGTAAAATGAAAAAAAATTAGGAGTAATCAATTTTATCTTCTAAAATGAAAAATACTCCCTCCGTCACGTTGTGGGATTTCACTGGGTATGTTGTTGTCCATTTACTTGTCATCTTTTTTTTCTTTTGCACGCCCCTTAAAGAAACCATTAACTAAAAGGGTACAACAACAACATACCCAGTGAAATCCCACAACGTGGGGTCTGGGGAGGGTAGAGTGTACATAGACCTTACCTCCACCTTGATAGGTAGAGCGGCTGTTTCCGAGAGACCCTCGGCTCAAGAAAAAGCATAATCACAGGCAAAGCAAAGCAAAGCAAAAGAAACAGTCAGACTCAAACGAAAAATTAAAGTATTATGAACATACAGATAATAAAATCGAATACGCTATGGTAGTGCATTCTAACAACAAGAAGCAGTAGTTAACACAACTAAATAAGATAAACAAATTACACTAAAGAACACATAGTAGCATAAATCAAACTACAGGGACTATTAAGCACTAATGCGCCTATAAGTGTGATAGGTTAATCGAGCCTACAGTAATAACATTACACTATCATTTTGTAAGCGTAAGTAGGACTACGCTTGACTACCTACTACCCTTCTACCCTAATCTGTGTCCTCCACAACCCCCTATCTAAGGTCATGTCCTCAGTAAGTTGCACCTGTGTTATATCCCGTCTAATCACCTCTCCCCAATACTTCTTCGGCCTACCTCTACCCCTTCTGATCCGTCGATAGCCAACCTCTCACACCTCCGCACTGGGGCATCCGTGTCTCTCCTCTGCACATACCCAAACCATCTCAACATCACTTCCCGCATCTTATCCTCCACCGAGGCCACTCCTACTTTATCCCGGATATCATCGTTTCTAATCTTATCTCTCCTTGTATGCCCACACATCCATCTCAGCATCCTCAACTCCGCAACTCTCATTTTTTGTATGTGCGAAGTCTTGACTAGTCAACACTCCGCCCCATATAACATAGTGGGTCTAACCACCACCCTATAGAACTTGCCTTTAAGTTTTGGTGGCACCTTTTTGCCTCACAAAACTCCAAATGCGAGCCTCCATTTCATCCACCTTACCCCAATACGATGTGTGACATCATCATCAATCTCTCCATTCCCTTGGATAATAGACCCTAGGTACTTGAAGCTTCCTTTCTTTGAAATGACCTAAGTACCAAGCCTCTCCTCCATGCCTGTCTCAAGGCCTCTCCCGTTGCTGAACTTGCACTCTAAATATTTTGTCTTATTCCTACTCAACCTGAACCCTTTAGACCCAGAATCTGTCTCCAAACCTCCAGCTTGTTGTTCACTCCGTCGTCTGCAAATAACATACACCATGGTACTTCCCCTTGGATTTGTCGCGTCAGTCTATCCATCACCAAAACGAATAGGAATGGGCTAAGAACTAATCCCTGGTGCAGCCCCATCGTCACTGGGAAGTGCTCCGATACTCCTACTGACCGTACCCTAGTCTTGGCTCCAACATACATATCATTGATCGCCCTAGTGTACGCCACAAGTACACCTCTAACCTCCAAACATCTCCATAGAACCTCTCTAGGTTCTTTGTCGTATGCCTTCTCGAGGTCGATGAAAACCATATGTAAGTCTCTCTTCCTCTCCCTATACTGCTCCACCAACCTCCTAATAAGATGAATGGCTTTAGTAGTCGAACGCCCCGACATGAATCTAAACTGATTCTCGGAAATAGACACGTCTCTCCCCACTCTCATCTCCACGACCCTTTCCTAAACTTTCATAGTGTGGCTCAACAGCTTGATACCCCTATAGTTGTTGCAACTCTGGATATCACCTTTGTTTTTTTTACAAGGAAATCATTGTACTCCACCTCCATTCTTCTGACATTTTTGTCGTCTTAAAAATGACGTAAAACAACTCAGTCAGCCGCTCCAAACTCACCCTGCCTGCGCTCTTCCAAAATTCAATTGGGATCTCATCAGGCCCGGTCGCTCGTCCCCTGCACATCCGCCTAATATGCGCTTCCTCCGCCAGTACTTTGTCGTCCTCGTCCTCAATGCACCTCACATGATCCAAGTCACGGGCCTTTCTCTCCCTTGCCTTGGCTAGTCTGTACAACTTATCCCCGCCTTTCTCATCTAATTCCAGATACAGATGTTCCAAAGCCGCCGTTTTCGCCACCATAACCGCTAGCTTTGCCTCCAGCCTCACCATCTTATACAATTCCCTATTCATCTACTTCTCCACCTCATCCTTGTTTTCTACCAATTTCACATACGCCGATTTCTTCGTGTCCACCATCTCTTGAATTTTACCATTCCACCACCAGCCCCCTCAATGCCTACCACTGTTACCTCGCGAGGCCCCTAACAGTTCTCTAGCTACCTCCCGAATGCAATTGGCCGTCCTGTCCCACATATCGGTCGCATCTCCACTACTCTCCCAAACCCCCTTGGCCATCAACCTCTCCCCCATCTCATTTGCACTAGCCATGGTCAAACACCCCCATTTGATTCTTAACTTGTCATCCACAACCCTCTTCTTCTTCTCCAACTTGATCTCCAAAAGCTTATGTCGGGTTGTAAGATCCTCCTTCGAAATAACCTTGCAATCTTTATATAGACCTTTGCCAACCTTCCTAAGGAGCAAAAAGTCTATCTGAGTCTTCACCACCGAACTACGAAAAGTCAACAGGTGTTCCTCTTTAATTTTACTAAATTATCCTATTTATTCTTTGATCTCAATGTAATACTACTCTTTTTTTCACCACATTAATCTCTCCACATTTATTGAGTAAGGGTAAAGGCGGAAACTAAATAAGGATGTCCAGTGAGTCGGGTCGGCCCGACCCCGCCCCGCCCCGCCCCGATCCCCTTAAAAAAATTACGGTGTTAGGATTCGAAACCGGGACGGAACCTGGGCTCGCCCCGCCCGGGCCCGTCCCGCTTCGACCAGCCCCGATCCCCTCCCCCTTTGCAAAACTAACCCTTGCAACAACGGCCAAATTTGTGATTTTGGTCATTGTGCAATGGTTCCAACGGCCATTTTTGCCCCCCCACCCCCATAAACCCCCTACCTCATTAGTATTTATTTTTAACCTCTAAGTTAGTATATTTACACTTTAACCCAATTTTTCAATTATAAATACCTCATTTTCTCTTCATTTTATCTCACAAATTTTCTTACAATCTCTCTAATCTCTCAATCTATCTCTCTACAAGTCTACATTAACTACTAAATATTTTATTTTATTTGCTCATTTGTATAATTGTATCAAAGTTCAAAAATTGGGACTGAAGTTGGCAACTAGTTTGAGGATCATCCATCGAGCAAAGTTTCAATTTTCAACTTCGATTACACGTCGACGTTACGTCGGCGTTTGGTACCTTCGTTCCTTCTTTAAATTATTATTGTTATTTTATTTTAATTATCGCACTTAATTTCATTATTTATAATTATTTATTTGCATAATTAAAATGGAAGGAATTAGACATGATTAAGGGTAGGGGTAAGGGTGCTTCTTCTAGTAGGGGTAACAAGGGCAGGATTCTTCTTCTAGTCATCCTATTCCTAGTCATGATGATTTGATTGATTACTCATATAGATGAAACTGATTTTTTTAATGATATACTATTGATGATGAGATATATTCTACAACTGAACCAGACTTTAATTTAGACGATAATATAGATGACACACCCACTAGTGCACCTCAACAACCTCAAACTCAGATTGAGTCTCAGCCTCAAACTGAAACTAAAACGCCTCATATTCCCCCTAGTATGAGTCGAGGCCCCACACAACGAAAATTAAAATCAGCTGCATGTAATTTTTTTGATAGGGACCAAGAGAATCAAGTAGTTAGATGTAAAATTTGTAAAAATATTTATAAATTTAAAATCGGAAAATGTCATGGTGGGACGGGAGGTTTATTGAGACATGTACAAGGTTTTCACAAAGCTAGGTGGGATGAATACGAGGCTACAAAGTCGGGTGCGCCAATGCACTTTGAGTCGGGACAAGGTTCACATAGTGTCCCAGATCAAGTACGTGGTCAAATTAACCCGATGACGGGGGAAATTGTAGGTCCTAAATATGACAAACACAGAGATAGAGAATCAATAGCAAAATTAGTTGCGGTGGAGGATTTGCCTTTTGCATTTCCTTTCTCTCCTAGTTTTATTCATTACGTAAGAGATATGTATAATCTTGCTTTTAACGGTTTTCCTAGATCAACTGTTAGGAGAGACGTTTTAAATTTGCACATGAATACAACAATATTTACGTTATGCATTATATCATTTTCTGGCAAAGTATCTATCACTTCTGATATAGGTCGTAGTACTAACAACAATGATTATTTAACTATAACATGTCATTGGATAGATCATAATTGGTTTATGCAAAAACATATTTTAGCATATAGATATATTGATGAAAGACACACTGGAATTTTTATTTCAAGAAATATTCATGAAGTTTGCGATTAATATGGTATAACTGTTTAAATTATGACTGTTACATTAGATAATGCTTCTTCTAATAATTATGCTGTGAGACTTTTAAAAGATCTATTAACTCCATCTTTTCCTAATCATTTTCATATAAAATGTGCGTGACATATTTATAACTTAGTTGTAAAGGATGGTCTATCACTTTTTGAAGACATTCTTAATAAAGTTCAATTTGCTATAAACTTTATTTTTAAAAATAATAAAATACAAAGAAAAAAAGAATATAAAAAAACTTGTGACGGTTGTGGATTACCTTTTAGAAAAATTCTTGAAGAAGTAGCGACTAGGTGGAATTCTCTATATGAACAACTATTTGTTGCTTACGATTATAGAAGACCTATAACTTTATTTTTTAACGCCCATAATCGAAATCCAACTGATATGCTTGTAGATAATGATTGGGAAAAAATTTCAGAACTTATTGGATTTTTAGAGAAATATTTTCAAGCAACTAAAGAATTTTCTGCTATATATTATCCTACTATTTCAACTATGTTATTTTATATAGCTCTAATATTTTTGTTACTTAGTGAATATATGAAAAAATCATCTTATAAGGCACCTATTAAAAATGTTTATCAAATTCAAAAAATATTTTTTTTCCTATTTCCACTATTTATATTATTGGTAATGTATTAAATCCGACTATTAAAATAGACTGTTGTAAAACACTTATTGAAACGATTTATAATTGTATAGCAGTACTTCCACCTCAAACTTCAAAAAATTCAAATGAACAACCACCTAAGGAACCAACTAAAGAAGAAGTTTTGTCTAGCATACACGATGAATGCAAAAGTATATATGCATTACCAACAAGAAAATGCTAGCAACCAACCAGCTTTTATATCATCTTCTTCTTCTTCTTCAATACAACCTTATAAAAGACATGATGTTTCTACGGCTAGTATTGAAAGTCTTAGAAATAGAATGTTTAGTGGTTCCACTGCTAATCAAGTTAGCGAGTTTAATGTTTTTATTTTGCATGGTGTTGTACCGTACCAAGCAGTTCTCAATGAAGAAGGACATGAAGACTTGCTTAAATACTTGAGGGAAAATGAGAAGACATTTCTGATATTAGCAAAGATGGCTCGAGATGTGTTGAACATTCAAGCGTCATCAACAGCGTCTGAAAACGCTTTTTCTGCAGGAGATTTCAAATAGGAGAGCACAGACACTCATTAGCGGGAGACAGCTTGGAGATTACAGTTCTATACAGAGATTGGATACGAGCAGAGCGTAGAAGGTGCGGTCAACCAGAGATCAACGAAGAAGACGAAGACAAATACAATGAAATCTTGTCTAAGGGAACTGGAAGCGACGTCGACCAATTTGACCAACAACTTCCAATTCCAACAGAAAAACCACAAGACATTGTGAAGAAATTAGGGGTGGGCGTATATCGGTTCTTATCGTTTTTATATCCGAAAAATATGAACCGAATAAAAATTGGTTTTTTTAAAAAAAACTGAATCCAACTTTAAAAAAAAAACCGATATGTTCGGTTTATATCGCCGAATGTATCGGATTATATCGGTTTCTTCTAGGGGTGACCAGTGAGTCGGGTCGGGGGATTTTTTTGTTTTTAAAAAAAAATTGAATTTCCAACACTGAAATTGACATTCACACATACATTACCACAAAATTTTGACGTTGAAATCTATTGTGTATCGTGAGATGTTTACTAAAGAAGGGAAAAATTAAAAACCGATTTGGGGAAAACACAAATTGATTGATAAAACGGACGTTTTCGTAAAACTTGGCGACGCCAAACAGCCCTGCGGCAGTTTGCCCGGCCCCGTCTCGAAAAAATACGCAAAATCAAAAAAACAATCGGGTAAAACGGACATCCGAGCGCAGCGTTATGACCATTTAAAGTTTCACCAATTTACAACTATTTTCTCTCCCACATTTTATGTCAATGCTTCCGTGATATAATAATCAAGCTCATACCGCATTCGACTTCCATAAAAGCTTCATAGATTGGCTTCAATGGCTATGATTCAAGAGATAGTAATAGCCTAAAATAAAAAATAAGATTAATTACAAATTTGCCCGGTTTTTCGGTTCTGTTCATCCCCAAAATTAAAGAACCGAACCGAATCATTTAATCCTGATTCGGTTCAGTTTTTAAAAAAATTGGATTTTTTTATTAAAAAAAATGAATAAAAACCGACGGTTCGGTTTTTTCAGTTCTCCAGATTTTTTGTCCACCCCAAGAAGAAATTAGAAAAGGTGTTTTTAACAATGTAATTTTTTTAATTGCAATTTTATTATGTGATTTGCAACTTTTGAACAACACCACAGAGTTGCAATTTTGAAATTGTATTACAAAAAAATTATATTTCTATTAAATAATATAAGAGGCACAAAAACATCCTTGGTATGTTTTTATTACACTATCTTGTTCAATTATTGAAGTGTGTATATTTATAGCTTTTTTGAAATTAAGTGTAAAAAATGGAATCCCGGACCCGACCCCGCCCGCCCCGCCAACACCGGTTCCCTTTTCCGGCAGGACATCGGCCTGTCACAGCCCTTTCCCGTCCCCGTCGGGACCCGCTCCGCCCCGAACCCGGCCCCTTGGACAGCCCTAAAACTAACAGTTAATTATATCTTGGTTTTCTAAAATAACAATTATTTTGGACCATCTATTTCTAACAAGGACGACAAGTAAAGCGGACCGGAGTGAGTATTTGAGATAACTATTTTTGGAAAGCACAATAGATAATTTGCGGTTGCTAGTAATAAATACCAAATAATCTTAAATTTCAACATTGCAAGCAAATTAAACAAAAAGTACCTCGATATTATCGCAACCATCAGTGCCAGCCATTGGTACAGTCGCCAAACTCTGTCCATTTTTCCTCCACAACGATATCTTCTTGTCATCTCCAGCACTTGCCACCACCAAATCTACACACATTAAATCCACTTTGTAAATAAATATTTGACATTAATGTAAAAAAGAATCAAAAATTTCAATAGAAATGGGGAACTAACTAGTATGGTTCCATTTGACGGAGTTAACTTGGAAGCCAGGTGAAGGAGTGTAGCTAAGAATGCAGGGATCACGGGGTTCCAAAGAGAGGTCAAAAAGTTTAACGGTGTCACCACCAGTAGAGCCTAAAAGAGTCTTTATTGAATATGTGGAATTCATCTGATATTTCAGAAATGTAGAATTTTTATGAATTTGGAGAAGATGGGAAAGTGAAGTGAGTGTAATTGAGCTTTTTTTTTAGGTGTTTGATTTGAAACCCTACCGGAGAGAGAATGGGATTGGAAATTCAAAAAAAGGGGTGGGGCCAAAAAGCGGGCGCTATCTCTCAAGTGCACGAAGGGAGGCTTGTTAAGTTGTAATTGTAGGAATACTAGGAAAATTTTAATGCTCGACGAAAATTCGGATATAGGCTAGGGAGCGCTTACTCTATCGAATATCGAACACCGGGTGGAAAACCAATAAAAAATAAAATAAAATAGTTATAATGTATTTTAAATAATTGATATTAGTTATCTGAGACTTCTTTCTATTTCACAACAACAACAACATACGCAATGAAATTTCACAATGTGGGATCTGAAAATGGTAGATTGTACGCAGACCTTACCTCTACCTGGGTAGGTTGAGCAGTTGTTTTCGGAGGTTGAGCGGTTGTTTCCGTAGGTTGAGCGGTTGTTACCTCTAACCTCCAAACATCTTCATAGAACCTCTCTAGGTACTTTGTCGTATGCCTTCTCGAGGTCGATGAAAATCATATGTAAGTCTCTCTTTCTCTCCATATACTTCTCTACCAACCTCCTAATAAGATGCATGGCTTCAGTAGTAGAACGCCCCGACATGAATCTAAACTGATTCTCGGAAATAGACACGCCTCTCCCCACTCTCATCTCCACGACCCTTTCCTAAGCTTTCATGGTGTGGCTCAACAGCTTGATACCCCTATAGTTGTTGCAACTCTGGATATCACCTTTTGTTTTTTACAAGAAAATCATTGTACTCCGCCTCCATTCTTCGGACATTCTTGCCGTCTTAAAAATGACGTTAAACTACCAGCTTTTTGGCTGAAGTATCATCATCAATCACCACTCTCGTATTGTGTACCATATCTAATAACCGGCTTTTCAAGCCTGTTTCAACAGTAACTCAACAATTTTAATGTCAATAGAATATGTATGAATGAGATGGATATGTGTACACCATGCAATCAACATAAACAATACAATCAGAATATAAGTTCATTTTCAAGTATTAGATAAGATGTGGAGTGATAAATGCATGACATGTCAATTCAAGGATATAAGTATCAAACATGGTTGCGAGCCCAAATAATCAGCAACCATACCAAACTTAAGAGGATTTATGCACCGCGCTCAAGGCTCGAAGGCAAAACACATATACTCATTCAAGTATATCATACTAGTTAATTATTAACACAAGATCAGTTCACCAGTACCCATATTAGTGCTCGCCACCTCACTAATACGAGACCCCTAAATTTTCCATTACTCCCATTAGTTCATTAACACAACATACCAAAAAATAATGCTACACTAAAGTCTAGTAAGTCTGAACTTGCCTAAATCGAAGCTGAAGAACTCACGCGATAGCCTTACCTTTTCTCCGAGCCTCCTCGCGGGACCACTCTGGTCAATCATATAAATTACAAAGGAACTAGAATCCCCAAGTTAAACTACAAAGGAACCCCGGACCCACACTATTAAGATCTGAACTTTATTACGAAAAAAGTATCATAATATGCTAGATAGTCATAATCTCAATTAATTTAATAACCAAACCCAATTGGATCCTCAATTTCATGAATTAACAAAAAGGCCCAATTATAATCCTAGAAATTTCGCCAATTACCAAAAGGGTCTATAACATGCAATTGGTCAATTAAACATCATCCACTAGTCTAATACATTACTAGTTTATAATATCAACAACAATAAACCAAATACCAACCACAAATCCCAAAATACAACTCTCTTATTCTCAACAAGGTTCACCTCTTATTTCCCCCCATTTAAGAATCATGTTTAGAACATAATTTAACTAGAACACATTAATAGAAGAGTGAAAGATTACCTTAATGATGATTTTTCCTTGAATCTCCAAGAAACTTACTGCCCAAGCTCTAGTACCAAGAGAAACATTTTGGGGAATGAGATAAAATTCTAGGTCATCAATCTTACATTCTGACCAGTGGGAATTGATTCTGCTGGAGCGGACACGCTTCAACGAAAACTCTATCCGTTGGGGAGTGTTCACCTAAAAATCCCGTCTCTCGTTGGGGCGAAAACTAACTCCGCAGAGGCGTGCACGCCCCGGTGAGGAATTCATCCGCAGAAGTGGAACCTCGGCTCAAGGTCAAACCTTGCATCAGCGAGCCAGACCTCCGTAGAGGCAGACCCGCGGAAGCAGAAACAGAGGCGCTGGGGCGAACACCAGACACCATCAATGCCCGAAACTCACCAACTCCCCGTCAAACACCCGAAACTCTCTCGGGACCCCCGGATACAAACCAAACATGCATTCCTATCATAAAACACATTCCAGACCTGCTCGCGCACTAGAATTTTTTGAAAAATGTCTCTAATGCTAGGGTTTGACTAAAGTCAACTCTTAAGTTTTAATTCTACAATTTTACAAATAAACCCTCAAAACACACCTGAATGCCTTGGAAATCGAACTAAAGGCTCGACTAAGTCATAAACCCGCCTCGGAGCTAATGGAACCAACGAAAAGAGCATTTTCCCCCCAAAAGTCAACTATGAGTTAAACATCTCTATTCTCTTAACTTAGGATTTCTCAAACCTACCAAAAAGGATCTGTAACCTATCCGAACTCCTCAGGAGTCATACTACCCATCCCCGCAAGTCACAACCAAGCCAATAAAGACTCGGAAAGGGTAATAAAATAATTTTAAGATAAAATAAGCAAAACGATATTTTGAGTCGTTACAAAATTGAGTATAACTCAAGTGGAGATCACTACACAAATTCAAACTAGTATCATTAGTGAAGGAAGTCAGAAATTCTGATAGGAATATTTAAGGTTTATATGTATATTATAATTTGTGGACATGAGAGATTATCTTTTGCCATGTAGTTCAGACACCGCCAATGAAGTTTGTGCTTCCATTAAAATAGTAGTAGTTGCTTAGTTTTTTCTGTAGGGTTTTGTTGGGTTCAAAACACATAAGTAAGTCACATCGAAAGTTTAAAATTTTGTTTCTTACTTACCCCAATAATAATTCTAGTATGGTTATACAACAATGGAACTTGTAACATAAAACGTTTACTTACAAGTTATGATATCTGGAGTCTTTTTTTTTACTATAAGGTGCACACGCGATTGCCCTTCCGATTGCAAGCTCCAAGCTTCAATGTATTTCTCCTTCGGAAGCTAGGAAATCCGGCAGAGCTTCGAGAGAGTGTTTTATTCTAAGTCTCTAAGGCTTAAAATATTTTTCAGAATTGGTGTAGAGAATAATGAAATGAATGCCTCTATTTATAGTTGAAAAATAGGTCAAAATCGGATTAGGGTTTGACCTTGGGTCTGGCCCAAAATTTGAGGCAGAGGCGCCGAGGCCCTAGGGTATGGGCGTCGCGGCGCTCGAATTTATTTGTCGTGCATTTCTTAATTAAATCCAAAATCCAATTTTGACTTAATTAAAACAATCATTATTCATTTAAATGTCTCGATTCCAAATTGAACATTTTAATTACTCTCTCTTAATACATCCTTAGATCGAAATGGACAATCGACATAGTGTGACCCTACAAGCCTTCCCATATAGACATTAATCAAATTAAGGTCTACACGGAACTCCTAGACGGCGCCGGAAGACGAACTCAATATGTGAAGTACGTTTACACGAATCCAGTAAACTTAACCTTTATGTGGTAAGTTAAAATTCTTTCATTCTCGACACACCCGATCAAGCTTAGGATTTGTCAAGTGTCTATCCAAATGGCTTAATCATTGTATCTCATCTATATTAGTTGACAACTAGACCATATTCTAAATATGTCTATTGTGTTGGCCAACGACTTAGTCAACCTAATATCACTAAGAGTCCGAGTGTTCTCTCGAATATACATTCGAGGAATGAATCCTAATCTTGGATCAACTACCACCTTCAATCCACATCGTAATGTACCTAATACAAGCTGTGTCTCAACCTATAAGGCATTTGAGCTTAGGACGGGATCAAAGTACATTACTTTGTAGACAAGGCGCGTATTGACCTCAAGTCTAAGGACTTCTATCTCCTACACGCTGATCATACTTTAGACAAGTGTAACAAATATTATATCAGCATGGTATACCAATAGTTCGAAAGTATCCATGTGTCCATCACGAGTAGCCATTACTCGTAGCATGTGAGACATACTACATCTTCTAAGGATGTGATGCAGACCACATGTCGACTTATCACATATCATCGATATCCCATTCTCGATGATCATTAGTCGAGGCCTTTTTAAGAGTTACGATCTATCATTAACATCTCACTCTATTAATGACAACGTAAGCTCAATGGATGCACATTAATGAATAATTACAAACAATCAAATAATAATTCAATAATTGCAAATGCTAAAATATTAATCTCCATTAATAATAATATAAATGTGTATAAAGTACATTTGTCCTAATACAGATTGTCTCTAAGACATAAATATACTTTCATTTTCTACCTTGCTTGCGAAGGCTTGGAACGAGTATTAGTTATTTTTGTAAAGCAGAAAAAATTAAAAGGAAACGCTTAAATCTTAAAGTTCGTGTAGAATATACATCTCTTTGGGTTTCAGTTTGATTAAATTTCAAGATTAAAAACTTCATTCCTTGACATTTGATCTCTTTTTTCTCTCTCTCTTGTGTGCTTTTTATCTATTCGTCTCTCGTTATGCTACATTATCAAAGTACGTATTACACTAAGATATTCATCGAGGTTTCGTTTAGTTACTGGTTAGAGTTATGCGGTATTAGTAATACAAGAATTATTTATGAGTGAATTTATGTATTATTTTATGTAAGATTTAGTTATTTTTAGTTATTCCATCTTCTATCCTATATAAAATAATACATATATTTCATCATAATTTATACGAGTATTAGTTATGCGGGTTTTTGAATTGCAAACCAAACATCATATCAGGCGAGTTAAACTTTATACGTAGCAAAAGAATACTACCAAACATGATATCAAACGACCCCTAATTCTTTAACCGAAAGGGAGCATAAATAATTGCAGACGTGAGACGAGGAAGGAGCAATGTGTTATGTACATGCATATGAGAGGCGGACCTAGTTTGTAATCTATGAGTTCACGTGAGTTTAGTAACTTTTACTCAAATCTTATATATGTATTAAAAATTTCATTAAATATTTATAATTTTTTAATTTAAACTTAATTAGTATTATATGTTAAATTAAATCACTATTAAAACCCACAAACTTAAATTTTTGGATTAAAAGATGAATTAATAACCGTAAATATAGTTGGGTTCAGTATAGGGGTGACATTTGGGTAAAGCCGCTGAAGCTTGGACTTTAGGCCTCCAACTTTTGAAGGCCTCATTTTATACCACGATAGGTATATTATAAGCTTTTGTTTAACCCCATGTTTGGATGGTTGTTTCTCGTGGTTTATTATTGTATTATTTTTATGTAACCATGTTTATTTCCATTGTTCTTAAAATTATGTTATATGGTGTTGTAAATCTGTTGTAATTTCGTGGTTAAATAACCATGAAAAAGCTTAGTTTTTATAACCACGAATTTGGTGATTTGTGTGTGATTTTGTATTTCATTTTTCCATTATACCACACCTCACCCACCCACCTCTATCATACCCAAATCCACCCAACCTGCCACCCACCCCACCACCACTCTACCACCCACCCCCCGCCTCACACAACTACTCACTCCGCTCCATCACGCCAAAAACCATCAACCCCCACCCTCTACCACTCACCACTACCTACGACCCCTCACTACCACCCACCCGACCAATCACCCAATGTCCTCACCCCACCATCACTCATGACCCATCACCACCACCAACCACCCCACCCCACCACCACCCATGATCCCTCACCACCATCAACCCCTACTAACCCCACTCCCATACCGCCTACTCATCCACTACCCCACCCACCACCTACTTATTTTTTAAAGTTTTCATTTTATTCTTTACCTTAATTTTATTAATATATAAAAACTAATTTGTAATTAAGGATGGAGGGTATTTTAGTAAACTTATATGTTATTATACAGTAATATACAGTCAAATTAAATAATAAAAATATTCTTAAATCACAACAAATGATACTGTCTATTTAAATATTGTGTTCATTAATACAATACAATACAATACAACATCATAATATATCATACCATATTGTACATTAATGAACCACGGAAAACAACCATCCAAACAGAGGGTGATTTTTACTAAAAGAAATGTATCTTTTGTACTTTGATTTGACATAAAGGGGCTCAAAGTAAATTTATAACATGTAAATTAAATAATTTATGAAAGAGAAGTGAAAAAGTAATCATTAATTTTTCTTTTTACCTTTTTAATGAAAGTGACTTTTTTTTTTGGGCTATGCCAAAATCACTCCTTTTCCTAAACATCACCCTAAACTTCTTCTTTTTCATATTTTCTTGTTCCTTCAATCTTCAAAAAAATCTCTTTAATAATATTATTCTTGAAACAAGCAAGAGCAAAAGTCAAAAGTATGGTAAAATAAATTATTGATCTGCATTTTCATGGATATCAAACATTATTGAAAGTTTATGAAGCAACAAGTTCTTATTTTGAGATCAAGTCACTTGAATCAGGTTCTGTTTATTCATTGTTTTTTTATTTTTTCAATTAAAGTTTATTTTGCTTGATATTTCTATTACATAGGCATATATTGTTCTTCTATTATTATTAAAGTTTAAATATGTCAACTAGAAAATTTGAATTGGGTTATTCTAAACTTAAAGATCAACCATGTCTCAAGAGAGATAGAATGTATTAGGTGTTGGTACTCTATTGTACTTTATAAAGCAGTACGGGAAGTAAATAACTATTACAAGTGTTCGAAATAATAAATAAATGGTCAATCTTCAAAACTGTCGCAAGCTTGTTGTGTCTTGAATCTTGATAACCTGAAATCAAGAAACAACTAAATCTGGATGGTTACAACGTTGTGTGTTGAGTCGAGTGATTGCCCTCTGTCCTTAAGACAGGATTACCCCATATATATGCTTTTACGTTAGCGGACAATAGTCTCCCAAGATAAAACAACACTTTAATCTCAACGCTACAAAGCCAATAGGTTGAGCCTGTCGAAGAAAACAAATATGAATCGACTTGCTGAAGATATGGAAAAGGAAGAAAGAGTTTTTGTTTACTCTTCTCTTTTGTCTCTGTGTATATATTGTGTCTCTGTTGTGTATATCTTGTGTATATGTGTGTATTTCAACATTGTTTTTCCGTCACTATTTTTGCTAATTTTTGTGAATGTTTTGTGCTGTATTTCGTGACTGTTTTGTGCTGTATATGTTGTCTATATGTTCTGATTTTCAGTCACTGTATTGAGCCAAAAAAGGCATCAATATATAGCATGGAGGAGGGACTCCTCCACTGCCACAAACATGGCTGTTAATGACATTAGTGAGGGTTGTTAATGGCATTAGAGAGACTGATTTATGGTCATGAAGGAGGCTGCTCAACTGCCCAAGTAATGGGCTGTTAATGGAGGAGTTAATCTGCCAAGTAATGGCTAGTTAATGCTCCAAAGCACAGTCCAACGGAAGGCAGAAAGTTTTCTGCCTTCCGTCACCCCAAAATCAACTTTCCAGAAACTCTGGGGACCAAACTGTAAATATTAAGAAATTTGGGGTCTAAAAAAATAATATCAGAAAGTCCCCACAGCCCACGACCCGTGACCCGTGACCGAGCCCGGACCGGACCGGGAGGGCGGTGCGCGTGTGGACTTAGCCTTGAACCCAAGCACATCTAGGTCCTCCCTCCTTTAAACACACGGGATACCCTTTGGGGTCGCAAACCCTTTACCACATTAGAGACTTATATAGAGAGCAATTCTTCCTATTCCCACCGATGTGGTAGATTTGTCCCACACCATATTTCCATGCCTTAAACACCTTACTTCGTGGACCAATATCTCTTTCATTTGTCAACGAAATTTGACGATTCTTGGCCCTACGGTCATCTACTCACTTAGTAGATTATGCATGTGGGAAGGGACAAAGCCTCCAACATGCGGAACACTAATGTTTAATTCATCAAAGATGGGTGGACGCATCTCTCCGCCAAAGGCAAATTTCCAACATTAGGTATATTATCCATTGAAAAAGAATTATTAGAAGAAGTCGATTATAAGACGATTATTCATAGCTTTGCATCTCAAAAGGTTAGAAAAATAAATTTTAAATAAAAATTATATAATATATAACATTTTCTTTAAGTAAAAATATTAAGGTCTTTCATCGAAGTTTGGCTTTAGACCACTAATAATTTATATCACAAGGATTTTTCAATTTGATATGTGTCGGTGCTCAGATCTTAATGCTACATGAAGATTGTCCTATTTTGGACAGAGATTGTTTCCCTGAATGTTTTGTTATATTAATTACTCTGTGTTCTATTTAGGAGGTTTTGAATGACTGTCTAGGTCGAGGGAATCAGAGCAGAGAAGGTTTTTCTCCTTAAAAGCCTTTTTTGTTGCTCGATTTGAAGCAACCACGAGCTCTAACTTAAAGTCACAGATTGAGGTAAAAGGTTGATAGGTAGTAAAGCGTTCTCATTTATCCCTTCTTTATTAGTATTTGTAGTATTTCTCATGTAGTTTCTTGTCCATCGATTTTTGTTACTCCCTCCGTCCCAATTTATGTGATATAGTTTGACTCGGCATGAAAATTAAGAAATAAAGAAAGATTTTTTAATCTTGTGGTCTAAAACAAGTCAAATATATTTTATGGTAATAGATCATCTCGTTAAGCGTAAAAGGTAAAAGTAAAAGTTAAAGTTAATTGTTGCAAAATAAAGAAATGTATCATTCTTTTTTGGACAAACTAAAAAGAAAAGTGTATCACATAAATTGGGATAGAGGGAGTAATATTTATTATCTCTTGCTCTTCGCTTAGCATATTATTTTGTTGTAGTTACTGCTCTTTTTTTCTATTTGACCTATTATGTTATTGCTTTATTCCGAGCTGAGTATCTATCGAAAATAACCTCTCTACCGCTCAAAATAAAAGTAAGGTCTGTATTCACTCTAACCTCCCCATACTCCACTTACAGGATTTCACTGGGTATGTTGTTGTTGTTCGTTGTTGTTCTCGTCTTATATTAACTTTTGTCAATTCCATTTGTTTGTAACGTTGTAGCACATTTTAACTATAATAGTCAAAGTAGGGCTGCATATCGATTGGTTCGGTTCGGGTTTGAAAGTTATCGATTTGTAGACATGTTAAACAGTTAAAAAACCATTAAAATATCAGTTAATCAGTTATCGGTTAATCGATGGTTGATCGTTATCGGTTCAATTATCAATTTAACACTATTTTTTCAAGAATAAAGAACCCATCTTCAAAACGAAAAGCAGACAAACACAATTATCCAATTAAAATAAGAGGGACGTAAATAAACTTGGACCAACTAAATGTGATATTTTATCAAAACCTATCACTAAAACACCAATGCACAAGGAAATTTAGGAACATTCTTCAAGCATTTAAGGTTCCATAATGCACTTACACATAACAGATAATGGAATTACTCCCCTAGTATTTAAGCAAACATCAACATATTCTTCCTAATGTGCCATCCAACATATATCTACATGAAAAATGAAAACAAAGACAACCAATTTGCCCTGTAATCAGCAGTTGGAGGAGTTTCTGAAGTGAGAAATCGTCGCTACTGAGAGAGACTGAGTTTCTGAAGTGAGAAATCAATTGAACCCTAAGTCTAGTCTAGTGCCTTTATATATGGAAGGGTATAATTATAATTAAATAAATGGTTACTGGGTTATAAGTTCACCCATTAACAAAAGTGGTCAAATCAAGACCCAAACTGATAACCCAATAACCATATGACATCACCCGATACCCGAACCACTAATCCATTAACCCCAAAATCCAATTATCGACTTGGGTTATTGGTTTAACCGTTAATTTGCATAGCCCTAGTCAAATGGCCATAGTTGAAACAAATTGAGTTAATAAATAGATTAATTATAACTTTATTCAGTCAAAATTTAGTTGCGTTAAGATGTGTTGAGCAAACTAACTCAACCTGTTTAATACAAATTTAAATTGATTATGCGAATTACACTTTTATGGATAAATATATTGACTTCTCTGAGAATTAAATAGGTGATTAGGTCAAGTTTAAATAAGTTGTCCATATCCAAATGAATTGAGTAACCCAAATTATTCATAATTGATGAGACATATTACATATTAATCGGTCAAAATTGACACCCCACCTATCAATTATACATTATCTCCACCGAACAACCTTGGAGGATAGCTTTTTAAGGCATAACCAAAAAAAACACAAAGTATTTCATGTTTATGTGGGCCTGAAGTTGTGGGATTCACTTATAAATTATACTGGATAGGTACTATAATTGTGGGCCTGAAGTTGAAATCGAGGTCTAGAGTTTCAAACTTCAGATGTACAAATGAAGTTGTGGACTGTCAAGCTTTTTTGAAGTTTGGCATATTATTTGTGCAATTTGAACATCAGACATTTAGATCTAAGATTCGACCTATCAGTTTTAAAATTCAGACTATATGTCTGAAGTTTGAACTATCAAATGTAACTTCAAACTCGTAACTCTGAATTTGTTCTTCAGTTTGAATGAAGTCCAATTTCAAACATACAAGTATCAAGTTAGGCTTTAATTATAAAGTCGTATTTTGTTCTTTTGGATTTATTCCTTTTGATACATGGATTCTTCTTTTTACACGTATAAACATGTTGAAACTGAAATTAGTTATAGCGAGAAGCAAAGTATGCAACACCAATCAATTCAAAAGCAAAAAACTATATTAATCTTCGTCACAATAAAGAAAATTCAAATTATAGTAAAAGAACAAGTTAACAAAGTTAATCACGACAAAGCTAGAAACTCCAAAACTTCAATTTCATTCAATTTTTTATTATATAAGTACCATTAATGTCTGATTTTGCTATTTATAGCTCACCAATAAGAAGGAGAGAAGCAGCATAGGAGGAACAAGCATTGTTTTTGGTTGATGTTTGCCAACTCTGACTACAAGTTAAATATTTTGAAATGAAATAACTTTAAATAACACGTAAAATTGGCAACCAGTGTAATTCCTACTAAAAGTAGTTGTGAGTATCCCGTAACTTTGGGCCTCGAAAGGCCCAAGCTATACATCTTCTATTATCCTTTTATGGGTTGAACGATGGAAAGCTTGATGCTGAGTGTTGATGTTGTTGGGCTAGAATTGGACGTCGACATCTCGGTAGCCTGCGATTGGGCTGCGCTCTTTTTGTTATGTGGAACAGTATTTCAGGAGAGATCCATTCCATTTTTTCACTGGATCCATATCTACTTCAAAACTTGTCCTACGTCATTTTCTTTTCACCTTTTTGCGCGTATTTCCTTCAAAGGCATTGGTCTTTAATTTTTTCCCTCAAATTTGAAATTATTAATTTTTATCCTTTTCTTAAAAATACTCCGAGGTTCAGGATTTAAAAACCCTGCTCAGTCAAAAATAAAAATAAAATTGCAAGATAAAGTTAGGATTCGCAAAACAAAGTTCGTCTTATGCCTGAATGCAAACTTTACCTGTCTTAAGGTAGAGTTTTCTACCTTAAGGTAAATTTCCTTAAACTTTGCATGTAGAGAGTTTAAAACTCTGCCTTGCAATTTTTTTAAATTTTGATTGAGCTGGAGTTCGAACCCGGAATTCATGAATTCTAGACGAAGGACAAACATTAAAGATTTTCAATTTGAGGGGCAAAAATTAAAGACCACCCTGAAATAAGAGCATTCCTGCGAATTGCCCACAAGCACCGTTCAATTTTGTAGAATTGTATTAATCTCCCTCGAGTCGCCTTTCTCATTAATACAATATATATATATATATAGGTGTACAATGTGAAATCCTTATACAACAAGGGATCCTAATTCTATCATAATTACATAACACTAAATATGATAAATATAAACATGGTACACTTGCTAAACACCCCCTCAGTCGGAGCGGGAGGAGGTCGGACGCTAAGACTGGATCTGAAGTCTAGGAAGAGTTCTCTAAGAAGGCCCTTTGTGAATATATCTGCATACTGATATGAAGAATGCACATGCAATACCTTGATATGATCGAGAGCAACCTTCTCACGAACAAAGTGGATGTCCATCTTAATGTGCTTGGTTCGCTGATGTTGAACTGGAGATATATATATATATATATATATAGCGAATACGTTATCACAATAGACCAAAGACGCCTTACGGAATGGACACTGAAGCTTCAAAAGAAGGTTTCAGAGCCAGCAGATCTCAATAACAACATTAGCAACACCTCTGTATTCTGCTTCTGCACTCAAACAGGATAATGTGGCTTGTCTCTTTGCTGACCAAGAAATGAGGTTATCTCCTAGGAACACACAATAGCCTGAGGTGGATCGTCGTGTGTCCGGACAGCTTGCCCAATCAGCATTCGTATATGATAACAACTTGGTCGGTGCGGAGGGGTAGAGATGCAGTTCATAATCAAGTGTGCCCTTAACATATCGAATGATACGTTTGAGGGCAGTAAAATGAGGCTCCCTGGGGGCATGCATGAATAAGCGTACCTGCTGAACGACATAAGCAATATCAGGTCTGGTGAAAGTAAGGTATTGTAGTGCTCCAGCAAAACTCATGTGAAGAGTGGGATCTGACAGTGGATTAACATCCAAAGCATTGAGCTTTGATTTAGAGTCAACTGGAGTAGACATGATCTTGCAATTTGCCATTTTAGCCCTGTACACAATCTCCTCTGCATACTTACGTTGACAAAGAAATATAGTATCTGCAAATCCCCAAAATAATTACTCAACTTCCCCAAGTCAGTCATAGCAAATTCAGTTTTGAGCAGTGCAATTATCTCATTTTTCAACATATCGGAAGAAGAAATAAGAACAATATCATCCACATATAACAACAAATAAGCAGTGTTATTGCCTCTATGAAAAGTAAACAGAGAATTATCACACTTGCTGCATGCAAACCCAATTTGCATAATGTACTGTGCAAAGAGATCATACCACGCTCGAGGGGCCTGTTTCAGACCATAAAGTGATTTATGAAGACGACATACATATTGAGTGGTGGCTGGATGGACAAAATCGGGCGGCTGGTGCATGTAGACATTTCTTTTAAATCCACAAGTAGAAAGACATCTTTTACATCAAACTGATGAATCGATCAATGTTTACCCATAGCGATGCTCAGGACTGTATGAATAGTGGCCAGTTTAACAACCGGACTGAATGTCTCACCATAATCAATGCCCGTCTGCTGATTAGTACCAGTTGCCACAAGTCTTACCTTATATCTTTCTAGGTCACCATTGTCTCTATATTTGTGACGAAAAAGCCACATGTATTGGATCATATTCACCCCCTCCGGTCGAGGAACAAAATCTCAAGTATGTTGTTTCGTTAACACATTAAACTCCTCACACATGACCGCATTCCAATTCAGGTTTAGTTTGGCTAATTTTGGATTTTTGAGAATTGGGGAAATGGTTTGGGTAGACAGATTAAATTGGACTTTGAGTTTGAAAATCCCGTATTGGGCACGGGTTTCCATATGGTGTGAGGGTGTTGTCTGGGTATGGTTGCGGGTTGTCAGGTCGGGTAAACTATTCTAGTTTGTAGACTGGTTTGGTGCAGTGAGGGTGTGCGGAATAGGGATTTGGGGTAGGGTGGTTGACTGGTGATTGATATCTGCGGTTGGTGGTGTTGTCAGCAATTCGGGTGGGTCGATGGCAGGTGTAGTGGCTGTGAGGGGTTCTGTTGTCGGTGAATTGAGGCTGGTTGAGGATGAGAGTGTGGTGTATTGTGTCGGATGTGGGAAATGACAGGATTTCGGGTTGGTCGGTGAAAAGTCAGGGCTGCGAGGTAGGTTGCCGGTGGTTGGAGTGGATGCGGCATGGGGGTATTGATGTGGAGACGCTACAACGACGGGGAGGGATATCAGTGAAGGTACATATATGGGGGGCCGATTGTCGGTGGTAGTGGCAATCGGCAGTGACGTGGCAGTGGGTGGCAGATATGATTTGGTGGTGTTTGATTGGCACACTTTCCTGAGGATGACGGGGGAGATGTCAGACTCGTCAAGGAAGGTATAGTCCGGTTGTCAAAAATTTTGGATGTTCGAAAACGAGAATGTGGTCTCATCAAATGTGACATGGCGAAAGACGTGAATTTTACGAGTGGACAAGTCATAATACAGATAGCCCCTATGATTAGAAGGAATGCCTACAAAGATACACGGGGTGGTAAGAGGTGCTAATATATGAGGGGCAGTAGAGGCAAGGTTTGGGTAGCACAGGCAACCGAAAATTCTAAGGTGGTCATATGAGGGGATCCGACGCTAGAGAATTTCGGTGGGGTTTTTTTTGTGAAGAGTACTGGTAGATAAAATATTAAAGATATATTCTACCATTTTGACTGCATAGACCCAAAACGATAGGGGGAGAGAGGCATGGAAAAGAAAGATATGAACCATGTTGTTGATAGTACGGATGATTCGTTCGGCTTTTCCGTTTTTGGGGTGAGGTGTGGGGACAGGAGAAACGAAAGACCATGTCATTATTGATGCAAAAATTATGAAACGCGAAATTATTAAACTCACGACCGTTATCACATTGGAATGATTTTATGGATTTTCAAATTATGTTTTGATAAAGTTATGAAACTCAAAAAACTTGGTATAGACTTCAGACTTTAACTTTAGAGGGTAAATCCATATGAAGTACGGAAAGTCATCTAACAACACAAGATAAAATTTATGACTCAGTGAACTAATAACAAGAGATGTCCATAAATCCGCATGAACAATATCAAACGGAGAAAACGTAACACTTAAAGAAGATTGAAAAGGAAGGCGAACATGTTTGCCTTGAGGGAAAGACAAACATTGTTGGGTAGGTTTCCTACTAGAACAATGAATTAAATTACTGTTCCGAAGAAAATTAAAATCAGGGGCTCCGGGATGTCCAAGTCTATTGTGTCAAGTAGACGGAGAGATTGTTGCTAAGGCTGTGGGAGTAGTGACTTGGGCAGTTAGAGATGTGAAAGGGGTGACACTGGCAGCGGACGTGGATAGGAAAGGATAGAGGTCCCCTTCACTATTGCATCGTGTAAGGAGTTTTTCGGTACGTAGGTCCATTACAGAAAACCCAAAAAGGTCAAAGTTAATTGAGACGGAATTATCTATAGCAAATTTTCTAATGGAAATTAGGTTCTTGATAATTTGTGGGGCATAGAGAACGTTATTTAGGGAGAAGTGGGGATGCGGTGGTGGGGTTAAAGTGTGGCCAAACTCTTGAATTGGAATACGATGACCACATCCGACCATAATAGTATTTAAATTCCGTGGTAGAGAAAGAATACCAGAATTATTGGTGAGGTGAGACGTGGCACCCGTATCCATATACCACGCATTATTGAGTTGCCGATGAGTGAAAGTGCCGAAAGCCTGGCCCAAACTGGATTGGGGATGGCTAGGAACGGACGGATTGGCTCCCGAAAATTTGGCATGATTAATATGGTCCGTCGGTTGTGCTATCAGATTGCTGGGATGAGTCAAGAAAGCCATTTATTTTGTTCTCGGGTAAAGGACAAAGGGAGAGGGAACAAAGAACCGAGAAAGAGAATAACAAGGCTGACACTTTGCTGTTTTCTGGAAAAGTTTTCACTTTTCTTGGGCAAGAAACTTGGCAAAGTTTTCACTTGTCTGAGAAAGAGAAGAATAAAAAAGAAAACATAGGCTCTCGGGTAATTGAATTGCAGGGAGTTGTCACTGTTGACAGCGTGCAGAAACAGTGAGGCTCTGCTGGTAATATAAACATGGTACAATTGCTAATAAATTTACATGAATTATACACGATTAATCGAATATTATCTGCAAACTATTAAGTATAAGTTTGACAATTTGGGTGAAGGGTTATTTTAGTTAACTCTCTTAAAATTCATTTGCCTATATGGTCCCATGAAACTCATTCCAATTCAATAAAGCTGAGTGACCGACAACACCACATATGCTCCTTGTCCAAAACTCTCATTCAAATAGCTTTCTATTCTTTCTTCTTTGTTTTCACAACATAATCAAATATATATATCTATCAGTAGATGTGAACATTGTGCTCAAGCAAAATGGTCTGAATTCTTCGGTTTTGTTACCGCCGCCAATCGTGTAAGTTCGGTCTAAACATCTTATTTCCAAAACTCCTATGCATTTGCACTTGGTAACAAAGAAGCGGCAAAAACAAGAAATAAAGTTGGACTCCCACCCAGGTCCTATGAAATTGTTGATGGCAAATCAATTGTTGTCTTTACTGCTGAAGAAGAAGAAATCCTTGCTCAAATCTGCAAATGGACCATTCTCTAGAATTCGTCCCTCCATTGATATCATCAGAAAATATTTTGCTAAAATAATCCTCGGGAAGGATGTTATTACCATCGGGGCTTACGATATGAGGCATGTATTTATTGACTTTGGCAATATAGAGGATCACCTAGATGTTGCATCAAGAAACTATATACCCTTGGGAGGTGAAGTTGTGATGACAATTCAGAAATGAAACACTAAATTTAAACCAGAACCAAATACTACCAGGGTCGCTGTTTGGATTACATTACCCGACTTACCATGACATTACTACGAGTGGGACGCTATCAGTCGTATAGTTAGACCAATTGGAATCCCACTTGTCATGGACAAATCTACAATATTGAAATCAAGATCGACTACTGCCAAATTAAAGTGAAAACTGATCTTGCGATGCCAATACTACATGAAGTTACGATACAGATCAAAAACAAAAATGGTAATATGAACTTCTTCCTACAGAAAATGGAGTATCATCCTTTTGTTTTAACTGTAAAATGCAAGGGCACACTAATAGTGTTTGTAGAATGCTTCATCCAAAATTGAGAGAGGAACCCAGATGAGGTGAGAACTCTGAAACTACTAAATCTGGCCCCTTTGGTTATGGGAAAAATGACAAATACAAAGACCAGACGAAAGGTCCTTCTCTAAGAAAGGAAGGAAATCAAGACAATATCAGAAACAATCAAATTGGATCAACAAATGCCAACAAGCCTAGTGAATCAAATACACAGACTACTACAAACTCACAGGAAAATGAGGACAAAGGATGGTAGACAGTCGCAAGAAGGAAAGGTAGGATTACAAATCCCAACACATCTAATCATGCTCAGGGGAAAGGGATTACAACCAAATTTAAAGTGAGTGGAGTAAGTGATGCTCAGGCCACCAAATCTGCCGAAAATCAGAATATTGTTATAGTATCTCAAAATAATTTGGGGGGGGTTGACAAATATGGAGGTTGTTAATATAGAAAACTCTCGAACTATTCATGAAGAACAACTACGGGGCAACCTAAAAAATCAAATGCATACAAGACTTGACAATGAAAGGGAAATCAAAAAAAGAAAACAAAACGCAAAGCTCTCTACCATGAGAAAGAACACCAAAAGGAATGTCCAGGAGAAAAAAATTAAATTTCCAAAAGCTAAAGACCAATGGCAAATCATGAACACTTCTCTTATCGAAGCAAATATGGAAGAGGTAAAAAATGTTAACAAAAAAGAAAGAAAGTTTGCCTCCAAAGTTACTATACCAAATGATGTCATCCTAGGCAATGAACAATAAGAAGTTATCACCAACAATAATGCTCAATGCCCTAACTTTGATATTGATCCGAAATTAGCTGAAAGATATGCAGGATAGAGGAATAGAGAAAGTGGTTATGAACATCACTTGCAAGAGGATCCACCTGGGATCCAAGATCCAGGAGGAAGTAGCTCTGAAGTTAACAAGATGTGCGATATTAGTGAAGTTCATCCTATCAACACTGATCAAGACCATGATATGGTCATGGTAAACGTATTAGAGGATTTTGGTCATTCCAAGTTAAAAAGCAAACTAGAGGAACATGAGGACATCTTGTGTGTAAAACTACTCCCTTCTCCCGAGTGCAACATACTGTGACCCTATTTAATAACATGTCTCCAAGAGGTTTTCATAACCAAGATGGAGAGAGTGATGAAGGTCCTCATAGTAATGGAATCAACACCAACAAAGAAGAACAAATGGATATGCCCCATAAATATTTCCAATGATTAGTACACTTTCATGGAACATTAGGGGCATAGGGTCCCAAAGCGTTGCGGATAAGCACAAACTCATCAAACAATAACATAATATTCCTTTCAGATTTTTGCAAGAACCAAGGGTGGGAGCTAGAAAGATTGACAGATTTAAAATAAAGTTGGGATACCATTCATGTTTTCACAATTGCTCCAATAAGATTTGGGGTTTTTGGTCCTCTGATTTTTTGATTGATATCATAGAGGACAAAGAACAACAAATTTTGTTACATATCTATCAAGCTCAGGGATCCTTATCATTATACATCGTTGTGGTATATGCTAAATGTGACGAATCACTTAGAACTGTTCTTTGGGATAAATTAAGAGTTTCTTCTAGCAACATTAATGGTCCATGGGGAGTAGTTGGTGACTTTAATGTATCCACAAACCCAAGTGAAAAGCTGAGAGGAATACCTTTCAGAATAGAAGAAGGTTTTGACTTCCTTTCCTGCTTAACTAACTGCAACTTACAAGATGGGGTACCTTAAAACTCATTTTACTTGGAGTGATAATAGAGACCCTTCAAATATTATATGGAAAAGATTGGATAGATTAGCTTATAATGCTGAATGGTTTGACACCTTTGGAGGGACAATAATTACGCATCTTAACAAAACATGCTCGGATCATGCCCCCTCCTCATCAGCTGTGGTACCAATGATAATGATCACATAAGTTTCTCAATATGTAAGTTGAACATGAGGATTATTTGGAAACTATACATCAATCTTGATCAGAAGATGTTCAGGGCAATCCTTTATTTATTCTTCATCAAAAAACCAAGAAGGTTTGTAAAGCTCTTAGTGAGTGGTCGAGATATGTCTTTGGAAACATATATGAAGAACTAAAGAAGTTGGAACTTCTTATCAGAGATTTAGAAAAGACTTTCATTAATGACAATAATCAGGAGAACATGGAAACGTTTTCCAAGGCCAGAGTTGAATACATTAAATTCTTAAAGTTTCAAGATAGTGTCCTAAGTCGAAATCAAGAGTTAAATGGTTGGAAGATGGTGACGCCAACACTGCTTTCTTTCATGGCATTATTAAAGATCAAAGGAAGAAGCTATTCATAAAAAAATCAAGGATATGGATGGAAACAGGGTGGAAGGAACCAATAATGTAGCAAGTGCCTCACTTCCTAAGTTTTTTACCTATACATGTCTTATCATGCTTCCCATAATCGATTCACCTCAACAATTCTCAGACATCAGACCTATAAGCATGTGTAATGTTTCCAGTAAGATTATTGCCAAATTGATAAATGCCAGGCTTAGCAAAATTCTTTCTCCCAATCAGAGTGGGTTTTTAAGGAAAGATCTATAGCTGAGAATATCATTCTAATTCAAGATATTGTACATGATATTAGAAAGCCCAGAAAATGGAGCAATAAGGTTTAAAACTTGACATGACCAACGTGTATGACAGAGTGGCTTGGCCTTTCTTGTGCTTCATGCTTAGATAATTAGGATTTGCTGAAGATTGGATATATCTCATTTATATATTCATCTCCAACAATTGGTACACCTTAATTGTCAATGGTAGCAGACATGATTTTTTTAAATCTGAAAGAGGCTTGAGACAGGGTGATCCTATCTCTCCACTATATTTATCCTTAGTGTTGAACTCATCTCGCATATGCTAAATGATCTTCATAATAATAACATATTCAGAGGCTTCAATATGAACTCCCAACACCCCCAGATTAGTCATTTGTCATTTGCAGACGACACTATTATTTTTTGCAGTAGTTTGAAGTAGTCTCTTAAGTTGGTCTTTAATACTCTGGATACCTATGAAAAAATATCTGGACAACTAATGAACAAATTCAAAAGTTGTTATGCAATGGCCTACAAAACTGCTCAAATCATTATTACTAGAGTTGGTAGAATACTGGGTATGAGGCATAACAACCTCCCAATGAAATATCTTGGTTGCCCTACATACACTAGAAAGCAAAAGCTCTGCATCTTTTCTAAAATGGTTAGCAATGTGATTAACAGAATAAGGGGTTGGCACCTTAAATTCTTATAGTCAGGAGGAAAAGTCATGCTTATTAGATATGTTCTACTTGCTCTAAATATCCATACCTTGGCAGTTGTACACCCTCCGAAGGGCACTCTCGAGATAATAGAAAGATACACTGCTGGAGTTTTTTGATTTGGCCTTGACACGAAAGACAAACATCATTGGATGTCATGAAAGAATATGTGTTTCCCCTATGAAGAAGGTGGATCAGCTTTTAGAAGGCTTAAAGGCACTTGCAAAGCTTTCACAACGAAGCAATGGTGGAATTTTAGGACCACAAACTCTTTATGGTCCACGTTCATGAAAGCTAAATATTGCAAGGATAGTAATCCTGCTTGCACATCGTGGGAACATGGTCAATTCCATAGTTGGAAAGCTATGTGTGCTACAAGAGACAATATGGAGCAGAACATTTTATGGAAAATTTGGAAGAGGAAATATCAGTTTTTGGTATGATAAATGGTCTTCTAATGGTCCATTATACAACAAAATGAATAATGATCTATCTCTCGATGATGTGATGTTGAAAGATATGCTAAAAATGGTCAATGGGATTGGTCAGTGTTGCAGATTCAATCCCATGATGATGTAAAAAATATTTTTCAATCTCTTTCTATTACAATCATCCATGATAAAGATGATTGTCCTATTTGGACAGTTACTACGTCTGGCAATTTCACTATCTCTAGTGTTTGGAGTCTTTTAAGACAAAAAGAGGGCCAACACAATTTGATAAGAGACTTTGGCATAAGAATATCCCTTATAAAATGTCATTCATGACATGGAGAGTGATTCATGACGAAGTACCTACTGATGAAAAGATCACCAGATTTGACATCAATGTTTCTATCACATGTTGTTGTATAAGAGCTGGTATGACTCCTCTTTTTGAAACCACTTCTCACCTTTCTTTATTCAGGTCAATATGCTCAAGAAATCTCGAGTTATTTTGTTGGAAGTCTAGGTATCAACTATAGGGATATTAACATAAGGACCCTTATTCTTAACTGCTAGAATCATCAGGGATTAAATCCCGTTGCTGCTTACATTCATAAAATCCTCCCTCCAATCATTATTTGGGAGCTTTAGAGATCAAGATGTAGCTCCAAATATGATAGGGAGAAGATATCGATCCAAAGATCTAAAGCACTCATCTCATTCAATATCATACAGCTCTTATGCGTACATTTCAAGAAGGTGAAAATTGGAAGCAGTTGGGAAGATGTTCGCATACTATATGAAGCCTCTCTTCAGGAATTCACTTCTACTATAGTGCTTTGGATCAAACCGCCTATCCTTTTTGTAAAGCTTAATAGTGATGGTTCTTGTTCTGGTGAAAACTGTGGAGGAGGGGGTGTGGTCAGAAATTGTGAAGGCAAATTCATCATGGCATACTCTATTCCCCTAGGCCAGGGAACAAGCCATGAAACTGAGGCAAAAGCTTTCCTATTTGGCCTCAATTGGTGTTTAGACAATGGCTACAATATAATCATAGTAGAGACTGTCTCTCTCCTTGTGTATAATTCTGTAAATAACAATTGGGATATTCCTTGGAGAATTGAAGAAACCATTAAGAAAATTGGCAGGATTGTAGTTAGACATAATATTATCACCAGGCACAATCAAGAGAACATATGTATATATAACACTTTTGCTGACCTCCTTCGGCAAGTTAGAGGGTTGATGAATGCGGATAGTTGGTAATTACCTTCATTCAGAGTCAAGAAAAAAAGACCAAGTTTGCTCACATATGAGCCTCCTTGAAACTTACTGCTTTATTGTCACATGTTGTCAAAAAAAAATTCTAGCTTAGGGCTATTTAGCCAGGATAAATTATTTTTCTTCACAAGCTCAAATCTTGTAGTAAAAGGTCAAGCTCGACCCCCCTTTTACCGACTCTTTTTTGTGGTGGCTATAGAATTGTAACTTAAAAAAAAAAAAAAGCTCAGTGAACCTAAATCATACATTGATACTAGAAACGTAGTGAAATTGGTGCTAGTACTTGGACTTCTTAATGTTAAAAGTATAATGGAGTAGCATTTTTTAGCTATAACCATAACTAAATGTGGTCGCCATTCTAATTTAACACTACGGGCGTGGTCAACGAATATAAATCGCATGACAGGTAAAATAAAGTGAAAAGGAAGTTTTAATAAAGTAATATTTTATCGTGACACTTAATTAACTTTATCTACATTGGAAGATCAAATCAATTGCTATCTTTTCTCTAATCTCAACTAATTAATCAGATGTGTTATTTGTCAATTCAAGTCTAAAAGACTTCCGACATAAAAACAAAGAAACGGACCAACCATTTAAGACTTTATAAACCTCATTAGGAAATCCTGTTGAACCCAAAACCATCTAGTGGGCCTTGTCTTTGATTTTGTGATTACGAAACTAATAACAAGTCACAGCTCAATTGCCCCCACTTTCCACTAATTTCAATCTCTCTCTCAACTATTAATAGAAATATCATATTTTTCTACTAAAATATTTTGCACTAAGTTCATTACTGTTGGAAATTTGCCTTTGGCGGGAGTTGCGACCGACCAACTTTAACGGCTTAAACACTAGTGTTACGTATGTTGGAGAATCCGGTTCTTCACACATGCATGATGTACGAAGTACGTAGATAACCGTAGGGCCAAGAATTGTCAAATTTCATTGAGAAATGAAAGAGATATTGGTTCACGAAGTGAGGTGTTTGAAGCATGGAAAGTGTGGTGTTGTGTTCAATTCTCCCTCATCGGTAGAGGAAGAAAGAATTGTTGTGTATATAAGACTCGAAATGTGTTTGGGGTTTGGGAAGGGGTATCCCATGTGTTTAAAGGAGGGAGGACCTAGATGTGCTTCGGTTCAAGGAAAGACCACACGCGCGCCGCCGCCGCCCGCCCGTCCGGTCCGGTTCCGAGTTCCGGGTTCTCGGGTTCTCGGGGCCACGGGCCACGGGCCACGGGCCTTCTGATATTATCTTTTTGGGCCAGAAAACTTTGCCAGAAGTACAGTTTGACTACCGAAACAGGTCAAGTTCGACCTAAGACTGTAGATTGCATATCCACTGGATCTGTAAATAGCAGTAGTATTTATCGCCTCTTGGCGTCAAAGAATGTTGAATTCTTATAAGATAACTTTCCTTGAAAAGGAAAAAGGAGTAATTGCTCAAGGTTAACAAGAACCCACGAGGGCCTGACTATCCGGAACTAGACGTTCCGTATCTACAGGACTCGAAAGTTGCTGGCTATCCGGAACTTAATATTCCAGATCTGCAGAACTCAGGGATTCTAGATGTTGAACCAAGACGGAGCAAAGAGGGGACAAGGACTTGTTCCAGTCCTTCTAGCTTGTATGGTTAAGAACGAACCATGGACAATTAACAAATAATTGTTTTCTCCAAAAGCGCTGCTTTGGAAAGAAGCTAAAGACAGAAATATATTCCATCATATAGAACCATACTTGAGTAATGGTTGATCTTCCTCCGGGAAAAGAACCTTTGGGTTGTGAAAAAAGGATACTCAAAAGTGAGTACAAAGTAGATGGATCTACTGACGAGTTCAAAGCCTCGGCTACTTGTACATGTGCTCCCCTGGGAGTAGCTTAACATCATGGGCCATTGCAGTCCTGCGTGGCATGAATGTTAAAACAGCCTTCCCAACCGGAGAGTTGGAAGAAGAGAATCAGAGTTGGTTTTCTGGACTGTTGGACTTCTTCCTGAACTTTCATCTTGGTCCCTGAAATGTTTACATTTTGGTCCTGAAAGTTTCAGATAAAACAGAGATAATGAATCTGACCACAGAAACATTGACTCTGAAGTTAGAAAGCCAACAGTTGGAGAATCAACAGTCTGAAAGTAAAAGTCATATTGAAACAAAGTCTCGATATGGATATCACAGATGACATCTTAAGAATTGGATTTCTAAAGACATCTAACGGACTGGTCGATAGTTGACAGTCTCGTTGAAGCCATCATTGAATATGAATCATAGAACTGATTGGAATAATGGTGCACCCATAGACAAGGAGCGATATGCACAGGTCTTGTGTAGTTCAATGTATTGTACACACTACAACCAACCTGGTATCGTCCTATGAACAGATCAGTTGAACTAAGGTTCACTGATAATCTTAATACATGATCAATAGAAGGCGTTAAGTCGGATATGACGATATCTGAATTATTCGCTTATCTTCGGATTATAGTATTCTGGATGTCCAGCGGTTCTGGGAGAACACAATGATGCAAAGCGGACATCGATCGAAGAACACCAAAGCCACAAGTAAATGTGTATGGTGGATCTTGGAAAATCCTCTAAGCAAACTTGCATCGTCCGATTCAAGATGGTATCGGAGTTTATCGCTTTATACAAAGCATGAAAGAAGTTGAGTAACTTCACGACTCATTAGAGGACGTCCCTTATTGGGAGAAACTCGTGCCTTCAGCAGTTATACACTGTGGCTAGCCGTTCGGCTTTAGAAAGGACACGGATGACGGCGTCTGGACATATCTGTCAGGATTTGTCAGGAGACATAAGACCGTATGGCAGTTGATCATCACGGGTGTCACTTTCTTGGTTACTAGCTAAGGGACTACCCGGAGATCAAGTGTTCTGCCTGTCTAGGGGAATGGGCTTAAAACCCAAAATATACGGACCAATACAGTGGTAACCCAACCTTACTAACTGGAGATCCCAGTAATTTGGTTCAATGGGAAAACTAAGCTGTAAAGGTTCAGTTGATCGCTTCAGTGGAAGCATGAGCACTTCGGATAGTGATTTCTGAAAAGAAATACCAAATCCAAAGCCGTTCCCGCGATAGACTTTAAGTGCTATCTACAGTGTGGGTAAAGGTTAAGTTTTCAAAACATGTAATGCTCCTCAACAGTTGAGGTTAGGTTTGTTGAGAAACTTTTAATGGTTCCTAACACTTGTGAAGTGGGGTATAGCAGGATACCTTGTAGGAGACCACTTATTTAAGTGCGAGGACGGGCCGCCTCAAAATGAACGCACTTAAGAATCCAAGACGTTGTCCATGGCCAAAACGGACAAAACATTACGAAGAAGAGAGTAAGGGAATTTGTTGTGTTGGTATCATTGTCTTGGCTTACACTAAACACTGACGGTTCAAGACATCACGTTCACCGCGATAGAAAGTAAGTCCGATGGTATTCAACTATGGAAGGTTCAAAGTCGAGGCTACCTCTCCTTATGCAACATCGGTCCATTGAAATATTGCCGAAATGAAAAAGACACCATGTGAGTGCGCCAAAATCTCTTTCAAGAGGGATTGTTGGAAATTTGCCTTTGGCGGGAGTTGCGACCGACCAACTTTAACGGCTTAAACACTAGTGTTACGTATGTTGGAGAATCAGGTTCTTCACACATGCATGATGTCTGGCACGTAGATAACTGTAGGGCCAAGAATTGTCAAATTTCATTGAGAAATGAAAGAGATATTGGTTCACGAAGTGAGGTGTTTGAAGCATGGAAAGTGTGGTGTTGTGTTCAATTCTCCCTCATCGGTAGAGGAAGAAAGAATTGTTGTGTATATAAGACTCGAAATGTGGTTGGGGGTTGGGAAGGGTATCCCGTGTGTTTAAAGGAGGGAGGACCTAGATGTGCTTCGGTTCAAGGAAAGACCACACGCAGCGCGCCGCCTTGCGTCCGGTCGGTTCGGTTCGAGTTCGGGTTCTCGGGTTCACGGGTCACGGGTCACGGGTCACGGGTCCGCGATTTGTGGTCGTGGTGTGGCCGCCGATATTATCTTTGGGTCGAAAACTTTGCGGAAATGCAGTTTGATCCCGAAGTTTCGAAGTCTGATTTGGACCAGAATTCTTTCAGATGTGCAGTTTGATCCCTAAAGTTTCAAGATGTACAGTTTGGTCCCTGAAGTTTCAAGATGTACAGTTTGGTCCCCGAAGTTTTCAGAAAATTGGAATTTTGACGGTCAGAACAGAAACGTCCAAGCTCTCAATTCAGCCATTTATTTTGGCTGAATTACTCCTCCTATAATGGCCAAATCCGTTGGTCTTTCTCTCATTAATGTTGGTGGCTTTACTACCTCCATAATGACCATTATTTGGCTGTTATGGAGGGCAGTAAACAACCCCCTCCCTCACCTATTTAAACACCCCCTTACACCATTGTTGAGCACCAAGAATGACCAAGAGTTAACAGTAAGAGATGCAGCAAAACAGTGCACGAAAATACACAACCAAAATAGCTTTCTTCCTACAACTTCCAAGGCATCATTTCGTTACTCAATATTCTTCACGGTAGCTCTTGAGTTTCCTTTGCTCAAGTGTTCCATTGCTGTTTTATCTTGGGAGACAAATTGTCCAGGACGTATAAAGGATACATACGGGGCAATATTGTCTTAAGGACAGAGTGCCACACTCGACTCAGCAAAAACAATTTACTTTTTTTTCGTCTTCTACAAAACTGGAATTTCCAGTTTTTACTTGTGTAACAATTGTAATTTTAGATTACTAGTTGAACTATTGAACATTTGTTTATCCTTTCGAATACTTGTAATAGTTATATACTTCCCGTACTGCTTTATAAAGTACCATAGAGCAAAAATACCCAACAATTACAAACCGATAGTTATGGTGTTATTACTGCAGGCCCTCTTAACCTATCATACTAGTAGACATAATATTGCTTTTTAGTCCCATATCATTTGATTTATCTAATTCATGCATTTGCATGGTGAAACACCTCTTATGGACAAATTATCTCATTATGGGTATTGTTCCTTATATTTTAATTGCTCAATCATTTTCTCGCGTTTCCTTTTTCGTTTAATTAATATTCAAAAGAAATTATATATTAGCCAACATTTGACTATGCATGTAATATGGTAATCTATACAATATAATACGAAATAAAATTAAACATATTGCAAGAAGCTTGTGTACACCGTCAATGCAATACTGATATAATGTGTGATGTGGTTGACATTGGAAAACAAAAAATAAGGAGGGAAGCAAACAACTTAGAGACAAACACCTAAGGATCAATCTAATCTTTGTTGACAAAAAAAGATAGGAAGAATGAGATTGGCCATAAATAAATATATTAATTATGTGGAGTTAAATAAATACTAAAATTTAGTTGCATATATAGGTCAAAGCACTACGCATTCTCTTCCGTCAATTGCGCCAAAAAAGTCCTTACCTGATACCTTCTTTGTTGACATTCCCATATGCTTTTGCTAAAATTCCACCAATCCAAAAAAAACAGCCAAAATACTTTTGAATTGTATGTGTGAGTTGCCCCATTTTAAATTTGAGAAATACTAGTATTATGATTATTGGTATTCAACATGGCCAAGAAAATATTTTGGACTTCTTTGAAAGTGTTTATTATTAAACAAAAATAATCTTTAGTTTGGAGAATTAAGTTGTTCGACCAAACATTTATAATCTTTAGTTTGGAGAATTAAGTTGTTCGACCAAACATTTAAAACAAAAAAGTAATAATAATAATAATAATAATAATATAAACATTAAGTAATAATATGAATGTCCATTATTATGACTTCGATTCCACTCTTTTTAAGTTAAGAGTTGTGATCTTATCTTTACCATTTAAATCATGATCTAAATCAAAATTTTAATTATAGTCTTTCATAGGAGTAATAAATATTTAGACTCAATGTTTTTGTGTCTTTTTCATAAAACGATACTTGAAAGTTATGCTGGGAAAAATTAGTCAAAAACAAAGTACTGATAGAAGTGCTTCTCAAGTAATTTTGTCAAACACAATTTGTTATTTTCTGAAGTACTTTTCTAAAGATGTATTGTGATAAAATCGCTTCAAAAGATAAGTATATAGGTCAAACTTCATATAAGATAACTGTTCGAATTATAGTGCGACACGTGACGATTGTTGTTGAGTCGAGTCCAGATCAACTTGAGACATTATCGATAGCATACCATCAGTACCGGGAGCAACACGTGCGTATTTGGCACCGGTGTCTCGAAAGGACGGAAGTAACCATTTGAATTGCAACGGACGACCGTTACTGAAATCGGTCATATGTCTTCCAATGGAGCTTTAATGACATTTATTGAGATATTGATTGTCTAATTATTACAACATTCATTCTCCTGTATTAATGAGAGTATGGGTTGTGTACCTGTGTAGCTCATGTATAAATAGGACACATTGTTTCATTGTAACCCATCTGATTCTAGCCATTAGAATACAATTACTCATATTCTCTCAATTTCTATGCTTGCATACAAGTTATTGTAATTTTGCCCAGAAGTTGTCACAAGGCTCAGGCTAATCATTATCTTACTTTGTCTTATTATTACTTATTTTCAGTATAATTCATCTAGAATTATTGTCTAACGTGTCACTTGAGATCCACGTGTCCTTGACCACGTATATAAATTCAACTGTATTGTTTTACGGGTAAACAGTTTGGCGCCCACCGTGGAGCCTAGATAATTGTGGTGTCACAAGTGACCCTTTTACTAACCTAATTTTCTGTTTGAGTCTATTTGTTTGTTCAGATCAAACATATGACAAGACTAGGAGAACACAGAAGCAGTCACAATATTGGTGACAACACAAATAATGTCCCACTGGGACCGAATGTTTTACCAATAGGAACCACAACACCAAAGGACCCGATGTTTGCAGACGGAACTACTTTTAGAGGCGGACAGACTCGGTATGAGGATGTTCCCACTGATGAAACACCTGAAGAGGGCATACAAAATCTTAGGGTGCAGAATGTTGCTATGAGTGAACAACTGGAGCAACTGATGCGATTTCAAGCGGAGTACATATCCAAGAATGTTGGCAGCACTCCAACTGGCGAACCAATGCCTCCACCAAATGATAATGGAAAAATCGGTAATGACCAGGGTAGATAAAGGAATGACGGTTCAGAAAGCAAAGATGCCCCTGGATTCATTCCAGGAAAAAGTCTTAAAGTTCATGAAAGACATGACGAGCAAAGTTGATACCAATATTGAGAAGGCAAAAAAAAACGCCCAGGAGTTCCAGTGACAGTTCAATCAAATACCGAGGGCTCCTAGTGGTAGACGGTCCGAACGTGAAAAAGTGGTGCAGATTGATGACTCCGTCACGAAAAGTGCGCGGAGAGTAAAGGCAAATCAGGTGGTCCAGAGTAAAGTTAACGTTGGTCTCTCTAGCAAAGTGTTGGAGGCACACGACTGCTCTCCAAACCTGAGGGCCCACCTAAGCTATGTAGATTTTGTACCGACGACAAAATTCTAGGATGACGTCATCAATAACTTCCTAGAGTTTTATGAAAAAATGGTAAGTATAAACATAAGAATATCATTGCTTGTAAGAGGTGATTCTTTCCTCACTGGTAGGAATCAGGACTTCGAGCGATTCCCAACCACAATCGACCTTCATTATTGGTAAAATATTGACAGTAATTTAGGCTTTGTAATCGCTGGTGGGGGAATCTCTGTCGTCGGGTAAAACATTTGAAATTATTTTTTCTTTAAGGTCATGAGTAAAATTTCATGTCTTTGGCAAGTAGGAAGAAGCCAAAGGGTTTCGGCTAGAAGGAGCCCCACATTAGGGGTTGATTTTCTTTTTGCTCGAAGAGACATTGCTGCTAGTTGTAGGGTTGATCATACTTGCTATGAAAAGAGTAAGATAATAATCAGAGGTTCAACAAAAAATGTCTTTGCGCAAATAAGAGGTGAATGGTCAAACCCTAAATTTGGTGGAGTATTTATAAGGAAATAAATCGTGACGCTACTTGAAGAAAGTATGTGGCGAATGTCAATCGGTGGCAGCACGTACGTGTCAGAGCAGAAGTGATTGGATGACACGCCTCATCATTACTTTGTAGTCATCCGTTAATCAAGGGAAGTCAGAAAGTTGTCGTCATTTCATCAAGATGACGATTGGAGTAGCAAAATATGTGGATGGTATTCTCCGAAGTTTTCCGCCAGAGCATAGAGTGTCGATTGGTTGTTATTTCAAATTTACTTCCGGTTGCACAAGAGCCATGTCCGAAAAGTGCGGACACTATCTGTATAGGGCAAAATTCATATAAGACAATTGTACAAATTATAGTGCGACACATGGTGATTGATGCTAAGTCGAGTCCAGATCAGCTTGAGACATTACCGATAGCATACAATCAGTACCGGGAGCAACACGTGCATGTTTGGCCCCGGTGTCTTGAAGGGCCAGAAGTAACCATTTGAATTGCAACGGACAACCGTTACTGAAATCGGGCATACGTCTTCCAATTGAGCTTTAATGGAATTTATTGAGATATTGATTGTCCAATTATTACAACATTCATTTTCGTATATTAATGAGAGCATATTTTGTGGATTGTGTACCCGTGTAGCTCATGTATGAATATGACACATTGTTCCATTATAACCCATCAGATTCTAGCCATTAGAATATAATTACTCATATTCTCTCGATTTCTGTACATGCATACAAGTTATCGTAACTTTGCCCAGAAACTGTCACAAGGTTCAGACTAATCATTACCTTACTTAGTGTTATTATTACTTATTTTCAGTATAATTCATCTAAAATTCTTGTTTAACGTGTCACTTGAGATCCACATATACAAATTCAACTGTACCGTCTTACGGGTAAACAATAAGCAAATATTTTTAAAATTATTTGACCATATAGCCAGTCTTTTCATTTGATCGTTATGAGTTGATCAATCAAAATAATACAAGATGCATGCTGTACAACCGTGTGCTTCAATACTACCTCAAAGGACCGATGATTTCACCTCTTGCCTGCCTATCAATACCTATATTTCTGTTTTTATCATTAATACTTATTACTCCATTGTACATTTTTTATAAAATTATGATAGAATTAATTAAATCTTTGTTATTTTAATTTTAATAATAAGTGTTAATAATTAATAATAATTAGAATGTAATTTATTAAAGAGGAGATAATGATAAGATAGTAAAAATACACTTTTTAATTATAATATTTTTAAACGGTGTATAAAAAGGGAAAAAATGGACAAATAGTATGGGCAGAGGAAGTATTAACATGTCTCAATTATTCAATGAATTAATTAAAATGATGTGGAATATTTAAAAAATAAACTTTGATTTAAAGGGGTGTAAATGAGTACCGAACATGCAGAATTTGCAAATAGCCATAAATTTTCATTTTCGTTTCTGTTTTGTGAGTATATCAATTATTCATTCCCTTTCATTTTATTTTTCTTAATTTAGCTAGACACAAAGTCTTACAAAATAAAGAAGATTTTTTATTTAAATTTAAAATGTATCAAAATATCTTTTAATTAATCTGTTATTTTAAACATGACATGTATAACATGTTAAAATTTAATAGTGATTAAATATAAAAAAATAACAATCTTTTTAAACATACTAAAAAAGAAGTACTACATATAAATTGCAACAGAGAAGTATTCCCGCTGTTTACTTTTACTTATTCACTATAAAAAATTACTTTTACTTGTCCATTTTAACATATCAAGAGAAAAATATTTTTTTAGTGTTTTACCCTTAATATTAACTACTCATTCGCTAAATTATTTTCCAAGTCATTGAGACTATACAGCCAATTAATATGAGTACTATGGTAAAATATACACTTTATTTATTATTTCTTAAGAAAAGTTTATGAGCGAGTAAAAGTGAACATAAAAATATTTGACAAGAGAGGTTGCTCAGATGGTAAGCATCGTTCACCTCCAACTGCGGGTTCGAGTCATCAAGGGAGCAAAAGTGAGAGCTCATGAGGGAGGGGTCGGTTATAAAAAAAATTAAAAATAAAAGAAAAAAAAGAACATAAAAATATTTATTTAAGAATCTTGAAAGAATGAGTCACCAAAAATCCTTAAGCATTATTTATCAGCTAATTGGTCACTTTATTAATACTCAATTATTATTTATTTTTATTATAGGCTTTTTGCTCTCAGCAATATTGTACTGTTGCCTTTGGCACAAAACAGCAAAATGTATCCCTTTGTCCGAACCTCTTTGGCATACTTCACTCAATCCCGTATTCTTTTTAAGTTCTCTCTGTTCACAAAGCGCTCTCTCTTTAATATCGTCTTTGTTTTTGTCCTTTGCTTTTGCTGGAAGATTACACACTTCTCAGTGGTTATTATAGATTCTAAATTAAATAGGCATCAGATGATGAAATTTATATACTACTATATAATATAATAAAATGATTATCAACATGTGAACTGCGATGTTTTTTCTCCTTTGGCGCTAATGTACACGTTAGTTGATTCCATTGATGATTTGAGAATCTCAATCTCTGAGTCTCAGACTTTAACTTCTACCATTTATGTTTCCAGTTTAACTCCCATATAAAGTGTCCGAGCGGGAATTTTCATCAATGGAAGGCAAAATAAAATCAAGGGAATTAAAAGAACATTTTCGAATTCCCCCAAGCCATGGATAGAATAGATAAATTCTGCCAACTTGGAGCCTGTTCTGAAATGCTTCTAAGGATTCATGTTTTGACTGCTCAAGCCGGTACAGTTTCATAAGTGGCTATAATAGAACAATTTGCTTCTGAGATGGATTTACGGGTTTGAACTAAATTTATCCGTCTTTTTCACTCAGGTGGATTCCCCTTATATATATATATATATATATATATATATATATATATATATATATATTACATATGCATAAATAGAATTTTAATTTATTTATACGGTATAATTTTCCTTGTGGAACCCTTGTGGTCATGCCCTTTTTCGAACCCCGTGCATAGTAGGAGCTTAGTACACCGTATTGAAGTGTGTGATCATCTGATCTAAAAGCTTAAACTGTTAGATAGAACACACTTTTAATATTTGATTATATTCTCAACACGCCCCTCACGTGTGACCTGATTTTTTTTCATGGTCTAACAAGCACGTGGAAATTCTTTTTTGAGAATTGGTGGCCGTGAGGTTCGATCCCAGGACCTTTTGCATGCTCTGATACCATATTGAAGTAAGGCTGGCAAGTGGGCCGGGACGGTCCGGTCCCGCCCAGACACCGCCCCGAACCCGCGTATTAAATAAATAAAAAAAAATCGGTAGCGGAACTCGAACCGGGACGGGACAATGTCTCGTCCCGACCCGTCCCGGCCCGCCCCAGTCCCGCCAATCCCGACCGGATCCCGATCCTGCCCGTAACCCCCCCTTTGCAAATCTAACTGTTGCACCAACGACCATTTTAGATTTTGACCGTTGAGCAACGGCCATTTTTGGCCTCCCCCCTCCCCAACCCCACTACCCCTTAATATTTATTTTTAATCCATAAGTTATTATATTTACACTTTAACCCAATTTTCCAACTATAAATAACTCATTTTCTCTTCATCTTTCTCACAAATCTTCCTACAATCTTTCAATACTACAAGTCTACATTGTTTACTAAATATTCAATTTTATTTATTCATTTGGGAATTGGAGTGAAGTTGACAACTAGCTTGGGGATCTTCCATCGAGCAAAATTTTAATTTTCAACCTCTCGATTACACGTCGACGTTACGTCGGCGTTTGGTACATTCATTCCTTCATTAAATTATTATTGTCTGTTTATTTTATTTAGCGCACTTAATTTTATTATCTTTAATTATTTATTATCATAATTAAAATTGAAGGATTAAGAGGTATGTTAAAGGGTAAGGTAAGGGTGCTTCTTCTAGTAGGGGCAACCAGGGCAAGTGTACTTCTTCTAGTCATCCTATTCCTACACATGATGATTTTGTTGATACTGGACATTTTCCTACAATACCATTAGATTTAGACGAGGAACTATTTTCTGAAACTCAAGAAGACTTTAATTTAGACGATGATCTAGATGATACACCCACTAATGTTGATGACAACACACCCACTAGTGCACCTTCAACTGAAATGCCTCCTATTCCCCCTAGTATGAGACGAGGTCCGGCAAAACGACCATTAAAATCAAATGCATGGATATTTTTTGATAGGGACGTAGAGAATCAAGTAGCTAGATGTAAAATTTGTAAAGATGTTTTAAAATTTAAAACTGAAAAAGGTCACGGTGGGACGGGGGTTTAATGAGACACATAGTAAGGGCTCATCCAGCTAGGTATGCCCAATATCAGGCTTCAAAATCGGGTGCGCAAACGCCCGCTCCATCGGGATAAGGTTCACATACTGATACTGTCCCGGACCAAGTACAGAGTCAAATTAACCCTATGACGGGGGGAATTGTAGGTCCTAAATACAATAAACATAGAGATAGGGAAACAATATCAAAATTAGTTGCTGTGGAGGGTTTGCCTTTTTCATTTCCTTCATCTCCTGGTTTTATTCATTACATTAGAGATATATATAATCATGCTTTTAACGGTTTTTCTAGATCAACTGTTAAGAGAGATGTATTTAAATTTGCACATGAATATCAACAATATTTACGTTATTCATTATATCATTTTAATGGCAAAGTATCTATCACGTCTGATATAGGTCGTAGTACTAACGACCATGATTATTTAATGGTAACTTGTCATTGGATAGATTATAAATGGTCTATGTAAAAACATATCTTAGCGTATAGATATATAGATGATAGGCACACTGGTACTTTTATTGCAGAAAAAATTTATCAAGTGTGTCATTATTATGGAATAACCGATAAAATTATGACTATTACATTAGATAACGCTTCTTCTAACAATTACGCTATTACAATTTTAAAAAATAGTTTAACTCCATCTTTTCCATATCATTTTCATATAAAATGCGCGTGCCATATATATAACTTAATTGTAAAGGATGGTCTATCACTTTTTGAAGACATTCTTAGTAAAATACAATTTGCTATAAACTTTATTTTTAAAAGTAATAGAGTACAACGAAGAAAAGAATATAAAAAAACTTGTCACGATTGTGGACTACCTTATAGAAAACTTCCAGAAGAAGTATCCACTAGGTGGAATTCTTTATATGAACAACTACTTGTTGCTTATGACTATAGAAAACCTATAACTTTATTTTTTAACTCTCATAATCAAAATCCAGCTGATATGGTTGTAGATAGTGATTGGGTAAAGATTTCCGAACATATTGTATTTTTAGAGAAATTTTTTCAAGTAACAAAAGAATTTTCCGGTATATATTATCCTACTATTTCAACTATGTTGTTTTATATAACTCTAATATTTTTATTACTTTGTGAATATATGGAAAAACCAGCTTATATGACAGCTATTAAAAAAAAGTTTATCAAAATAAAAAAATATTTTATTCCTATTCCCACTATTTATATTATTGGTGCTGTATTAAATCCGACTATTAAAATAGACGGTACTAAATCACTTATTGAAACTATTTACAATTGTATAGAAGTACTACCACCTCCAAGTCCAAAAAATCTAAATCATCAACCACCTATTGAACAAACTAAAGAAGAAGTGTTGTCTAGCGTAGAAGACCAATGCAAAAAAATATATAGGTTTTACCAACAAGAAACTGCTAGTAACCTACCGGCTTCCATACCATCTTCTTCATCTTCAACACAACCTCACAAAAGACATGCTTTTTCTGCGGCTAGTATTGAAAGCCTCAGAAATAGAATGTGTGGCCGTACCGCTACTAACCAAATTAGTGAGTTTTATATTTTTATTTTGCAGGGTTCTATACCGTACCAAGAAGTTATCAATGAAGATGGACATGAAGACTTGCTGAAATACTGGAGGGGGAATGAGAAGACCTTTCCGACACTTTCAATGATGGCCCGAGATGTTTTGAACATTCAAGCGTCATCAACTGCGTCTGAAAGCGCTTTTTCTACCGGCAGATATCAAATAGGAGACCACATACACTCATTAGCCGGAGACAGCTTGGAAATTGCAGTATTATTCAGAGATTGGATACGAGCGGAGCGGAGAAGGTGCGATCAACCGGAGATCAACGAAGAAGAAGACGAAAACTACAATGAAATCTTATCCGAAGGTGGTGGAGGCGACGTGGATCAATTTTTCCAACCGAAGAACCACATGAAATTATCAAGCAATTAGAACAGATTTTTTTGAGAATGTAATTTTTTTAATTGCAATTTTATTATGTAATTTGCAACTTTTGCAACTTTTGGACAACACCGCAAAGTTGCAATTTAGACAATTGTATTTGTATTACAAAAAAATCATATGTCTATTAAATAATATAAGAGGTACAAAAACAACCTTGAGATGTTTTTATTACACTATCTTGTCTTGTTTATTGAGTTTTTTTTATACATATGTTATTAAAAAAAAAAAGGAAAACCCGCCGGAACCTGATACCGATCCCGCCCCCGGCCCGACCCGCTCGACCCGATTCCGACGGGATCGGGAATCGGGATCGGGACGGGACTTCGGAAAGTCCCGCCAAACCCGATCCCGCCTGACCCGCCCGACCCGCCCAACCCCGATCCCGCCCCCTTCACCTGTCCAGCTCCGACCCAACCCCGCCAGACCCGAGCCCGGCCCACTGGCCAACTATATATTGAAGAATGTGACTATCTGATAGAAAAACTTAAGCAGTTAGATAGAACACATTTTTAATATTTGATTATATTCTCAACACATCGGACTGCCCTTTTAATATAATTTTCCTATATAGAGATGTCAATATCCCTTAGGAAAATTCAAATAAAAGAGGAAATTGTCGTAAGCTGAGAGTCAGTATGAAAACAATTTAAGGTGATGAATCCAGTAAACATTGACGCAATGAAATTAAATGCGTCCAAATAGAGAAAATTAATTACCTACAGATGATTCAGAATTGATGGTTCAGTGAGGTACAAATTAATCACGCAAATTGGCAAACAGTTGCTATGCACTCAAGAACAAAGTCATCTTAGCTTTAGTCACAAACAAAATCTTTCATGTTAATGATTTCTCACGGCACCCACATCATGTTCTTTGCCCACGTTAAAAGTCTATGCAACGCCTATAAGTGAATGGTCCGAAAATTCTTTGTTTTGTGCTTAGAAATAGTTGTCAAATTTTTATAGGCAGAACACATAGACATTTCCTTAAACTGGATAGTAAATCTCATTTAGACATTCAAATTACGAAATATTCTGATTGAGCATATGAACATATGATAAAATATTTCTATTAAAAATTTCTGACTCAAAATTTTGAAAAGCTTTTGCGTGTGTTATTAAGCACCCATTGCGTATAAATTAACTACTTAGATATATATCACCTTATTTAATTATATGCATTAGCCTCAATATATCGTAAAACCTCAAACATGTTTCAATTGATGCTAATGTACAAAATTAAAGAAGAAGACATATTTTATATGATTAACTTATTTACGTAATGAATATTTATGACCACACTTAGAAACTTTTTCAAAATATGAATTGAAAGTGTCTTACAAACACTTTATGATTCGTGTTAGATAATTAAATTATCTTATAATTTAATATTTAAATAAAATTTACTGATAAGTTTAGACTCCGAATGTATTCAACCTTTTTATTTGTAGGCTGTAAATTAACCGTGAGGCATAATAATGAGGTACATGCGTGATTGTGATTCTCCATCCAATTGTTAGATGCCTGCATTGATTTCAGCCTAATGTACTCATTTGCATTGTCATCATTCATCAACGTCACATGGTTAACGAAGTCAACCTAATTTAATTATTTCCAACAGTCGGTTCATTAGATAAGCTTCTTAGGACATAAATTCTCATTAATAACTTTTTCATTTGTTAATTGCGAGCACATTGATAGCCAATGTTTGGATAGGGATGACTGAGATCTCGTTCCACGTTTAATCAGGTTTTGAGTGAGTTTATTGCTTAAACGAATTTAAAGAGATTTTTCAGGTTGAATATGAAATAAATAATTTCTTGATTATTTTCATTAATAAATGAGTATATATATAATTTACAATCTCCATAATATGGAATGAAAGTATACCATGTTATACAAGGTATACACGACATATATTATGCCTTGTGTATACCGTGTATATCACGGAATCCTATTCCTATTCTAATCACAAAACCTTATTCTATTTGTACAAGAATTCTACAATTATAATAAGTGTAAAATACTAATTAACTACAACTAATATCTTACCAAATATAGGTATACACGGTTGTGTATACCGTGTATATCACGGTTTCTGATTTGTCTTGGATTCCGTGATATACACGGTATACACAAGGCATAGTATATGCCGTGTATACCTTGTATATTATGGTATACTTTCACACCCCCGTAGTCATAGCGGGCGATCGTCGTACGCTGAGACTGTCCCTAAAATCTTCAAATAGAACTGAGGGAAGACCCTTAGTAAAGATGTCGGCGATTTGGTACCTAGAAGGGACATGACAGACGCGTACTTGTCCACGAGCTACCTTTTTGCGAACAAAGTGGATATTCATCTCGATGTGTTTAGTGCACTGATGTTGAACTGGATTACCAGAAATAAAGATAGACTGCACTAATATTATCACAATATACCAATGTAGCTTTCTGAATGGGACAATGAAGTTCTAAGAGAAGATTACGTAACCAACATGATTCAGATACCATATTGGCTACCCCTCGATACTCGGCCCTTGCACTGGAGAGTGATAATGTACAGTGTCGCTTTGCAGACCATGAGACCAAGTTATTACCAAGAAACATACAATAACCAGACGTGGAGCGTCTGGTGTCTGGACAGCCACCCCAATCATCATCTGTATACGAAACAAGCGTAGAGGTCGACGACGGATATAGATGCAAGCCATAGTCAAGTGTTCCATGGATGTATCGTATAATGTGTTTGAGCGCATTCATGTGCTCAACCCTAGGATCATGCATAAACAAACACACCTACTGTACGACATATGTAATATCCGATCTCGTGAAAGTAAGATACTGAAGAGCCCCTGCAAGACTGCGATAGTGGGTGAGATCCTCATAAGGTGAGTCAGCCGCAACATCCAGCTTGGGTTTAGTATCAACTGGAGTGGAAGTAGACTTACACGAGGACATACCAGCCCACTCAATTATCTCAGCGGTATACTTCCGTTGTAATAAGAATAACCCACCTGCATGACGAGTGACATCAATCCCCAAGAAATAACTCAAGGGCCCCAAGTCTTTCATAGCAAACTCAGAACTGAGTAGTGTCATGATAGACTTGCGTAAATCATCAGGAGAAGCGGTCAGGATAATATCATCCACATATAAGAGAATATAAGCAGGGAAGTACCACAGTGATATATGAACAGAGAATTATCTGACTTGCTGTGAGAAAACCCAATAGTCGATACATAGTCTGTAAATCGCTTATACCAAGCCCGTGGGGCCTGTTTGAGTCAGTACAAGGACTTTTTCAATAAACAGACATGATTAGGATATGTGGGGTCTCGAAAATCCAAGGGTTGATGCATGTAGGCAGTCTCCTTAAGATCACAATGTAAGAAAGCACTATTCACATCTAGTTGATGAATGAGCCATGCCTTTGAAAGAGCCAGACTGAGAACAGTGCAAATGGTAGCCGGTTTGACCACTTGGCTAAATGTCTCACCATAATCCACGGCAACCTGTTGAGTTTTACAATCACCTACAAGACGAGCCTTATGTCTCGCAAAAGAACCATAAGAATTATCTTTATGAGTACAAATCCACATAGACCGAATAATATTAACACCAGAAGGACGGGGGACCAACTCCTACGTCTTATTTTTAATAAGAGCATCATATTCGTCGTTCATAGTCAATTTCCAATTCAGATCATTTAATGCAAACACTGGGTTACGGGGTAGTGGCGATTTAAGAGCATTAGAATTAAGATTAAAATATCTTTTTAGTTTTAAAATACCCCGTTGACTACGAGTAACAGGTCTGTGTGTCGGGGAGAATTGGGTGGATTTTGAGGAAAAGTCGGATGGGTGATGGATGGACAAGATGGCGGTGGGCCCATCGCCCAAGACTGGAACAAGAGGGCGGGATAAAAGCGTAAACCGGGCGTATAGCCTCGGTAGTGGGCTGATCGATCGGCCACTAGCAAAAATTGGGGCAGAAGTAGTGGATGTTGGCGGGCCATCAGATAGTGGGCATGCTGGCGTTTCGAGGTCGCTGGATCAGCCCATTAAGTGGTGCATAATGTACGGTGAAACTTCGTCATCTAAAAAATTATACGAACTAGGCACGAGACTACTCACTTTAGCAAACGAAAATTGGGTTTCATGAAAAATAACATGGCGACTAATTATGATTTTATTAGACGATAAATCAAAACATTTGTAACCACGATGATTAGATGGATAACCCAAAAATACACAAGCGGTAGAACGGGCTTGGAGTTTATTAATTGTAGTTGACGAAAATAGTGGATAACATAAATACCCAAAGATCCTAAGATGTGAATACAAATGATTCTTATTATAGAAGAATTTAAGAGGAGATGAATATGCCGACCCTTTGGTAGGAAGTATGTTAAGGAGATAAGTAGTCATTTGTAGAGCATGATGCCAAAAGGAAGGGGGTACGGAAGCATGGACCTATAAAGTCCGGACAATATTATTAATGATAAGAATTTTTCTTTCGGTTTTCTCATTTTGTGAGGACGTATGAGGACAAGAGAAACGAAAAAGCATGCCATTAGCATAAAAAAATTTCAGAAACAACCCATTATCATATTCTTTGCCATTATCACATTGAATATTTTTTATTTCCCGTTCGAATTGGGAACATGTAAATGCTCTAAATTTTAAGGTGGAAAAAACTTGAGATTTTTTTGCTAACGGAAAAGTCCATAAAAATTTAGAATAATCATCCAAAAAGAGAATGTAATAACGATGGCCCAAAGAACTTAAAACGGGAGATATCTATAAATCACAATGAATAATGTCAAAAGGCATCAAAGTACGAGAAGTAGAGGCTACAAATGGTAATCTAACATGTTTTCCTAACTGACAGGAATGACAAATTGGAGTACTACGCGTACCCTTACAAGAAATAAAATTATTTTTATGCAAGGAAGAAACAATGGACGACCTAGGATGACCTAAACGTGCATACCACAAGGAGGGAGCAAGAGCTGCAAATGTCGATGGCATGGCCTAACTCGAGAAACTGGTGGCGGGAGTGATTGGATAAAGATCTCTCCTACTATTGCATCTCATGAGAGGTATTCCCGTTTTGAAATCATTCACAGAAAACCCAAATGGATCAAAATTAACAGAAATCCAATTATTAGTGGTGAATTTTCTAACAGACACCAAATTTTTAATTAAGTTAGGGCATGAAGGGTATTTTTCAAGACAAGAGGTAGATGGAGGGGAGACAAAGTTGCATGACCGTAACTACGAATTGAAATTGAGTTGCCATTACCAACAATTATGCTACGATTTTTGCTCAAATTAAAATAAGTCGGGAGAGTACATTGGTCGGACGTCATGTGAGAAGTGGCGCCGGTGTCCATGTACCAATTCGGGTCGGGAGGATTCAATCCAAGTGTATGCATGATGGCCTCAATATCAGTGGGTGTCGGGATAGAATTCGGGCCCACAGCAGTGAAGACCTGCAGGGGCCGGGGTCCAAGCAGACCCCCCTGCTGACCCAACCCAGATCGCTGATTGTTGTTGCCATATGGACTGGAAAATTGGGCCTATGATTGGGCCGACCGGCCTAGCCGCTGGGAAATAATCAAGGGCGGCAGAGGGTCGGATCGGGCCATCGACCGGGTTCAGGCCCACTGTCAAGGGGCCCAGGGCTAAGACCAGGCGGGCTGGGGCCTAGTACCCCGAGGCCCACTGCCGGCGTTGCTACTGTTCCGTCTGCCGTTGTTGTTGCTGCCGTGATTTTTGCCATTATTTTTACGGGTTTGACCCTTCTTGCCGCCACCGTTGTTGCGATTTTGGCTCGAATTGCCAACAAAACCATGAGAATTATCGGATGAAGTCATCCTCGCCATGGAACTTGCGTCGATAGTCACCTTTTTTTCCAATCCGGCTTCCTCTAATGTGAGCATCGAACGGGCATGATAAAAAAGAGGAAGCGCATTACTTTGTCAGTGTAGGGTCCCAACTCCATTATAGGCCTCAGATATGCTTGCAACCATTTGGAGAACAAGACGATTATTGGTAACAGGAGCTCCAACGTTACGGAGTTGGTCCGCTAATTCCTTGAGCCGTTTATAATAAGTCAAAACATTCAGGAAATTTTCCATGCTGACTTGTGAAAATTCTTGCTCAAGAGTGAAAACTCGGGAATGTTTGTTATCTTGGAATATATCACGCAATCTATTCCAGGTAGCCATAGCCGTAGTGTCTAGTTCAATGATCGTCTGTAAAAGGTCGGTAGAAATAGTAGAGTAAATCCACTGAAGGATGGTAGCATCAATAGTGATCCACAACTGAGGGTCCTCCGCGGGTGTAGGGACAACGGGAGGAATTATGTGATAAAGTACTTGATGTGAGATTGTGTGAATTTTGAACAATTCTACCCACGTCGCATATTGAACGTTTTCCATCTCAAGAACAATAGGAATGTGGTTCTTGATGTGGGAAACAGTAAGGGCAGGATGAAACATGTTCTTTGACGTAGATATAACGAAAGAACAATAGGTGAAAGAGGGATTTGGAAGAAAATTTGGGAAGAGATGAGATAAGGTGCACGGATTCCGAGAAGGAACACAGAAACCGAGGTGGTGGAAGAGAGGAAAAATTGGTAGAAGACCTAGACTTCTGATACCATGAAAGAAATAATCCCTTGATTATTTTCATTAATGAATGAGTATATATACAATTTACAATCTCCATAATATGGAAAATCCTATTCCTATTCTAATCACAAAACCTTATTCTATTTTTACAAGAATTCTATAATTATGGTAAGTGTACAATGCTAATTAACCACAACTAATATCTTACCAAATATAGGCATACACGACTGTGTATACCGTGTATATCACGGTTTCTGATTTGTCTTGGGGTTCCGTGATAAACATGGTATACACAAGGCATAGTATATACCGTGTATACCTTGTATATTATGGTATACTTTCAGAATATCAAAACAAATAGAAAGTTTATGGTTAAAACAGGTTGAGTTTAATGTTTTCTAATTTGTTGTGGCTTTAAAAATTAGATGTTACGTCATTAAAAAGTGATTAAATATATCACTTTCCGACTTGAGTGACTTTTGAGTAAAATAGCAAAAGATAAACAATCTTTCTATTACAAAAGAATGAAAAATGCTTTTGTTTACCTATTTCCAATAAGTAATGAGCTCGGTCCGTCATAGTAACATTTTAGTACGAAATATGCTTTAATTTATGTTAGTAAACCTACTTAACATGAATCTAAATTAGTTGAGCTAATAAAATTTGAACACCAAATCTAAATTCCTTTCTTTTCGGCATTTTCTGAGTCCAGCTCTCACTAAAAACAAACAGTAGTTTAATAGAGTTTTTATGTTTTACTCATCGGAAGTAAGGTTACATTGAGTGTGAATTTCCTACAAAATTTGATTGTGGTGAAAATTAAAGAGAAGAAAATGAACATTATGAAAATTAGAGGAAAAAATGAAATATTATATCATAGTATAGAAATATCTAACCACTTTGATTCCTATTTCAAATTTGTCATATATATATATATATATCAAGTTGGTACATATCTTATCAATAGACAACTAGTCACCCAAATGGGAAACAAATAAGTGCATAGGGGTCCTTTGGGCTGTATTAGCAGCCAAGAATAAATGTAAAGAGAGAAATAGTTAGAAAATCAAAGACGGAGTTAAAGAATTTTGAGTTTATATATTTTAAATTTTTAAAAAGACAGTTTAATGTGTTTTAGATAAATATATAATTTAATATAAATACAAGGTCTGATTCAAAATTATTAAATTCTACCGAACACGTAAATAAAATTGTAGCTGTACCCTATATAAAATTTTAAGCTTTGGTCAACATAATTAATGTTTCTTAGACGACATTCATGAAAATAAAGTACTTAGCTTCTAAGCTCTCCTTTTATCCTACAAATACCTAAAGATCTTAAATATTTGTCAGCATCATTTTAGCTTTTACATCAATTTCTCTACTTATACGTTAGCCGAATGGAAATCTCGAATACCTATTTAATCGGCATAACTTTCATCTTCCTCCTAACTTAATATTTTCGAAATTTACGGACCAGAAACTGCACAATCAAATAAGACTTGAAGCTACTCTCGCCAATTATCCCTATTTACTGTATAAACAATCAAGTGTGTCGTTTTAAAATGAAATAGGCAAGTCAAGTCACAAACTTTTACATAACTATATACATAGAAATCCAGATTATACTCGAAAGAAATATTTGACCCAATTTTGATCTAAAATTTCCGAAGAGTGGTCCAGTAAAAATGTCATGAGAATAAATAAAAGAAAAAATGGGATAAAAACAAAGATAGAAGAAGCCGTTTCACTGTCATTTCGGGTCACGATTATAACCCATCAGCTGCTGCACTTCATTTTTCCTTTACTCTTCAAATTCATTTCCCACATGCCTATGTTTTAATTGTAGTATATTTTATGTTGATTATTATAAAAACATTTAGAGAGACTCATAAGGATTTAAAAGCTATATTCTGTTTATTTGTCTTTAAAATATTAAAAACTCGAAATGGTATCATAGAAGATCAGATTTATGATCTATAGTAAACATTTTTTAATGTTGTATGGACCTTTCGACAGAAGATTGGTAACAATATAATATAAAGGATCAGTAAATAAGAAATAGAATAAGTTTATATGGTCATTTTCTTTTATTCAAAATTTAGTTGGTCACAAGAGATAGTTTCCTCTCACAACCATGTTCACTCATAAGTTTTCATGGGAAGACAAATTTTATAGTTATAAATGTTTCCTATAAAAGGTCGGTAAAATATAATCTACCAAGGACAGATGGTAAGTTCTAACAAAATTTAGTAGTTTTGACTTAAATTCTATATTTATTTTGAAAAATTTACTTAATATGTATAAAACTTTAATTCAAAATTCAGTAACTTAAATAATAAAAACATTGAATTCATAAATTTAAACTTTGTAATTTAGTAGATCTAAATAAGACAGAAAATCTTTATAGCATCATTTTTATAGTGTTCATTAAGCCATTTGGAGAGCAATGAGTTTATATGGATTTACTATTAAAGATTTTCTCTGATTTGTATGCTTAAATATATAACCCAAAAAAAACAAAGGAAAAGCAAAGAGAGAAAAACAAAAAGGAAAAGTGAGAAAAACAGTATCTTTTCGACACCCACCAGCCAATGAAAGCGTAAGGTGAAAAAGGACAAAAGAAGAAGGCGCCTAAAATAACAACCTTGCAATTGGACTCATTTCATCTAACACACTTTTTTTGGATCTTGTGCTTCTCATTCTTTTTTTTATATCCTTCCGACTCTCGATTTACGCCAGACTATTTTTGAAGATAGTAATCTCAATATTATCAATAAATCATGGAATATATCTGAATAATTAGGATTTGAGAACAAAACAACTGATATCACCTATAAGATCCTATCCCAGAAAAGAGCAAATTACTTTCACCAGAATTCAAATTCACATTATAGATCTCTAGCTGAATTTTAAATTTATCTCATTTGTCATTCAGCTATGACACGGAGACTGTGGTTCGCATCCTTCATACGTCTATTTATACACCTACCAAGCCTCTTGACATTTCACACTACCCAATGCACCTTACTTACTGTCCAACATCTTTACTCAAAATAACACTTTTACCCTCATAAATCATAGTAATACAAGTTAGAAGGAACTTGTTTCTTTAATAATATATCGAATAACTTTGTACGTCAAAATTCAGATGAGACGGATTACTTAAATATTTAATATTTCATTCACTTCTTGACTGGTAGGCCACATGTTATTGAGTACTTAGTCAAAGAAGTTTATATATCGTCGTTCTTCTTTTGTGAAGTTCATTGAGTTTAGTTTATATATTTATTAATTAAGGATGTCGAGAGTTCCTTTCTCCCTTTAGTTGATAAAAAAGTGAAATTCATGTCATTCATACCTGGAAGTGAGATTTAGTTAATAATTTATGGCATTAGTAAAAGCGATGAAATATATATTTAAACTCTCGCGATATTTTCCCCTCACTCAACAATTACTAATTTGTCAACTATACTTTAATCCATCACTAATTAAATTCTTGATTCGCCTTATTAAAGTGTTTTTATTCGAATTTCCAACAGTCTTATTCATATGTTCATCATTTTCTTGGTTCTTATCAAATTGATTTTATTCCAAGACTCTTTCTTAGTTCCACTTTAGTTTTTTTTTCTTTTTTCAAAGAGTAATTAACAAAACAAAAGATTAGATCCAAGGGTGTATTTGTCATTAGAAGAAGTTATTGGCATAATAAATCTAGGGAATGATGAGTAGATTAGGAGTGCTCCTAGGCCCTAGAGGTTCCAAAACTTTACATATACAAAAAATGTCCATTTAACATTTTTTTAGTGAGTTAAAAGTGTGTTTACTTATTAAATTAAGAAAAAATTAATTTTATTTTTTTAAATTTGTTTCAATTAAATACTATGTAATTGAATCTCAGTATATATTTAAATAGAGACAATTTAGCTATACTACTTCTTTTTGTCTAGAAAATTATATTTTCTCATGGTGTGAAAATGGCTACACTATTTTTTATTAGGAGGGAGTATAGCTTATATATAAACGCAAAAGCATGGAAATGTTTTGCTTCTTCATAACGGCATGCCCCTCTTCCCCACATCGAACCCAACCCCCCCGCCCTCCCCCCTTACCTCCCCCCTTACCTCCCTTTGTATCCTTCTACCACCTACCTTTAGTTGCCTTTTTCAGTGAGACATTTCAGTGAACACCTTCTCTGCATTCTTCCAGCATTTCCATAACTCTCCCTTCTTTTGGCCTTTTCACACTTAATTTTTCATGGAGAAGAAACAAGGGTTTTTCTCAGCTTTAAAAGATGAAGTTGTTAGAGGATTATCACCGGGTCGGTCCAGGGGAAGAAGCCCATCAATATCCGGGTCGGGTCTACTCCGTCGTAGGAAAGGAACTCACGCGCCGCCACCAGAAGTGTATATTTCAAGATCGGGTAGTTTAAGGCCATGTGTTGAGACATTGTCACCGTTAATGGAGGGTCCGGATCCAAACGGGTCGGAAGTTGGGGACTCAAAGTCCGATAGGTGGTGGATGAAGGGTCAGTTATGTCGGGCACCTTCCGTTTCCACTTCCGGGTCCGGGTCGGGTTTACAACGGTCGGATCTGAGGTTGCTTCTTGGTGTCTTGGGTGCGCCGCTTGCACCGGTGCATGTTAGCAACAATGACCCCTTGCCTCATCTCAGCATCAATGACACTCCCATTGTCAGTATCTTTTTCTTCCCAATTTATATATATATATATATATATATATATATATATATATGACCAAGTTTGACTAGACACAGAGTTTAAAAAATGAAGTAACACTTTTGAATTGTGTGGTCTAAAATAAGTTAAAAATATTTGTGTGGTTTAAATTATTGCCAGGTAATTAAATGTGTCATTCTTTTTGTACTGACTAAAAGTAAAAGGGAAAGTGTGTCGTATAAATTGGAATGGATGGAATAACATATTTTTGGATTTAAAGATAAATGTTTGTGTTTTTATTTGTTTTGTGTGTGAGATGTGACAAAGGTAGTTATCAGTGTTTTAATTTGGTTTGATTCCAAAATGTTGTTGCTTTCAGTTTTTTACTATATTAAGTATGTTTTTTGGACTATATTGAATTAATAACTGTATGAAACTGAAATGTTTGGTGTATACATTACTTTCCTGTCGTTTTGCCTACTTTGTTACTAATTTTGGATGTTTTTTGGCTTCTCTTTGAATGGATGAATAGGGAAATTGGTTGAATGGTTGTGCCATGTTCTTTGGCAAGTCTATATGGACATAAATTGTTTTAGATAGAGTAGGAAGGAAGAGTTAAGATTATTAGTTAAATGTTGCTACATACAACCACATTGAGGTCCAAAAACAAGAATGGGCTCCATTTGGGGGATCTTTTTTTTTTCTTCAAAATTTTCATTTTTTGTGCTTTTGTGGGCTGGAGTTGCCTCTGGATGTAGCCCCTTACCAGTGTTTTAGTTGGTGGACTATTAACATCTTCATTTAAGGTTATGTAAGTATAATGTTGATCCTTATTTGAGTTTTATGCCGTTGTTTTTAGTTCTGATCTCTTTGCAAATTGATTAATTCTTTGTTACGATGAATTTATTTTGGATTTAGGCGTAGTTGATTGATAGACTGTGTGTTAACTATGAACTTGCAGGAGACTTCATCGGCTCAGTATATATTGCAGCAGTATACTGCAGCTTCCGGAGGACAGAAACTTCAAAACACGATGTATAATGCTTATGCAATGGGAAAGGTGAGGATGATGACATCAGATATTGAGACGGCTACAAAGGTAATAAAGAGCAGGAATTCGTCTAAGACAGCTGAGTCTGGTGGATTTGTGCTCTGGCAAATGAACCCTGATATGTGGTATGTGGAGCTTGCACTTGGTAGCAGTAAAGTTCATGCTGGTTGCAATGGTAAACTTGTGTGGAGGCATACCCCTTGGCTCGGTGCACATGCTGCAAAGGGACCAGTTAGACCGTTGAGACGAGCACTTCAGGTACATTTGTATATGTTTTTGGACCACTAAAAAATAATCGCCGGCAAATGTATATGTTGTATATATTAGGTATAAATATACATATTATATACATAATCAGTGTATATTTTGGTTATAGCCCGTAATTAATTTTGGCCGACGGGCAAAAATGGAAAAAAAGCCCTTTGGAATACAGCCTCCTTACTTTCTTTTTTGGTCCCTCAATTTCAATAAATGACCCGTCCCTAACTTACTTGTAGGGACTTGATCCAAGAACTACTGCAAACATGTTTGCTAGTGCAAAATGCACTGGAGAAAAGAAGATCAACAGTGAGGATTGTTTCATTCTTAAACTTTGTGCTGATCCACATACATTGAAAGCCAGGAGTGAAGGACCAGCCGAGATCATTAGGCACGTCTTATTTGGCTATTTTAGCCAAAAAACTGGGCTGCTTGTACACCTGGAAGACTCACATTTGACCCGAATTCAAACAAATGGGGGTGATGCTGTTTACTGGGAGACGACAATCAATTCATTCCTTGATGATTACAGGCCTGTTGAGGGGATCATGATTGCTCACTCCGGACGATCAGTTGTAACCCTTTTCCGATTTGGTGAAACAGCTATGAGTCACACCAAGACCAGGATGGAAGAAGCATGGACTATTGAGGAAGTGGCATTCAATGTTCCAGGCCTATCGGAAGAGTGTTTCATTCCTCCAGATGAGCTAAGATTTGGTTCAATTGGTGAACCGTGCGAGCTTTCTCAGGGCGAGAGGGTAAAGACTACTGTGTCTGCCGCGGCTGCTGCAGCTTACCGAGCTAAGGTTGCTGCTCTGGATAAATCACGAGATGGCAATGTCAATAACATTGTATTGAAGATGAATTATTAGATCTGTGTCAATTTCTTAAGATGTTAGGTCTTTGTTGGTATAAATAGGCTGACAGAACCAGGTAAGTAGTAGTAAGCTAGGTGTCAGATGATCGAGGAATTTTGAGGTTTTATAGAAGCTATCTCAATCTGTAAATATTCACAGGATATCTTCTTGTTTCAATTAAGATTCCCCTTTGTGGAGTCAACTCTATCAATCTGTGTTTCTGGCAAATAATGTAGGCCTTTCCTTTTTCTTCTTTTCCCCTACCCTCAATTACAACAACATACCAGTGAAATTTCACTACATGGAGTCCGGAAAGCGTAAAGTGCACGCAGATCTTATTTGTATCTTGGTAGTTAGAGCGGTTGTTTTCTTGAGACTCTCGGCTCAAGACAAGCATAATCGCAAGCAAAGCAAAATAAGATAAACGGTCAGACTCAGACAAGAAATTAAAGTAGTATGAATATGGTGATAATAAAATCGAATACGCCTACGCCATGATAGTGCATTCTAACAAATGGAAGCAGTAGCTAACCCAACTAAATAAGATAAATAAAGTACATTAAAGAACACATAACAACAGAAATCAAACTACAGGGGGTTATACAGCAATACTGCGCCTATAAGTGTGATAGGCTAATCGCGCCTACAATTATAACACTACAACTATCATTTTATAAGCGTAGGTAGGATTACGCTCGACTACCTACTATATTTTTACCCTAATCTGTGTCCTCCACAACCTCCTATCTAAGGTCATGTACTCAGTAAGTTGCACTTGCGTCATATCCCGTCTAATCACCTCTCTCCAATACTTCTTTGATCTACCTCTACCCTTCCTGTACCCCTTCATAGCTAATCTCTCACACCTCCGCACTGGAGCATATGTGGGTTACATAAAATGTTAACAGCCACATGGCCAACATTTGAATATCCCTGAAGGTGTAAACAGTTTGCTACTGTTATATGAAGGTAGTTGAATAGTTTCACTCAGTTGATATTTGCTGAAATTTCTGAGGAAAGGGAAAAGAGTTTATGTTTGTCCCTTTCCACACGCTTAAGGCCTGAAACTCAATTCTTTATGGTCTTTTTTTAATAGTGATGATCAGTGTTGCTATTAAAAGTGTAGGCAATTTATAATTTTTGCAGTGGGCTTGTTTATAAACACGGCATGATGAGTGATTATTGTTAAGGAGGCACGCTTTCTGCTGAACCTTATTTCATCTTAGTTGCAAATATTTACTATTTACGTTTTTTAAGAGTTAAACTATATGAATTTTGATTAATATTTTGAGCTATATTTTTTATCATATTAATATGTGAAAATTATAATTTATAATTTTTTTCGAATATCTAAATTTTAATTTTAAAATATTGAATCGATATAATTTAATTTAATTTTGAAATTTAATCAATTTTGATTTTTAAAAAGAAAAATAAGATAAGTATTTTGGGACGGAGGGAGTAGTATCTAATTCCTATTTTGCTTTTTGCCTCTGTTCTGTGTGAAAATGTTGACAAAAAGAAAGAAAAAAAATGCAGGTCTATCTAAAGATTATGATTGCAATACTTGAATGCAAATGGCGCCCAGTATGTATGCGTTGAAATTGGACCGCACACGTATGCAATCACCATCATTCATTAAAGGCCTACTGAGGGAACATTTCCTGAAATAAATATTAGAATCTAAAAGTGAAAATGACTGCGAGTCCGATTCTTAATCTGAAAAAGGGCCTCGTGGGAGTAGGCTTGGAAAACACAAGCTCAACACATTTTTCTTTATATTTTTATATCTGAATGCCTTTATCGAGTTGATTGACATCATGCCTGTATGCGGCACGGATTACTGCTCTCCCTTTCACTCGAAACAAGAATTTCATACCAAGCATAAAGATTGAATCAATATGATCATATTATAATTCTCGAAATACCACATCACTTTCAGATCGCTCGACTTATGAGCAAACTGCAACTTTACGGTTCGAATCTAAGTCATAACCCAATACTTTAAGCAAAGTCCTTCGCTGAATCTCCCACCATGTCATCTAAAGCTCAAAACACAAACCAATTTGTTTTTGTAGCCACATTGACGGTCCAACAATTACAAGATGATAATGTATACCATTAGATATGATCATGATACTACATATTTAACGTTTTGTTTTAAAAAAATCATTTACGATATTTGATTTTTTTAAAGCTTGGTTTTGGTGTGAATAAAGCAACTATTAGGCCTCGTATTTTTGCACCAAGGATTGAACCGGTGGATGTTCTGGTGTAGGGTATAGCTGCAACCATTACTTATGTTTATCCCAAAAAAGATACGGTTGAATTTGTAAGTGATTTTAAGGATACGTGAATTGATTTGCAGATAAGTGTGATAAACAATTAACAATAAATAAGTAAATGGAAATAATAAGCAAGTAATTAGCCTGAAATGTTGTGATCATGATTGAAATTGAATTGAGAGTTTGGTCCGATCCTTAGCTGAATTGCTTCGGGTCCGAGCCAATAACGAGAGCAAACAAGAGTACTTTTGAATGTAAATTATGTGAGTATCAGCAATGAGAATGAGATGCTCTTCCAACATGAATGTTGGGCTCTTTTTATTGCTAACAATACAAGGCATTTATGCCCAAAAATCACTCCCTCATTAAATGCAATTAAATGATAGAAACGGTCACTTAATGAGCAAATAGTAACGGATGGCGTCATATCCAAGACGGGTAGGCGCTGAGCTCATTTGATCTTTCACCAAATGTCATCGGGTCCGGTAGCTATTTGGTGTCACCTGGTCCGGCCGTCAACCGGTCTTGTTATGATACCCGAACTCACCACCGGTACAACCCGCATCCGGTGTAAAATATTGTTACTTCCTTCGATTTCCATACTCAAACCATGCCACATGTCGTGCCAGTTTTTTACCATATACAAATAGTCCCCAACTTTCCGGATCAAAGTTTACCGAAGTGATGAGAAGTGGATATAATTTCTTTGATGTCTTCTCTTACAAGCTTCCTTTCATATTACTTCAAAACAGGCGGGAAAACGAAAGGCTTCCAATTTCCAAAATCTTACTCACGTCTAATCACTCTGTGACTTCAGACACGTGTCATCCTCTAATTGAACCGTCACTTCGGTTCATGAATCGAAGCGTTTCGTAATGATGACCACGTCCCTATAAAATCCTTACTTTTTCCTTTTCACAAATTTTACCTTCTGGTAAATCTCCCATAATCATTCGAACACTCAGCTTATTCAAATCTTCATACCTACTTCAAATATTCAAACCTTCATAGCTTCATAAAAACTTCATACCTTCAAATCTTCATATTACCATGACAAAGTCTTCCCGATCTTCTTTCAAACAATCTTCTCCGGCCACTTCTCCACCGCCGACCACCGATGACGCCACCAACGCCGGTGAATCTTCTAAGGCTCAGGCTGCCACTGAGCCTAGAACATTCGACATACTCCCATCCTCTTTTCACTTCGAGAGTGAATTCTCCTTTCAAACGACCTCTAAAAAATCCGACCGGGAAGAGGAAGCTAAAATCTGGTCGTCGCCTATCAGCGCCTTCGACCTCGAGTTAGTCCGGAATGATTATAGTTAGACCGACCTCTCCAAGATCATTGTGCCCGGCCCGGACTAAGATAGTACCACCTTCAGGTTCGGGTATTCCAACGTAAACACTTATCCCTTCACCTTCAAGCTTGTTCCTCCGATTGACAACCTGATCCTCAAGATGTGCCGGACATACAATTTGTGCCTTGCACAAATTGGTCTGTCTATTTGGAGGATTGTAACCTGCCTTCGATTCTTGGCCAACTTGGTCAATGAATGTTTTACTTTGGATCACCTGATCTGTTTATACGTTCTATTCTTTTGTGGCGGTATCGTCCAACTCTCCAAACGAGGCAGATTCCCCATCCTCTTTAGTGTCGATGAGAACCGAGATCGAGGTTGGATGGAGTTCTTTGTCGCAGTTTCTACTGCTGAAATTATCCCGATTAGGTACATGTTTTTCCCAAAGGAATGAAACATGCACTGTAAGTACTAAAACTCTTTTTCATTCAATTTAGATAACTTGCATTTAAACCTTCCCTTTTTCTATCTTCTCAATCATCCAATGGATTCCGGCTCATGTGGATAATCTTCATACATAGGTCGAGAAAATAATCAACAATTATCCACATAAGAAGCAGACATGAAAAGAACTTATTGACAAATGATGGGTAGCCTGAAACCATGGTTAGTATTCGCCTAACTCATCTTTTAGTTTTAATTACAACCTTGTGCACTTTTCCACTTCTTCCAATTTTCGAACTTGCAAGTCTACCGAAGGGCATCTCGATCCATAGATCCAACCCTTTTGTTGCTTCAGTTGTCCCTGATCTGGTATTTGATCCGGCCGCATCAGTTCAGCATATCACTAATGTATCAAAGAAAAAGAAATACTACAAATCCGAATCCTTGAAGCCTCCGAAATCACATTCGGTTGGCTCAAAGAGAAAAAGAGCTTCGGAAGTGGGTGGCCCTTTCAGAAGTTAAGACACCAACATCTCACCAGAAGATGTTTGGGTGAGAAAGGTCACCACCACCACCACTCCGATGGAGGATATTCCTGCCGAAGTTAGAGCAGAAAATATTACTGAAACAGTCAAACCAATTATGCTGCCAACCGATGCCGCAACTACTCCTGCCACCACGCCATCGGCCACCAATCCAGTCATCATCCTGGATGAAGATGAAGCCACGAACGAGGAGATGTTGGCTAAGAAAACCAAAACTTCCACTTTAACTTCTCCTCCATCATCACAACCGGCCCCAAGCTTTGGGCAAGAAGACTTTGGGCGCTTCTTCGAGGAAGCCGGAACCTCTATTAACCCGACCGAGTGGGATAATACCTCCGGGTTTGCTCACCTGGTCATACCTTAGAAAATGACCAAGTCTACTCAAACTCTGAGGAACCATTCCAGCTCTCGATCCAAGCTCGTGAGCGTTTTCTCGGCCCCAAGTGCGGACCCGAAGAAAGTGCGATGTGGCACTATTTCCTTCCCCGAGGACACCAACTTTCAGTCCTGGCCAGTTGGGATTTCCAACTACTTGAGGCCTCTAATATAAGAGTCCGATAGGGAAAAATAAAAAATGTTTCCTGGCAGTGCCTCTTTAACGAAGATATGCATGCCTCCAATCAGGTATGTGTTTTTCTTGCTTATTTAAGCTTATACTTGTTATTAATTTTCATTTCTAACCTTCACCTGATTTCCAATTATGCAGTAAATCGTTATAATAGGTGAGGGCTTCATTCGATGCATGGATGAAAATGAGCACTTCAAAGGGCAACTGGACGCCCAAGAAAAAGAGATCCAATACCTCAAAGGGCTTTTGCAACAAAAAGAGGCTTAACTATAGCAAGCTAATGAGTTGCCTGCTATCAAGGCAAAATTGGATCGAGTCAAAGGTGACTACCTCCGAGCTGTGAATGACCTCAAGCTTGCCAACGAAGAGAAGAATGTCTTGGATGAAGAAAATGAGGAACACTACGACAATGTCAAGGCCTTAACCTTAGAGCTCGAAGGTCGAGAGGATTTCCTTAACTCTGAGATCGACTGCCTCAACATCGAGCTTGTCAAGGTTAATGCAAAGCGAACTGCCGAACATGTTGCTTTGAAGGTGGCTCAAGATCATGCCAACCAATAAGCTCAGACCATTGAAGGGATATGAAATGAGATCAATGCCTCTGCCCAAAATAATACAAAGAAATTGGTCCAACTTGCTCAAGTCTCGGCTGAACGAGACCAAGCTCTGTTCGATGTGGAGGCCGAGATGGCTTGGACTGTACTAAAAATTAAGCACATTTAATGGAACGTCCGGAGGTAAACTTTGGAGCAGGCTCGAGAAGAGATCTCAGAGATTGATGATAATATTACGGAGGCCAAAGAGATTGAGCTTAGAGCCTACCGCAAGTTGAACAGTGACAGTTCCGAGGATGACCCAGAGGACTTCGAATCCGAGTCTGACTGAACTTCAGGCTTGCATGCCTTTGTACTTCTTTTTTGTTTTTTCCTTTAACATGTTTTGCTCTGGCCTTTTTCGGCCTTATTTATAAAATGAATATCCTTTTAGTCAAGATTTTTCTATCTCTTAGCATCTGTTGTTGCTTTCTTGTTTATAATAACTTAGCTAAACAAACTCTCAACCCAATTCGGGCTAACTGACTCCAACTTCAGAGTTTCACTTAAATAAAACATCACTTAATTTGCATCGAACCGAATAAAAGTTCCTTCGGTCTTTAGACAATTTTGAATACAAACCTTTATTTTTGTTTGTTTCATACCGGGCAATTTCTTCCAATTTTGAACCATTTAATGGCTAAATATAATGACCTTATTTTTATTCTTATGAATAAGACGTATTTTACTCATTTCGGGCATGAACATTGGAGCTTTGTTTATTTCCAACTTTTAGACAACTCAAGTGTCTTTAAGAATAAACTAGATTTATTTAATCCGGTGCCTTAGAAACATGTTTTTTGAAACATTGCTTAACTTTGCTCCGAATGCTTTTATGACGTCAATCCTAGTTAAGGACTTAATAATTTTGTTAGCTCATAAGCCTAATGATTTTCTCAATTAGTATATGCAAATAACTTTTTGAGAGGCAATTTAGCTCGAATAAAGTGCACTTACATTCAAATTGGATTTGGTCAAACAACTGGGCAAGATTCGTTCGATCTTTTTTCCTTTACAAGACTTGCCGTAACACTTACACTACTTGGGCAAGATTTTTTTGATCTTTTAGCTCTTACAAATGTTCATAACCCTAAAACTTAAAAAGCCATCAAATTTCTTCACAGCTTCGACTCTCCGAATTTCTTCCTTCTGAACTTCTTTACCGAAGGTATGTCAGTCCCCTAGTATTTGTATTCGAAGCATGAGAATCCAAATACTATTTGCTATTTTAATATCGGACAGTCCCTAGTGTTTGTCCAGTCTTCAACTTCGATCTTCAACTACTTAGTAACACGCTTTACATTGTTGTCTCATTAAAAACCTTGCCAAAAAAAACCTTTTTAGGATAAAAACCGTGCTAAGGGGACAAAAGTGCAACACGTATTTTCAGACCTAATTCTAACTTTGTTCAGTCTTTGAGTGATGACTCTGACTTTTGTTCCTGCAAAGGTTAGACACATCGAAGCAAATAAAGTTTTAAATAATTAATCAAACACATACCTTAACAGTAATATCGCTTCAAGTGTGCAACGTTCCAATTGTTTGACAACTTTTGACTGTCTTTGGCTTCCAGCTGGTACGAGCCTTTACCGGTTATTCTTAACACTTTGTAGGGAACTTCCCAGTTCGGGCTCAATTTTCCTTCGTTGAGATTTTTGGTGTTGAGGGTTACCTTCTGTAGAACCAAGTCCCTTACTTGATAGTGTCTAAGATTTGCCTTTCGGTTGTAGTACCTTCCCATCATTAGCTTTTGGGCCACTAACCGTAGAAATGCTAACTCATGGTGTTCATCCGTTAAGTCGAGCTTGACAGCCATAGCTTCGTTGTTTGATTCTTTAGTTGCAAGGCTAAACCTTAAGCTCGGCTCACCAACTTCCACCGGCATTAGTACTTCTGCACCGTAAATAAAAAAATAGTGTTTCACCAATGCTAGACTTTGGCGTTATTATGTACGCCCACAATACCTCTGATAAAATCTCTTTCAACTTGCCTTTTGACTATTTTAGTCTCTTCCTCAGGTTTGGAATACTTGTTTTATTTGTTGACTCTGTTTACCCAATTATACTTGGGTGGTACGGAGTCGATACTATCTTCTTAATTTTCAACCCTTCAAGGAAGTCATTCACCTTCTTTCCAACGAACTGACGACCATTATTGCAAGTGATCTCCGTTGGTATGCCGAACCGACAAATGATGTGGTCCCAAATAAAATTGATGACTTGCTTTTATTTAACCTTCTTGAAGGCTTTTGCTTCAATCCACTTAAAAAAATAGTCAATCATAAATAAAACAAAACATACCTTTCCAGGTGTCCATAGGAGTGGCCTCACAATATCCATCCCTCATTTTATAAATGGCTATGACGATAGAACCGGATGTATTAATTCTGCAGGTTGGTGAATCATTGGCGCTTGACTTTGGCATGCATCACATTTTGGATGAAGTTCTTTGTGTCTTCCTCCATCTGAGACCAATAGTACCCGGCCCTAATCAATTTTTGGACCAATAATTCTGCTCAAATGATTACTGCAAATCCCTTCATGAACCTCACACATCACATAATTAGTTTTCCCAGGTCCTAAGCACTTTGCTAAATGACCATAAAAAGGCATTCGGTATAACTGACCATCAACCAAACAAAACCTAGCCGCTTTTGTACGAAGTGCCCTTGACTCCTTCAGATCCGTAGGCAATTTTCCATCCTAAAGGTAATCGATATATTTATTGCGCCAATCCCAAGTCAAGCTTGTTGTATTTACTTCAGCATGGCCATCATCAATTGCGGAGTTTAGCAGCTGCACAACCGTTCCCTAATTAAATTCCTCTGCTTCCACGGATGACCCCAAATCAGCCAAGGCATCCACCTCATTATTTTGCTCTCGAGACACATGCTCCATAGTCCATTCTTTGAACTGATGTAATATTACTTGAATTTTATCTAAGTATTTTTGCATTGTTTCTTCTTTCACTTCGAACACCCCGTTCACTTGATTAACAACCAGGAGCGAATCATATTTTGCTTCGATGACTTCTGCTCCTAGACTCCGTGCCAACTCTAGACCTGTAATCATAGCCTCATACTCAGCTTCATTGTTAGTTAATTTCACAATTCTTATTTACTACATAATAATATATCATGCAGGCGCCTTAAGCACTACCCCGAGTCTGGACCCTTTCACGTTCAAAGATCCGTCAGTGTACAAGGTCCAGACCTCTGAAGTTTTCCCTAGGTTAATAAAAGTTCTCTTTCTACTTCAAGAATCATTATGGGTATAGATTCTGTTATGAAATCTGCTAAAATTTGAGACTTTATAGCGGTTCTTGGTTTATATTCTATGTCATACTCACTAATTTCTATTGTCCATTTGGCTAACCTATCGGACAATTTTGTTTTATGCATTACATTCTTTGACGGGTAAGTTGTTACTACGCATATAGGATGACATTGAAAATATGGTCTCACTTTTTAGCGTCCGTTATTAATGCCAATGCCAATTTTTCAAAATAAGGATATCTAGTTTCCGCAATAGCTAGTGTTCTACTTATATAGTAAATGGGAAATTGTGTACCTTTCTCTTATCGAATCAAAACTGCACTTACAGCTACCTCAGACATCGCTAGATACAGCAACAATTGCTCATCTACCTTCAGTTTATGAAATAACGGCGGACTAGAAAAGTACTTCTTCAAATCCCTCAAAGCTTGCTGACACTCCTGTGTCCACTTGAAGTCATTCTTATTTTATTAACAAAGAGAAGAACTAATGACTTTTCTACGAGGACCGAGAGATAAATCTTCTTAGAACGGTTATCCTCCTGGTGAGTTTTTGTACCGCCTTCACATCTTCAAGTATCTCCGAAATCTCCTCAATAACTTTGATCTTATCCGGGTTGATCTCTATTCCTCAATTTGAAACTAAGAAACCTAAGAACTTGCCCGAGCCAACTCCAAAAGAGCATTTTTCTGAATTCAACTTCATGTTATATATTCGAAGTATGTCAAATGTTTTCTGCAAATGCTTTAGATGGTCCTCTGCTTCAAGGGAATTAACTAACATATCATCAATATAAACCTCCATTGTGTTACCTATTTGGTCCTCGAACATGCGATTAACTAGGAGTTGATATGTTGCTCCTATATTTTAAAACCAAATGACATTACATTATATCAATATGTCTCGTATCTAGTTATAAAAGAGGTTTTCTCTTGATCCTCCGGGTTCACCCTAATTTTGTTGTACCCAGAGTAAGCGTCAAGAAAACTCAACATCTCATGCCCTGGCGTAACATCAATCATTCGATCGATGTGCGACAAAGGAAAAGAATCTTTTGGGCATGCTCTATTCAAATCTGTAAAATCTATGCATATTCTCAGTTTATTGCCTTTTTTAGGTACGACCACTATATTTGCTAGCCAATCCGGATACTCTATCTTCTGGATGGAACCTATAATTAAAAGTTTTGTTGTCTCCTCCTTGATGAACTTATGTTTGAAGTCAGATATAGGCCTCCTTTTTTACTTTACCGGGAGGAAGCTTGAGTCCAAACTCAATTTGTGAGTTGTAATCTCAAGTGGGATACATGTCATGTCCAAGTGGGATCAGGCAAAGCAATCGACGTTAGCTTTATGAAATTTGATCAATTTAAGCCTGCGCTTCGGGGTTAATCCAGTGCCTAGGTATACCTTGCTATATGGTAGATGCACGAATAAGATGACTTGCTCTAGCTCCTCTACAGTCGACTTTGTGGCATCTGAATCATTTGGTAGCACAAATGGCATCGGGATGCGAAAGTAGTCATCTTCATCCTCGTAATTTGTCTTTTCTTCCTCTTCATTTTTGGGCATCTTCCTTATCATAACAGCCTCTGTGGGCATCATACCATATAATGGTTAATGAATGTATGCATGATGCAAATACGATATATATATGTATATATATGTTAGTGTTGCGGATCGTGCAACACGTCCCAATATATATTAGTGTTGCGGATCGTGCAACCCATCCCAATAAGCCACACATGCATCACATCATATTGGCCTCTTCGGGCTCTTTTGTGATAGTCTGTAACAGCTGCAGGTGGTGTGCGTATATAACGCCTTTCCCCATATCCCTACATATATAAAATATTTACCATATAGTAGTGTGCATAGCACAAATGGATCCAGGGTAACATATGAATATAATGCAAATAAAAATGCATGAATAACAATAAAACACTTCTTGAATTTGTCAGATGGCAATAATATCCTTGCCCCTTTGGTTAACACTGTGAATATGAACACATTTTTCCGTATGCCTCAATAAGGACTTAGAAACATATTTAGACATGCTTTTAGCATAACATGAATATTCTTAACTACTATGAGTAGAATAAATTATGGAGCAATATCACGGTTATATTTCATTACATGGAATATGCCAAAAGAAAAAACATTGCCTTAACATACCTCGAATCTAAGCTTAATAAGTTATTCCCAACCAATTTAGAAATGATCAACTTTTTCCCTTTTTCTTTGTACTGGAATGAGATATAAAAAAGAAACATTGGTATATTTTTTTTGAAATGGAAAAGGTTTTACTAGAACGAAATGGCAATTGGTGTGCCTTTGAAATGAAACAAAAGATTTCTTGTACTACTCTTTTTTCGTACTCTCTCTATTTTCCTTTTCGAATCAAATCACCTCATTTGTACTACTACTACTACTGTATGCGTTGTTGTTTCATAAAAGAAAAGAATTTGGAGGAGCCTTTTTGTTTTGTAAAAGCTGTACAATTTACTCCCTTTTAAAGTCATGGCCAATTAGTCATTAAATGCCACTAAATGAATCTCATCATTTTGTCAAACTCACGAGTTGCCAGCCCACTTTATCTAATGACATCTAACATCTAGAATACTTAGTCATTTAGGATCCCTTCCTTAAAGCCACACGTAAATGCCCCCACCAACCTTATCCCCTCCACTTAATATTAATTAAGTGACTTGCCTCCGTATAATTTATCAATCACACACATAATTAATTTTGTGATTCCAATTTACTTAAATCCTGATAACTCATAAGACATATATATACTCAATGTCATAATTTCCTAATATGCCACTGGTCCATAACCTCTTTGTGCAAGCACCAAATTTATTTCTGCTTCCCGTCGTCACACTTCTTACGTTCAAAATTATTTCGGGGTTTAATCCCTTTTATATACTAATCTCTTTATTAGCATACATAAATATAACATAAATTTCCCAACGCTCGGGTCTATTTACACACGCCTAACGATTTTACATACGCTTAGCGATTCAAACCGTGATCCGAAAGTACGGGATGTTACACTACCATCCCAAACCCTAAGGGTTTTCTTGTTTTTTCTCCACTTCCATCAAAACACAACTCCCTTTTCTTCTCTTCTTTTGATTCTAAGTGGAACCTATGGCCGAAAAACAAAACTTTCATCCCGCTCTTGCCGTTAATAACGTCAAGAACTTCATCTTCATAACTATTGAAATGGAAAAAGGGCAGTATACCTCATGGGCAGAACTATTCAAAATTCACTGTCGTGCTTATGAGGTGATTGACCATATCCTTCTGTCCGAATCACCGTCGAATATCACTACGGTGGACAAGAAATTATGGTCTCGATTAGATGATATTGTCGTTCAATGGATTTATGGCATAATTTCAAATGATCTTCTTCATACCATCTTGGAACCCAATTCTACGGCTCAACATGCATGGAAATGGTTGCAAAACATTTTTCAAGATAACAAAATTTCTAGGGATGTTTATCTTGAACACCAATTTATGAATGGTAAATTGGATGACTTTTCCAACATCTCAACCTATTGTCAAGAATTAAAGATGCTTGCGGACCAATTGTCCAATATTGGTTCACCCGTGACAAATCAACGGTTAGTCCTCCAGTTGATTGCCGGATTGAATGAACAATACGATGGGATTGCTACGTTCATTCATCAAAGTAATCCATTGCCTCCTTTCTATAAGGCCTGTTCAAAGTTAATTCTCGAGGAAACAAGGAAGGCAAAACAAACATCTTCTGGAGCATCCACCGCCGACAACGCTCTCGTCTCCACCAATACTTTTTCCATGAATTCGGAGGCCTAAAATTCTAGTTCGGGGAGGGACGAGGTTGTGGCGGCGGCCAACCCGCCGGCGGCAGCGGGCAGTGGCGTCCAGGCAGCAGCGGCGGTAATCAGTGGGGGCAGTTCCCACCGTAGGCATCGGCCCCACAGTGGGCTGCCCCGCCATATTCGTACCCTACTTCTTTGTGGGCCAGACCTCCACCTTCAACTCGCCAACCTAGAATTCTAGGGTTTCGTCCCCAACATGCGTTTGCGGCTCAGGCACCATCTTCAGTAGGCTATGCGCCCATTGACATTGAACATGCCATGAATAACATGCATCTAAGTGTTTCCAATAAGTCATGGTACATGGACATAGGGGCTACATCACATGACAGCATCTCAAGGTAATCTCTCGTCTTATTGTAATATGAGCAATAATAAAAATATTATTGTCGGCAGTGGGTAGGAAATTCTAATTCGTGGTATTTGTCAGGTAACACTACCCTCTCCACACCCACCTTTACACTTGAAAAACGTCTTACATGCGCCAAATCTAATTAAAAATATGATATCTGCTAGACGTTTTACAATTGACAATAATGTTTCTGTAAATTTTGATCCATTTGAATTTTCTGTAAAGGATTTTCAGACGGGGATGCCACTTATGAGATGCAATACCACGGGAAACTTATATCTCATCACCTCTGTTTTCAAAAATAGCATGAACAAATCATCAACCTTTGTTGTCATTTCTCCTACTCTATGACACAATCGTTTGGGACACCCAGGAGCACAAGTTTTTAGTAATTTTAGGAAGAATAATTTGGTTTTGTGTAATAAACCTTTGGATTCTTTTGTTTGTCAATCTTGCGTGTTTGGTAAACAAGTTAGGCTTCCTTTGCCTCTTCTCATTCTCATACTTACATGCCATTTGATATTGTGCATTGTGATTTGTGGACATCACCCGTTTTGAGTTCTGTATGTCATAAATACTATATGCTCATTCTAGATGATTATTCAAAATTTTTGTAGACTTTTCCATTTGGACATAAATCACAAACATCCACAATTTTAAAACAATTTAGTGTTTTTATCAAAATTCAATTTGGCAAAGGCATTAAAAGTTTTCAATGTGACAGTGGGGGAATTAAAAAATGCTCATTTACTGATTTCTGTCACCAAAATGGGATGTCTTTGCGTCTTTCGTGTCCACATACTTCACCACAAAATGGAAAAGTCGAAAGAAAAATTCGAACAATTAATAATATGATTCGCACTCTTCTTGTGCATTCTTCCACACCACCAAAGTTTTGTCACCATTCACTTCAAATGGCTACCTACCTTTTAAATATTCTTCCTAGTAAATTGTTATCCAATGTGTCTCCTACACAAATGTTATATCATCGTCTCCCGTCTGTTACACATTTAAGGGTGTTTGGATGTTTGTGTTATCCTTTGCTTCCTTCTACTTCCATTAACAAATTGCAGGCTCGGTTTACTCCTTGTGTGTTTTTGGGATAACCACACAATCATAGGGGATATAAATGTTACGATTTGACGAATGGGAAAATAATTGTCCGTCGTCATGTGATTTTTGATGAGTCTAAATTTCCGTTCACTAAGTCTCATGTGGCATCCTCACCTTCATATGATTTTTTGGATAATGGACTACATCCGATTTTACACCACCATCTCTATACCCAATCACATGTGAAACCACCTCCCCAAAATAACCAACATATTTTGGCCCATCCACAAAATGGGACTGGACCGGAGACCACAGCCGTGTTGCCGAGGGTCTCATCCCAGCCCTGTTCTCGTGGCAGGCAGACCCGAGTGGGGAAGCCCACTTCTCCCTTGCCTACACTTGTAAACCAGCCCAACACCGGACATCACACTCCCCCTCGACCCATTACCATTTCCGAACAGCTTGAACCATTGAAACTCGTGCTATGCACATGATCTTTAGGTCCAAACGTCAGTTTAACCTACTATCCACAGAACAACCATCACCTATACCAAAAAATCCCAAAGCGGCCTTGTTCGACCCGAATTGGAAAGCTGTCATGTTAGACGAATTTAATGCTCTTATTAAAAATAAGACGTAGGAATTAGTACCACGCCCGTCTAATGTGAATGTCATTCGGTCTATGTGGGTTTTTTGTCATAAGAAGAATTCTGACGGTTCTTTTGCGAGATACAAAGCTCGTCTTATTGGTGATGGCATGTCTCAGCAGGTTGGGGTCGATTGTGGTAAACATTCAGTCCGGTAGTTAAGCTAGCAACTATCCGGACGGTTCTCAGTCTGGCTCTTTCCATATCTTGGTCCATTCATCAGTTGGATGTTAAAAATGCATTCTTACATGGCCACTTACATGAAACAGTGTACATGCATCAGCCGTTGGGTTTCCAAGACTATTCACGTACATATCATGTTTTCCTGTTGAATAAATCCTTATATGGTTTGAAACAAGCTCCTAGAGCAGGGTACAACCATTTTGCAGGATTCGTTTCCAAGTTGGGGTTCTCTCACAACAAGTCTGATCAGTCGTTGTTCATTTATCGAAAGGGCGCTGACATGGCCTATATACTTCTGTATGTTGATGATATTATTCTCACAGCATCATCCACTTCACTTCGCCAGTCCATCATGTCTCTTCTTGCAGCAGAATTTGCAATGAAGGACCTGAGTACGTTGAATTATTTTCTTGGCGTTGCAGTCACCCAATATGCAGGTGGTCTATTTCTAAGTCAAAAGAAATATGTCGAAGAAATAATTGAAAAAGTAGGGATGTCTTCATGCAAACCATCACATACTCCAGTTGACACAAAGACAAAATTGAGTAACACAACCGGTACTCCATATAGTGATCCGACACTTTACCTAAGCCTTCCAGGAGCCTTACAGTATCTGACTTTTACGAGACCCGATATTTTCTATGCGGTTCAACAAGTCTATTTACACATGCATGATCCGAAGGATGAGCATATGGCGGCTATAAAAAGGATTCTGCGGTATGTGAAGGGTGCTCTCCATTTCGGCCTCCATCTGTATAAGTCCTCCATCAAGCATATTTCAGCCTACACAGATGCAGATTGGGGTGGCTGTCCGGATACACGACATTCCACTTCCGGTTATTGTGTGTTCTTGGGGGACAATCTTGTTTCATGGTCGTCCAAAAAATAATCCACACTGTCTTGGTCTAGTGCTGAGGCAGAAAATAGAGTTGTAGCCAATGTGGTTGCTGAATCATGTTGACTCTGTAATCTACTATTGGAGCTACATTATCCGATTGAAAAGGTAACGGTGGTTTATTGTGACAATGTGAGTGCAGTATACTTATCCGGCAATCGTGTTCAGCATCAGCGCACAAAATACATTGGAATGAATATCTTATTTGTCCGCGAAAAAGTTGCCCGTGGACAAGTCCGAGTTCTCCATGTCCCGTCCCGTTTTCAGATTGCTGATATTTTCACCAAAGGGCTTCCGCGCGTACTTTTTGATGATTTCAGGGACAGTCTCAGCATCCGTGAACTTCCTGCTAAGACTACGGGGAACTGTTAGTATACGATAATTATGGGAGAAATATCATATTATCATCCTCCACCATAAATCATGTAATTATAATCAATTAGTAATATTATAATTATTAGACAAATCAATTAGGTAATAATTAACATCTTATATTTTAGATAACTTAGATTATTAATACATACCGTAATTGTATATATATTCAATGGATGAACTAAAATACTCAAGGAATCATTTCCTACATTATTTACTTTTTAATACTAAGTCCTAATTGAGCTCCAACGTGAGATGTAAAGAAATGTAATTTTAAAGCATAGTAAAAAGTATAGTGCTAAATATGAACTTTTTATTCCCGTAATAATATTTTAAAATGTGGAATCTATCCAATATTCGACGTCCATGTTAAAGCTCTGTTAAAGTCAATGACAAATACTACGGTTTGCTAACGACATGTATGAATGGCTTTAAAGTATAATGAATGGTAAAATTAAAATATTCCATACGGTAACTGTGTAAATTTGAACCTTTATATCCTGCAATTTATTTACCATGGAGAATATTAAGTTGTGTTTATGCTATTTATTGTGCCTGTTGAGTTCTCCACCTCAGTGATATAAGTAGTCCTTGGTCTCCTTATATGGCTTGGACAATCCTCCTTCATTTGAGTTATCTTTTAGGGTTGAGTTAGACCCAAAATTCATTCTTTACATGGTATCAGAGTCAGACCCGTCCCAATTCATTGTTTCCGATGTTGGGCCCCCTCTTATATTGTCCACGCTTCAGATGTCCAGCCTTGGGCGTGAGGCGGGCTGTTGAGTTCTCCCACATCGGTGGGATAAGTGGTCCTTGGTCTCTTTATATGGCTTGGCCAATCCTCCTCCCTTTGAGCTAGCTTTTGAGGTTGAGTTAGACCCAAAATTCATTTTTTACTTTTCCATTCTTCATCAAAATGTAGTAGAGGTAAAGCCATACATACACTTTCATGTACTCCATTTAATTACTCATTGAACTTTTTTACTAAAGATCTGCCTAACCTCCTCATTCTTGTCAAAAAAAATTAGTGCAACCATCAAATGATACCTGAAGACAGTGACAAGAAGCTTTTTATCATAGTATAAGTGTTGAGTTATGGAGTCTAATTCATCGCCGACATTATGAAGACCTAAGGACCCCGCCACCTCCTCCTCCACAATCGTCACATACAATCCCTTCTCCACTTCTTCTTTCCACCCGGCTTTCACCATCACGAACATCAAGAATTTCATTCCCTTATTTCTTGATCAAGAAGATGGTCAATATTCGTCGTGGGTTGAACTCTTTTATATCCACGCATGTGCGTATAACGTGCTTGATCATATTGACGACTCTATTCCTCGCCCTATAGACGTTGCTGACTCGACATGACATCGTCTTGACGCTATTGTCAAACAATAGATTTACGACACCATCTCTAAAGACTTGCTTCACACGATCATGAAAATAGGTGCCTCGACTCGTGAGTTATGGGTACGTTTGGAGGAAATATTTCAGGATAACAAACATACTCGTGTTGTGTATTTGGAGGAACAGTTCAACAATACACGTCTCGAGAATTTTTCCAACATGTCTGAGTATTGTAAATAGTTGAAACTCATTGCGGACCAATTATCCAATGTGGGGACACCAGTTTCTGAAACAAAAATGGTCATCCAACTAGTCTCTACTTTACCGAAGGGCGAATACGATACTCTGGCAACTATGATTCAACAAGCCAACCCACTACCGAGCTTCAACAGGGTCAGTTCACAATTGCTTTTGGAGGAAACCCGCCGAGCCAAACAGGACGAATATATTCAAAAGGTGCTAGCAATTGAAACCACTACGATGAACAACCCCGCCACTAGAGATGGCAGTGGATCCCGGACCCGGTGGATCCAGATCCATTTTATAGGATATGGATCTTCAAAATTTGGACCCGACGAATCCGGATCAGACCCGAATTCATTTATGACGGATTGGATCTGGATCTGAATCTTGTATTTGAGATCCGTATCCGGTCCAGATCCGACCCGTGGATCCATATTTTATTAAATATATCCAAAAAAATATATAATAGTGCTGATGCCTGTATATTCAGCTCGAGCAGGGATCTATGGTAAATCATATGTCACTCAACGTACATACAAACTCTTTTTAAAGGAAACTAGCAAGAAATAAGTTCCTTTTTTGTTCTTAGAAGGACGCATATTCCATGAGGATAGATGTTTGCACAAGTGTCTTCCCATTTCATGATTAGAAGCTTAGTGAGTATTCAAACGGTACATTTTCATTTATTTAAAAAGACCATGTTCTTCTTGCTATATTTCACGTTCAAACAAAATAGAAAGATGAAAACATGATTATTTATCCATCCAAATGATACAACGCAGTGTTTTGCCTGCTTCAAGTAAGTAAAATGCTTTGTTAATATCATGAAAGTTTACTTCATGTGTTATGAATCCGTCCAAATTGCCTAGATTACAATTATTACATGTGGCTTCAGCTTAATTAATTACTATTGAATAAGACAATAAATTATCTAATTGGTAATTTTTCTTTTTTCTGTACTGAAGTTGCAAAACAAAAAACAAAAATAGAGGCACAAATTAAAGCAGGAAAAACAAGAAAATTAAACCAACCTGGCTTGTCGATTTCTCACCACAGGTTGTAGGATTAATAAAATATGTTAGTCCAAACTTCTTCCCTAGTGGATCCAGATCCGATCCGTGGACCCGGTGGATCCGGATTTGAATATGATTTTTATGGACTCGATGGATCTGGATTCGGGTATGAAAAATGGATTTGGATCCGGATCTAATAGGATCTGGTCCAGATCTGATCCGTTGTCATCCCTACCTGCCACCGGCCAGCCACCGCGGCAGAGGCCGCGGCGACAACCGGGGAGGTAAAGGTTGCAGCAAGGGAGAACGCTCCCGCCAGCCCAGTCAGCAACGGCCCAACAATATGCTAGCTTGGGGCGGACATGGGCAGTGGCCCAATCTAGGAGGTTGGGCCGCAGCTGCTTACCCGATCCAGCAAGCCTCAGCCTAGTTTCCTGGACCATGGCAGCCTAGCATATTGGGTCAGTATCCAGGCCCACGCCAGCACCCTTCAGCTGCAGCAGCCCAGCAGGCCCACTGTGCTATGGCTCGGCAGCAATTTTCTGCGGGTCTGCCCCCACCGATTTGGGCCAGGCCTTCAGCTCATTGAATATGCAGTAGCCCGATGAAAATTGGTACATGGATACGGGAGCCACTTCTCAATTCATCCGATCTTCAGGTAATCTCTCCCAACTGTTTCATTTAAAGTATCCTCAATTAATTATAGTTGGCAATGGTCATCGCATTCCGATTATGGTTATGGTACCACCTACACCCAACCACCTCACCCACCTTTCTCCCTCAATAACGCCCTTTATGCTCCCAACATCATTAACAACCTAAATTTTGTTAGGAAATTCACTCGTAACAATTTTGTGTCTGTTGAGTTTGACCCCTTTGGTTTTTCTGTGAAGGATCTGCTTACGGGGACACCCCTTACGAGATGCAATAGTACATGGGACCTCTATCCCTTCTCATCCACTTCCGCTGCCAGATCTCACTCACACACCTCTCTCGATGTTATCTCTCCGTCAACATGGCATAACAGACTTGGACACCCAGGAGCTCATGTTTTTAATTTTTTTAGAAACAATAATTTTATTTGATGTAATAATGGAAACTTGCCCGACATTGTTTTTCTTGCCATTTAGGCAAACATGTTCGCCTTCCGTTTAAATCATAGTGTTACATTTTCTCCGTTTGATATTGTTCATGCTGATTTGTGGACATCTCCCATTACTAGCTCCCTAAGTCATAAATATTATCTAGTCTATTAGATTATTTCTCTCATTTTATTTGAATTTACCCACTGAAATTCAAGTCGGAAGTTTTCGCCAAGTTTCTTGAATTTCTTATCTTTATCAAAACACAATTTGAAAAAACCATCAAATATTTTCAGTGTGATAATGGTCGTGAATTTAATAATTTCAACTTTCATAAATTTTGCACAAATAATGGCATGATTTTTCAGTTTTTGTGTCCCCACATCTCCCCTCAGAATGGAAAAGCAGAACAAATTATTTGCACCATAAATAACATGATTCGTACTCTTCTTTTTCATGCCTCTCTCCCTCCTTTCTTTTGGGTCTACGCAGTCAAAATGGTAGAATACATCCTCAATATTTTACCTACTAATACCTTTCATAACATGACCCCAACCGAAATTTTATACCATCGGATCCTCTCCTATGATCACCTTAGGATATTCGGCTGCCTTTGCTACCCAAATCTAGCCTCCACTACCCGTCACAAATTAGCACCCCGAACCACTCTGTGTGTCTTCGTAGGCTTCCCGTCTAATCACCGGCAGCAGAATCTAGTCGCACCCATCACCACGATCTGACCCGATCTCCAACATCACCTGATCCGGCTCAGTCACCCGACACCAACCACCCCAACCCCTACTTTGTCGACCTACCCCGACAACCCCTTCCACCAGTCACTGCCTCCCAGTTTCCGAAATAGTGAATATCATTAGAATATTCACCATATATTTTATAATTATTAGTGTTGTATAATTATGGTAATTATAGAATCATTATTGTATTAGGACTTCACATTGTACACACTATATATATTTATATTAATGAGAAAGACTCTCCAAGAGAGATTAATACGATCTTACCTAATTAACAAAACATAAAAAACCAAGTTGTACATATATATGACAAGATTCACATAATTAGAAACCTTATTCAACAACAACAATAATGATGCAGATTATGTTTCTTGTTTTATATTTTATGTGAATTTAGAAGATTCACTTTCAAGCTTTGCACGTATCCCCATTTTTTTAACACACAAAACAAAATAACTTTTTAGCCCAATACACCTAAGAGTAGAAAGGTAAACAAAAAATCATAAATTAATTTTGCTTAAAGTATTGAAAATTAGGCACAATCCAACTTTGCTAACGGCAGCACGATGCACTTCATCAAATGAAAAAAAACACTTTCTTTCTCTAATTAATTGCGAATTTTAAAATAATTTCGTACTACACATGAATGCTTATGCTCGGTAACGAATATTGACATGTATAAAGGGAAAACCAACAGTATCACTTGATATGATACTTTTTAACGGTGAATTTGAAAAGTTTAAGTTTCATGTCTTTGATAAATATTTACACAATCAAATTATTTATAAGATAATTACAAGTAAATTTATTAGTAGAGAATTTCTTTTTGTTATTCATGGGCTTAGACAAATGAGAATCCCATGATGTATCTACCGCTCACAAATATAGATATCTAGTAACTATGTCTACAAATGTTTGAACAGATGAGAAGAAATCACATAATGGTGTTGTTTTCATTGAGATTTCAACCCGATACCTCGTGATTCTCATGCCGCTTGATTACCCACTAGGTCACACCCTTGCTCTGATATGTAAAAAGTTTTTTACACTATCATTGTGCTTTGATCAGTTATAACATGTAATTTACCTTAATTTTCAGGTTATTCATTTCACATTCTAATGATCAATTACCTATAGTTTTCTTTCATGTGATCATCTGATAATGAAAAAATCTTTTAAACTGTCAAGGTAAGTGAAAGAAATAACCCCTTGATTATTTTCATTGATTGAAAGGCTATATATACAATTTACATATTTCCATAATAGGAGAATCTTATTCCTATTCTATTCCTAAAACCTTATTCTACTTGAACACTAACTATACAATTATGGTAATACACATATTATGGTAAGTGTACGAGACTAATTATTACACTAAAACAATAAACATAAACTAATGTATTACATGGACTGATTGTGGACCAAATCCGTGATATACCATAAGTGTATATCACGGAATATGACATATATTTAACACGCCCCCCCCTCCGCAGTCATAGCGGCCGGTCTTCAAACGCTGAGACTGTCCCTAAAATCTTCAAAAAGGACTGAGGGAAGACCCTTCGTAAAGATGTTGGCTATTTAATACCTGGACGGGACATGACAGACGCGAACCTGACCACGAGCAACCTTTTCGCGAACAAAATGAATGTCCATCTCGATATATTTAGTGCGCTGGTGCTTAATTGGATTACCCGACAGATAGATGGCACTAATATTATCACAATACACCAAGGTCATTTTCTGGATAGGACAATGAAGCTTCAACAACAAATTACGTAACCAACATGATTCCGAGACCACATTAGCTACCCCTCAATACTCGGCCTCGGCACTAGATTGGGACAAAGTCGACTGATATTTCGCAGACCAGGAGACCAAGTTATTGCCAGAAACATACAATAGCCAGACGTAGACCGTCTGATATCTGGACAACCGCCCCAATCAGCATCTGTATACGAGACAAGTGTGGACGTCGAGGAAGGATATAAATGCAAGCCATAGTCAAGCGTACCCTGAATATACCTAATGATGCGTTTGAGCGCATTCATGTGCTTAAACCTGGGATCATGCATAAACAAACACATCTGCTGTACGACATACGTAATATCCAGTCTCGTGAATGTAATATACTGAAGGGCCCCTGCAAGACTGCGATAGCGGGTCGGATCCTCTTATGGTGCGCCAACCGCAGTACCCAATTTGGGTTTAGTATCAACTGGAGTGGAAGTGGACTTACATGATGACATCCCAGCCCTCTCAATGATCTCGGCCGCATACTTCCTCTGTGATAAGAACAATCCACTTGTATGACGGGTGACAGGAATCCCCAAAAAATAACTCAAGGGCCCCAAGTCTTTCATTGCAAACTCAGAACTGAACATTGTCATGATAGACTGGCGTAGGGCATCGGAAGAGGTAGTCAAGATAATATCATTCACATATAATAGTATATAAGCCAAGGACGAACCACGACGATATATGAACAAGGAATTATCTGACCTGCTGTGAGTGAACCCAATAGTCGAAACATAGTCAAAAAACCTCTTATACCAGGCCCGTGGAGACTGCTTAAGCCCATATAAGGACTTCTTCAACAAACATACATGATGAGGATACTTGGGGTCTCTAAACCCTAAAGGTTGATGCATATACACTGTTTCCTTGAGATCACCATGTATGAAAGCATTCTTCACATCTAACTGATGGATGGGACATGCTTTCGAAAGAGCCAAGCTGAGTACAGTGCGAATGGTAGCCGGTTTGACCACTGGACTAAATGTCTCCCCACAATCCACACCAACCTATTGAGTCTTACCATCACCCACAAGCCGAGCCTTATGTCGTGCAAATGAACCGTCTGAATTGTCCTTATGAGCAAAAATCCACATAGACCTAATAATATTAATACCAGATGGACGGGGCACCAACTCCCACATCTTATTATCAATAAGAGCATTATATTCATCAGTCATAGCAATTTTCCAATTCGGGTCATTTAATGCAGACACATGATTACGGGGTAAGGGTGATTTAAGAGAATTAGAATGTAAATTAAAATGCCTTTTACGTTAAAAAATCTCATGTTGACTACGAGTGACTGGTCTATGACTCGGGGAAGAATTGGGCGGAATGTGGGAATTTTCTGGACTCGGTATGGATTTGCCAGCATGCAATGGGCCTGCTGGCTCATTTCAGGAAGCAGAAATGGTGGGGGATGCAGGAACTGGATCAGTTCCAGTATTGGGCTGGACTGGCCCAATTGCTGAAACTGGCCCAGTGACAAAACTGGGCTGAGAGGGCTGTGACGGACCAGTGGGACCAACGGGCAGTGGGCCCGCTGGAGAATTTTGGGTGCGGGATACGTCCGGAAAATGGTGAATAATATATGGGGATATACTATCATCCAAAAAATTATACGAACTAGGCACGGGAGTTTTAACCGTAGCAAATGGAAATTGAGATTCATAAAAAATTACATGGATTAATGATGATTTTATTAGAGGATAAATCAAAGCATTTGTAACCACAATGATTAGACGGAAAACCCAAAAACACACATGGAGTCGACCGGGCGTGAAGTTTGTTCATTGTGGTGGACGGGAATAACGGATAACACAAACACCCAAAAACCCGAAGATGTGAATACGAAGGAGTTTTATTATATAAAATTTGAAAGGGGGAAGAATATGTCAAACCTTTGGAAGGAATTATGTTAAGGAGATATGTAGCCATTTGTAGAGCATGATGCCAAAAAGACGGGGGTACGAAAGCATGAATCAATAAAGTTCAGACAATGTTATTTATGGAACAAATTTTGTGTTCGGCTTTCCTAGTTTGTGAAGACGTATGAGAACAAGAAAAATGAAAATTGATCTCATTATTAGCAAAGAATTCCCGAAACACCCCGTTGTCATATTCTTTGTCATTATCACACTGAATATTTTTGATTTCACATTCGAATTGGGTTCTAATGAATGCTCTAAATTTTAAGAAGACAAAAAAATTGAGATTTTTTCGCTATCGAAAAAGTCCATAAAAACTTAGAATAATCATCCACAAAGAGAACATAATACCGATGACCAAAAGAACTAAGAACATGAGATGTCCATAAGTCGCTATGAATAATATCAAATGACATTAAAGTATGAGAATTTGAGTCTACAAATGACAACCTAACAATTTTTCCCAAATAACAAGATTGACAATTCGGAGTGCTACGCTCACCCTTACAAGAAATAAAATTGTTTTTCTCTAAGGAAGACAAAATAGACGATCCCGGATGACCTAGACGAGCATGCCACAAGAAAGGAACAAGGGATGCAAACGTTGACGGCAAGGCTTGACTCAATAGACCGGAACATGGCGTGATAGGATAATGATCTCCCCTACAATCACACCTCATGAGAGGAATTCCCATTTTGAAATCTTTCACAGAGAACCCAAATGGATCAAATTCTATGGACACGGAATTATCAGTGGTGAATTTTCGGACAGACACCAAATTTTTAATCAATTTTGGAGCGTGAAAGGTATTTTTCAAAATAAGGGGTGGATGAGGGGGGGGGGACAATGTTTTATGACCATAACCACGAATTGGAATTGAATTACCATTACCAACAATTATACCACGATTGTTGCTCAAATTGGAATAAGACGAGAGAGTACTGTAGCGCCCTATTTTGACCTCGCTCGGGTCAAAGCGGAGCGCGGACGTGTCCGGGTGATTCCTGGGTAAAAAGGGTTGAGGAGTCGCCACCTAATTATTTTTACGGTGAATTAGGACACCTAAATATTTAAACTAAGTGCTGCAGTGTAAACTCCAATTTTAAGGTCTGCGAAACTAGTGAGATTCTAGGTAAGGGTTCTTTATTATCCTAAAGGGAAGGGGTTAGGCATCCTTTAAGATCCGCTAACTTGCGGTTATCCCAGTAAAACTTCAGGTTAATTATTGCTAGAAAAATATATGTTTTACAAGTATAATAAATAAAAAGATGTTTGCAAATATGATGCATTTTATACAAGTAAATATGATGCATTTTATACAAGTACGTATTCGGATGACATAAAAGAAAGATACATGTAAAGTTTTTAGAAAACATGCATTTGTGACAATAAATTCTTTATAATGCCAAAGAAGCGAATCTTTCGAAAATCAACAAGTTGCAAAAAATAATAATAAAAGATAAACTTATTTGTACAATTAATTGAAGCAAATAAAGATGACAAGAGTTGTTTTAAAATCTTGAATAAGCGTGACGAGCCTAAAATAAATAAACTAGCGAAGGATTTCTAAGTTTGCGAGCCTACAAATAAATAAGCTAGCGACGGGTTTCAAATCTTAAACTAACCTATGAATAAATCCTAAGTTTGCCTATTCTAAGCATTTCAATAATTACATAAGTGCGATAAACAATATTACAATACAAAGCGAGATAAAAGCTGAATTAAAGAAAGAAATAACAATAAATAAATTCCGAGGAATAATCGCCTTTATTTACTTTAGTCCCTGCACGCTGTCAAGAATAAACGGTTAGAAACAATTAAATACAAATAACTTCATATCCGTATTCAAAACAGTGAATGTTTTGATCACGGAGGGCTCAGACTTAAATTTTGAAAAGAACATTCCAATCACGTCGTGGCTGCAAACATATGACTAATGTAGTTTATTTTGATTGCCTCGCCTACTAAACGTGTCGGTCTCTCAGGTGAAATAGAAAAGATCACTATAATCACGTCGTGGCTGCGAATATATAACTTGTTGGTTATTTTAGTCACCTCGCCTACTAAACATGTTGATCTCGGATAAAAGGTTTAAGTCTTCATCCTTGCCCAGAAGTTATATTTCCGTCTTTGCAACTGTGTAGGCCTCAAAATCGACGGATATTTTTCATCGGCCAGTGTAGTATCGTGTTCAAATCAGTAAAATTTTAAATCGGAACAGAAACAGCAGCAGTAAGCAGAAAACAATTTCCGAAAAAGACGCGGTGTTTAATTTAAAACAGTAAAACAGTAAATCGGATATTTTAATGCTGAAACAGTGGACTGAAACAGGAAAGCAATATCTGAAAGGTGCGGTGTTTATTTTAAAACAGTAAAAACGTAAAAACAGTAAAAACAATAATCTGAATCCGAGCAGTAAACTGAAACAGAAAACAGCGCCCGAACAGACGCGGTATTTGTTCAAAACAGTAAAACAGTGATATCCGTCGCACGGATGTTTAAAACAGTAAACTGAAAACAGAGAAACGAAAGCGTGGCCTTGAATTCAATTTCATCAGCCTAAATGCGGTATTTAGAAACAGTAAAATAACACGGAAACAGAAATCAGTAAACTATCAAAACAGGGCAAACTGAAACAGAGAATTAATGCTGGAACAGAAACCGAAAAAGTGCGGCCTCGATTTCAATTTCATCGGCCTAGATGCGATATTAATAAAACAATAAAACAGTGCCAAAGAAACGAGCAGTGAGCAATTAAATTATCCGAACCAAATTCTGAAATGTTGGAACCGGAACAGGATTAAGAGTATTTATGGAAAAATCCGACCGGATCATGAACAATGACGAATGAAAATCGAAATTCAGATTTTTAGATAACTAGCAAACAGTATGAAAAATGCCATAATCTGAAATACGCCAAAAATCGGTCGACCGATCCGGTCGATGACCCGACCGAATCAGATGTCAACCCGAATCGGACTTTTTCAATTTTTGATAACCAATAATAACCACAAAGAACAATGCAAGAGATTTGGAAATTCAAACCGGTCGACCGACCGGTCAAGAACCCAGAATAGGAGATTCAACCCGTCGTCAAATAATTCCATCAATTCCAGATAACCAACATACAAAAATATGAAATGCAAGAATTCTGAAAATATCCAAATCGGATCGACCCGATCCGGGTCAGTGACCCGACCCGAATCAGTGATCCGAATCCGAAATCAAATGATCCAAACCCAAATCAGATTTTAACACCAAATTCAGATAACCAATATACATAAATATGAAATGCAAGAATTCTGGAAATGTTACCCAACCGGGTCGACCCGACCCGGATCAGTGACCGACCCGGATCAGTGTTTCAACCCGGAATCAAATAAATTCAACAATTTCAGATAACCAATGATAACAACAGCAACAATGCAAGAAATTTGGAAATTCAAATCGGGTCGACCCGAAATCAGTGAAAAAAAATCAGAGAATCAAAGGGGATGACAAACCTTTTCGGACTTGATTCTTGAACAACAAAGAAGCCAAAATGCTTTAAACTCAAGAACACAATAAAGTATTTTATGTATATTCCGAAAATCCTTCCAAAATCTCTTTTTCTTCCTCCGAAAATCCTCCCTTTAAAATGAAGAACAATATGGGGTATTTATAGGTGGATTCCCCCCAAGAATCGAGTTTGGAATTCGAATTAAAGGTAAAGAAAAATCCGGATTTGAGGGGCATGGGTCACGGGTTTTAGGGTGTCGGCAGAATGCAGAGGGGTGGGGGAAGGCGGAGGGTGGGGGGGGGCGGGGGAGGGGTGCCGGGCGGCGTGGGGTCGCCGGTATGGGGGTGTGGGGTCGGCGGCTTTGGTAAGGGAGAGTGATAGGGTTTGTTTGGTTTTTTTGATTTTCCCGTTTTTTTGTTGGGTTTGGGGGTTTAAAAATGGGGAATGGGAATTGGAGTGGAGTCGGTTCGGGTTTGGGGCCGACGGGTGGGCTTTGGTGGATTGGGGCAATTGGGCTTGTGAAAGGGGAGAATGATGTGGTGGGCTGGTCCGGTTGGGCCGGCGATTGGGGATTTAATTGGGGGGAGTTTGGGCTTGTTTTGTGGGGTATTGATTTATTTTGGGATTGGGCTAATTAAAATAAAGGGAATGGGCTTGGGAGTTTTTTGTTTGGGTAGAATTGTTTTGGGTTGGGAAAAATGAAAAATGTTATGGATTTAAAAATATAAAAGAGGGGTTTAATATTAAAACCTATTTATATATATATATATTATTTTTGTAAAAGATGTGAATTATTTAAAATAACATAACGACGTGATAATAATAAAAATATAATTTTTGCGAAATGCTTAATGCTTAATAAAAGGGAAATGCGATGCAATTTTGCGAGAATAAAATAATATAGCATTTCGGATAACTTATGATTTTTTATAAAAATGCAAATGATATAAAATATGCGAATAATAATAATAATATGAAGATACACACATATATGCCTATATTTTAAAATTATTTTAAAAGTGTCAAAAATATTAAAAATTACGGATAAAATCATAAAAGATGGGACAAAATTGGGTGTCAACAGATGCCCCTCTTTGGACGGAGACGATGAAAGAGTTTTCGGCCAAAGAAAGTTGACTGAGTAGCCAATTTTGCCACGATCCTCGGGATCGCATGGTAAGAAATAGAATCCCGAGGGGTATAGAAGCCGCAAAAAGATGGTGCACATTCAAGAAACAATGCCCCAAAGGTGTCGACTTAGGATGACACCGGTCGCAGATTCTGAGAAATTAATGGGAAAGAGCGGATCGACGCTCAAGTAGGTCGTTTGACCAAATTGCCTTGGTTGTAGTGAGATATAGTTCCATGTTATGTCAAAGCTCCCGCCGATTCAATTCCTGTGGACCGTGAGCTAAGATAAAAGTTAGTGTATAACAGTTGCATAAGATATGTATGTGAGAATATGACTTTGTAAGTTGAAATGATGTCGTTGCTTAATGTTGTGCAGATGATGGCGTTGGCGGGCGCCTGTTTACACTTTAAAATAAAGTACCCGCATTAGAAGGTGGGCGCCTGATTTAAAATAAAATACCCGCATTAGGAGGTGGGCGCCTGGTTTAAAATAAAATACCCGCATTAGGAGGTGGGCGCCTGGTTTAAAATAAAATACCCGCATTATGAGGTGGGCGCCTGACTGAAATTTAAATACCCGCATTAGGAGGTGGGCGCCTGGTTTAAAATAAAATACCCGCATTAGGAGGTGGGCGCCTGACTGAAATTTAAATACCCGCATTAGGAGGTGGGCGCCTGACTGAAATTTAAATACCAGCATTAGGAGGTGGGCGCCTGACTGAAATTTAAATACCCGCATTAGAAGGTGGGCGCCTGATTTAAAACATACCCGCATTAGAAGGTGGGCGCCTGATTTAAAACATACCCGCATTAGAAGGTGGGCGCCTGATTTAAAACATACCCGCATTAGAAGGTGGGCGCCTGATTTAAAACATACCGCGTTAGGAGGTGGGCGCTGATTTAAAACATACCGCGTTAGAAGGTGGGCGCTGATTTAAAACATACCGCGTTAGAAGGTGGGCGCTGATTTAAAACATACCCGCGTTAGAAGGTGGGCGCTGATTTAAAACATACCCGCGTTAGAAGGTGGGCGCTGATTTAAAACATACCCGCGTTAGAAGGTGGGCGCTGATTTAAAACATACCGCGTTAGAAGGTGGGCGCTGATTTAAAACATACCCGCGTTAGAAGGTGGGCGCTGATTTAAAACATACCCGCGTTAGAAGGTGGGCGCTGATTTAAAACATACCGCGTTAGGAGGTGGGCGCTGATTTAAAACATACCCGATTAGGAGGTGGGCGCTGATTTAAAACATACCGCGTTAGAAGGTGGGCGCTGATTTAAAACATACCCGCGTTAGAAGGTGGGCGCTGATTTAAAACGTACCGCGTTAGAAGGTGGGCGCTGATTTAAAACATACCCGCGTTAGAAGGTGGGTGCTGATTTAAAACATACCCGCATTAGAAGGTGGGCGCTGATTTAAAACATACCGCGTTAGAAGGTGGGCGCTGATTTAAAACATACCCGCATTAGAAGGTGGGCGCTGATTTAAAACATACCCGCGTTAGAAGGTGGGCGCTGATTTAAAATATACCGCGTTAGAAGGTGGGCGCTGATTTAAAACATACCCGCATTAGAAGGTGGGCGCGATTTAAAACATACCCGCGTTAGAAGGTGGGCGCTGATTTAAAACATACCCGCATTAGAAGGTGGGCGCTGATTTAAAACATACCCGCATTAGAAGGTGGGCGCTGATTTGTGTCGTCGTGTTGACGTAATGTAAAGTGGGGCCCTATTGCCATGCCATGATAGTTAATGTGTGGACATAAGCGATGCAAAAGTTGAGTAGATGAGAATGCGACCACAGTAAAGTCGAAATACCGTTCTTTCCGTGGACACAACACGGTTGGGAACATGTAGTTTAGCATGACGTCTTTGTACAATCTCCAAACAGGAAAGTGATTCTTGTAGTGAGTTGCGATCACGGAGGCCCTTGCGGACCGCTCATAAATGTTGCACTTCCTTCTTGTTTCGACTGAAGAACACGTGACTCAAATAAATTTATGAGTTTTGGGAGGGGAGTTGATTCGCGTTGACTTTGTAGCTTCGGTCTTGGTATTTGCATGTCCCGCAAACCGGACCGTAGCCCTCTCTCTCGCTTCCCAGCCTTGGCCGATTAATGAAAACATTCGAAAACAATTTGTAGAAATGCATCTTAAAAAATAAAAACATGAAAATTCTATCGAATTTTGATGAAAAATGTTTGTTGAAAAATAATTTGCTTATAAGAAATACTGCATACATATATATATATATATATATATATATATATATATATATATATATAAATGTCTGTCGAGCAGTGACATGCGGTGAAACAAAGCAAACGTCTTATCCAAAATTCTTCTGGCTGAAGACTTAGTTTGCCGACGGTTTTCCATGTTTATCGGCGTCCTCTGGCAGTGATCCCTTAAAAATGCCCTGTCGATATAAGAGAATGACGATCTTTTGGACGGACATCCGAGTCTTGTGTAGATTTCTTGCATCCCCTATCAGGGTGATCAGATGGGTGCATTTTGTCTTTTGTGAGATAAAGGAGAAAATATTTCCTAATGGTGGGACCAAAGCCGATTTAGGCGCCTCGTATCCCCATGAGGGAATCAGGTCGTGACGTAGTTCATTACAAGCAAGAGGGGATTGTAAGGATTTTCTAAAATGGGACCGAAGCCGATGTGGCCGCCTACGTATCCCGCCGAGGGAATCAGGTCATAACGTAGTTCATGTTACAAAGAAATGTGTTTCTGGGGAAATTTGCCATCTAGGAAACGGAACCCGACATGGGTTCTTTGCGTATCACTTTGGGGCGCAATTTTTACAACACAAGAAATGCATTACACGTAAAAATCCTAAATGTAGTATCTTTCACTGCATCCGCGTTGATAGCTTTTGGCCATACTTCACCGTCCATTTCAGCTAGGATTAACGCTCCTCCAGTCAACACCGGTGAACCATATAAGGCCCTTGCGATTAGGTGCGAATTTTCCTTTAGCTTCATTTTGGTGCGGGAATATTCGTTTTAGCACCAATTGCCCGGTTCGAAAGTCCTTGGTTTTACTTTCTGTTGAAAGCTTTAGCCATTCTGTTTTGATAAAGTTGTCCGTGGCGGTGCGTTCAATCGCTTTTCATCAATCAAAGATCAATTGTTCGTATCGATTACGTATCCATTTCGCCGTTCATTTCGACTTCTTGGATAATTCTCAAAGATGGTATTTCCACTGCGGTAACACACATTCCATAGACCAATAGATACGGCGTTGCCCGGTAGAAGTCCTGGCGTAGTGCGATACCCCAAAGTGCAAAAGGCGGATGCTCATGCGGTGCTTGTAATTATCAATCATCTTTCGTAGTATTCTTTTGATGTTTTTGTTGGTCGCTTCGACCGCTCCGTTCATCCGAGGTCGACGAGTGGAATTGCGGTGAGTGATCTTAAACTTCGCATATCTCATTCATCGATTCTTGTTGAGATTAGCCCCATTGTCTATTATAATCGACTCGGGGATTCCAAATCGACAAATGATGTTATTGCGGACAAAATCAACTACCACTTTCTTTATTCTTGACTTGTGGGACGATGCTTCTACCCACTTTGTGAAATAGTCAATTGCCACTAGAATAAATCTGTGTCCATTTGATGCGGCCAGTTCAATAGGGCCAATGACATCCATGCCCCAAGCTGCGAATGGTCGTGAGAGCTCGTCACATTGAGTTCGTTAGGGGTACCTTGATTAGATCGCCATGAATCGACATCGATGGCATCTTTGCACGAAGTGGATGCAATCTGTTTCCATGGTCATCCAAAAGTATCCTGCTCTTAGAATCTTCTTTGCCAAAGTGAAGCCATTCATATGAGGCCCGACGCGTGCCTCAGTGTATCTCTTCAACTAAGCGCTTGCCTCTCGAGCATCAACACATCTTAACAAACCGAGATCCGAGTCCTCCGATAAAGGATTTCTCCGTTTAGGAAGAAATGGTTTGCTAACCTCTGAGTGTCCTCTTTGTATCTTGGTTATGCCTTACGGATATTCACCTATCTTGAGATATCTCTTAATGTCGTGGTACCAAGGCTTTCCATCCGACTCTTCATCTATATTGAAACAATATGCCGGCTGATCCGATAAGCTCACCTTGATGGGATCAATGTAGTTCTTATCTGGATGTTGAATCATGGAGGACAGTGTTGCCAGAGCATCAGCGAACTCGTTTTGAGTTCGTGGGATATGCTTGAATTCTATCTTGCTGAATTTTTTGCATAATTCTTTCACGCAATGCAGGTAAGGAAGTATCTTCCCGTTCTTGGTCGCCCATTCGCCTTGCACCTGATGAATCAATAAGTCCGAATCACCTATAACTAACAGTTCTTGAACGTTCATATCAACGGCCATTCTAAGTCCGAGTACACAAGCTTCATATTCCGCCATATTGTTGGTGCATGGAAATCGGAGTTTTGCCAAAATTGGGTAGTGTTGACCTGATTCTGAAATCAAAACTGCTCCAATACCAACCCCTTTGAAGTTTGCAGCTCCGTCGAAGAACATTCTCCAACCCGGGTACTCTTCTGAGATGTCTTCTCCAACAAACAGTACCTCCTCGTCCGGAAAATAAGTCCGGAGAGGCATGTATTCTTCATCCACAGGATTTTCAGCAAGATGGTCGGCTAGTGCTTGTCCTTTGATGGCCTTTTGGGTGACATATATGATATCGAACTCACTTAGCAAGATTTGCCACTTTGCTAGCTTTCCAGTGGGCATGGGCTTCTGAAAGATGTATTTGAGCGGGTCCATCCTTGAGATGAGATAAGTGGTATATGCAGACAGATAATGTCTAAACTTTTGTGCAATCCACGTTAAGGCACAACAAGTGCGTTCCAGCAAAGTATACCGAGCTTCATACGGTGTGAACTTCTTGCTTAAGTAGTATATGGCACGCTCCTTCTTTCTGTTTCGTCATGTTGTCCCAAAGACGCACTCCAAATGCATTTTCTAACACGGACGGATATAACAAAGAACGGCCTTAGGGTTCGGAGGCACCAAAGCAGTGGGTTAGACAAGTATTCTTTGATTCTATCGAAAGCTTGTCGGCAATCCGATGTCCACTTGGTAGCGACATCTTTCTTGAAGAGCTTGAATATTGGCTCACATATCACTGTTGATTGTGCTATGAACCTGCTGATGTAGTTGAGGCGACCAAGGGAACTCATTACGTCCTTTCGACTCTTTGGAGGAGGCAATTCTTGAATAGCTTTTACCTTCGAGGGTCCAATTCAATACCCCTTCTACTTACAATGAAACCCAACAGCCTTTTCCCAAATAGGACACCAAATGCGCACTTTGCGGATTTAACCAGGTTATACCGCCTCGATCGGTCAAAAACTTCTCTAAATCTGTCAAGTGATCTGAAGTCCTTCGCGACTTGATAATAACGTCATCTACGTAGACCTCTATTTCTTTGTGGATCATATCATGAAAAATGGTAGTCATGGCCCTCATGGAGGTGGGTGCTGCATTCGTGAGTCCGAACGGGATTACTCGATAAGATACCCCCAAGGTGTAGTGAATCTGTCTTCTCTGCATCTTCCTCATCCATCAAGATTTGGTGGTAACCAAAGAAAGCAATCAACAAATGATTGTAATTCATGCTTTGCACAGTTGTCAATGAGTATGTGAATATTTGGAAGAGGGAAGTCATCCTTCGGGCTGGCCTTGTTGAGATCCCGATAATCCACGCACACTCGTATCTTTCCATCTTTCTTTGGCACAGGTACAATGTTGGCCAACCAGGACGGGTATCTTGTGACTCGAATGACCTTTGCATCGAATTGCTTGGACACCTCTTCCTTGACCCTTAAGCTCAAATCAGGCTTGATTTTCCTTGGCTTTTGTTTCACCGGAGGGTAGGATGGATCGATAGGCAATCTATGCGAAACAATATCTGTGCTCAACCCTGGCATCTCGTCATAAGACCAAGCAAATACGTCGATATATTGCCTCAAAAGATCCGTTAGTTCTTTCCTTTGTGGGGCGTTCAGATGGACGCTGATTCTTGTTTCTTTCACATTTTCTGCATCCCCCAAATTTATTACCTCAGTTTCTTCTAAATTTGGCTTTGGTTTATTCTCAAAATGTTCCAATTCCTCTGTCAATTCTTCTGGTTGCGAGTCTTCCTCATACTCTTCGAAGTCCTGTTCATTGTTTGGATTTTGTTTGCTTGTTTCATTACATGTCACATATTGCCGACAAATTAGTTTGCATGATGAAAAAAGAAAGGAAAATTATTAAACAAAGCAGATTTTAAAATAGCCAAAGCAATGAAGATTTGTCATTTTAAGCTTTCAAAAGGTGGAGGCAAAATACATTAAACTGCATAAAATGTGGTTCAGGCCTCAATTTAAATCGCATTTTTCATTAAGTACTAATACAATTTGGATAGGCAGGATTGGGAAATAACAGATGGGGTGCTCCGTCAGTTTTAGTCAACACGAATCAACTTTTGGGGAAATAAATAAGGCAAAATGAATCTCCTGAAAAATGAAGAAAGCCAAATTAGTATAAGGTGAGTAATTATTGACTCAATTAATACACATAGTGGAAAGCAGTAGAAAATAACAAAATGATTGTAAGACAATTAAATGCGCATCCTAATATGCATGGGGCCTCCCTTATGCCGGAGGTGGGCCTAAACGCCAGATATGCGGGATTACGACAGATTTGATTCAAGCTGCTAAACTGCAATGCTTTGTCGGAAATGAGAAAAATGAATGTACATTTTCCAATTTCAGCATGTCATGATTAGTCTTGGATTAGTCTATCCTTATCACGCTACACATAATATGATGATTGGTCGTTGGGTTGTGAGACCCGTAGACATCTTTGGCGGATTTCTTAATTGTGGAGTCGATACCAAGGATCGACCCACCTAAGGTGTATGTATGCATGACTTAAAATAAAGGGTGGTATAGCTCTGTCTTAAATTTTCTAAGATTTGGCTGACTAGACACAAGGTTCCCGAGCGGACTACTCGAGTGAGAAGGCTACGCGGCCACCAGATGGTCCGGTCACTCCGCGCATACGCCAACTCTCCTAAAATTTGGTAGATTGAAAGAAATTTGCGGGTGCGTAAAACACACCTCGCGTGTAGTGTGTGATAGTGTCAATTTTCCAGAGTGGAAGAAATATGAGCGAAATGCCAATTTAAAGAAAGCAGTAAAACCATATAGCAATTTAAAGCAGTTATGCACGCAAAATTTCACGAAGGAAACAAATCAAAGCATTAAATCAAATAAATAACAAAAGTAAAGCGCAATAATAATTAACCTGATTTTGCTATGGTTAAGAACCTGAAAGTTCCCCAGTGGAGTCGCCATGCTGTAGCGCCCTATTTTGACCTCGCTCGGGTCAAAGCGGAGCGCGGACGTGTCCGGGTGATTCCTGGGTAAAAAGGGTTGAGGAGTCGCCACCTAATTATTTTTACGGTGAATTAGGACACCTAAATATTTAAACTAAGTGCTGCAGTGTAAACTCCAATTTTAAGGTCTGCGAAACTAGTGAGATTCTAGGTAAGGGTTCTTTATTATCCTAAAGGGAAGGGGTTAGGCATCCTTTAAGATCCGCTAACTTGCGGTTATCCGGTAAAACTCAGGTTAATTATTGCTAGAAAAATATATGTTTTACAAGTATAATAAATAAAAAGATGTTTGCAAATATGATGCATTTTATACAAGTAAATATGATGCATTTTATACAAGTACGTATTCGGATGACATAAAAGAAAGATACATGTAAAGTTTTTTAGAAAACATGCATTTGTGACAATAAATTCTTTATAATGCCAAAGAAGCGAATCTTTCGAAAATCAACAAGTTGCAAAAAATAATAATAAAAGATAAACTTATTTGTACAATTAATTGAAGCAAATAAAGATGACAAGAGTTGTTTTAAAATCTTGAATAAGCGTGACGAGCCTAAAATAAATAAACTAGCGAAGGATTTCTAAGTTTGCGAGCCTACAAATAAATAAGCTAGCGACGGGTTTCAAATCTTAAACTAACCTATGAATAAATCCTAAGTTTGCCTATTCTAAGCATTTCAATAATTACATAAGTGCGATAAACAATATTACAATACAAAGCGAGATAAAAGCTGAATTAAAGAAAGAAATAACAATAAATAAATTCCGAGGAATAATCGCCTTTATTTACTTTAGTCCCTGCACGCTGTCAAGAATAAACGGTTAGAAACAATTAAATACAAATAACTTCATATCCGTATTCAAAACAGTGAATGTTTTGATCACGGAGGGCTCAGTCTTAATTTTTCATAAGAACATTCCAATCACGTCGTGGCTGCAAACATATGACTAATGTAGTTTATTTTGATTGCCTCGCCTACTAAACGTGTCGGTCTCTCAGGTGAAATAGAAAAGATCACTATAATCACGTCGTGGCTGCGAATATATAACTTGTTGGTTATTTTAGTCACCTCACCTACTAAACATGTTGATCTCGGATAAAAGGTTTAAGTCTTCATCCTTGCCCAGAAGTTATATTTCCGTCTTTGCAACTGTGTAGGCCTCAAAATCGACGGATATTTTTCATCGGCCAGTGTAGTATCGTGTTCAAAATCAGTAAAATTTTAAATCGGAGCGAAGCTTGGCAGATAGCGATAGCGAGTGATAGCGATGAGCAGAAAAACAGTTTCGAAAAAAAGGCGGTGTTTAATTTAAAACAGTAAAGCAAGAAATCGGATATTTTAATCTTTGAAACGATGGATCAAACAGAAAGCAATATCGAAAGGTGCGGTGTTTATTTTAAAGCAAGATAAACGTAAAAGCAGTAAAAACAATAATCTGAATCAAGCGATGGCGAAGCGAAGCGGCGCCCGAACAGACGCGGTATTTGTTCAAAAGCGATAAAACAGTGATATCCGTCTACGGATGTTTAAAGCGATAAAGCGAAAGCGAAAGCAGCGTGGCCTTGAATTCAATTTCATCGGCCTAAATGCGGTATTTAGAAACGATAAAATAACACGGAAGCGTAAATCAAGAAACTATCAAAACAAAGAAAGCGAAACAGGCAAAGCGAAGCAGAGAATTAATCTTTGGAACAGAAGCAGAAAAAGTGCGGCCTCGATTTCAATTTCATCGGCCTAGATGCGATATTAATAAAACAATAAAAGCGATTGCCAAAGAAACGAGCGTTGAGCAATTAAATTATCAGAACCAAATTACGAAATGTTGGGCAGGAACAGGATTAAGAGGTATTTATGGAAAAATCCGACCGGATCATGAGCAATGACGAATGAAAATCAGAAATTCAGATTTTTTAGATAACTAGCAAACAGGTATGAAAAAATGCCATAATCTGGAAATACGCCAAAAATCGGGTCGACCCGATCCGGGTCAGTGACCCGACCCGAATCAGATGTCAACCCGAATCAGACTTTTTCAATTTTTCAGATAACCAATAATAACCACAGCAACAATGCAAGAGATTTGGAAATTCAAACCGGTCGACCCAGGCAGTCAAGAATCTTCCCGAATAGGAGATTCAACCCGTCGTCAAATAATTCCATCAATTCGGATAACCAACATACAAAAATATGAAATGCAAGAGTGCGAAAATATCCAAATCGGATCGACCGATCCGGTCGATGACCGACCGAATCGATGATCCGAATCCGAAATCAAATGATCCAAACCCAAATCAGATTTTAACACCAAATTCAGATAACCAATATACATAAATATGAAATGCAAGAATTCTGGAAATGTTACCCAACCGGGTCGACCCGACCGGATCGATGTTGACCGGATCGATGTTTCAACGGAATCAAATAAATTCAACAATTTCAGATAACCAATGATAACAACAAAGAACAATGCAAGAAATTTGGAAATTCAAATCGGGTCGACCGAAATCGATGAAAAAATCGAGAGAATCAAAGGGATGACAAACCTTTTGGACTTGATTCTTGAACAACAAAGAAGCCAAAATGCTTTAAACTCAACACCACAATAAAGTATTTTATGTATATTCCGAAAATCCTTCCAAAATGTCTTTTTCTTCCTCAGAAAATCCTCCCTTTAAAATGAAGAACAATATGGGGTATTTATAGGTGGATTCCCCCCAAGAATCGAGTTTGGAATTCGAATTAAAGGTAAAGAAAATCCGGATTTGAGGGCATGGGTCGCGGGTTTTAGGGGTGTCGGCGTAATGAGAGGGGTTGGTGAAGGCGGAGGGTTGGTGGTGGCGGCGAGGTGACCGGCGGCGATGGGGTCGCCGGTATGAAGTGTGGGTCGGCTTTGGTAAGGGAGAGTGATAGGGTTTGTTTGGTTTTGATTTTCTGTTTTTGTTGGGTTTGGGGGTTTAAAAATGGGGAATGGGAATTGGGAAATTTGGGTCGGTTCGGGTTTGGGGCCAAGCGGGTGGGCTTTGGTGGATTGTGGGAATTGGGCTTGGGAAGGGGAGAATGATGTGGTGAAATTTGGTCAGGTTGGGCAGCGATTGGGGATTTAATTGGGGGGAGTTTGGGCTTGTTTTGTGGGGTATTGATTTATTTTGGGATTGGGCTAATTAAAATATAGGGAATGGGCTTGGGAGTTTTTTGTTTGGGTAGAATTGTTTTGGGTTGGGAAAAATGAAAAATGTTATGGATTTAAAAATATAAAAGAGGGGTTTAATATTAAAACCTATTTATATATATATATTATTTTTGTAAAAGATGTGAATTATTTAAAATAACATAACGACGTGATAATAATAAAAATATAATTTTTGCGAAATGCTTAATGCTTAATAAAAGGGAAATGCGATGCAATTTTGCGAGAATAAAATAATATAGCATTTCGGATAACTTATGATTTTTTATAAAAATGCAAATGATATAAAATATGCGAATAATAATAATAATATGAAGATACACACATATATGCCTATATTTTAAAATTATTTTAAAAGTGTCAAAAATATTAAAAATTACGGATAAAATCATAAAAGATGGGACAAAATTGGGTGTCAACAAGTACCTGAATCGAATGTCATGTGAGTAGTGGCGTCGGTGTCCATGTACCAATTTGGGTCCGAAGGATTTATTCCAAACGTATGCATCGTGGCTTCGATGTCGGTAGAAGTGGGGCCCGCTGCATGATGGGCCTGGTGGGGCCCAAGCCTGCCTCCCTACTTACCCGGTACCCCACTGATCGCTGGACCGAGATTGGGCTGGAGTAACTGGGCCGAAAAGAAGGTTAAAATTGGGCCCAATTACCGTGGGCTGGAGGAGCTGAAAAGTCGAGATTGTTGGGCCACTGCCTACTGGTCCAGGCCCAAGGCTGGGACCAGTGGGGATGAGGCCCACTATTGATGGGGTGGGGCCTACTCTCGCCGGTACTGTTGACGTTACCACCGCGTTTGCCACCGCGGTTTCTTCCATTATTTTTCCTAGTATGCTTGCCGTCACCGTGAGCACGGTTTTGGCCCGAATTATCAACACACCCTGGAGAATTTATGGATGACGTCATCATGACCACGGGACGTGCCCCGGTAGCTGCCTTTTTAGCCAATCCGACTTCTTCTAAAGTAAGCATTGAGCAGGCTTGATAGAACGTTGGGAGTGGGTAACTTTGACGAAGTAGGGTCCCAACGCCACTAAATGTCTCAAAGAGGCCAGTAACCATCTGTAGAACCAGACGATCTTCACTAACGGGCGCACCAATGTTGCGGAGTTGGTCCGCCAATTCCTTCAACCTTTTGCAATACGTTGAAATATTCGGGAAATTTTCCATGTTGACATGGGAAAAATCCTGCTCAAGAGTAACATCTCTGGAATTCTGATTATCTTGGAATATGTCACGCAGCCTGTCCCAAACAGTCATTGCCGTAGCGTCTGGCTCAATAATCGTCTGCAACGAGTCAGTAGAGATAGTGGAATAAATCCACTGAAGGATGGTGACATCAAGCGTTGTCCATAACTTAGGATCATCCTCACGTTGAGGCACCTTCGTATCCTCAGGAGCCGCAGGGATTATGTGATGGATGACTTGATGCGAGCGAGCGTGAATTTTAAACAACTCGGCCCACGTTGCGTATTGGACGTTTTCTATTTCAAGAATGAGAGGTATGTGATTCTTGATGTTAGAAACAACACGGGCAGGATAAAGCGTGCTCTTTGTCGTCGACATAACGAAAGAACAATAGGTGATCTTGTAGAAAATTTGGGAAGAGATGAGGTAAAATTTAACACGAAAACTGATGAAGGGGCACGGAAATCGATGCAGTTTTTGGCCGAGAAGGAGCACGAAAAACCGAGAGAAATCTTGGAGAAGAGCGGAAGCAATTTAGTTCTAGACTTCTGATACCATGAAAGAAATAATCCCTTGATTATTTTCATTGATTGAAAGGTTATATATACAATTTACATATTTCCATAATAGGAGAATCCTATTTCTAAAACCTTATTCTACTTGGACACTAACTATACAATTATGGTAATACACATATTATGGTAAGTGTACAAGACTAATTATTACACTAAAACACTATACATAAACTAAGGTATTACATGGACTGATTGTGGACCAAATCCGTGATATACCATAAGTGTATATCACGGAATACGACATATATTTAACAGTAAGCAATAAGTTACTAGATAAACATAATATCTTCTCATGTATGTTTCCACTTCCAAAAGACCACAACTTACAGTAATTTCCTTCTAATTAACCTCCTCATTATCTCCATTGTACTTACTTGAAAATTTCTATGTAAAACCCTGGACCATAACACACACACACTAAAAAACCTAGAGAATATTGAGATTTCTCTTCTGCTTCTTCCATGAATTTTCTCAAGAAAAAAGAAAAAGTGTCGATTACCACCATGCTTAGTTTGGATGAGAAATGTTGCTACAATAACCCTTTAGGGTGTTTCTTTTGTATAATGAAGGAACCAAACTCATCAATTAGAAGCAATGGAATCAAGAACTACTTTTAAAAAATGCCTTTGATTGATGAAGATCAAGAACTTGTGCTAGTGTTACGTGACCTTTGGACCATGGCAATGTCACAACCCAATGACAAGGAGCTTCCATCCTTGTGCATTTTTTAATGCATGGCAAGTCTAATCAACAAAGGTATCAATCACAGATCTTGGCTTCAAAAATATCAAAACATTTATATTCCTTATTATGCAGCTCATATTATTGGTTCTTATACAATGAACAATGTTAAGTTTGCTATGAAAGCATTGGATTGTGGTGTACTTATCCCATTATTAGAGATTTTGAAGGGAAATATGACTTGGGTTGAGCAAAGGGTAGCTATTAGAGCAATTGGTCATTTAGCAAGTTATGAAAAGACTTCCAAAGATGTAGCAATTTATGAAAAAGAAATTGTGAAATTAGCCATGAAATTAGCTTCCACATGTCTTGAAGTTGTGTACAAAGAGTTTGTTGGTGTAAAGGATTTAAATATGAGGTTGATATATCATTGTGATATGTTGACGAGAGGAGTTAGAGGATTGGAAATGGAAAATAGGAAAGCGGAGGAATGGGCTAGTCAACTTCAATGTTGGAGTTTGCATCTTTTGAATTGCTTTGCAATTAAGGAGAGGTGCTTAAATCTTATTTGTGAGCAAGATTTTTTGAAGGACTTAAGTGAAATGTGAGGTGGATTGGCTAGTGATACTTCACCAGGAGGGGTTAGATTAATTAAAGTTTTGTGTTATAACAAAGATGGAAAAAGATGTATAGCAGAATCAAAGGATGTAATCAAGAATCTTTGTGATCTTTCAAGATCTTCAGATGATTGGCAATATATGGGGATAGATTGCCTACTTCTACTTCTCGATGATTCATGTATTGTGAAATTTTTGTTACCATGTCTTCTAAAAGCTTTAACAGTTAAAGAGAACGCTCTACTAATTATTTAGTTATATTATGTTGTTAGAGAACAGATGATTTTTAATAATTTCATTATATCATGTCTCAACAGGTACAAGGTACAAAGTTCTTAAAGTCGCTTCCATGTGTCTTGTTGATTTGGTTGAACTTAGGACCCTTGGAGACAAATCAAATGTTGGTAATACAATCACAAGAACTCTTCTTGATGATTTCAAAGAAAGAAAAGTAAAAATCAAGAACATTGGTGTCCAACAAGTTCATGAAGAAATATGGGGTTTGAAAGTAGATAGGAAGAAAAGGGAGAAAAATATGAGTGATGAGATACTTGAAGAGAAAAGTGTAATGGTGAGTTTGATGAAGCAACAAGGGAACAATAATTTTTGGTTAGGGAAAATTGAAGAAGCAATGATGAATATATAATATACTGAGGCTTTGGATTTATGCCCATTGAGATTTAGAAAAGAAAGAATTGTGCTTTATAGCAATAGGGCACAATGCAAATTGTTATTAGGAGAGGTTAATGATGCTATTAGTGATACAACTAAAGCTCTTTCTCTTTCATCTCCAACTGATTCTCATGCCAAAAGTCTTTGGAGAAGATCACAAGCATATGATATGAAAGGATTAGCTAAAGAGAGTTTGATGGATTGTATTATGTTTGTTAATTGTTGTTTTATGATGGATTCATCAATGAAAAAAAATATGAGAATCCCTTATTATGCTGTTAGAATGATAAACATGCAGATGGAGTCAACATGGCTGTTTAAAAATGCTCAATTGAAGGATTTTGTTAATCTTGGTGAAAAAACAAATCAATCACATGTTGAACCTCAAGAAATAATCCAAAAGAAGCAGATAAATGGCAGAGTTACAAGAATTCTATTGCAAAAGAAGGGTATTTTTCAAGATTTTGTGTTGTGGAAAGTTGTGTAATTGGTACCATGAAAGTTTTAGTATATACACCGACAGTTTATAACATTCGTACATCATCAATTTAAAGTGACTTGCAACAACTAATTGTTAGGCATAAGCCTGATTTTGTAACCTTAGCAAATAAAGTAAATAACTTGTTATAATAGATAAAATCATTTATACTGTCAGTGCATATAAGTTAAATTTTATTGTATCATAAGATAGTTTAGTAGTCCAAATTGGATATTTGAAGCTAGTTAAAAGTCCAAATTTAATGTGTTCTATAAATGTAACATTTTTTGCAACTTTTCAAATTTATCATGTACTATATGTGCAACCTTATTTCTTATGTGCATGTGAACCCCTTATCTATATATTTTTCCATTTTTCAGGACTGTCCAATATATCAGAAGAACCTCAGCTGATTGAAAAGGGTGACATAATTAGCAGGATAAACAAGAAAGTTGTATTCACTCAATCAGTGTAATGAAACTAGACATTAATTTGATTATCATATGATCAAAAATTTTGCCCACACCTTCAATATATAAGTAATATATTCGAATCTGATCATTTAAGAGATCTATTTTTTTTTTTACATTTTTTTGTCTTTATATATTCATCTAGAGCAACTTGTATTGTGTTCAGTGGACACGAATTGGAATATATCAACTAAACTAATTTAGCCTCTGTACCAGAAACTATTTATTTTGTTCTGAAGAAGTTGTGATGAGGAATGAGTGAGAAGGACCACATATCCACATTGTATTTATTTAGTACAACTTGAAATAATTAAGGAATTTCAGCTAATCAAAATGAATGCAAATGCAACATTATAACTAACTTTTCTTGCAATAGTAGTCTAAACATTAATCCACTATCTCGATTATCTTGAATTTTAGTACGTGCTTTACATTAGTAAATACTAGTGTGTTTTCCTGACTTGATCGATTAAATAGCTGATTCAACCTTCTCCCAGTTGGGAGCATCCAGTCTAAAAGTATTTAATTATTTTATATACCAATAGCAGCGGCGATATCTAGAGGTTGGGAGCATCCAGTTAAAATAATTGACCTTGTATATACAATATGATTTTCTGGCGAAGAGAGTACCCTCGGATGAAACCCCTCTAGCTTTGCATTGACTACTGTGACGAAATTTTACACAATCATTATTATATTCTAACTTTTACCGTATCTTTTAGATTATTAATCTCACTCGTTATGAATATTTACTTGCGGTTATATTTTAAGTGACATAAAAATATAAAGATTATTCTTTTACATTATGTATATAGAAGTTAAACTTAGTTGAAAAACTTAAAAGAGTAAATATAAAAAAGCTCTAATAATTTCACTGTCAAACTTTAAACCTACCTTGCTTTGGTACTTAATTTCTTGAACTTAATGGAAATTTAACGACTTCTTGAAGCTTATATCTATAACTTATGTATACGTAACTTTCGAAGCTTAGCTTTTTCAAATTGAATTAATATTTTAAAATATGGTAATGACACCGTTTTTTGACTTTCTTTCTGTCACAATGGAGTTTATCTGGACGTCAAGTTAAGCAGCTTTTTTCACCAAGAAGCTAATGGTATAATAGACTGTAGCCGTAACATGTGACTTTTGTGTTATGTTCAAGTTATTTAACCATTCTTGAACTTGAATGTATGATTTATTGACATAATCTGTGATAAATTAAGATGCAATAAGTTGGATATAGAACAGCGCTTCACGTTGAAAACTTGAAATTACGCAAATGAGTCTAACAAACCTTATTCCATATATAAAACCTTAATACTCCTAATTTCAACATTTTTCTTATAAATTCTTTCTCTTGGCCACTGATTCTAATTCTTAATTTAGAGAGCTTTTGACAAGCATTATCAGATAGATAATAAATACTGAGAAGTTGATCAATAGTCATAACAAGAATTCTCTTAGAAATGCTGATGATATATCAATACTATCAGTTTATCCTTTAAAATCCATGGAAAATATATTTGTATGTGATATATTTCGGGGGGGAAGGTGTGGAGAAAGAAATCTTCGTGGCCTTCATGCTTGTGATTCAAGGAGCTTGAATTTTATAGTGGAATAGGTTATGGAATCCATTCATTTATGATACATAACCCTATTCCAATGAAATCTTAGATGTTTATTGGTTTCAGAAATGTAAATCTAAAGAATGGGTACTCAATTTAACCTAGCTTAATAGTCCTCTAGCAGTGATATCTACAATTTCTTGAAATTGCTAAAATAGGCACAATTGAGTACTTTGTGTATTAGTAGCCAAATCTAAAATTTTATAATCGAGAAATCTCACAGGGCTAATGACTCATGGGTCGAAACTCAGTGGACAATGGATCCCGCCCTCTACCCTTCTCCAGTTAAATACCAAGATTTTATCTATAAGAGAGTTCAAATCTGTGACATATGCATAATTCACACATCACACATTTGTACTACCAGTAGACCAAAGCCAACCTCCATTTTGGTATTGATATTTTCCGTTATAGGATCTTGCTCCAGTCACTGGGAAAAGGAGAAAGTGAATCTTGAGCTCGCAAACAAATAGTGTGCAACTCCTGACTCTTAATCGAATTATCAATCAACAAAAAGTGCAGTGACTGAATAATCAAGCACAAGAAAAAAGCAAGATTTTGATTTTAACAGTCACGAGTTCATACTTTCAATTATGTGGGTTACTTTCCTGCCTTTTCTGTAACTCATGGAAAACATTCATCATCTGAGCAAAGTTCAACTATTTCTAGAGCCCAGCACAACATTATCTTGTCACGTACTAACTCCTCATTGGTCAGCCATAACTGTTAAGAGCTACACTTTCTAAAGCATCAAGAACTGATAGATACCATCACCAAAATTAATGCCTTCATTCTATGCTGAACTTGAGCGATAACTGATAGTAATATGAACCTGATTGTTTATATGGTTGTTCAACAACGTATACATGCATCCATCATCATAATGATCTTAGCTACACCTCCTTCAATGATCCTCTTCATCTACTGGAGTATACCACGACGGTATGTGTTCTGAATTGCTCAGTCTGTAGTTCAGCAGAACCTCTTCATCACAAATTGCTCTAGTAGCCACAAGTACAAGTGTCTTCAGAACAGGGACAGCATTTGATTCATTGTTGCTGGACTTCCACGATTTGAACGTAAAGCTGCCAAATCTCCTCATCTCTGTTTCTGGATCGTTTCCAAATGAAACATTAGGTATATAGGGTCTCATGTCCTTCTCAAGAAGGGGAAAATCATAAGGGCATACCATTACATTCGGGACAGTGCCTTTGGCTGGGTGGTTGGAAAAATGCGCAAATGCTAGAGGTTTCTCCTTTCCAACAATTCATGGTTAACTCCGTCAGAACCTTTTTCATCAGCTTGCATGGGACTAGTCCCATCCCATATTTCACGAGATTCACCACCAGCACCCCAGGGCTGGGCATTGATCACAGTCCCATCATACCGTGTGATCAAATGTGAATTTCGGGCATCATTTTTTGGGTACCCAGGAATATAGCGGTAATATGCTGGAGGGTAGATTACTCCAGGATAGAATGCCAAGACAGAACCAATATTGGCTTCACCTTGTAAGAATAAACCCTTGCCGGCATCCTCATGGGAAATTTGAGATAGTTTGACCTCGAGAGTGTAGCCCATAAGATCCTTTAACCTCTGTGAAACCTCTGTACGCTGCAATGCCTTGGTTTCAGGTACAGCTGTGCTGAAATTTTTATCAGTAATCAAAAACCAGGGTGATGCAGCTATGAAACCACTGCAAAGAACAGATGAAATATAATTTATGCAAAACTACCAGACTCATGATCTGTGATTTCATGTTATTGCCTATGCTGCAAGGGATTAAATCTTACACCACTAGAATTGATCACCCACTTCATTATATGTATCATATTTGTACTAAATGAACCGAAGGAAATATAATAGTGACAATTCGCCCCTCCCAAAATGGATGAAACAGTTGAAGTAATATCCTAATTGGAATAATTACTCCGTCCTTCAGCAATTTACATCCAGCTCGCAGTAGTCAGTATTCTAGGTGTTCTAAGCTGAGAGTTAGATTTGATCTGCCTAATCCATGTGGATATGTGCACAAAAGAGAGCATATTAATTAGTTTGCCAAAAAAATAAATGAAGAAAATAAGTTTTAACTTTGAGGAACTACCCCCTATTAACCTGTCCAGCTTCAAGCTAAGCTATTCCCCCTAGTGGTTTGGTTAAAAAAAGGTGCAAACCCATCTTACAAGAAAAAAAATTAGAAACTTGATCAACTTTTTACATGTATCCAGTAATATTCTACACCAGAAATCTCAAGTGACTCGGTGATTACCCCCCACAATACGCAAGAGTAACATATTTCAGCGTCTACCTCAGTAACAAATTTTTCGCAAGACTAACATATTTCAGCATCTACCTCAATAATGAATTTTTTTCTTTGATTAGATAATACTCAAAAACGAAAATATTATCGACATTGCTTGAGGGATAACAGTGTTTAACATAAGAATGAAGCAGATAAAGTAGTGGCAGTAACAATACTAGATATATCCTGGAAATATATAGCCAAAGAATTTTAATGACAACATGAAGCAAGGTAAAGCAATGTCACAATAGAACCGAAGCAGGACATCAAATGGTTGCCAACATGCAGACCTATGTTGCTTGGACTCTCCAAAAAATTTGTCGTACCCGTGTCAAATCCTCAATAAAATGCTCTATTTTGGAGGATCCGACATGCACCCGTTGGCATTTTTGAAGAGTCCGAGCAACGTAGATGAAGACTGAAGTAGGATGCAAGTGAAAATGCCAAACAAGAATTCACAATAAAAATAAGAAGTACACAGAAAATATTGAGCTTAAGATGCAGGTGATTCTTACCAATATGGTCTTGTAATGGAGAATTCCCACCAACAGCAAGACCGATCCCACTACTTCGAGGAGAAGAATTTGTTGTTGTATGTGATGTGGCCTGATTGTCTTTGGCCTTATGATCAAGGAGTAATATGTCATCCATATATCTGCAAAAGCTTGAAACCTGAGAATGCACATTCTCACGGACCTGCTTCTGTTGATCGGCTAAGGAGGCTTTGTTAGCCATATCAATTATCCCCTCCGCATCAGTTTCCTCAGCATTCCTTCCTAAACGGTTGTAACTGAAAGTAAATTTTATCATAGCAACATGAAACTACAGTTGGTGCAACTATGCAAAAAGATATATTTAATTTCACCACCAAATTCATAGACACAATTAAGGCATAAAAACATATTTGTTACTTATACTATTTCAATAACAATGATAAACCAAGAATCAAAGAGGGGAAGAGAATAAAGAAACTCTCTCAATACTAGTGGTTCATGTTAAAGCAGTAGGCCTCTAAAGAAGAAGCAAAACAGAAAATGTAGAATAAAGACTGTATTTTTTTTATAACCATAGTGTTCGGGCCAATTTGCATGCACCTCGACTAATTCTGTAGGATTCCATATTGTACCTGCTATCTCTCACCAGCACAGGTAGCAGGTACTTCTACCCACATAAGGCTTAGGCAGAGCCTTAAGAGAGATGAGAAAGAAATCATCCTAGTATATTGTTGCCTCCGCTGAAAATTGAACCTGAAATCTCATGGTTCTCAACCTACTTTATTGATCACTAGGTCACACTCTTGGGGTGAGTGGAATAAAGACTGTTCACCCCAAGCAAATACCTAATTCTCAAAAATTACTGAAAGCAAACAGAAATCTACTAATATCCAACCACTGGCGAATTTAAGTGCAAAAATTGGGACACGTGAACCCATGGAAACCCGACTAAACTTCTTAAAATATGTCTAATATTATCTGAAGGAACCACTATCAAAAGAGAGTGAGTGGTGCACTGAGTAAGATGTTGGGTTTAATTTCTAAAGGCCGAGGGATTCAACCCAACTTGCTTCGCTATAATTTTTCTTTTATTTTATCTTAAATCCTGAAATCGCCTCTGTATCCAACAAGTTCTTTCTATTCCCCCCTTTGATAACGACCACCGAAGAAAACCCAATTGCACACTATGTTATGCTTCAATCATTCTTATAAAGGAAACCTAAGAAATGTTGAATAAAGATAGTACACTGACAAATATAAAGCAGCTAACCCATTAGATCATTTCCAATTGTACATTGCTGCAATAAATAAATAAAATGTTACCTAGTGTACAGGAAAAGGAGATTTGTGTCAGCTTCGAACTGAAGAAGCCTCGATTCTCTGGCGAATGTGGCGCTTTTAGTAAGAATTTTTACTGCCTGAAAAATGTGTCCCGTAACAAAAAGAATTCAACTTTAGTTAATTAACTGTGTCAATTCAACAAGCAAGTGCAAACCCCTCAAGATACTTACTGATTAAGAACGACAGAGCAAAATTGAAAGAAAAAAAAAACAATGCAAGACAAAGTGTAAATATAAAGAGTTTAAAGGGGCGCGAGCCGAGCCCGAGAGAGAGAACCTCTTGGAATTTGTGGAAGAGGTAGGCTCGATCGTTGCCTGCTTGATGTTCTTGACTGCTGCTATTACTATACACGGCTCAACTTTGAGGCGGCGTAATTCCAAAGAATGACAAAAATGGTCACCTTATGTTTGGAGTAAGTTCAGTGTGGTCCCTTAAATATACTCTGTGCAGTTTGGGTCTTTTAAGTTCGATACAAGCGAGCACTTTTAGTCCCTGATAAATATTTAACTAACTTTAGTCGTTAGATTCGACAGAAGCTATAAAGAAAAAAGCTCTACTTTGAAAAAAGACTAAAAATATCATCCGTTACAATTTTGGCTCAAATATATTCCTCTACTTTAAGAAAGGGCTAAAATTACTCCTCTTATGGAAATTTTTAAATCACCCAAAATAACTTGATTTTATTTTTTAAACCCATTCTAAAATATGGAAAAAAAGAATTTTTTAAAATTTTAAAACTGGAAAAAAATTTATTCAAAAATCCTTTTTGTCCACATTTTTAGAAAAAACAGTTTTCCTGATTTAAGATTTTTTTTCCAGATTTTTGAATAAAAATATTTTTTTCAGATCTAATTTAAAAAAACATGTTTTAAAAAAATATTTTCCATATTTTGGAGTGGATTTAAAAAATGAAATTAAGTTATTTTGGGTGATTTGGAAATTTTCGTTAAGAGGGGTAATTTTAGCCCTTTTCTAAAGTATAATGGTATTTTTACTCAAATTCATAACGGGGTATATTTTTAGCCCTTAGTTTTTTATCCTTTTCCCATAAAAAATTACTACTTCATTTTTTAATATGAAGTAGTAATTTGAAAGTGCGATTTTTGAAGTTTCTACTATTTTTATTTATTTCTAGACTCTGGTATAATTTTTGAAGCATAATTTATACTCTTTTTTAAAAATATTTATTTTGGTGTTTGATATAATTTTTTTAATATTGCAATTTGTGAAATTTGACAACACTTCCCTTAATCATTTTCAAATTTCCCATGATATTTGTTGACCCACAGATTATTTTGAACCTACCTCCAAACAGATGCTGTTATTTTCTCTAATTCCAAATATTGATACACTACTCTAAAGTTAAAAGTATAATAATATCTAAAAAAATCACAAATTGTTAATATTATTTAAAATTAAAAAACAAATAAGAGAGAGAGAATAACACTGGACCTTTTATAGCTTGATCATTAACGGGCCTTACTCCAAGCCCAAACCGGCCAGTCGCCCACAGTAATTTGTAAAAATCTTTCTTCTATTGATTGGTATAATTTGTTCGACGGGAAGTAATGGTGCTGACAAACTTCAATGGAACCGGTGTGGGTTTTGGTACGCATAAATTTTCAGTCCCCAATTGTCTTTAATTCATCTATTTGAATAAAAACAAAAGCTTCTTTCATCTCTTTTTTTTGCTTGCTTTCATGTACTGATGCAAAAAAATTGAAACTGGATATTGTGTTTAGGTGCTGGCGTTGGTTGCGGTTTCGGGGTAGGATGGGGTTTCGGAGGTTTGCTTCTCTCTTTTTGGGCTCTAACAAGAAATTTGTTACTTATGTTTTTTATTATATTTGCATTTACAAAAATAAACAAGAAATCACATAGTACTAACCAAAGGGTCCAGGTATCGTTCACTATTAGTTCAAAACAAAAGTTTTCATCTTTTATCGAGTCCATGATTACATGACTGTGAATTGGGGTAACATGGATTACAAGACCTGTCAGCCATGAAAATACGGTATTGCTGTAAGCACAGTACTTAATCCATATTGTTTATCACCAGCTTTGTTGATTATGAACGTAGATTGATGAACTATGCATGAAAAGATATGATTAGTTTGTCATGTATACGAGTGCGCGATTTGTCTAGTTTTTAGTTTTTACATCACTGAAGCATTTGGTAGAATTTCATACATGTAGAGTCCAGATCCTTATCCAAAAAAAAAAATACATGTAGAGTGCAGATATCAGATCAAGAAAATCTATTGAACACTACATCAAAGATCTTTGAAGTTACTAGTAGTAGTAGTTGTTATTTCTTTTGATAAGTAAAAGTTTCATTGACAAAGGTTATCCATGTAGACATAAACCTAACAACAACAACATAGCCAGTGTAATCCCACACAGTGGGGTCTGGTGAGGGTAAGATGTACGCAAACCTTACCTCTACCTTTGTGGGTTAGAGAGGTTGTTTCCGATAGACCCTCAGCTAATAAGAACGTAGTCAATGCAAGAATTCAAGAAAAATAAGACAGCAAGATATCATACTGCAAAACAAATAAAGCAGCACATAGGAATACACACATAGGAGTATGGATCTACGCGAAACCTAAATAATACTACAAAGAAAGAAAGAAGAGGAGATGAAGAGGCTAGTCCCCTATCCATCTCACACACATAACTCAACCTTCTATCCTAATCTTCGACCTCAAAATCTTCCTATCTAGGGTCATGTCCTCCTCATTCAGCTGAAATTGTGTCATGTCCTATCTAATCACCTCTCCCCAGTTCTTCTTCGGCCTACCTCTACCTCTCCTAACTCTTGCTATCGCCAATCTCTCATACCTCCTAACTGGCACATCCTCACACCTCCTCTTCACATAGCCGAATCATATTAGTCTTCTCTCATTTTGTCTGCCCCATATAACTTCGTTTCTAATCATATCTCTTGTAGTATGACCACACATCTATCTGAGCATCTTCATCTCCACTATTTTCATCTTTTGAACGTGAACGTTCTTGACAGGCCAGCATTCTGCCCCATACAACAATTCTAGTCTAATCACTGCTCTATAGAACTTACCTTTCCGCCTGGACGACATTTTCTTATCACAAAGCACCCTGGAGGCGAGCCTTCATTTCATCTATCCTACTCCAATACGATATGCAACATCATCGTCAATCGCTTCGTCTCCCTGTATTACGGATCCAAGATACTTGAAACTTTCTCTTTTGAGTATAGCTTGTGCCTCAATCTTCACTTTCACATCTATTTCCTGCATCATGTCACTAAACTTGCACTCCATATACTCTGTTTTAGTCCTGTTTAACCTGAAACTTTTAGATTGTCAATCAAAATTATGTCGTCTGCAAATAACATACACCACGGCACCTCCTCTTCTTGGATATGTCGAGTCAATTTGTCCATCATTAAGAAAAATAGAAATGGGCTAAGGACTGATCCCTGATGCAATCCCATCATGATCGAAAAGTGTTCAGAGTCACCTCCCACTGTCATAACCCGGGTCTTAGCACCTTCATACATGTCCTTAATTGCCCTGATATACGCCACCGGCACACCTCTAGACTTCAAACATCTGAAAAGGACCTCTCGAGGGACTCTATCACATGCCTTCTCTAAATCAATGAACATCATGTGTAGGTCTCTCTTTTTGTCCTAATGCTACTCAAACAATCTCCTGACATGATGAATAGCCTCTGTGGTCAATCGCCCTGGCATGAATCCGAACTGATTCTCTGGTATCGAAACATCCCTTCTCATCCTCATCTCGACCACCCTCTTCCAGACTTTCATAGTGTGGCTTAGCAGCTTGATACCCTTATTGCAATTCTCAATATCGTCCTTGTTCTTGTACAACGGGACCATTATACTCCACCTCCATTACTCTGGCATCTTAGTCATCCTAAATATGACGTTAAACAATCTAGTCAGCCACTCCGTACCTACCTCCCCTGCGTTCTTCCAAAAGTCTTCCGGGATCTCATCCTGTCCGGTCGCTCTTCCCTTCCTCATCTTATGAATAACCCCTCTAACCTCTGCAACCTTAATGCACCTACAATACCCAAAGTCTCTACGACTCTCGGATTGTTCTAATTCCGCAAGACAATAGCCCTGTCCATTTCTCCATTCAGAAGCTTATAGAAGTACTCTTGCCATCTCCATTTAACGTGTGCCTCCTCTGTCAACACTTCGTCATTCTCATCCTTGATGCACTTCACTTGATCCAAGTCGTGTGACTTCCTATAGACTAAAATGTATTGAGCTAATTAAGTTTATCACCCTATCTACCTCATGTGCATTTTTCAGGTGCTAACAAGCGCAACGACCTATTTCAGAATCTGTAGAGCAGTTGGCTTTGCACTTAATGCATATCTGATTCCTTTCTTTCGTTAAAACCCAACAGATGCATGTGGAATTGTCTTCCTCAGCTCTTTACTTTCCTTGACAGTTAATAGCATCTCCCGGTTTGTCCCAAACATGTTCCAAAACAAACCCCAAAGTTGTTCAGCGACAGAACAGTGAAAAAGCAGGTGTGCTGTTTTTAACCTCTTTTAAGAGGAATTACTAAAATGAAAGATCAGTACTTCTTGGCATCTGCTTGGAAGGGGACATGTTAAAGCATCAATCCCCATGGAGAGGATTGTTTTATTATAGTAGCTATAAATGTGTTTGGAGAAAGTTAAAACATTTACAGATTTGCCTATCTAAGGCAGTGATAGCTAAGGAATAAATGCCATATTGGCACCATTCTGGATTCTTACTTCCCACCTTGGTTGTTCATGATTTCCCAAAAAGTGGAGGAATCTTTGAATGTTCGGTACGTCTCTAGGCATCACTCATCAGTGTCATTAAACGCCATTGCTTCATGTCTTAAAGCGATGAATGATGCGAAGTGAGGGGTTACCACTTCATTGGTGAAACCATGCGCTTCAAAGAAGTGTGCTTTCAAGAAGTGACGCGCAAAATGATCCAAAATAAAAGCGGATGTTCTTTTGAAACTCAACTTTAGGAGCTGGAAATATTGGCTTGTTGTATATCGAATGCTGAAATTAGTTTTGCCTATTGCAATTTGATTATTGTAGTACTAAACTCAGGTACTTACCCTCACTTCATTGGTGAAACCATGCGCTTGAAAGAAGTGTGCTTTCAAGAAGTGACACGCAAAATGATCCAAAATAAAAGCGGATGTTCTTTTGAAACTAAACTTTAGGAGTTGGAAATATTGGCTTGTTGTATATTGGATGCTGAAATTAGTTTTGCCTATTGCAATTTGATTATTGTAGTACTAAACTCGGGTACATTTAGCCTTTTTTTAAGTTTCCCATAAAATGTGCGCTTCACTTCAAAGAAACATGTGCTTCACTTCTCGCTTTTTGCTTCAATCCCTATATACCTTGTCAGTTTTTGCACTTTTTGCACTTTTTGCTTTTAAAATGTTGCTAGGCATACTAGTTCTTCACAAGGATCTTTGATGAAATCCATCCTTTAACATCTTCATATTCACATTTCTCTGTTTTAGTTTCCTTGTTCCCTTTGTCTGATTGTTGACATGGAAAATGTTATAAGTATCATGTAATGGTATCTTTATTTTATCCTCATGCTTCTAATGAAAACGAGGAGATTATCCTTATGTTTCGAGTAGGTTAGGAAAGCTGTAGTGTTTCTCTGAGGATTTAGACATATCTCTATCCAAACATCTGAGCACCCTTCCCCAATCTTTTCCCCAAGAGAAAGAGAAAAGGATATGCACTGGTCTTCATTCACTTATTTTTCGAAAAATCTTATCTGTTACTCTCTCGTAATTTGTTTCTTTGTGTCTGTTATAAGTGTCCTCTTTCTTTTTGCAAAATACTCTTCTCTAATAGTATCATCTAACCTAATGTTTAATCTTGTTTTTTCCAGGCATGCCTTTGAATTTCTTGGGTCTTGGTGTAGGTAAAAACTAAATTAAAGCCGTGTTTCGTGATATTATATCTCTGGTCCAAATTTTTCCGATGTTATGTTTCACTATTATTATTTGTAGGTGGCGGCTGTGGGATTGGAGTAGGCCTCGGATGGGGATTTGGCAATGCCTTTGGTAGCCAGTACAGGAACTCTAGAGTTACATTTGACGGCACAGATTATATCAATAAGGAGCACAGTGAAGAAAGAGATTCAAAAGATCTATCCAAAGGCACTCGAAAATCGCATGCTTCTCAGTAAATATTATTACACATTTTTTGTTGATGCATCGAGTCTCCACCAATTCTAAATTTGACAAAGTTGTACCGTCAGTTCCATTTCAGTTATCACTTGGAAACATATGTAGTACCTCTTGACAGCACTCTTTTTCTTTGGTGTGTAAAATTGTTTGCTTTGGATGCTTGGAGATAAATCTGTACTTGGAGTTTTACCAAAACTGGAAACCAGAGGGAACAGATGAAAGAGCGTAATGGTACGCCTAATTTGATAAAGTAAATTAGTCCCAATCATTCTTTGTCAATGCATATAACTTAAATCATTTAGGATGTGTTTGGTGCGACGGAAAATGTTTTTTTTCTAGAGGGTGGATGGGGATGAGGGATGGCCGATGGGAGAAGTGGTCTTGGTGTGGGGGAAACATCAGCATTAAATATTACTTATGAAATTTATTTTTCTATTTTTATTGGAAAAGTCATTTTTTTTCAAGAAATTTGTTTTTTTAGAGAAAATGTTCTCTCCAACACATTTTGATCAATCAAATATGAGAAAATGGAAAAACATTCCATACCAAACACACCAACAACAACAACATACCCAGTGTAGTTTTACAAGTGAGATCTGGGAAGGTAGTATGTACGCAGATTTTACCCTTACATTTATGGGGTAGAGGCTTTTTTTTGAAAGATCCTAGGCTCGAAATAAAAGACAATGATGTGAAGTATGGGAGCAGGAAAATATGATAACAAGATGGCAAGATAAAAAGCAAATGAGTCAAAAGATAGTTAATACACATTGAAGAAAAGAAAATACGTGATTACTAATTAATATTACTAATAAGGAGATCATTCGTTTATCTACTAATCTTCTATCATAATCCTCGATCTCCACACATTTCTATCTAGAGTCATGTACTCGGTAATTTGAAGTAAACACACCAACACACCCTTAATCAGTAATGTCGTTTTGCACTACATTTGTTTCTCCTATTTTAGGCTAAAGGGAAGTAACAAGAAAATATTCTACCTTACTACTCTTACCTAAAATCAAGAGAAGGAATTCAATTCCACCCAACAATTGTTTAAGATCAGGTAGATATATGTGATATGAAATAAAATGGTAGATAATAATTGGTAGAAATAATCACATGGGAAGAAACCTACCTACCATTCTTCACTCTCTTTTTCTTGCAGACCAATAGCTGCCCATTGTCACTATAAATACTAAAACTCTCTATTACATACCCCATAAAGAAAATGGACAAAGAAAAAATGTTTACCCTTTCTCAAGTTGCACCACACAAGTCGAAGCAAGATTGTTGGATCATCATCAATGGCAGAGTACTATTACCAATCCCCCACCCCACCCCACCCCACCCCCTCCCACACCTTCCCGAACCCTTGCTAGTAGGTTTGACTGAACTCACTGTGTGTAGCTCGGACTATATATGTGTGTGAGGGAAAAAATATTGGCACACGAATAAAGAGCAGAATCGCTGACTCTAAATCTTGAATTCCGTCACTTTCCCCTACCCCTATATTTATGCATGCATGACATTATAAATTCAGGGTTTATGTAAATATATATGCTATGTTTTCTTCAGGTATTAGACGTAACGAAGTTTGTGGAAGAACATCCTGGAGGAGAAGAAGTGTTGATTGAATCAGCTGGAAAGGATGCAACTAAAGATTTTGAATATATTGGGCATAGCAAAGCTGCCAAGAACTTGCTCTTGAAATACCAGATTGGATATCTTCAAGGCTATAAAATCCAAGATGATGATAATTTAGATACTGATTCCTTCAAAGAACCAATAAAGGCCAAAGAAATGGAAGCTTTTGTGATCAAAGAAGATCCCAAGCCCAATTATCTGCTCTTTGTTGAGTATTTTCTACCTTTCTTGGCTGTTGCCTTTTACCTCTATTATCGCTATCTTACTGGAGCTCTCCAGCTTTGAGCTCCCACAACAATGGATTATAACGTATGATTTTCATCAATAATTTAATTTTTTTATGTGTATTTTATGTCAACCTTCAAAACAGGAAAAGAAACCATACAATCCAGATTTTGGTTCTCGTTGTTAAGAGGGAGGTGATTCTCGAAAATGTATTTTTAATTATTACTTATTATGTTGGTCATCCAAGAAAGCTGGAGTTACTTCATTGTTATTCTTGTTCAGTGAGTTGAAAGTACACCATGATTTTCATTTCTGGAGCTGCTGACTAAAAGGTACAATATTCGGTACCAGTTCTGATGAACTCAGATAGCTTTTGCTAAGATTTTATATTTTTGTATTAAAAAAGTATTAAATATATGTATATAAATATTTAATTATGAACTAGAATCCATAAACGTGGCCCGCCTCTGGACGACAATTTTGATAAAAGGTTAATGGTAACAAATTGAACACACAAGGCAAAGCCATTAATGTACTTACTAGGTACCACATTGAACACACGTCAATGTTAATGGTAACAAATTGAACACACACACACACATGCCCCGCTACCCCCGCCTATTTTTTCCCACAAATATGTATAAAGAAACAATAATAAGTACATCAATGTGTTTCATTTGGTAGGACATGAGAAATATACACAATTGGCAAAAGAAAAGAATGGTAAGAGAAAGTTCAAAACCAAAAAGTGGAGGAAAAGGAAAAAAAAAGCACATCTTAGAAACATAAAAAAGTAATGGACAATACATCAATATACATGATTTAGCAAGTCAAATAGGCCTAATCATCTCTTTCATTTCTGTATACATACAACAGAATATCATAATACAACAAGATTTACTCTCCACTAATGGCACCTAACTGAAGAGCCAGGAAAGAGGTTAAGGTGCTACTACATAGTATGTTGAGACAATAGCACTGGCTTCGCATCACCTGAACAAAATTACTTGTAATTTACACCCTTCCTCCATAAGGTAATTTCAAAACTGATTGCACTAGGCCGTTTTCCTCTGACCTTTTCGACTCTGCAAGCTTTATCAATTACAGGGACAAAGGTTCGTCACACTCAGATTGTACGGACTGCCACTAAAACTGCAGCAGATAAAATAATAATTCAGTGCCCAACTAACAGATGAAACTCATATTTATGTCTGACTGAGTCCCTCAATATAAAACTGCAGTAACAATGCATCACCAATACGAGTATACATTATACGAGGCCAAATATTGTCAACTATACATAACATAACAACAACATACCCGGTGAAATCCCACAATGTGGGGTCTGGGGAGGGTAGAGTGTACGCAGACCTTACACCTCTACCTTGGTAAGTAGAGCGGATGTTTCCGAGAGACCCTCGGCTCAAGACAGAGCATAAGCAAAAGCAAAGCATAAGCAAAAGCAAAGCAAGAGTAAAGCAAGCCAGAGAAACAGTCCGGAAAAATTTAAAGTAGTATGAAAATGCTGGTACCAAAAGCGAATAAGCCATGATACTAAAATAATGCACATTGGCACTACAGGTTTTCAGCTCTATATACTTCATAACAGTACAATGCCAATGATAGTTGCGAGAAGGAAACAAACTATTATAGTATTTTCCCATGGCTTTATATACTGCTTTGAACTGCTTATCCTTGTGTCGAAGGTCTTCCGGAAACAGCCCCTCAACCTCCCAAGGTAGGAGTAAGGTTTGCGTACACTCTACCCTCCCAGACTCCACTTTGTGTGATTTCACTTGGTATGTTGTTGTTGTTGCTGCATATCCTGTCAACAAGGAGGTCCATCTATGGATCTACGGCTGATTTACAAGCAAATTATGGTTCCATAAATTGTCATTTATGCTGTGAACTTTTACGATCTCATCCAAAGAGTGCAGCACGAGACGTAAAGATATGTTGGATTATAAGTATTTACTATTAAAGAATGAAATGGCAATATTCCAAACATCCTACAATTTTGAAATCTGTTGCTTCAACAAGATCATAAAGAGTCTTCCATTTCTTTTCTTTTCTTATTTTATAACGATGGTTCATAACAGAGAACCACAGAATGCTGATATTTGGGATCTCATCACAGATGTGACAGTCAACTTGTGAAGTAATGACTGTATTGGTGTTTGTGGCTGCTATTCTGTGAAGGAAATAAGGAATGTGTATATAGTATCTTCAAAGCAGATGCTCTTTGATTCTTTTTCTTTCTTTTGGTTGGAAGGAGTGGATGTAAAGAGAAAAAGGTTATTTGTTCAGTAGACCTCTCAATTGCAGAATATCTGTTCAGGGCTCGTAACCGAACAAAAAAGGAGCTTAGTTAACAGAAAAGCTGCAATCATTAATATAACCCAGTTACAAACTCAAGGCCAGATGTCTGATTAGTCTCTTTAGCTTGGGTTAATCTTACCCCTGTATATAACCCAGACTCCCTGTTGGATTTTGTCAGCTCTTTAGTCTTATGATAGGTTTTTGTTATCTTTGTATGAGCTGATATTTCCTTCAACTTTGTAACTATGCATCTCCGTGATGCTTTTGTGAATAATAAACCACTTCATAAATAATTTTTAAAAAAAAAAAACAGAAAAGCTGCAATCCAGTAAAATTACGGGGAACTAAAAGGTAACCTTTTGACTAATTTCCTAGCTCTCTTACTTGCTGCAAGTGCCAAATTTCTACAAAAGATTATCTATGTCCAACTTTCTATCTTCCTTCCTTTATACCTGAAACTCTCTCAGAAACCTCCCCGTGTTACTCTCGCTGCCTCATTCTCTAAACATTATACCTAGACAAGATGTAGATCAAGTCCATTCCAATTATCATTAGTCATAATGCGACGAAAGAAAAGGAAAGGAGTGGAACCTGTGAAACTTCTCACCCGGGAAAAAATATTCTATTTACCAAACTCTAAACAAACTATAAGTACACTCCCTGATTCTGCAAATGTTGCTAAAAAGAGAATATCACTATACTCTTTGAGCAGAAACTTCACTTTATTTAAGAAAAAGAAAAGTAATTATACTCTTTGAGAAGTTTTTCCCTTTCAAGTGGGAGACAAGTCAGGAGGGAGAGCCTTCGCTTAACAATAGAGTTACTCCTTTGGTAACCTACAGGTCATGGGTTCGAAGCGTGTAACAACTTCTCCAGAGAAATACAAGATGGACTCTCACAGCAGAAGAGAAACTACACTATAAAGGAATTTTTTCTTAGTCCTTTCAAAATCCGTTTCCGGGTGAAAGAATAAACATAAGGGTTTTTTTTCGATAAGGAAAGAATAAACATAAGGTTAGATAGATAAAACAAGACAGCTAACTCACCAATCAGGAAAATGAGAAGAAACACTGAGAAAACTATCCGAACAGGTCGACGATACTGCATGTAATACTGGGACCTTTGTAGTTGGCGCTGAACGGCGCCATACCAACCATAGAGTTGTTTATCATAACAATCATCACAACCATCAAGACAACTCTTATTCCTCTCATAGCATGTGTTTATGCTCTGCAGTAAAAGCACTAGATCTCATCACATTAACATCATTTAATTATAAGGAAAATATACGACTATTTCTGGATCATTGATAAATACTACACTTGTGCCAACTGATTTTATATAGTTTTGTTCCAGTCCAGCTGATTTTACATAGTTTCGTGCTTTAAATTAAAACTTTAAAATTCTAATCCCTGATCTTTTATGGAATATATTTTGAGTATATATTCTCATATTATAAACAGGGCTATTTTGTAGTTTTACTTGTTTGGGTTCCCTTTTTCAACTTTTGAACTAGTAATTGATATCAATAACTCAAAACTCGGAGAATTTTGACATCGTAATCATATATATAATGTACTACAAATTTGGATACTATAAGAACAATGCATCACCTTTGTTGGTGGCTGAGAGCGAGGCAATGTATTGTCAGCTTCTTGGTTGAACTTCAACTTCCTATAACCATTCTTGGACCATTTTAACTCCTTAACGGATTCCACGGCATTCAACAATCCCTGGTAACTGGGTATTCTGCGAGGAGGTGGTGCAGGTTCTTTGATGGAAACATCATTGCCAACTGCAATCTGCCATGCACCAATGTCAGCACTAGCACTTGCTGTTCTCCGGTGGCCCATAAACTTCTCGTCCTTTGCCTCACCTCGAATTCCATCCTCCGAATGAGTAGGATTCTCAGAACACTCTAGAACTGATTGATTTTGCAACTCTACTCCGTCTACTTTTGCATGGATTATGCCTGCAGAAGAGGTGGATGGTCCAGAGAGAAATGCAGCAAGTTCAATGACTTCTCCCTCATCCAAGCGCACCCACGGAAGTGGTGGTTTGCCTTGTGAGACAGCTGATTCATTAAGAGAATTTTCAACTTTCTTAATCTGACTGTCGATTGCAATAACAAATTCGTGGTGTCTATCTCTTGCATCATCAGCAGAGTTACTATTATAGCTTGATCTAACAGCCCGGTCAAATTCCTCCAACTGCATTTACAATGCCATCCAACAAATTAACTCAACTCTCACCCTTTATGCACATAAACCAACAATATCCCATACAATAAAAATCATTTCTTGGCTTTATTTCTTTTAGGGGGTTATGAATTTCCTACCTGCCATTTAGCAGTACCAAGGGTAGTTCTAAGGTCCCTTCGAAGCGCATCACAATTCCAACTACCAGAAGCATCCTTCATAGCATGAATCCATGTCCTATAAGTTGATTCCATTCTTGAAAAATGAAAACAAAACTATGTCAATAAAAAAGATAAAACCCCACATACCAAAACTAATAAAGCTTCAATCTTTACATCACTAATCATCAAAAAATACAACATAAATGATAATTCTAACAAAATCAATCCAAACCCACAAAACAAAATAGAAAAATAAGGGAAATAAAAAGGTAAAAAAGGGTTACCTGTCAGCAGATTCTTGAACCTCTTCTGCAGCTGAAAAGAATGGATCTTTCTCCCACCTATCAAAATGTGATGCCATATCTTCCAAGTATTAATTAATCACCAAATATATAAAATTTTCACCAAAAAATGAGCAAAAATACCCTAAAATAATTTTTCCCAGGTTAATAAATGATGGAATAATGAATGAATCCAAGTGTATTTTTTATTTGGACAGGTTTGGATCAAACTCAGATTCAATAAATCCTCTTTTTTTTTCTTAATTATGATATACGGTGGTAAGAAGGTACTTTACCCACAAAAAAGAAAAAGAAACTGTTGGTGAAGAGATATGGGTTAAAAAAAAAAGTATGTGTCAAAAAACAGAAGAGATGATTATTTAAAGGTGTTTGTGGCGCACGCCCGGAAAGAGGGCTGGGGAGAGTTTCCAGGAGACTTGATTTCTAAAAGCAAGTTTCTCAAACTATATTTACTTATTATTTTAAAATTTTAAGATAATTTTTTTTTTTTAAATAGTACTCTTTTTATCTCAATTTATGTGATACATTTTTATTTTTTATCTGTTTAAAAAAGAATGATATATTTTTATATTTAAAATAAATTTAACTTTAAATTTTTCATTTTACCCTTAAAGAAATAATTTACAACCATACAGATATATATGATTTGTTTTAGATCAGAAGTTTCAAAACTATTACTTTCTTTCTTGAATTTTGTGTCTAGTTAAACCATATCACATAAATTGAGATTGAGGGATTAATTATTTTTAAAGATAAATATTTAATAAAAGGATGAGGATAAAATAATAAAAACATTTTCTAAATATTTTTTAAGAATCATGTAAAAAATAAATAAGACATATAATTTGAGACATATGGGGTATATGAGAGAGGGATGGCGCCGTTTGGAGAAAACAATTGTGCAATCAATGAGGTCCGAGCTTGTTTGACCTTGTTTTTTTTTTTGATATTCAGTTTCCCTGCTTACGTCGGACTATTCCTGAAGATAATAGTCCCGGTCCCTCAGCACTATTATTAGTAAAACGCGGATGTGCATGAATTACCAGGATTTGAGAACAGAGCAACTGATATCACATACAATGTTCTACCCCAGAAGAAAGCAAATTGCTCCCATCAAAGTTCGAACTCATGTTGCAGGCCTCCAGCTAGATTTTAAGTTTCACTCATTTATCATTCAGCTATGTCGGGGGACTTGGTGTGACCTTGTTCTGTCGAGGGGGGTGGATTTATAAAAGGATGTTCCACTGGCAATATGTGGTTGATACTTGGTGAAAATCAGCTGACTAGAAATCCATTAGAAACAATGCTACAACTGGAAAATCTTTATTATATAGGTAGAATCAAGTTAGGGGTGTAAAAAAAAAATTGAAAACCGATCCCTACTATATATTGTGTGATATAAGTTGAAATTGTGTTTGAACATACACTAATTTAACAAAAAAATTAAAAAACATTATTAAAAAATTCACTTGTTAAACTGGTCAAAACCATTTTCTCGAACTTGAGACTCTTCAAAAAAAATGAAAGTCAGTCCAATGTATAACTAATGTTGTTTAAAAAAGAATCATGTCCAAACGGGCTCTAAATTTTATGTAGTAAGTGGTTGTTTGGTTGAAGGGATTAAGCGTATTATCCTGATTCTCGAGATAAAAAATGGTTAATTAAGAATATTAGCTAAAATCAAGAAAAAGTTTATACCACAATCATGAAATATTATCTTATATAAAAGTTGAAATTATTTATCCTGATTATAATCTCATGATAACTTGGTTTTAAACTAAAGGATTTCTTAAATATGTAAATTTTATTTTCACAATCAAATTATTTATATGATAATTAGATAATAATTTATGATAAATGCTAATCAGTAGCACGATAAAATTGGTGACTTTCCCCAGTAGTTTTCCTATTATATGAGTCAATTCATACTACCAGCCAAATTATTTAGTCCTCTTTGGTTAATCAGCTTTAAATAACTTTACATTTCTTGCTGTTGCTGTCCCAATCCCAAACAATAGTTTTGATTTTTCTTATTTTATGAGTCTGTTATGGCTACCTGTCATTTGGGGCCCTCAGGCCACGTGGTTGGAGCTTAGAGAAGGAAGGAAAACTCAAAATTCTTATTGAAATTTGAGGACATATTTCTATCTTCTGTTGAGAAAAATGAAAATGGTTATTTGGTTTATATGGTTGAGAAAGATGACACACGATGACTTACTGATCTGATTTAATTTAATTATTTGGTAGCTATACTTTACTGATCTGATTAAATATAATATTATTGATCCTTTAATTGTTAGTAAATTTTACTTTTTGATTCTTGTGATATTAACTAAATATATTGAGCTTTCAATTAATCAAAGTGATGCACTTCTAGTTTTGTTGCTTGTAATTTTTTACAAATTTACCAGATTATCAATCATTATACTATTTAAATAGCCATGTATAATGTTAAATTTGTAACGTTTGTTGGAAATCTTACAAAAAATATTTGATCACGAACATTGTATGGAATTCATCAAAGCTTGAGGCGTATTAAAAGACACTATCCTTAAGGATATTTCACCCGATATTGGTGTATTCCAGAATTCAACAAGCCCTTCTAATATAAAACTAAGAGTCAGAATTTAACAAAAATTAAAGAAGAAAACCCAGTACACTAATAGAATATGGGGGAAAGAACTTTTGTTCCTCTCCTCTCTGCCAAAAGAAAAGGAGTTTGGATTGTATAGAATTAGGAAGAACATAGGTAAGTTCTGATCATTGCCATGGTAGTAATTGTGGAATTGTAGTAATTGTAGAAGGCAATTAATTCAAAGTCTTTAATGGCTGAAAATCAATGCTGCAAACGTTAGGAATTGTCAAATAATAATGACTAATTAAGGATAGACATTCAACCACAAAATAAATGTATTAAAGACAGCTTTCAATAGAATGGATATAGACAAGAGCTTTGAGTAATTCTTTTTGAGATATTATTTTTACAACAATCCCCTTCTATCTCAAAAAGATGATAAGAAATAGAATGAAGTAAGAAAGTTTTGCTCGATTTTCACATATGAGTATGATACATCAAATTTGGTGTCATATAGACTATGAACCTGACTTGTATCAAATAAGATTAAACTTATAGAATAATTGGTGAAGTTTAAAAGTTCTATGAACCAAGAACTCTTTTGTAAGTTTAGAGCCTTATCTATCACATTACAGTCGCATAATCTTTGTCGTTATCGTGATTTTACGCTGAGAGGCCATGTGTGTCATGATATTCATTAGTGCTCTAGAAATTCGTCACAATTTCATAGGAGCGCCATCACTCGACACTCATATAGTTCCAATCATCAAATATATTATGTAGAGCAATACACCACCTATAAAGGATATGAATTGGATTAAGAGTTTATAACTCAATCTCACTTTGTCTTGTAGTTTTGCACTATATTCACACACCATAAGAAGGGACATAATTTAATAGTGTGGGTTACAACAATTGCATAAAATGGGAAGTAAGTAAATATTACAATATCCAGAAAGGTTAAACTACTAACGATTACAACAAACTGGAAATAAGAACGATTACAACCACTTAAAACTTCGCTGAGTCTAGTGATGGCACTCTGTCTTTAAGACAAAATTGTAACTTATATATCCTCTTATGTTATGGACAATAGTCTCCCAAGATAAAACAACAACTTAACAAATTAGCAAAGGAAACTCAAGTGTTACTCTTGAATAACTTTGAGTAATGAAATGATGCTAGAGAGGAAGATGAAGATTTCTGTAATTTTTCTCAAGTGTGGAACAATTGAGCCAAATACCTCAATTTACAGTGTAAGGAGGATGACATCTCAACTAGCCAACTAATGTCTTTCAATAGCCATGTAATGACACTTATTGAGGGGTTACAATCAGTCAAATAATGGCTGAATTCAAGTGCCTAGTAATGGAGATTCAATGTTCCAAAACCAGCCCAAGAGGAAGAAACTTTATGCCTTCCGCCGTGAGCCTCTTCCCACTTTTATCTTTCCTGAAACTCCAGGGACCAAACTATAAATATTAAGCAATTTGGTCCAAAAAGATAATAAATCCCAAGACCCACGACTCGAGCCCGGATCGGACGGGCGGACGGCGGCAACGCGCGTGTGGGCTTAGCCTCGAACCCAAGCACACTTAGGTCCTCCCTTCTTCAAACACATGGGTTACCCCTTAGGGTCCCAAAACCTTATCCATTTTTAGGCTTATAAAATGAACAATTCTTCCTTTCCCTACCGATGAGGGAGATTTGTTCCATGTCATATCTTTCATGCCTAAAACATCTTACTTTGTGGACCAATGTCTCTTTCATTTCTTCACGAAATTTGACAATCATTGGCCCTACGGTCATCTACTCACTTAGTAGATTATGCACGTATGAAGAACCAAAGTCTCCAACATGAGGAACCCTAGTGTTTAAGTCATTAAATATGGGTGGACGCAATACCCATCAAAGGCAAATTTCCAACAATCCTCTCTTGAAAGAGATTTTGGCACACTCACAAGGTGCCCATTTCCAGCAATCTTTCAGCTGACATATGTTGCATCTGGATAGGTAGCTTCAGTTTTGAACCTTTCATAGTTGAATACCATCGGACTTACTTACTGTGTGGTGAACGTGATGTCTTGAACCGTCAGTGTTTAGTGTAAGTCAAGTCAATATTACCACACAACAACTTCTCTTACTCTTTCTTCGTAATGTTTTGTCCGTTGTGGCCGTTGACACTTCTTGGATTCTTAAGTGCGTTCATTTGAGGCGGCCTATCCTCGCACTTAAATAGGTGGTCTCCTACAAGGTATCCTGCTATACCCCACTTTACAAGTGTTAGGAACCATTAATAGTTTCCCCAAACCTAACCTCAACCATTGAGGATCATAAAAGGTTTTGGAAACTTAACCTTCACCCACACTACAAATAGCACTTAACGTCTATTGCGGGAATGTCTTTGGATTTATGTTCCTTACAGAAATCATAACCCGAACTGCTCTTTCTTCCACCGAAGCGCTCAACTGAACCTTTACAGCTTAGTTTTCCCATTGAACCAAATTCCTGGGATCTCCAGTCAGAAAGGTTGGGTTATCACCGTATTGGTCCTTAAAGCTTGGGTTTTAAGCCCATTCCCCTAGACAAGCAGAATATCTGATCTCTGGGTATGCCCTTTGTCAGTGGGTCTGCTATGTTATTCTTTGATTTTATGTAATCAATGGATATTATATCAGTGGTGATCAACTGCCTAACGGTCTTATGTCTCCGTCGAATATGACTAGATTTGTCGTTGTACATAGAACTCCGTGCTCTTCCTAAAGTCGACTGGCTGTTGCAGTGAATCATCACTGAAGGTACGAGTTTGTCCCAACAAGGGACATCCTCTAAGAAGGCGTGAAGTTACTCAGCTTCTTCTCCTGCTTTGTCTAAAGCGATAAACTCTGATTTTATTGTGAATCGGGCGATGCAAGTTTGCTTAGAGGATTTTCAAGATACAGCCCCACCACCAATTGTAAATATATACCCATTGGTAGACTTGGTGTTCTCTATATCAGATATCCAGTTTGCATCACAGTACCCCTCTAGTACGGTTGGATATCTCGAATAATGCAACCCGTAAGTTAGCATGTATTTCAGGTATCGTAGCACCCGATTCATCGCTTTTCAATGATCATTACTTGGATTACGAGTAAACCTAGCCAACTTGTTGACTGCATAAGCGATATCAGGTCGGGTGCAGTTTGTTATGTACATCAAACTTTCAATCACCTGTGCATATTGCTCTTGGTATACGGGTGCACCATGATTTTTATCAAGCTTTTGATTTCTATCCAGTGGTGACTTCATAAGCAAACTGTCAAACACCTCAAACTTTCTCAAAACATCATCGATGTAGTGAGATTGAGATAAGACCAGTCTGTCAGACGTCTTAGAGATTTTTATCCCTAAGATGACATCTGCGATACCCATATCCTTCATGTCGAAGCATTGTTTCAACATGTTCTTAGTCTCTAAGATTAAGCTAGGACTGCTTCTTGTGATCAACATGTCATCTACGTACATGCATATCACGACGAACGAGTCAGAATTACCTTTCGTGTAGACACATTTGTCACACTCATTAATGGAGAAACCTTTTGATAGTAGAGTACTATCAGACTTTTCATGTCATTGCTTCGGGGCTTGTTTCAACCCGTACAGAGATTTGACAAATCGACAGACTTTCTTCTCTTGCCCTGGAACCACATACCCCTCGGGTTGTTCCATATAGATTTCTTCTTCTAAATCACCATTTAGGAAGGCTGTCTTGACATCCATTTGATGTATCTCAAGGTCACGTAACGCTGCGATCGCAATGAATACTCGTATGGACGTCATTCTAGACACCGGGGAGTACGTGTCAAAATAGTCAAGGCCTTCCTTCTGTCGATAGCTCTTGACTACCAACCTGGCTTTGTACTTGTCTATAGACTCATCTGCTTTATACTTCTGTTTGAGTATCCATTTACAACCCAACGACAGAATTTAACAAGTCCTTCTAGTATAAAACTACGAGTCAAAATCTCACAAAGATTAAAGAAGAAAATCCAGCGTACTAATAGAATATGGGGGAAAGAACTTTTGTTCCTCTCCTCTCTGCCAAAAGAAAAGGAGTTTGGATTATATAGAATTAGGAAGAACATAGGTAACGTACTGATCATTGCCATGGTAGTAATTGTGGAATTATAGTAATTGTAGAAGGCAATTAATTCAAAGTCTTTAATGGCTGAAAATCAAGGCTGCAAACGTTAGGAATTGTCATATAATAACGACTAATTAAGGATAGACATTCAACCACAATAAATGTATTAAAGACCATTAACACAGCTTTCAATAGAATGAATATAGACAAGAGCTTTGAGTAATTATTTTTGAGATATTATTTTCACAACAATGTTATGAGGTTAATATGATTTTAAAAGTAATTTAGATATAACATTTTTATCTAAAAGGATAAAAGTTATAGATTTTTATTAATTGATAATTAAATATACGAAGTCCAATATTATAAGTAATAGAATATTTCTCAATATTCTTTCATTAATTGTATTAATTGTATATCCCTTATTTTAGGTAGAATTATAATCATTTTGTAATTAGGTTAATTAGTTATCTAGTTTGTATCAAAGTAAATATTCTTGTAACCTTAAATATATTGTAATTCATTCATCAAAAAAATCAAGGAACATATTCCTTTATGGTATGAGTAGCCTAAAACTAAAAACCCTAGCCTAGCTGTCGATACACCTTCTCGGCCGCCATATTTTTTCCACGTCGGAACCCTAGCCGCCGACCTCTCTCGCCCCCCCCCTCTCCCTCTTTTTTCCCACGACAGAACCCTAGTTTTTCCGGCCATTCTCCCTCCCTCTTCCTCCTAAATTTTCTCTTCCATGACTAACGAAACCAAATTTCATTCGGCACTTGTCGGCAACAACATTAAAAATTTCATCCATGTGACTCTTGAGATGGAAAATGGTCAATACTCCTCGTGGGCGGAGCTTTTTAAGATCTATTGTTATGTTTACGAAGTTATCGACCACATCATCCCTCTCACGCCGAAGTGCACAAACGTACCATCGGCTTCGACTTCTGATAATGCACTCTTGTCTCATTTGGACGCAGCCGTCCTCCAGTGGATAGACAACACGATATCTAATGATCTGTTGCACACCATAATTGAGACCAATGGCATTGCCCGCCGAACGTGGAAACGTTTGGACAATATTTTCCACGACAACAAAACTCAACGAGCGTTATACCTTGAAAGTCAGTTCAAGGACGTTCATCAAGACGAGTTTCCAAATGTGTCTGCCTATTGTCAAGAACTCAAGATGCTTACTGACTAACTCTCTAACGTCGGCGCACCAGTCACTAATCAACGATTGATCATGCAACTTATTGCAGGTTTGAACAAATTCTATGACGGTGTTGCCACCATCCTTCAGCAATGTACGTTGTTACCTCCGTTTTATGAGGCCCGTTCGAAGCTCATACTTGAGGAAACTCAAAAAATCAAGCACAACACCACTCAAGTCAGCATAGCCGACGCCACTCTTACCACCACCATCTGGCCCTCCTCCGATAACAGGCCTCCCGGTCCAACAACCAGAACCGTCGGCTAAAGAACCCATAACAGTACACTTCCTCCCATAACAACCGCCGGAGCAGGCAGTCCAGCAAGGGCCGCGGCGGAAAAAATTTAGCAACAACGGCGGTGTGAAGGGGCAATCCTCGCCGACCGAAAACAACCAGTAGTGACCGCGGCAGTGGCAACAGCTTCCGCCGTGGGCTGCCTACCCACCGTGGGCCGCATGGGCCTTACCATCATGGGCCACCCCTCCTTGCCTGTATACGACATCCTTGAGGACTCTACATCAGAATCAACATGCCCAACCTGACATACTTGGCCCACGTTCACAACATGCCTACACAGCACATGCCCCCCGCCATCGACTTATGCACCGACTGACATTGAGGCAACTATGAGCATAATGTCACTCAACACTCTAGACGAAAATTGGTATATGGACACAAGTGCCATATCTCACATGACGGCATCACAAGGTACTCTCTCGTCTTATTTCAATTTGAGTAATTTAAATCAGAATATTATTGTTGGTAGTGGACAAGACATTCCCATCCGTGGTTATGGTCATTCCTCCCTATCCCCACCACATCCACCACTAATTTTTAAAAATATCATTCATGCCCCTAAACTCATTAAGAATCTAATCTCTGTGCGATATTTTACAACTGACAATTGAATTTTTCTTGACTTTGATCCTTTTGGTTTTACTGTAAATGATTTTATGACAGGGAGACGAATAATGAGATGTAACAACACCGGAGATCTCTACCCTATTTCAAGCGCTGTCAATAATCCAGCCTCAGTTTCCTCAACCTTTGTTGCTCTTTTGTCTTCCTTATGTCATTCTAGATTAGGACACCTAGGAGACTCTATTTTACACTCCCTTAGTAAAAATAATTTTATTAATTGTAACCGTATTTCTAGGATTCCTATATTTGAATCTTGCATTTTTTGAAAACATGTCAAATTATCATTTTTTGCATTCACAAATTATACTTTAATGCATTTCGATATCATACATATTGATTTGTGGACATCTCCTATTTTGAGTACGGCTGACCATCAATATTATGTGTTATTTTTGGATGATTATTCCAACTTTCTATGAACTTTTTCAATTGGAAATAAATCCCAGGTCTACCCCATATTTTCTTCATTTAGTGCTTTCGTAAAAACACAATTTGAAAAGACCATTAAATATTTTTAATATAACAATGGCAGAGAATTCGATAATAGCCAATTCAAATATTTTTGCTTCAAAAACGGTCTTACCTTTCGTTTTTTCTGCCCTCACACATCCCCCCGAAATGGTAAAGCCGAACGAAAAATATGTTACTTGCTACTTACCAACTTTTAAGAAGTTTTGTTAGCTATTACCGTCAGAAAGAACATATTAAAAACTAAATTTGATCTTTTCTTTTTGTGTTATATATGCGTTTAGACTTTACTTTTTTTTTCTTTTGTCTCTGTCTGACAGTTTAAACCTAGGCCAACTTGTTTTTTTTTTTTTAAATCCGAGAGTGCATGATAAGAGAGAATGACTAACTAGATGTAATCAGCTCCGAAGGTTGCCCCTGAACGGAAGGAAGGCCTTCGTTCTTCGTGTGACTACACCTCATTACTTTTAAAAAAACCTAAAATGCATGATGATTCCGTCGCCTACCTACCGTTTAGGTGGCACCATCGAGTAAAGAGAACGTTCATGCGTGGATACTTTAAGTAGGCTCATTTATCTCTTTCGATACAATAACAATATCTTATTTATAACAAATGATTTTCTTGGTTGGTTAACTCGTCACATTAGAAGCATCATTTGTATAAGCTTAATGGACCATTCAAGCCCGGTTAAATTACGTTTATTTATAACTCGACCAAATAGTGCAATCTGCCCTAAAACCCTCACAGGCACTTCAACTATTCGCACGGTTTCCGTAATGGCCGACGAGGAAGCACTCTGTGAAGCAGCTCGGAACGGTGAAATCAACATAATTAAATCTCTAATTAATTCCGGCGCTGACGTCACCTACTTTGACTACAACGGACTTACTCCGTTAATGCACGCCGCCAAACACGGCCATGCTGAGGTGGCAAAAGCTCTTCTAAATGCTGGTGCACCGTGGAATGCCCTAACTCCTGCCAATGTATCCGCAGGTGACTTCGCTATGGATGCTGGTCATCAGGATGCCTTTGACGTTCTTCTCAATTCCGGTGTGCTTACTTTTAATTCATCATGTTCTCTTCTTATGTTGTGGACGCATTATTATTACTTTTGCTATATATTGCCAAATATTTAAAGTCAATCGACAACATGCTCATGAAGGCCAACTCAGCATCGAGATGTGTTTTAATACAAAATGAGTGATAGTTTAGGTTGGTAAATGGAACAATGGATAGATGAGATATGAAACTTGCGAGAAGGCAATATTTTAGGTAGGTAAATGGGACAATGGATAGATGAGGTATGAAACTTGCGAGAAGGTAATATTTTAGGTAGTTAAATGAAACAATGGATAGATGAGGTATGTAACTAGCGAAAATGTGATAGTTTATGTGTGATTTTGACAATTAACTCTTAATAATATAACTTTGCGTTGTTAATACAATGTCTGACTTCCTATATGAAACTCGATATAAGTAATAGTAACAACATAACTTTTGAGAGAAAATTATGTATTCTTCTATGCGAAGATAGAATGTGGAATTATAATATATGCATTAGAAATACCTGGATAAGACAACTAAAAAAAAGGGCAGCCCGGTGCACTAAACTCCCGCTATGCGCGGGGTCCGGGGAAGGACCGGACCACAAGGGTCTATTGTACGTAGCCTTACCTTGCATTTCTGCAAGAGACTGTTTCCACGGCTTGAACCAGTGACCTCCAGGTCACATGACATCAACTTTACCGGTTACTCCCCTTCAGGATAAGACAACTAACACAAAATACTCTTAATGTAAAGGGACTTGTTTTGGTATCACATTTACTTCATAACAATCCGAGTGTTGTCATCCAATGCATGTAATTCATGTACTAATTCGGAACGAAACGACCTACTAGTCTATGTTATTTAGCTGTATAATCTGTCTCGTTTTAAGCATAGGGAATATATGTACTCTCTTCATCCCATTTTATACGATGATGTTTGACTCATCTCATAGTTTAAGATATTAGTTGACGTCTATATTTTGTTAGTGCTTGTTGAAGAATATAGCTTGAGTAATGGTTTAAAAAATAGTTTGATGAAGAATTTTATCTGTGGGGTGGTGTATATTGCCATATTGGAACATCACAAATGGAAAGTGTCATATAATTGGGGACAAAAGGACTTATTCGTATCTCATGCAGAAAATAACATTTAAAAGTATATAATTTATCATTAAATTTTTAATTATGGTATTGTAATTATTGTTTGTCTTGTTCTCAAATACACCTGAGAGTCGACGTTATTTAAATTTGAAATTTCCAGAGTAAAAACTAGTATCAGAAAGGATGACTCGAGCCGTTAGTCACTTTTATACGGTGTGTAGTTCAACTAAAATTCTGAGGTTGTTTAGCTTAATATTACTGATCAAACTTGCTTATTATTGGTACAGCAATCCAGGCAGAATTAATCCTTGGAACAATTGCAAGGAAGGAGAAAGCTACGGGGAACTCAGATGGGAACTATTTAGACGATAGAGTTACTTTTAGTGAAGATAAGATTATGGACTCTGATAGTAAGGCTGTTATGATGGCTTGGGAGAAGCCATTAATGGAAGCTCACGCGAAAGCTGTCTGCTCAAATGGTGGGCACATACTGAACATTGGATTTGGTATGGGGCTCGTAGATACCGCCATACATCAATATGCACCTTTATCACACACTATTATTGAAGCTCATCCAGAGGTCTATGACCGTATGATGCGCACAGGTTGGGGTGAGAAGGAGAATGTGAAAATCATATTTGGTCGGTGGCAAGATGTCGTTTCTGAACTTGAATCCTATGATGGTAAACTTCCACTTCTTCCCGTCCTATTTCCAAAAGAAGAAAGAACCCGTTTACTCAACATATGCTATAATACACTTTTGATTTTTGGTGTCTTGTTAGTGCATTGTTGTTTTAATCATGAGTTTCTTCCCTATACATTTCACTTTTGATAAGTTTAGAAATCACTCTCTCATCATGCCTATGAGCGATGAAGGAAAATCTGAGGATATACTACTTCAAGGTTTCATCGCACTTAGTTAGCGAGGAAAACTTGAAAACCTTTCAGGAAATCATATCATTAACATATCATTTTTAACAATGAAGTTGCTCTTTTTCTTCCTTCATTATACTGCTATGTATCCCGAATTGATAGTTGGTGCATGATTCTTGTTGTCATCAATATTATGATTTTACATTATTCTGAAGTTTGTATTGGTGGCTGTTAATACATTTTTCTTCAGGAGATATATGCACTATGCACAATCTTCATTCTTAGATGTGTCAACTGAAAGGCACTGCTGTACATAAATTCATGTCCTCTCTAAAAAACTGTGTAGGATGTGTTTTTTATCTTCATGAGGGAGTAATTATCTTTCGAGCTACTAGCTATTGATTTCATATGCTGATTCTTGCTGTTCCAATGACAGTAATGCCTCACAACAAAACAACATAGAATGCATTTTATAACTTCACTTGCTAGAAAAAGCAATAACACAAATAATAAGCGGCATGGCCTGCTAAAATGATCAAAGAGTGTCAAGTTGGTCTACTTCTATAACTTGATGAAGCAAAAAGTTTTATATTTCCAATGTTGTAATAATCAACATGTCAGATAATTATTTAAGCTCAGTTCTCTATAGCTAGATAAAAGTTTAGCTTCTATCTGTTGCCTTCTTTTTTCATCTTTGTGATTTTCTCTTAACATGCATCTACTCTGTTCTGCAGGCATATTTTTTGATACTTATGGGGAATATTACGAAGATATGCGGGAATTTCATCAACATCTTCCTAGATTATTGAAGCCTGGTGGTATATATTCATTTTTTAATGGTTTATGTGGAGGTAACCCTTTCTTTCATATCGTTTACTGTCAGTTAGTCTCTCTAGAACTTGAGAGCTTGGGATATTCTACGCAGCTGATACAATTACCAGTGAAGGATTGTTTAAGTCAATCAGTGTGGGAGGGTGTTAAACAGAAGTACTGGCAGTTGGATATGTATTACCTTCCTGTTTGTCTGTCTATGAACGAATACGAATGATATTTATGGAGCACCGATAATGTGGCATCAGATGAGTGCCTCCTATGATCCTCTTCTTTTCTTGTTGTGTATTCATTTTGTAACAAAATTGGTAGTATTTTCACTATCTTTGGTTTTGAGATATTATTATCCTGCTCATATTTTCTTAGCAATTGGGATTGTTTGTGTGGATCAATGCATTAATGCTATTGCCAAGAAAAAACCCAAAGAAAAGAGAGGGAGTGTAGGTGTTTGACATTTGACGCTTTCTTTACTATTTCCTAAGCTAACTATTCTCTACAATTATTAAGTACATGAATCTTTTTACTTTACAAATCCATTAAAAATCTCTTCTTCCTTCCTAGAACACAAATTGCTCCCTCCCAACCCCAGCAGGGGCGGAGCCAAGTAGGGCCAAGGGCGGAAAATTACACTGTTTGTACATGATTATTTTTTATGTATATAGTAGATGTTGAAGCCCCTTTAGCTTCTTCGTGTGTTTACTTCTTAATATTTTGAACTCCATTGGTAAAAATCCCGTCTCCGCCACTGCCTCCCACCAAACAAAAAAAAGTAAAAAGGGGTGTGGAGGACGTTGGAAAAGGATTGAAATTTGATGCTTTATTTACTATTTCAAAACCCAACTATTCTCTACAATTATTACATATTTTATTTTAACAAATCCATTTATAAATCTCTTCTTCCTTCCTAGGACCCAAACTGCTCCCCCCCCACACACACAAGGAGGAGGGGGGTAGGGAATGTTGGAAAAGGGTTTGAATTAGAGAACTTGTTGCTGTATCAGTGAACATTGACTTATCTCAAAGATAAATTTTGAACTTATTTTAAGTACCTGAAGAATCTAACTTCCTTTGAATCCTTTCTCTGCCTTCAACCTTGTTCCTTTGAGAGAAGAAGGGGCTGCATCATGCTCTGTTCTATTGCTGTTTGAACTAAAAATTAGTGAATGTTTGAACCCTCTTTGTATTCTAATGGTAATGTTTGTTCACTAAGTTATAAAAAAATTAACGGGTCAAGAAACCTTTTTCCTTTTTCCAATTCTCTTTTTGTGCTGGAGAAAAAGTTGAAAGATGTTGCTGGTTCTATAGGTGGAGTTAAGAAACTTGGTAATGTTAGTTTCCTAGATACTGTTCATAATAGATTACCCTCTTTTCTCCTAGTGAAATCATTTGTCAAACTTTAAAGGCTGTTGGTATTTGGATTTTAAATGAAGAGAGATGGTCCCAACTTGTAAGTCAGATAGTTAAATCAGCAACATTGCATTATGGAATAGGTTCTGAATCCTCTATATTTCAAAGAAACTAAGTACTTGAAAAGTCGAAATTACCTAATAAGGAGCGTGGAGCTAGAATATTTTATGCCTCAAAGTAAAATGCTCAAAATAACATGTTGCAAAACGCCTGAAAAAGAGCATCCACTTGAAGCCCCAAATGCCTAATAGCAGCAACAACTCGAAAGCTGATTTGAGAAAATTAGGAAGAGTAGGAACACTATGCGTGAATGTTGTGAAAATTCATTCTCTGGAAACCTGGAGTAACTACATTGAGGTTTATATCTGCTCTCAAAGGCCATGCTGAATCATTCAACTTTCATTGTTACACTTGCTTAAACCTCCTACCGACAGGTAGAAACTAGAATTTATTAACTCTCATTTGCTGTTAATTCTGGAATGATGTTATCCTTGTCTCTTCATATAAGAGAATTTATTTGCCTTTGATAGCCATTGGAAATAAAACCTAGTTTACCCTCTTACCGACCAAAAGAACTTACTTTACCCTCTTGATTATGTTTGTCGCACAACATGCTTCAAGGGATATTTAATTGCAAGTTGAGACATAATGCAAGCTGACCCGGACATCACCGTAATAATAAAAGATATAGTCAGTGATTGAGATAAGCGAGAAAGCCAAATTATATCCACCTGTATTGTGTGGTTCGGTACATAATTACAACAACAACATACCCAGTGAAATCCCACAACGTGGGTCTGGGAAGGGTAGAGTGTACGCAGACCTTACCACCACCTTGTTAGGTAGAATGCCTGTTTCCGGGAGACCCTCGGCTCAAGACAAAACATAATCACAAGCAAAGCAAAGCAAGTGAAACGGTCAGACTCAGACACGAAATTAAAGCAATATGAACGTGCTGATAACAAAATCGAATACACAATGGTAGCGCATTCTAACAAAAGGAAGCAGTAGCTAACATAGCTAAATAAGATAAACAAAGTACACTAAAGAACACATAACAGCAGAAATCAAACTACAGGGGACTATAAAGCAATACTGCGCCTATAAGTGTGATAGGCTAGTCGGGCCTACCGTAATAAGACTACAACTATCATTTTGTAAGCGTAAGTAGGACTACGCTCGATTACCTACTACCCTTCTACCCTAATCCGTGTCCTCCACAACCCCCTATCTAAGGTCATGTCCTCAGTAAGTTGCACCTGCGCCATATCCCGTCTAATCCTCTCCCCAATACTTCTTCGGTACATAATTATATCTGGAAAATACAGCCAAATCAACCAACATTTTCCTTGTCTAGAATTGCCTAGGCCTCTTAACTATAGGTCAGGCCTACTTGTTCAGTTGGTGGAATATTATAGGAGTAACTGCTGCACACTAGCACTTGTACATTTGCGGTGAATGCCTTAGAACTAGCAGAATCATGTCCAGCTGAAAGCAATTGGGCTAGCAACGACATGTTGTCCATCTGACCACTCCAGTCGAGCGAAGTTAGTTGTGCCTGATGACTTGGAACTAGCAGTGAATGTCACAGTGTAGGTTTTCTTCTCGTTCTTTCGACTGAAAGTAAGTGTTTGTGGCTCAACCAGAATATTCACTTCCTGTGCTTCAGAAGAGACCGAGACCTTGTATGTTGCTGGGTTTCCCACATTCGTTAGAGTCCTTGTATATCTGGTCACTGTGGGTGCACTACTATTTTCATGTTCACCCCAGGCCGTTTCCAAAGGAATGGCAAAAGATGGGTAATTAAGATCAGCAACTCTATACTCATTTTTATCACAGGAGATGTCTCTCTTCGCAATGACCTTGATCATACTCGGGCTGTAGTCCAAGGCACAAAGGAAGTTTATATAGTCATCGACTGTGAGATCATACACTAAACCAGGATTGACAGCTGCTGTTGGATTCACATTTCCAGCACCATAATCAAATGGTGTAGATGACAATCCTGTTGCAACATCCTCAATTGTTTTCCCGTTCTTGTATGTGCTATAACTTGTAGTCATCAGTGCTGACCTTATAGCTGCTGGACTCCATTCTGGATGGGCAGCTTTGAGTAGTGCTGCTAGCCCACTTACATGGGGACATGACATGGAAGTTCCAGAGATGATGTTGAAACCTACATTCCTGGTGTCTTCTTGCAAACCAGTTGGTCCAACTTTCCCTGTCCAACCAGCAAGAATATTAACACCTGGTGCTATCAAATCAGGTTTAAGTATATCTGGTGTGATTGGGTTTGGCCCTCTGGAACTAAAAGCTGCAACAACTGGCGATGGCTGAACACCCAACTTGGTACCTCTAAATGCAATTGTGGCAGTTGGATTACTGTTAGAAGCTATGTACTGTTTGATCAAGTTGCCAGCAGTTTGACCAACTGCAGCCGTAGGTATGAGATGTGCATCAGCAACCAACTCGTCTCCATAAGTATCGGTGTTTGCCAGAATCATTCCTATTCCACCAGCACCCTTCACAACCAAACCCTTTTGTGCCCTTGCATTCATTCCCCGTTCACATACGACAATTTTTCCAGCAACTTTTTCTGGAATCAGACTACCACTTGTGCATAAATTTCCATTTGATGCTTGGCTGGCATTTCCAGCATACACCAGTGGCATCAGAGAACTAGGCAATGCCTTTCCACTGTAAAGTGATACTCCATTGAGTTTTTTCCCATTTCCAATGCTAATATATGCTGGAAATTCACGGTCCATGGTTCCTGCACCTACAGTAGTTATCCATGGTGCAACATTGGATAGGGTCCCAGAGCTTGGACCGCCATTCCCCGCTGAGCATGAGACAAAGATTCCTTGAGAAGCCGCAGAAAATGCTCCAATTGCAACTATGTCCCTATAATAATCGGAAATTGTGCCACCAAGGGACAGTGAGAGCACATTTACACCATCTATAACAGCCTGGTCCATTCCTGCTAGTATGTCGCTGCTAAAACATCCTCCGGCCCAACATACCTTGTATGAAGCCACTCTTGCGTGCGAAGCCATCCCATGTGCTGTACCGGCAGCATAACCAAAGAGGCTAGCTCCGGATACAACCGAGCCAGCTGCTGTAGTTGCAGTGTGTGTACCATGGCCATCGTCGTCCCTTGGTGACTTGGATTCCGTGGTCTCATCAATTGCCCCGAAAGCTGCTTCATAACCCTGTGAGAAAAACCTCGCACCAATGAGTTTCCGGTTACAGCTTGATGCGTTGAAGTTCTTGCCAGTTTGGCACTCGCCCTTCCAGCTCGTAGGCACTGGACCTAGTCCAGTGTCATCAAAACTTTTTGATTCAGGCCAAACACCTGTGTCCAGCACACCAATAATGACCTCACTCCTTGCCTCAGTCTGAAGAAAGAATGATCTACTTTCACGTCCTTCAAGTCCCAGAAATGTAGGGGATCGAGTAGTGTGAAGCTCGTACTTCACTTCCTCGTGGACCAAGAGAATTCCTGGTTGCTGTTCAAGTGATTTGGCTTCATCAGCTGTTAGCTGTGTTGAGTAGCCATGGATGACACTGTTGTAGGTGTAAAGCACGTTGGCGCTCTTGGATACCGACTTCAAAGATGAGTCATACCACTGAGTATGATCATCAAAATCAACAGGCATGTTGGATTTATCCATGTGAATTATGTAAGTCTTTTTCTGGTTCTGGCCTGCATCAACAAACACATGAAACAACACTAGGACTAGTGTTGAAAGAAACATGAGCCTGAGTCTTTCCATTTTTTTGAGGTTAGTGTCAGGACACCAGAAGGTGAAAGTTAGTTCTCTACTGAAAAGAAAGAGCTTTTTATTTTCCTTTGGTGGAGAGGAGGGGGTGGGGTGTTGAGTGATAGCCGCTAACTGGCTATCATATGTAATGCTGAAAGGTGATAATGGTTCATTGAGGGGCACACATTGGGGGCTTATTTATAGAGTAGCCTAGGAGTGTTCGTATATAATTCCTTGGGTTCAAAATTTCTATGTTCATCTAGGACCCACTTAGTTGACATAATTGAATCTTGTAAAAAAGATTCAACTATTTAATTTCCCAATCAAATGATGCAGCTTTTTGGAGAATGTTTTTTCTATAATTTGGGGCTACAATTTTGTTTTGTACTATCTGTCTGGTGCAGAGTCGTCAAGTGGAAGGTAACATTGTACGCTGTCTATCCCACTCGTGTGTGTAGCATTTTACCTTTGTACGTACTAAAATAGAGAATATTGGCCTTTCCTCTGTTGCGTATTGAGTTAATATTGAAAGGTTATGTAGAACAGAGGAAAAACAAAGCCTGAAAGTGAAGTCTCAGAATTGAAAGGTGCAGTTTTAAACAGTAATTGTGCGAAGATATTGCCATCTCTATTCAATAGGAATGCAGTATGAGGGAGACAAACTGTTCCTTGTAAGGTGGGAAGTGATTTGCACTTGGAAGATTAGGATAAGAATCCTATGAACTACTGTACATACATACTTTGAAGCGAGGGAGGTTTCTGCTACCTTCCATCACTACAGTACCGAGCAATTTTGGCCACCCTTGAATAGATGGAAGAATGCCTATTGTTTTTGCCTCTACTGGGATTTGAACTTTTAGACCTTATGATTCTCAACCTATTTTATCGTCCACTAGGCTACACCTTTGGGTGTAGCATTGCTGAAATTAAGGATGTTCTTTTCTGTTTTAACAATTTATTTCGAATATTTTATGGAAATTTAAGCGAAAGTTTTTCCCTTTGTGCGTGTGAACTATTGTTAAAGGGTCAAATTTGCCCCTATGCGAAATGGAATAGATTTGTCCTCGGTTAATAGTTGGGGTCAAATGTGTCATCATCCTTAATAAAATAAAATAAAGTTGCCCTTATTTTTTAAAAGGTGGAAGCTTAGCACCCGGTGATGCCACATGTCTCACAATTAAGGATGAATTTTTAAGCGGAGGGAGCAAATTTGAACCTTTCGCATAGTTCAAGGACAAATTTGACGACTCTTCCTAAATTTTGGGTTTTTAATTTTTTGTGTTCCTCCTTTCTCTCTCCGCAGCACTACCTCTACCACCAATCACCCTTTGTTCCTCCTTGTCTCTCCATCACCTCCCCCACCACCTTCTCTTCCCTTCCCTTCCTCTTTCTTTCTACTCGCCACTGCTAAACGATTTGAATATGCAACATAGAAAATTATTTTAGCATAGGTGTATAGCTGCATAGAGGTCGAGGGAGGAAGAAAGAGTAATTGTTGGCAGAGGTAGTGGTGTGAGAAAAAGGAGGAATAATAAAATAAATTAAAACTCAAAATTAGGAGGATCAAATTTGCCTTGAACTATGCAAAAGATTCAAATTTACCTTTGGTTTTAAAAAAATTAATGCTTAATTGTGTGACACGTGACATCACTGTGTGTTAAGTCTCCGTCATTTGAAAATAAGAGCAAATTTAACCCATTTTAGTAACGGCGATGGCATATTTGACCCTAATTATTAATGGAGGTCAAATTTGTCCCATTTAGCATAGTTCAAAGGCAAATTTCACCCTTTGCACTTGTTTAAAATATCTCCCCAAAATTTAAGAGAAGAATTGTGCTTTCAGGAACATTGTGACGATTTAGAGAAGAAGCAGATTTTTTTTTAAATTACGGCCTTTAATTGCTAGTGAGGCAACCAATTCAACTCAAACTGATATTGGTAGATGTTCTTCGTAATAAACCTCAGGATCAAAGTAGTTTTTGTTCGTTCTCAAAATATAATAATTTGCGTGAGTGGGAATTTGCACACTAAAAGGAGACAAAGATGAGTCAAAAGAATTTTTGGGTAATACGCCGCATATCTATGAGCTTTACACATCATTTTCCATACGAGTGTATCTTTTAATTTATTTGTACCAAAAAAACAAAGATTTTTGTCTAGTGGCTATACAGACAACGTAATCGTTTTAGTACCATAAGGCCATGACCAATTGCCTGTTAGGCTTCTAATGCTGAACAACATAATTACTCATTATTCCACTAATTAATACTATCTTCCTGATTATTATTATCAGTATCCAGCAGCATTTATGCCCATTGATATCTTTTCTTTTCCCCCTCAACTCAATATCATTGCATACACCACTATCTTACCTTTGGCTTGTAGCATCCTCATTTAAAATATATTTATATTGTTTACACATACATTTACTACCTGATGAGTTTTTCTATCAGATAACACCTCTTGCCGCAAAGGTCTCTTAATTCCACAACTAAAACACTCAAAATTAGAAGAAGAAAAAACAAACTTTGACCTACTTTTAAAGCTACTACTTGTGTTTTTGGATAAATGTACTAATAATCTACTTGGCCTATAATGGAAAGGCCACTAATAATCGAAATAATTTAGGTGGCCGAAAAGCAGTAAGATCTTTTAGCTAATTTTCTGCAATTATTGGTTCATGGAATGTCTCGATCACATAGTAAATTCGGCTCATAAATTGACTCTAAATTCCATGCTATTCTTAGTGAAAATTTTTATTATTGAAGATTTGACAAGAAAACAACTTATTTATTGTTTGTATCTTATGGAAATTAGCTGGATATGGGCCTACCTGTCTACCACTAATAATTGTGGTGTTAAAGAAAAAAAAATATTTTTACAGTGTTTTTAAGATGACTAATGAACCATTAATTAGCTAAAATGATTGATTGGTGATTGACCAAACCAACCAACGGGGATTTTGTCCTATTTTTATTACAAAAGTACAATCATGTCAAATAATTATTGTAGATTTTAGTTTTATGCAGTTTCTTCACGTGGTTTCGAGTGAAAATCATCATCTCGTATGTTTCATTTAGAGTAATTCTATCAACTTGGATGTTGGTGCACTGAAACCTTGGTTAATGTTGCGGCTATAATGACTATTGAGGACGCTGTTTATTTGTATTCTATTTAAAGTTTATATACTGACAACGTAATTTAATATGTTATGATAGTTATTTGCTTTGTTGTTTGAGTTATCAGATAATGTTTATTACCCCAACTATTTATTCTCATAGGTAACTTAACCTTAACCTTATGGTGTAAAAATATTACTCCAATATCGATTTACAAACCTTAAGGGGTGTGTGTGTGTGTGTGTGTGTGTTAAAGAGTTAAAAGCTAGAATTATTTGATAGTCATCAATCAAGGAGCACCAGGGGCAACATGTTGACCTTTTATTGTTTGTAAAATGCAGTAAAAAGGAGAAAAAAAATGTATGCAAAAGATTGGAACAGAGTTCTTGTTATTTTTTGTGGAATATGTTATGTTGGATTTGTGAGTCCTCATGAAAACAAACATTATTTTGACACTAACTAAAAAAAAAAGAGAAGAGAATGTCATTATAAACTTGGAATGAACGGGGTTTTAAAACTTGAGACACTGACTATTTGTTCTTAGTAAATTAAGTTATTTGATTCACATATTTGTTACTAATTTATAAAGATTAAAGGTACAGCTTTCAGTCTTCAACAATTATTAGCAGATATACTCCTCCTTAAAAAAGAAATCTTTTAAAGATGCATGGCCGACTGTTTTATAATTAGTCTGCTTTAGAATAAATAATAATCATACTAAATGCCAGCATTAATGAGATTGATAACAATTGGTGAACTGCTGAGTCCAGCCTCATTTCTTTGGATTATTATTAGCCCTATGTTATTTTCCCTACATATATCATTTTCATGTTGTAATCAACTCTCAATTTCAACCTTCACAATGACAGCTGCCAGACAGTCTTTGATGAATCTTCTAAAATACATACAACAACAATCCTACCCTTCCCAGAATATGCTTGGCCATAAAATTTGGAATTTGATTTCATTTCTAAGTGCATATTTCTTATAAAGTTTTAAAATTAACACTTTTTCTCGTTGATCAAGCTTTTAACAGACGAACATATGCAATAGTGTCTCGATTAAAGACAAAGGAGATAGGGAGGGACTGATAATAGCCTATTATCTACTTAATCGATTGAACAAACAAAGTTGAACTCCCTCCCACCACCATCATCGCCAAGAAGATGATTTTTTTTTTTTTTTGTATTTAACGGGTGTTATTTAAGTGTGTGATCATATCATTTAAAAGTTTAAGTTGTTAGAGAAAATATATTTTTATTTAGTTAATTATATTCTCAACATGCCCCTCACCTGTGAGCCTGATTTTTTTTCATGGCCAGACATGTAGAAATTCTTTTTAATAATGTGTGGCGGTAACATTCGAATACAAGACCTCTGTCTACTCTAATACCATGTTGAGGTGCGACTATCTCATTAAAAGCTCAAGATGCAGAGAGAATACACTATTATTTACTTAATTCTATTCTCAACTTGAGAAATTTCAATAATTATGTTCACTTAAATTAATAGGTCTCAAGACATCAATCAAAATATATCTCTGTAATGTGGTTGGGTTTAGTAGGGAAGTTAATTGGTCATTTCTTTCTCCAATACGTAGGTCATAAGTTGCTGAATGTAACACTTCGATGTCTACTAAGTGATGTATGAGATGGGACTTAATTTGTTCAATTTATGGTTGTCTTGTATGGTTCAGTCGTGTAGACAACAGGGAAGAACTAAGACCCTCCCCACCCCCACCCCCACCCCCACCCAAAGTTCCACAATTTTTCTGTCTCCCCCCTTGTAAAATTTGTGAAATCTTTCAAGAAAAAGAGAAATGTCAGGGTTGAAAATCAGTATTATTCATCAAAAAACCCACCTCAATCGTACACTTCATGATATAATTCAATTCAGGAAATAGTACTAGTACCATTGTAGCAGTTGGCAAGCCAAAGTCACCAGTTTGTTTCAAAACAACTTTATGTTTTTGACTTCTAAATGTAACAGTTTGATGTCTACTAAGGTGATGTAACTGATAAAGAGTGTGGCCCTCCCCAAAACAGTTGTGTTCAATGGCAAGTAGATATGACAATGTTGATTTATAGGCATGCATATTGAACCAACTAATTTGAAGCTCAGATTGATCATCAGAGGCGCGTTCAAGATTTTAAGTCGACAGTATTGCTATTATACTCACCGCTCTTTTGTGAGAATTGATATGATATTAACATAAATATCTATTTTTTGAAAAGCTTTAGCTCATGTATAAAGCTTGACCTATAAACTGTTGAAAGCTACATTTGTTACTGACAGAGATTCATGTTTCCCCCATTTTTTTCCACACAAAATTTGCAGTCTTGAACTGCATCATGCATTTATCAATTATCATACATCATGCAAACTGGTCTGACTACCTACACACTTTTTCACACTCAACAGACACAAATTTATCATGCTTTTCTGCATATTTATATCTTAGTGAAGAGAACAGCCACCAAGAAAAGCCAACAGCATCTACTTTCTTTTCTATCCCAACAACTATTGCACATTTTTCTATGTTTTGCTAGTTCTCCAAAAGGCTCTTTTGATATGACTTTTAGATAATTTCTTTTCAAGTCCTCTTATTCATAGTCAAAATTGTTGAGCAACGTAAGGGAAGCGATATGGGAGAGCACAAAGTGTTTGTATGGAGTCTAAGTTTCGTGGTTTTGCTGTCTTTTGGGCTTCATGGATGTGCAACAGTTGAAGCAATCCGAGAAGCAAAGTTATTTACTTCTCAGGCTAAGGCTGCCAATGTAGTACTAACAACAGGCGGCTATGGGAAAGGCGGTGGAGGTGGTGGGGGAGGTTTAGGATATGGTGGCAATAATGGAGTCGGATGTGGAGGTGTAGGTGGAGGGATAGGAGGAGGTGGCGGTTTAGGCTATGGCTCTGGTGGTGGTGGTGGCTGTTTTAGTGGTGGAACTGGTAACTGTGGTGGGATTGGTGGAGGTTCTGGAGCTGGCCAGGGTGGTCCATATGGTGGAGGTAGTGGTAATGGCGGTGGTTTTGGTGGAGGAAATGGTAACGGCGGTGGTTTTGGTAACGGCGGTGGCTTTGGTGGAGGAAATGGGGGCGGATATCCTGGTTATGGTGGTGGCGGTGGGCAGTCTAAGTTTCCACAAGTGGCTGCAGGGCGGAGGAATTAGTAAAGAGTATACTGGTGTTAACTGTTAATTAAATATCTCATGTAAAATAAGGACAGTACTACTACAACTAGTTTACCTATAAACTATTGTAAGCAGCAAAGTAGGTCCAAAAACAAAATAGTAGTATAACAAGAAACAAAGAGATTATTATTCTCTTCATATAATGGAAAGCCACTGAAACAAGGAGATCATTGTTTATCTAAATAATATAGCGTCGTTTTTATTCAGTGGAGATAACTATTTACATGTGCAAAGTAGATGCATAATCCGATAAGGAAACATTAGGGAGAACCAAGTCGTGTTATAAACTGCAAGGACCTCAAGTTCTTGAAGCAGAAATTGCAGTGCACTTGCTGGTGAGTTGTTCTCATTCTTTATCCTGAAAGGAACATATGAAAATAGCTATAGAGTAAGTTTTATCTGCTGGAACTAGCTACCAATTATACCTGCCTAATAATATTGAGAGATGATATATGATTTACTAAAGAACTATAAACCTATTCCATATCTGATCTCTAAAAAGAAATTTAAAAGAATTAGGATATCTACTAAATAAACAACAATAAAAGCAAAAATAAATTTAGCTCACTTTCAATTTGAAGTTGTAAAAGAACAGATCATTGGAGTAAGTTAAAAGTGCATCAGAGGCCCCAAGACATTTACACTCCAGACACTTCCCGATCAAATTTTCAAGTCACCCTTAAACTTTGAGAATGTTTGCAATTTTAACGTTGTCCAATCGTTAGCCATGACAGCTATCGCTTATACTAACCACACCTTCCCATTCATCACCTTCATATTTAACTTGAACAATCAGGGGAAATCCTGTATCTGGCACTTTGGCTCAAGTTCAGTCCCTAGTCTTTATATGGGAAAAATTTAGTTCTTATCCTTTAAACCTACTTAATAAACTTGTCTTTAGGATGATGGATTCATGGTGGATAGTAAATTGGTTTTCTAGAATATGGTCTCTTTTTTTTTCTTTCAAATCAAGAACCATTTCTCCTTTACACTGATTTCAATGGGACTTAATTAGCATTGTCAAAAGTCTGCACAAAATTGAAAAAGTGGTATAGAAGATGGAAGTAACAGACGTATTCTTCCAGAAAGGTAACGAGAGGAACATTGAGATCACATACTCGAGCATGAGCAACCTCCTTTCTCAGCCAACCAAGATACAAAAGCAAAAACAGGATCCCATGTTTTCTCAGGTACTTTTATTTATGAGTTGGTTATCACTTATCAGAAATTCAACAGATATATATGGATGGATTTGTGATGTGACAATAAACATGAATAATATACATCATTGGTTTCTACATTTATCAAGAATTTAACAGATGAAGCCATTATAGATTAGAAGGACACAATTTACTAAGTTATGTTCAAGCAATTCTAGTTACCAGGCTCAAATGGACAAATGAAAAAAAGCAACTTTTTTGAGCTTTCATATATTCCATTAGCTTCAGATATCAGGCCATAGTTGAAGATGGACAATGGTCAAGTTTGCATAACTACTCGAGGAGAGAAACCAGAGATTATAAGACGTAGCACCAGTCTACTGTGCACTGGCTTAAGTACTGGATATAACTGGGTGAAGTGATATGAAATGTGAGATCAGGCATAGTGTTCCGAAAAGCCAATCACACTGATGTAATTGACCGCTACGAGTTTAAGACAAGATAGCCTCAGCCCTCAAGTAGCGAGAATGTTAAGAATTGATATTCTTTGAAATGTAATTGGAGCCCAGACATTAAATCAAGTATGCCTGATAAAAGTTCCTCATAAACAAATGGACAAATCTCAAAAAATTGGACTAGGTCCTAAAAGGATGTCTGAGTGAAGACTTGAAAAAACAAGATCACCTAAGAAACAAAACCTAACAAGGCAATAAAATAACTTTTAGAAACTGAAAGAACTAAGCAAAATTGTAGAAAGGACAAGAAGATACCTCACAGAACATGGCATTTAACAACAACAAATGTTTCTATTACCCAGATCAGTCTGTTCTTATCCTAGAAGTGGACAGATGCATAGTTGAACTTGCAATTATCCAAGAAAACTTCAGTCTTGTGAAGTGATTTCTTTTTGCAACAAGAGAATTAACAAAAGGTTCAATGTGACGTTGAATATTTTCACTATTTTTGAAGTTTAAATTCAACCTACAGCAGGTTTGAGGGCCAAGTTTCAAAAACATGGAACATAGCTCCTTTGGATTCTCCAAACAAGTGAACAGCACAACTAAAAAGCTTCAGAAGTTAATCGTTTTAACAAATTTTGCAGCATTACAGAATTAAAATGAGTTAGAAAAGAGTATGAATCACCTTTTCACCTCCAGAAAAATCACCTCCCTCTGCAGAATGGTTCATTTCCTGTGTCCTGTAGATACATGCAAAAGCTAGTGAGGAAGGCAAAATGAGCAAAAACTAATCAAGAGTCAATTGAAATAATGAACAATTGAAACTTTGGAGGACATAATGAGGAAAGTGAAATAGAAGTACCTTTCATCTTTGCTTATATCATTAATTGAATTTGGAATGGAATCTGTCTCTCCGGGCATTTTAGTTTCTGAAGACCCTACTTCACAATCATCCTGCACGGTAAACCATTAGGAATGATGTTTCAAGAAAATCTATAACCTATCCTAAAAAAGTTTAGGGAAATATTTACAACCTTACTATGATGCGTCCATCGGGGAACATGGTCTGATAGAAGCTTAATATACTGCTCCATAGCCACCTCCGGATTCATGCTTCCCATTTTTTGCCAAGCATTCCTTGCACAATGGAATTATTGTCCTCCATCACTTACACATAGCAGCTTTCATTCCTGTTGTATAACTAGCAATCAAACTACACCCGAAAGTAGTTTGAAGGTCTGTCCTTTACTGCTTATTGTATTTACTCTCTCCATCTTATTCTAAAACAATTTTCTTATGAGTTAAATGTACTAATTATCATGTTCAGTTTCCTTCCTCCATCCTCTTAATTTCACTACGAAATTTAGGCTACAGAAATCTCTTCTAGTTTTTTGCCAGACTATCCTCTGATAACCAGGACACAAGAGATCTGATGAAAAAAAGCAAAGAATAAATGATACTCCCTCCGTCCCATTTTATGTTACACTTTAACCTTTTCCGTCAGTCCAAAAAAGAATGACACATTTCTACATTTAATAACAATTTTAACTTTAAAATGTCTCTTGTACCCTTAATGAGATAATTCTATAGCCACACAAATATCTATGACTTATTTTAGACCACAAATTTCAAAAAATCTTCTTTTCATTCTTAAACTCCGTGCAAACACCTTCACATAAATTGGGGCATAGACATTACTATGCAAAGGGAAAACTACTGTAGGCCAGATCATCCAACAATGTCAAGGAATCCAGTTGTGATTTGTGAATGATTAGATTCAATGTCAATAGAACTATATGTGAGATTGTGATTTTATCTTTCCCATTTTCAGCAGCATTCCTTGGATAATATATATTGATCCTATCCTGTCCTACAGAAGTTTCTACTCATCCAATAATCATCAAAGTCAAACTATCACTAGATCAACATAACATTGGCTACACAATTTTTAATTTTTTTAGTTCAAGCAAATCAACAAACATTTGAAAACAATTATGCAACTGAACTAGAGTTGCACAATTTGCTAAAGTTCAGAGTAGAGGTCAATACCATTTGGCGCGGGAAAGAGTGATCAATGCAAGCATTTTCTACACAATTATTAATTTTTTTATTCAAGCAAATCAACAAACATTTGAAAAACTATGCAATTGAATTAGAGTTCCAACAATTTGCTAAAATTCATATTTTTCGGAGTAGAGATCAGTACCATTTGGCTCGGGCATAGACTTTCAATGCCATTGGTTGAGGTTCATGACAAGGCCCTTCCATTGCAATTTTCTGGAGTCCATACAACTGCATCATCAATTCACTCCCTAAATTCTCCTTCCCATTTCCCCCATCCACAAAGTTTATAGCCTTGACAAATTCCTCCTCCGATTCACTTCTCTCAATTCCCTCCCAATCATCATCACTATCTTCATCTATCACCATCTTATTTGTCTTCTCATCATCCCCTTTACTCAACCCTCCTCCTACCTCAACTACCTCATTTTCACCTAACTTTACTTCATCAACAACCAAAACATCCGCGATATCTTTGTCCTCAACCTTTTCCTCCAGCAACCCAATTTTACTATACATGTCTGCAGCGTCATCATGACCATCACTCACCTCACTTTCACCACCACATTGCTCAATCAAATCACGATTTTCAGGAACCTTTTCCCCCTTAAAGTCATCACCTTTCCTTAAAATACCCTCAATTTTCTTAACTTCATCATTTTCCTCCAGCATCCCAATTTTTTCACACATGTCTTCATCATCATGACCATCACTCACTACCCTTTCACCACCACATTGCTCAATCAAGTCAAGATTTACAGGATCCTTTTCTCCCTTAAAGTCATCACCTTTCTTTAAAATACCCTCAAATTTTTTCTCAACAAGCACCTTATTTTCTCCATCATTTTCAGACTGATCAACTACTACTACATCTTTATTGGATTTCTGAATTTCAAGATGATCAACATTTCTAACAACTTCTTGTTCAACAAATTTGACTCTTTTCTTACTTTTTCTACTCCTAACAACCAACCCTTTATTAATTTTGGCTTCCTCCACAACAACTTTCTCTTTATGATCAATCTTTCCATCGTTTGACACTGCACTAGAAACCAATTTAACAATTATGCAAGAAAATATAAGTGCTACCATGGCAGTAACAAATAATTCTTGAAAAACATCCATTTTTTACACTTTCCCAAATGATCTTCTTGGAGTACAGTATAGATAAAGATCAAAGATTGTTGAGATAATAATAAGAATTCAACTTTGAAATGAATTTGAAAAAGGATAAGAATGTTAGAAAAATGAGGGAAAGAATTAATGATGTGGAATTTTACTATGGTTAGGCTATTTCATGCTATATATATATATATATATATATATATAAATATATATATATATATATATATTCAGCTTCCGGCTTACGTCAAACTATTAACGGAAATAATAATTTCGTCCCATTACTATCAGTAAATCGCGTGATGTGCCTGATCAGACTTTGAGAACTGAGCAACTGTATCAACGTCCTACCCAGGGTAAAGTAAATTGCTCTCACTAGTGTTCGAACACACACGATAGTTTCTTTCCTTTTACCTCCGATGCTATATTAATATGGGGAAAGTTTATCAATCATAAAGGATATTTGAGACTTAGAGTAAAGTATATTCGGTTTTTAATAATAATAATAATAATAATAATAATAATAATAATAATAATAATAATAGAATTAACAATATGGAGTATCACCTTTTTGTTTCTTGTCAACTGTGTCCTCAATTGTTTTTAAGTGGGTCCTTTCTTCATATGTTTTCGTCTATCTTATCGTCTCCTCCCATTTATGACGTGTCATTTTCAAATCCAATTTTTTAGATTTATGTGAATTTGCTAAAGAAAATATTTTTCGCGTTTTGTTAATGAATGGAAAATATTATTATGAGAAATATTTATTAAAGAATTGATACAAAATAAAAAAATTATATATATTTTTTACCTAGGGGGAGGAGGAAGGAGAAAGGAGAAAGAGAGTGAACCTCGCCAAGTGAACTAGTCTTTAATTCAATTACAATTACAATAACTACAATATGTGCAGTGTAATTTCACAGGTATGATATGAGAAAGATAGGACGTACGCAAATCTTAACCTTACATTTATGGATAGAGAAGGTGTTTCCGATAAATTTTCGACTTAAAAAAAATATAAATAAAGCAGAATTGAAAGAAAAATAACGACAGTAATAAAATAAACAAAGCATATGAAGTAATATGTACTAGTAAAACTAAAAATGAAGAATAAAATAATGTGCGAAGATGACAATACTAGATATAGTAAGGAGAAGATGAGACGAGGGGACTAGCCCGTCTCTCCCACGTACAATTAAATAACACATTTTGCATAGAGATTCAATGATATAACATTGATTGGAGCAAAGTAATTTGGAATAACAATTTGAAGTGTATTTGCTAAGAAACATGTTACTCTGTCTATATGTAAAATAATTGAAGCCATTTCTTTGTATGATGACACTTTTTTTTGGGAAAGTCTTTTATGGTAGTCAAACATGAGAAATGATTTTCCCCCAAAAATATTTTCTTCAATATAGTCAAACCTATCTATAATTATAGTATTTTTTTAAAAATTTCATGATCGCTATGGTGAGATGTTGTTATATATGTATAGTTGTATACTGACATTTGATGTTTAGATCTCATTTAACTATTATAAATGAAAGTACGCAAATAATTATTTTACAATAATTTTTATGCTATAAACAAAAATAATACACTTGTTAATTTTAAATCTCATTAATTAGAAATTAAAATAATAATAAACTAGAAATAAATCCAGGACTAGTTGTACCATACCGATAAAGAATTAAAATCTAAGGAACATATGCATTTAAAATTAATTGAGAATTTAAATACAGTTTCAAGTTTGACGTAACGATTCTACAATTGTAGGTTGTTTCGTAAATCGGTAGATAGACAATATATGTTTTTGAAAATTTTCAAGTCTAAATCAGATCACTATGCAATTTTTTTTCCTTTTAGATAATCATGCTTGAAATTTACTATGTGCATGACATTAATGATGATTATCATAAATATTTTGATATTTTATTTTTTTATACATAATATACTTCTTATAAATATTATGAAAGATACCGTGTATATCGGTTTTGTACAATGTATATTTACTTACCATAATTATTAGAATTCTTGTACATATATAATTATGGTAGTAGTCTTGTATTAGGAAAATGTAGTAGTCTTGTATTAGGAAAATGTAAATTATTTTCCATAATTACATATTGTATATCATGTATATAAACCTTTTCGTTAATGAACATGATCAGGGGATTTTCTCTTTCATGGTATCATCAGTCTAGGGCAAACTTTTCCTTCTCCAAAAATATCCTCCTTCCGCCGCCCTACTCCACCAGTGGCCGTCGGCCTTACCCTCCCTCCCTTCAATTTTTTTTCTTTCGAATTCCTAAATTCTCTTTTTGTTCTTTCATCATGTCTACCGCAAAGAACACATTTCATCATGCCCTTGCAGTCTCCAACATCAAGAACAACATCCTTATTGTTCTTGAGATGGATAACGTCCAATACGCGATGTGGTCAGAATTATTTAAAGTTCACGCATGGTCTAATCGAGTCCTTCATCACATCATCCCCCGACAAAAGGCAAGGGAGAAGGTGCCTACCATCGATGATGAAATAGAGTTGTGGGCAACTCTTGATGTTACGGTACTCCAGTGAATTTATTCGACTATCTCTACGAACCTCTTGCAGCCACGACAATGGAAGCTTAGGATAGATTGCGTAATATATTCCAAGATAACAAAAATTCCCGTGTCATGACCCTTGAGCAGGAATTCTCCCACATCAACATAGAGGAATTTCTGAATGCCTCCGCCTATTATCAAAGGCTCAAGGAGTTGTCGGATTAGCTTAAGAACGTTGGTGCGCCCGTCACGAATGATCATCTTGTTCTTCAGATGGTTGCAGGCCTCTCTGAGGATTATAATGGCGTTGGGACACTTCTTCGTCAAAGTAATCCTCTCTCATGTTCTACCAAACACATTCCATGCTCACTTTAGAAGAAGCCTACTTGGCTAAAAAGGCGGCAACCGGAGCCAATTCCGCCATGATGGTGGCCACGTTCGATACCTCTCACTCATTATCAGACAATTCTAGCCAAAACCATAACAATGGTGGCGACAAAAAGGGTTAAAATTGAAAAAATGATGGCAAAAACCGCAGCGGTGATGGCGGGGGTGGCAGTGGCGGAGGATGAGGTGGCAATGGTCAGCCGACTGGGCCGCAACCTTGGGCCAGTGCACAGTGGCAATGGGGTTGGGCCAGTGGGCAGTGGCCCACGCCACAATTTCTAGCAGCTAATTGGGCCAGGCCCAATGGCTAATCGTTCAGCCAGACCCAGCGGTCACACATCTTTCGGGCCCTGGTAGCGAGTTGTCCCGCTGGGCCTCGCCCAAAGATGCCTTCGCTGCGAGTGACCCCGACTCCCACGGATATCGAGGCAGCAATGCATACACTTGGATTAAATCCTTCGGATGCAAATTGGTACATGGACACCGGTGCTACTTCTCACACGACATTCGCACCGGGTAATCTCTCATCTTATTTCAATTTGAGCAATAATCGTGGCATAATTATTGGTAATAGTAATTCAATTCCAATTCGTGGTTATGGTTATACAAATTTATCTCCCCCGAACCCACTTTTATCCTTGAAAAATGTCCTCTATGCTCCTCACTTAATTAAAAAATTGGTGTTCATTCGTAAATTTATGACTGATAATTGACTTTTTGTTGACTTTGACCATTTTTGATTTTATGTGAAGGATTTCACGACGCGGATACCTCTAATGAGATGTAATCGTCGGGGTGAGCTCTATCCTATCACCACCACCACCACCACCACTAATCGAGCCACACCGTCAACGTTTGCCGCTTTAGCACCCTCCTTGTGGCATGCGCGTTTGGGTCATCCGGGAGTGTCTGTTCTTTCCTCTCTTAAAAATAATAATTTTATTGCTTGTAATAGTACGCGTAGTACTAATATTTGTCCTTATTGTCAGCTTGGGAAACATGTTAGATTACCGTTTGTCGCCTCTAATTCTAGTACTTTGATGCCATTTGATATTATTCATAGTGATTTGTGGACATCTCCCGTTTTGAGCTCCTTGGGCCATCGTTATTATGTGTTATTTTTGGATGATTATTCTAATTTTTTATGGACTTTTCCATTATCTAAAAAGTCTCAAGTTTTTCCACATTCATATCGTTTAGAGCATTCATCTGTACCCAATTTGAACGGGAAATTAAAAACATTCAACGTGATAATGGAAGAAAATTTGCTAATAATATTCGTACAATTAATAATATTGTTCGGACTTTACTAGCCCATCCTTCCTTACCACCTTCCTTTTGGCATCATGCATTACAAATGGCTACTAACCTCCTTAACATACTCCCTAGCAAATGATTAGCATACCAATGTCCACTAAAAATTCTTTATCATAAAGATCCTTCATATTCTCATATTAGAGTGTTTGGGTGTTTGTGTTATCATCTCTTCCCGTCTACTACACTTAACAAACTTCAAGCTCGTTCTACCACTTGTGTATTTTTGGGTTATCCGTCTAATATCGTGGTTACAAATATTTTGATTTATCCTCTAACAAAATCATCATAAGTTGCCATGTCATTTTTTATGAAACCCAATTTTTGTTTGCTAAATTTTGTAATTTGGTGTCTAATTCTTATAATTTTTTGGACGATGGGCTCTCACCATATGTGGTTCACCATTTAGTCTGATCCCAGCCTCGGGTGCCAAATTGCTGACATCTTTACTAAGGATCTTCCCTTAGTTTTGTTTGAAGATGTTAGGGACAGTCTTAGCGTACGACAACCACCCGCTATGACTGCGGGGGGGGGGGGTGAAAGATACCGTGAATCACACGAAAACCGTGTATATCATTTTTGTACAATGTATATTTACTTACCATAATTATTAGAATTCTTGTACATATATAATTATGGTAGTAGTCTTGTATTAGGAAAAAATAATAGTCTTGTATTAGGAAAATGTAGAATTATTTTCTATAATTACATATTGTATATCATGTATATAAACATTTTCGTTAATGAAAATGATCAAGGGATTATTCTCTTTCATATTATTACACAATATTTGAGCATGACTGTTATAGAGAGGTAATTTTATAAAGAGTGTATCGCTATAATGAATGTCATTGCTATTATAGGTAGAATGTTGTTATAGAGAAGTAAAATATAACATGAAAAATCAGTTCCGGAGAAAATCAGGTTGTTATAGTGAAATGATGTTATAGCGAATGACAATTATAGAGAGGTTTGACTGTATCAAACTCGCTTGTTTCTTGTTATTAAATCGTTGCTACATAATCTTACTACGTTTCGAGTCCAATTTTCAATAGAGGAAATTATATTACTTTAAATAATTTTTTTCATATGTTCAAGTCTTGGTGGACAGAGTTATCAACTTATCCGATATCTATGTTGTTGAAAGATAGTGGATATCTTATGAAATTAGTCGAAGTAGGTGTAAGCCGGTTCAACCACAACGATTATTAAAAAAAACTAGTATTTATTAATTTGTACCTCTATAAGTTAAACAAGTTTTTCTTTGCGACGGAGTATTACTTTAACCAAGTTCGGGTTTTCTCTTTCGTGACAGTTCTGCTTATCAATGTCAAGTTACTAATTTTTTTGTTTGAAGGGCTGCGCCATGTGTGGTAAAAAATGTTGTTCATCAGAAATGCTTTCTACAAAATAATTTACTTTGAGAAATTATTTTTAAATCAATTTTAAGTATTTTATTAAATGTTATGCCAAATTATAATAATAGGAGAATGATGAAGAAAGGCATATGTTAACAGTAATACTTGTATGTGAGCTGAAATAAGTAATATGGAGAAATTTTTTTTAATATACCAAGCTTGTTCACTAGTTTTCCTTTTAATAATTGAACTTAACATTGGGGCGGAGGTGAAAGACAATTCCGAATCCGCTTTATCTACGTTTTTAATGATAAAAATATTTTTATTCATATATAGTGGATTTTGAATCTGACGACTTTTTAATATATTTATTTTTTATATTTTGAAAATTGTAATGAAAATCCAGTCTCCATCACTGTATGTGAAGAGACATTATTTGCCAAGTAATTACTTCATATTTGGCAATTTAACTATTTCTCCTTTTTCTGATATATTTTCTTTAGTTTTTCGTTCCTTTAAACCATGCTTGCTGCCAAATAGGGGCTAAGGGAATATATCCTTGAAGTACGAGTAGTTGGAGAATTAGAACAAGTAATTAATTAGGAGGATAAAACAGATCCTAGAACAAGTTATTCCATCATCTTATTCTAAATAATTGTAATAAAGTTAACTATTATCTTATTCTAAGTTTTAACCAATGGTATTGAATATAGTGGTAATTTTGAATGCTAAAGCTTGAACTATTTTAACAAGAAAAGCAAAGTACAATATTCCTGCCAAACAGTTGTTTCGTACATAATATTACTACTTCATTTTCCTAATTTGTTCATTTTATTCTTTTCTTGGTTCCGTTTCCTTGTAGAATTGGACACAACTATAAGAAGAGTAACTAAAATATACATTGTATACATACTTTTAAACATCTCAAGTTATGAATCATGATTAGATTGTTGTTTATAATGGTGCAGAAAACGAAAATAAGTAACTGCTAAGTATTACAACATAATGAAATTACAAGAATCTGAAATTTCAGTAAACTGGAACAAGAAACTGGTATGCTGAGTCGAGTGATTGCACTCTATCTTTAAGACAAAATTGCCCCGTATGTATCATTTCTACGTCCTGGACAATTGTCTCCCAAGATAAAACAGCAAATGAACAATTGAGCAAAGGAAACTCAAGTGCTACCTTGAAGAATTTTGAGTAATGAAATGATGCTAGAAAGCTTGTAGGAAGAATCTGATTCGTTTCAGTTTTTGTGTGTGTCTCAACAATTGTGCAAAGGCTCCTTTAAATAGTTGAAGGAGAGGCTTACCAACTGCCTACATAATTGTTGTTACTGGCCAAGTAATGACAATTATGGAGGTAGTAATTCACCAAAATAAATTATGCGGATTGGCCTTTAGGGAGAGTAATTCAGCCAAAATAAATGGTGAATTGATGTGCAACGGATTGACTTTTAGGGAGAGTAATTCAGCCAAAATAAATGGCTGAATTGAGTGCAAATTAAGGCTGGTTGACTTTCCAATAACCAATAGAAAGTTCTCTGCCCACCCACGACCCACGACTCACCACCCACCACCTACCACCTACCACCCGAGACCGGGACAGGACAGGCGGGCGGCGGCGCGCATGTGGGCTTATCCTCGAACCGAAGCACATCTAGGTCCTCCCTCATTTAAACACATGGGATACCCCTTAGGGTCCCAAACCCCAAGCCAACTTTGAGACTTATTAACTAAACAAACCTTTCTTCCCCCACCGATGAGGGAGGATTGCTCTTTACCACATTTTCTCATGCTTCAAACACCTCACTTCGTGGACCAATATCTCTTTCATTTCTCAACGAAATTTGACGATCATTGGCCCTACGATCATCTACTTACTTAGTAGATTATGCACGTGTGAAGAACCGAAGGTTCCAACATGCGGAACACTAGTGTTTAAGCCATTAAAGATGGTTGGACGCAACTCCCGCCAAAGGAAAATTTCCAACAATCCCCTCTTAAAAGAGATTTTGGCGCACTCACATGGTGCATTTTCCTTTCCAGCAATATTTCAGCGGACCGATGTTGCATAAGGAGAGATAGCTTCAGCTTTGAACCTTCCATAATTAAATATCATCGGACTTACTTACTACGCGATGAACGTGATGTCTTGAACTATCAGTGTTTAATGTAAGATAAGTCAATAGTACCAACACAACAAATTCCCTTACTCTCTTCTTCGTAATGTTTTGTCCGTTGTGGCCGTGGACAACTTCTTGGATTCTTAAGTGCGTTCATTTGAGGCGGTCTGTCCTCACACTTAAATAGGTGGTCTCCTACAAGGTATCCTGATATACCCCACTTCACAAGTGTTAGAAACCATTAAAAGTTTTCCCAAACCTAACCTCAACTGTTGAGGATCATTAAAGGTTTTGAAAACTTAACATTTACCCATACTGCAGATAGCACTTAACATCTATTGCGGGAACGACTTTGGATTTGGTGTTTCTTTAGAGAAATCACTATCCGAAGTGCTCATGCTTCCACTGAAGCGATCAACTGAACCTTTACAACTTAGTTTTCCCATTGAACCAAATTAGTGGGATCTCCAGTCAGTAAGGTTGGGTTACCACCGTATTGGTCCTTATACTTTGGGTTTTAAGACCATTCCCCTAGACAGGCAGACCATATGATCCTTGGGTAAACCATTTGTCAGCGGGTCTGCTATATTATCCTTTGACTTTATGTAATCAATGGATATTATACCCGTGGTGATCAGCTGCCTAACGGTCTTATGCCTCCATCGAATATGATGAGACTTGCCGTTGTACATAGAATTTCGTGCCCTTCCTAGAGCCGACTGGCTGTCGCAGTGGATCATTACCGAAGGTACGGGTTTGTTCCAACACGGAACATCCTCTAAGAAGTCATGAAGCCACTCAACTTCTTCTCATGCTTTGTCTAAAGCGATAAACTCCAATTCCATTGTGGATCGGACGATGCAAGTTTGCTTAGAGGATTTCCAAGACACAGCCCCACCACCAATTATAAATACATACCCACTGGTGGACTTGGTGTTCTCTATATCAGATATCCAGTTTGCATCACTGTACCCCTCTAGTACAGTTGGATATCTCGAATAATATAACCCGAAAGTTAACGTGTATTTTAGGTATTGTAATACCCAATTCAACGTCTTCTAGTGATCATCACTCGGATTACGGGTAAACCTAGCCAACTTATTGATTGCATAAGCAATATCAGGTCTGGTGCAGTTTGTTATATACATCAAACTACCGATCACCTGTGCATATCGCTCCTGGTATACGGGTGCACCAAGATTTTTATCAAGCTTTTGATTTGTATCCATTGGTGACTTTATCGATGAACTGTCAAACATCTCGAACTTTCTCAAAGCATCTTCTATGTAGTGAGACTGAGATAAGACCAGTCCGTTAGACGTCTTAGAAATTTTTATCCCTAAGATGACATCTGCGATACTCATATCCTTCATGTCGAAGCATTGTTTCAACATGTTCTTAGTCTCTAGGATTACCCTAGGACTGCTTCCTGTGATCAACATGTCATCTACGTATAGGCATATCATGACGAATGAGTCAGAGTTACCTTTCGTGTAGACACATTTATCACACTCATTAATGGCGAAACCCTTCGATAATAGAGTACTATCAATTTTTTTGTGTCATTACTTCGGGGGCTTGTTTCAGCCCATACAGAGATTTGACAAGCCGACAAACTTTCTTCTCTAGCCCTTGAACCCCATACCCCTCGGGTTGGTCCATATAAATTTCTTCTTCCAAATCACGATTTAGGAAGGTTGTCTTGACATCCATTTGATGTATCTCAAGGTCACGCAAAGCTGAGATCGCAATGAATACCCGTATGGATGTCATCCGAGATACCGGGGAGTACGTGTCAAAGTAGTCAAGACCTTCTTTCTACCGATAGCCCTTGACTACCAGCCTGACTTTGTATTTGTGTATAGACCCATCTTTTTTATATTTCCATTTGAGTATCCATTTACAACCCAACGATTTATTTCCCGGAGGAAGATCAACCAACTCCCAAGTATGGTTATGCAGAATGGAGCCTATTTCACTCTCAATAGCTTCTTTCCAGAGCGGTGCTTCTGGAGTTGACAACGTTTTAGCAATTGTCCTTGGTTCATCATTAACCATATAAGCTACAAAGTCAGGACCGAAAGATTTATCCTTCCTGGCCCTTTTACTTCGCCTTAGTTCCATCTCTGGAGTCTCCAAGTTTTGAGAATCTGGAACACTAGATTCCGGATATTCAGCTACCTCGAGATCCGCTAGATCTAAACCATCTAGATCCGGGCCATCAATGACTCCCAGTTCTTGAGAGCTTTGTTCATAACTTCATTTGCGAGAGGTTATGTCTTTTTCCTTTCTAGGAAAAGTACCTTCAAAGAATTGAGCATTCCTTGATTCCATGATTGTACCATGGTGATATCTGGAATATCTGACTTATGCACTAAGAAGCGATAAGCACTACTGTTATTTGCATATCCGATGAATATGCAATCTACAGTCTTAGGCCCAATCTTGACCTGCTTTGGCTTGGGTACTTCAACCTTTGTCAAATAACCCCACACCTTAAAATATTTGTAGGTGAGTTTCTTTCCCTTCCATGATTCATATGGAGTTTTGTCCTTACCCTTATGTGGGACTCTGTTAAAAATCGTATTAGCGGTAAGGACGGATTTTCCCCACATATTTTGGGGAAGACCGGAATTGATGAGTAAGACATTCATCATTTCCTTCAATGTGCAGTTCTTACATTCCGCCACACCGTTCGATTGAGGTGAGTATGGAGCCGCCGTTTGATGAACAATGCCTTCTTGGGCACAATATTCCTCAAATGGCGCTACGTATTCTCCGCTTCTATCACTACGAATGGATTTAATCCGCAGGCTTAGTTGGTTCTCAACTTCTGCTTTGTAACGTCGGAACGCTTAAAAGGCTTCATCCTTACTTTTCAACAAGTAAAGGTAACAATACCTTGTGCTATCATCAATGAATGTCACAAAATACTTGCTCCCCCCTCTAGTTTGTGCGAACTTCAAATCACATATATCTATGTGAATAAGTTCTAGAGGAGTGGTATTCCTTTCGACGGATCAAAAAGGAAGCTTGGTGAGTTTTGCCTCTACGCACACCTCACACTTATGTTGAGCGTTTACGTCGATAGACGGCAACAACTCCAACTTTACCTGTCTTTGGATAGACTTGCAATTAATGTGTCCTAATCTATGATGCCATAAATTAGAAGACTCAAGCAAATAAGAAGAAGGTTCAACTTTATTACTTGGACGCATTACAGACATGTCATTCACTTTGAAGAGGCCTTCACAGACAAAGCCTCTCCCCACAAAAGTGTAATTCTTAGTGAGTACAAACTTATTGAATTCAAACACTAGCCTAAAACCAGCATTAACCAATAAATGTCCTGAAATTAAATTTTTTCTAATCTTAGGGACATGCATCACTTCCTTCAGAGTGAGCTCCTTTCCGGAAGTCATCTTCAGGACCACCTTTCCTACCCCCACCACGTCAGAGAAAGCGTTGTTGCCCATGAACAACTTCTCGTCGGTGACCGATGTGTACGTGGAGAAGGCATCTCTGTTAGAACAGATGTGTTTGGTAGCACCTGTGTCCACCCACCACTGCCTCGGATTCTCGACCAGGTTTGCTTCGAGCACCACTGCGCAGAACTTCTCAATCATATCATCTAGGAGTGTATCCTTGACGACGTTAGCATGCGTCTTGCCTTTAGCCTCGGCTTTCTGTTGTTGCTCAGTCTTGAGCTTGCGGCATTCCTTGATCTTATGACCAGGTTTCCCACAGTGATGATAATTACCTCTGAACCTCTCCGTTGTGTGGGCCTTACCGTCTTTCTGGAACTTCCGCTTCTTGCTTGGGTTCCCTTTGGCCTCAGCCAAATTTGCCTTTGCCTCAGCAGGTTGTTTACCCCTAGGCAAGGCCTTCTTATTATCTTCCTGAATTTGGAGTTTGATAATAAGCTCTTCAAAGGTCATCTCCTTTGTCTTGAGTTTTAAGTAACTCATAAACTCATTCCACGAAGAAGGTAACTTTTCAATCAGCGATGCAACCAAAAACTGCTCATTTGGTTTCATTCCTTCCAAATCTAGGTGATGTAAAATCATTTGGAATTCCTGGACTTGGGACATCACTGTCTTACTATCCACCTTTTGGAATTTTAGAAATTTCCCAACGATGAACTTCTTAGTACCTGCATCTTGTGCGTTGTACTTCTTTTGCAATTTTTCCCACATCTCTTTGGCAGTGCCAACGGTGCAATAGACCGTGTAGAGAGGGTCTGCCAAGCAGTTCAGTATGTAATTCTTACACATGAAATCGCTATGATTCCATGCATCAAGAACCATCTTCATGCCATTAATGACATGGATACCAAGGCCCCCTTCACCTGTTTCAGAAGGCGAATGGTCCATTTCATCTCCAGCTTGTGGAGGATCTTCCGTTAGGAACCGGGCCATGCTCATAACAGTTAAGTAGAATATCATCTTCTGCTGCCATCTCTTAAAGTTTGAGCCCATGAATTTTTCAGGGCGATCATGGTGGAATGCGGAGGATGGAGCAGTAAAGGCAGCAGACGTGCCTTGGGCAGCAGAGTTGCTGCCTTGGACAGTAGCGGCAGCAGCAGGGAAGGCAGAATTGCTGCCTTGATTGGCAGCAGCAGCGACATCAGAATCATTCATGTGTCCAGCCATGTTGCAGCAGTTACAGTAAGCAATATCTTGTCTTAAACTTGTTGTTTACAATGGCGCAGGAAACGGAAATAAGTAACTGCTAAGTATTACAATAAAATAAAATTACAAGAATCTGGAATTTCAGTAAACTGGTATGCTGAGTCGAGTGATTGCACTCTGTCTTTAAGACAAGATTGCCCCGTATGTATCCTTTCTACGTCCTGGACAATTGTCTCCCAAGATAAAACAGTAAATGAATAATTGAGCAAAGGAAACTCAAGTGCTACCTTGAAGAATTTTGAGTAATGAAATGATGCTAGAAAGCTTGTAGGAAGAATCTGATTCGTTTCAGTTTTTGTGTGTGTCTCAACGCCTGTGGGTTTATCCTCGAACCGAAGCACATCTAGGTCCTTCCTCCTTTAAACACATGGGATACCCCTTGGGGTCCCAAATCCCAAGCCAATTTTGAGACTTATTAACTAACAAACCTTTCTTCTCCCACCGATGAGGGAGGATTGCTCTTTACCACCTTTTTCCATGCTTCAAACACCTCACTTTGTGGACCAATATCTCTTTCATTTCTCAACGAAATTTGATGATACTTGGCCCTACGGTTATCTACTTACTTAGTAGATTATGCACGTGTAAAGAACCGAAGGTTCCAACATGCGGAACACTAGTGTTTAAGCCATTAAAGATGGTTGGATGCAACTCCCGCCAAAGGTAAATTTCCAACATAGATTAGATATAAGGAAGAAATAAACCCTGAAGTATATCACAATTCACAAGTTCAATCACAATTAGAAATGGGTTAATAGTATTTTTGGCCCTTCAATCATTGGTAAATTCTTATCTTAGTTTATGTGCTATCTAAATAAGTACAGTATTTGAAATGTGCATTTTGATTCATTTGCTTGCAAATAATCACAAACTTCCTAAAATATTACCTGTTTAATAATTAATTACCGATGTATCAATATTAAATTTGTATTATTACTCCATATTTAAAGGCAATGTCTATAAGCAGTCTAAATATAATATTTTTCGTATATTAAGGGACCAAAAACATACATGTTAAGTGAATATTAAATATACTGAATCATATATCACGAGGACCAAAATTAAAATATACTCATAACCAAGGGTTCAAAAATACTACTTAATATCCCATTAGAAATTTGACGAGTCGTTACCATGTTAGTTTGAAAAGTCATAATCATTTTTTCAAGGGAATATATGTGGTAATATCTTCTATAAGTTATACAAATTACAGCTACTGATTTCCTAAGTGATATGAATGTATTCTATTGATCTAAAATAATTCAATAAATTAGCCAAGAGTTCAAGTTGATCGTGATATGTAATTGAGTTTATTCAACTCGCTAAATGCTCATTAATACTTTATATTTATTAGTTTTCACTTTTCACCTGATTATATATTCTTTTAACTAAGTGACTTTAACTTAGTCCATATCTTGTTCGAACTTTAAAACAACCGGTTTAGATATCTCAATTTTATTAATAGCCCTCGACAAAGAGCAAAATTCTTTAATGAAGAGTTTGAACTGGGTTTGAAACCTTTAACGCAAAGCTAAATGACACAATTAAATTATAATTGCTTCCTTAATTTGCTTTGGCATATTGACTTTTACGAGCAATATTGACATTGTATAACAAGCAACATAAGCAAAACAAGGCAGAATATGTTACTTGGTCAAAAATCCAGATGTTCATTCCCCTTATTCTGGAACTTTACCTGGACACGGGGTCCAATTACTAAAAGTATTTTAATGTTGTTTTATATCCATTCGTATAATTTGACCTATTATGACATGTTATAACTTATAATTTATTTTAAATTATCATTCAATGATATAAGAATAAAATTACTTATAATTACCTTTTAAGTGATTTGAGTGTGTATAAACTTAAACCATTTCCTAAGTACTGTCTTCTTTGTTGTTTTCTCCTAAAATTTGGCCCTCAAGATTCTCTTTAGTTAATTGGAACTAGCGCAGCTCGTTATGTTTATAGACTTTAGTTGTCAAAGACAAGCATAATTAGTGTTAAGTAAGTTGTTAACAAACTCGACACCTATGTTGATATCATTACTTTGTCCTTTTTTCTTTTTTCTCAACTCTCTTTCCTTTGCCCGAAAAAAATGTTACTCCATTAGAGTTGTCTATGTGTGTTATCAATCATTGTCCAAATAAACTCTTGAACAGTGTCATTTTTCTCTTAGTCAATTAAATCACTTTTATCTAAAATTTTACAATTATTAAGTCAGATAAATGATCTCACTTACATTAGTTGTAATAGCTTTTCATATTCCTTCTAAGCAAGCAAAACAAAAATCAACCGCTCCGCTTCAAAGAGAGAAATAGGTCATATGGGTCTCTACTTCTCGTTGCATCTAATAAGACAAGTTCATTATATTCCTCTATTTATTTTCTAATTGGACCAGTGGAAAAATATATTCCAAATGAAAAATAGTGCTTCAGAGTTCCTAAATAGTTACATATGCCTAAAAATGAAAGCAAAAGAAAACACATTCTAATGCCGATGTTCTGATGACTAATTTAACTTCACATGTCTTTTTTCATTAAAAAGAAAAAAGAAAAGAAGGGGTAGCTTAGTAACTGATGCTTCCAATCATTTCATCTGGACTTTCTCATCCACCTCACATTAACCCCTCTGGCAAAGAGGTCTTCAAAAGCAACTACATAAACCTTAAGGCTGGCCAGTGGGCCGGCTTGGCTCGGTTCCGCCCCGACACAACTTCGAATTCGACTTTAATTTTTTTTTTTGGTGATATCGGGACTTGAACCGGGACGGGACATGGTCTCGTCCCGACCCGTCTCAATACCGCCATGCTCGATCCGATCCCGTCCCGATCCCGCCTCGATTCCGCCCGAAGCCCTCCTTTGCAAAAATAACCGTTGCACCAACGACCATTTTACATTTTGGTCATTGTGCAACGATCATTTTTTCCCTCCCCCTCCCCCAACCCCCCTACACCCTTAATATTTATTTTAACCCATAAGTTATTATATTTATATTTTAACCCAATTTTCCAACTATAAATACCTCATTTTCTCTTCATCTTTCTCACAAATCTTCCTACAATCTCTCAATCTATCTCTCTACTAGTCTACATTGTCTACTAAATATTCAATTTTATTTATTCATTTGGGAGTGAAGTTGGCAACTAGCTTGAGGATCTTCCATCGAGCAAAGTTTCAATTTTCAACCTCTCGATTACACGTCAACGTTTGGTACATTCGTTCCTTCATTAAATTACTATTATCCGTTTATTTTATTCAGCTCACTTAATTTCGTTTACTTTAATTATTTATAAGTATAAGTATAAATTTATAATGGAAGAATTTAAATGTATGCTTACAGGTAGGGGTCATGCTTCTTCTAGTAGGGGCAACAAGGACAAGGGTCCTATTTCTAGACAGAATCTTATTCCTACACAGGATGATTTTGTTGATACTGAACATTTTCCTACAATATCATTAGATTTAGACGAGGAGATATTTTCTAGAACTCAAGAAGACTTTAATTTAGACGATGATCTAGATGATACACCCACTAATGTAGATGACAACACACCCACTAGTGCACCTTCAATTGAAATGCCTCATATTCCCCTAGTATGAGACGATGTCCAGCAAAACGACCATTAAAATCAGATGCATGGACATTTTTTGATAGGGACGTAGAGAATCAAGTAGCTAAATGTAAATTTTGTAAAGATGTTTTAAAATTTAAAGCTGGAAAAGGTCACGGTGGGACGGGGGGTTTAATGAGATATGTATCAAGGGCTCATCCAGCTAGGTATGCCCAATACGAGGCTTCAAAACCGGGTGCGCAAACGTCCGCTCCATCTGGACAAGGTTCACATATTATCCCGGACCAAGTACAAGGTCAAATTAACCCTATGACGGGGGAATTGTAGGCCCTAAATACGATAAACATAGAGATAGGGAAGCATTAGCAAAATTAGTTGTTGTGGAGGGTTTGCCTTTTTCATTTCCATCATCTCCCGGTTTATTCATTACATTAGACATATGTATAATCCTGCTTTTAACGATTTTCCTAGATCAACTATTAAGAGAGATATATTTAAATTTGCACATGAATATCAACAGTATTTACGTTATTCATTATATCATTTTAATGGCAAAGTGGCTATCACTTATGATATAGGCCGTAGTACTAACGACCATGATTATTTAACGGTAACCTGTCATTGGATAAATTATAAATGGTCTATGCAAAAACGTATCTTAGCGTATAGATATATAGATGATAGGCACACTGGTACTTTTATTGGAAAAAATATTTATCAAGTGTGCGATTATTACAGAATAACTGATAAAATTATGACTATTACACTAGATAACGCTTCTTCTAACAAATACGCTATTACAATTTTAAAAAATAATTTAACTCCATTTTTTCAGATCATTTTCATATAAAATGTGCGTGCCATATATATAACTTAGTTGTAAAGGATGGTCTATCACTTTTTGAATACATTCTTAGTAAAATATAATTTGCTATAAACTTTATTTTTAAAAATAATAGAATACAACGAAAAAAAGAATATAAAAAAACTTGTCACGATTGCCAACTACCTTATAGAAAAATCCAGAAGAAGTACCCACTAGGTGGAATTCTTTATATGAGCAACTACTTGTTGCTTATGACTATAGAAAAGCTATAACTTTATTTTTTAACTCTCATAATCAAAATCCAGCTGATATGGTTGTAGATAGCGATTGAGAAAAAATTTCAGAACTTATTGTATTTTTAGAGAAATTTTTTCAATCAACAAAAGAATTTTCCGGTATATATTATCCTACTATTTCAACTATGTTATTTTATATATCTCTAATATTTTTACTGCTTAATGAATATATGGATAAATCAACTTATAAGGCAGCTATTAAAAAAATATTTATCAAAATAAAAAAATATGTTATTCCTATTCCCACTATTTATATTATTGGTGTTGTATTAAATCCGACTATTAAAATAGACGGTACTAAATCACTTATTGAAACTATTTACGATTGTATAGTAGTACTACCACCTCCAAGTCCCAAAAATCCAAATCATCCACCACCTATTGAACAAACTAAAGAAGAAGTGTTGTCTAACGTAGAAGACGAATACAAAAAAGTATATAGGTTTTACCAACAAGAAAGTGCTAGCAACCTACCGGCTTCCATACTATCTTCTCCTTCTTCTTCTTCAACACAACCTCACAAAAGACATGATGTTTCTGCGGCTAGTATTGAAAGCCTCAGAAATAGAATGTACGGCCGTACTGCTACTAACCAAATTAGTGAGTTTGATATTTTTGTTTTGCAGGGTTCTGTACCGTACCAAGCAGTTCTCAATGAGAAGGACATGAAGACTTGCTGAAATACTGAAGGGGGAATGAGAAGACCTTTCCGACACTTTCAATGATGGCCCGAGATGTTTTGAACATTCAAGCATCATCAACGGAGTCTGAAAACACTTTTTCTGCCGGCAAATATCAATTAGGAGAGCACAGACACTCATTAGTCGGAGACAGCTTGGAGATTGTATTATTATTCAGAGATTGGATACGAGCGGAGCAGAGAAGGTGCGGTCAACCGGAGATCAATGAAGAAGACGAAAGCTACAACGAAATCTTATCCGAAGGTGGTGAAAGTGACGTGGAGCAATTTGACCAACAAATACTAATTCCAACCGAAGAACCACAGGAAATTATCAAGAAACTAGAACATATTTTTTTCAAAATGTAATTTTTTAAATTGCAATTTTACTATGTAATTTGCAACTTTTGAACAATACCACAAAGTTGCAATTTTGACAATTGTATTTGTATTACAAAAAAAATCATATGTCTATTAAATAATATAAGAGGCACAAAAACAGTCTTGGGATATTTTTATTACACTTTCTTGTTTAATTATTTAGTTTTTTATATATAAGTTATTTTTTAAATTAAGTGCAATAAAAAAAACTATCTTGACCCGATCCCGATCCCGATCCCGCCCTGACCCGACTCCGACTGGATCGGAAACGGGACGGGACGGTGGCGAATTCCGTTGGTCCCGACCCGAACCGATCCTGCCCCCTCCCCTGGCCCACTGGCCACGCCTACATAAACCATTTAGATTATTAGGAGTAGGACCTTCTTTTCTATTTTCTTCTCTTTTTCCTTTCCCTTTTTTCTTTATTCCTTTTATAGTTACTATTACCCAATAGAAAAGCTAAATCCAGATGTTTACCCCAAAAAATGGTACAATTGAATTTGTATATGTGGTCAAGGACACGTGGATCTCAAATGACATATTTAATAATAATTCTAGGTAAAATACATAATAATTAAGTGTATAGAGCAAAATTCGTATAAGACAGCTGTACGAATTATGGCGTGACACATGGAGCATGATGTTGAGTCAGACCCAGGTCAGATTATAATGCTACTGGTTTGGTAAACATGGTACCAGGAGCGGCACAAGCAAGGCCATTATCGGTAATAAAGAAGGCTAAGAGCTTTTTGCATCGTAACAGACGACCGTTACTAAAGCCGGTCATACGACTTCCAACAACCTTTTAATGACATTTATTGAGAGATTGATTGTCCAATTATTATAACATTCATTCTCCTGTATTTATGAGAGCATATTTCGTGGGTTGTGTACCCGTGTAGCTCGTGTATAAATATGACACTTCATTCTATTGTAACTCATAAGATTCTAGCTATTACTAAATATTTATTGTTATTCTCTTGATTTATGTGCTTTCATACAAGTTAACATCACTTTGCCCAAAAGCTGTCATAAGGCTCAGGCTAAGCTTTACTTTATCTTGTCTTGTTATTATTCATTTTTAGGATAATTCATCTAAAATTCCTATCTAATGTGTCACTTGATATTCACGTGTCCTTGACCACATATACAACTTTAACTGTATCATTTTACGGGTAAACAGTGTTACGCCCCGTACTTTGTATGTCGTTTTCATCGTGGGTTAACTAACATAAGCTTAGTAAGGTTGATATCTCTTCACAAGATTAACGAAGGTCTAGATAAGTTTTAAGTATGTTTTGTAAGAGCTCGAGGGCTAAACGAATCGAAGAAAGTAAGTTCGTGAAAATTCGGGGAGAACTATGCAAAATTTTGGACAGAATTTTGCCCCATTTATTTGGGGGTATATCACTTATCATGTAAGGAATTATGGAGTCCATGGCATATCTAAATTCAAGTTCAGAGAGTTTACGTTTCAACACAATACACCGTTCATCAATCAGAGCTCTGTACAAAAAGTTATGTACGTTTTATGAAAATGCGTTTCGGCAGAAATAGAATGCGGTGTCCGCATTTGGACCCCATTTTGGACCTTTTTGGGAATCCAACTACCTAAAATATGTGATGGACTTGCAGTGCACCAAGTGGTGACTTGCGGCTACAAGCTCCACCACAAACTCGAAGCGGTGGGACGGTTATATGTGTTTATAACCCAACTAAGGTCTCATTTTCACCTCAACACTTCCAAAAACTCTCTCAAGCATTCCCCTAGGGGTTCTACATCATCTAGGAGCCATCTCACATCAATCCAAAGGCAAATCATCCATAGATAATCACTAAAAATCTTGAGAATCTCCATAGGGGTAAGGAGTGAAGGATCCTCTTAGTGCTTGAAAAGAAAGTTATGGTGCAAGCTCTCTTGGCTAATTTAAGGTAAGCTATTGGTGCTATTTATAGTCTTAAGCTTCTCATAGTTTTTTTGAGATTATGGATAAAGAGAACTTGTGTGAGTTGAGATGAAACTCCATGAAAGAACTTTTATGAACCTTGGTTGTTTCTTGAGTTAACTTGGAGATGATCATAGCTTGAATTGAAGGATATGGTGTTAGAAGTTATGGATGATAAACGGTGATATTTTGTTGTTGATAATGTTGTGTTGTTGTTGTGATGGTTATTGTTGTTATGGTTGTTTTTAGTGCTATTGGTATGGTGTTGAAGAGGAATAGATGGTATGGATGGTAGCCATGAGCATGATAGCTAGAGGGATATGCACTCTAGGTGCTCGTTGAATTATTCTAGAAAATTCATTCTTAATTTTCAATCGTATATTAATCCAAAACTCTTTATTGTGTAGATAATTATTCATACCACGTGCGAGGCTCTACAGAACGTAACCAACTTCATCGACAAGGTATGTAAGGCAACTTTCCTTCTTGGCATGACTTGACGTGACATTTCTTTGAATATAATTCCTTTTTGTGAAATTGAATAACAAAAAGCCTTTCTTGAATAATTAATCCTAATCTTTGGATATTTCTAATCCATAGTACCTCTCGGATTCTATATGTTCCAAACTAGTTGTCTTGAGATTCATGGACGTGAGCCAATAATAATAGTCGGAGGATAACAATAATAGGTCACTCCGGCTCTACTCGTGATGATTCTTTGAGGTCTGTCTTGCATTGCACTTATTTATATGTATCTATTTTCTTACCGAGCCACGCTATAGTCCGTCGGGTACAACACCTAAGTGTGCACACCACTGTAGTTAGTTTGATATTACCGAGTCCCATATCTGAGTCGCGTACGACCGAGTCCTCATTGAGGCTGGGTATGATATATATATATATATATATATATATATCATGATATGATTTGCCCTACAGAGAGGCTGGATATTACATTATATAACCCCACTGAGCGGCTTAATTTTACAAACATGCATATCTTTTCATGATTGTGACAGGTAGGCCCTCAGAGGCTTGTTATGAGTTTCAGGTTACACTACTCTCAGCTCTTGTTTTGAGATTATTCATTACTCATCTTAGATCTAGCTTATTCATTTATTTTACTTGCTTATTCTCATAATTTGCTTATTTTTTTTATCTCGTGAATCCGTAACCTAGCTAGTAATTTCGGGCTCGTTAAAGAGGGTCTCCGATCGGATACAACCTACTTGTCTTTAAACCCTTGAATACAAATTTCTAACTGTATTTTTTGGTAGAATCATTTTATCGAAAAACAATAATAAATGAAATTTCGCATTTAAATAGGAAACGACAGAATTTAAATAGTAACCTAAAAACGGTTATTTTTTCAAATGTACTAAAGTTCAATTAGGTCCAAGCAATTGGAGGATTCCCCTTTTCGATTGGGGTTGTAGATACATTTATGCTTTCAACTAGAACTATATACATAATTAAAGATTTTTAGAGATCATATTTATATTCTATTTTATTTTAGTTTTTTTGGGGAAAAAAAAACAGAAAATCATATTTATATTAGATTAATGCCAATTATCACAAAAGTAGCACTGTATATCCACTATAACCTTATATTTACCCTTGGTCCAGGCTCGAATAATTCGTCACAGCAAATGAATGTTCTGATAACATGAAAAAGGGAATATCTTGGTGGGCTCACTAAAATTTTATCAGTGACCATATAGCCTTTCCTTTTCATACACCATGAAAGCAATTAAGTTTTGATCCAAATGTGATGTCTATGAACATGGGCTAGTAAAAAGGAACTGATACAGGATATTGGACGTCCAAACAAGATGGGTTGTCTTAATAAGAGCCCAAGCAAGCTTTGAGAAAATTGTCATTTATTGCCTTGAAATTGACCTTCCAGAAAAATGCATTACCACGAGTGGGCAAAGTAATTTTTGAAATCTTTTTACTACTTCACTAATTCATTGTTCTTATTTAAAGGAATTTCAACCGTTTATATATAATAAAAAAAATATTTAAATTTTATACACTATAATTTCTTAACGAGTTATCTTCACTTAGTTCCGTCACTACTGAATGCCTTGATAAGAAAAAGGTGGTAAAGGTGGTCATTTTCTTATTGTCTTAACATATTTGAAGTTTATGAATTCCTATGTCCTCAAATTAATATATAATATTAATTGCATTTACGGTTAGATTTTTATAGGTATTAAGTAAATTTCTTAATACAGTCAAATCTTTCTATGACAACGTTGTTGTCCGAATATATTTTGACTATTATAGCAAAACGTTATTATAAAGAACATATAATTTAACATAAAATGAAAAATACATTCAATAAATAACGTAATCGCTATAATGAAATATTATCATAAAATATGACGATATATATATATATATAGGATTCTTATAAACTCGTAACTTATGCTCTAGGTCCGCCACCGACTTGAGTTTCCAACATGCAATTTGTTCACATGGAAGGGTCTAGAAGTTTTTCTTTTTTATATCTAGCTTTCCGGTTTACGTCAGACAATTTCTAGAGATAGTAATCCCGGTTCCTCGCACTACTACCAGTAAATCGCGGGATGTGCCTGAATGACCAGGATTTGAGAACAGAGCAACTGATATCACCTACAAGGCCCTACCTTAGAAGAGAGCAAATTGCTCCCACCAGGATTCGAACCCACACTATAGGCCTCCAACTGAATTTTTAAAAGGGTCTACGGTGGAGTACTAAGCAAAGCCACTAATAATGGATGGGTGGGTTCTCTGTTTTCTTCCACTATGCATTAACGGCTGTGAGATCCCACGACTACGATCTAATGTTTGGCCAAATCTTCAACGCATGACCACCTATTTCTCCCACATCTGTACTACAAGTGACATCCAGTTGTAAACACTTTATCCTCTAATGTTCCTTTTCCACTTTTTGGTAATCCCGTATTTAATTGAATTTTTTATTTCGAATATAAGAAATCTTGAAATTATTTATATCAAAATTATACTATATTTTTATATCATACTCAATATTTAGTAGTAGTAATTTTGGAGTTAGTAATTTCGATGAAATAATAAAATAACATGTTTATCTTTCTCCCAAAGTCTTTTAATAAACTTAAGGTTATATTAAAAATATCCCCAAGTAAATCTATTGCAAAACGTTTCATTTTTAGTTTAATGATTCATATAGTTCAAAAAGTAAATTCATTAATAATCTCGTCATTGTTGTAGTTTAATCTCCATATTATAATCCTAACATATCTTTTTAACAGCCAAATCACATAAATAAAGTCTTTATTTAGAGTATATAAATATTACTCTCTTCGTCCCAGTATATAACTCTTAATTGGATAATTTTTTGTTAAAAAAAAGACTTTTTGGCGTGTGCTCTAAAATATGCCGTAACCACTTCTATAGCTATAAAATCGTATTATTGAAGGCGAAACAAATAATTTAAAATATATTAAAAATGAAAGTGTCGCATGATTCATGACAAAGGGAGTACTGTAGCATCAGTTCTTACTTCTTGATGATCGACTAAATCATTATCAAAAGGCATGCAAATTTTTTGATTAATTACTGAACGAGATCAAGCTTAATACGAGTACACATGAAACAAATCGAAAATAGACCACTCTTGTTAAATAGAACTGACGGTTTATATTTAACAATAAACTTGAATTACAAAGTATTTACTAATGATAGTAAGTAAATCTAATAGAATCTAAGAAGAAAGGGGATCTTTTTTGGATCTATAGGATCTCTTTTTGTTTGGGCTTTACCATAGTTTAAACTATGTTGGGCCATAGTCCGTTGGGTCTGTTATAACCTCTTTTCTGAGTTAACAATAATTAATCTTGTTTGGATCCATAGGATCTGTGTAAATAAGACTTACAGAGATACAGACAGAGATGAGAGAGAGCACTAAACATCGTAATACGCATAACTATTCGTTCTAATCTATCATCCTTTTAAACAATTTTCCAATTAGATCCGGATCCTAAATAAAACTCTCTCTCATTTTAATCGGCCCAATAATATCAACCGAATAAGTTTCTAACCAATTGGCCCTTAGGAAGTTCGCTTGGTTCACAATAATACTCCCGTCCTAAAAAAAGAACATTGTCCTCAAGGTTAGTATTGCAATAAAACTGAAGAATAAATGTTGACGTTTGGTTTTTTAACGCTTGCGTTACACCTTTTTGTCACTATCTGCTCCATGGCTTGATTCCATATATCTTCAGCAATTACCAATATACTTAATTTATGCATGATTGCTTCAAATAATATTGTCCACTTGATGTGGTATCCAAACTTTTTTTCTAACTTGGATAATGAATCTGAGAGGACCCCGTTTCTTGGAGGTTAATGATGGCAGTTGCAAATCAGTAATGATGTCCAACTGATGTGCCTTATTCAATTGCACACACAGGGAATCTACTAAATATGCAGCCTTATCCCTCAATTGACAGGAGGGACTATAGATAGAGGCTAGACACTCCTCTAACAGAAACCATACAGCTTTCTCAAATGGTATGAAGTAGAAAGTAGGGGTGAGTACGGGTACAGGGTACCCAGATATCCGATCATGATCTGGGTAGGTTCTGGGTAATGATTGTTACAGGTAGGTTCCGGATAGTAAATTTAGAAATCGATCTTTTACTGGATAGGATTCGGATAGTTCAAAAAAGTTAGGTTACCCGGACACGCTCACCCCTAGTAGAAAGATAAGTTCATAACACTTGGGTCTCTCCATCGAAAGTTTCCTCGGATGAAGAAATCATTTTGTAGAGAGAGTGACAACCTCCCAGCATCATGGTATATGCTATAATGACCTCTTAACCAATCCCAAGAGTTAGAAATATTGTTTGGAGCAGCAACACCATATGTTGTTAACGTTGGTTTCACTGAGATAATTCCACCCATCAGGTTAAATGTTTGCAATGAGTGCCAGGAATCCTCTTTCACCATGTTATAAAAAATAACAGAAATGGTATCCATTAAAGCACCAATAAAGCAAACCGAAAATAGATAACTCCTATTCAATAAAACTGACTGTTTATATTGAATAATAAACTGAAATTACAAAGTATATACTAATGATAGTGAGTAAATCTAACAGAATCTAAGAAGAAAGGGGATGAGAATTAGACCGACACGGAATTGGGATGAGAAAATAAGAGATACAAACTGAGATGAGAGAGAGCATTGAACATCATAATAGCATAACTATTCGTTTTAATCTATCATCCTTTTAAATAATTTGTCGGCCTAAATCTCAAATAAAACTCTCTAATATTTTATTCGGCCCAAAAATACAAACCGAATAAGTTTCTAGCCAATTGGCCCTTAGGAAGTCCGCTTGGTTCACAACTAACACATCATTTCCATGGGTCAATCTGGGATGTTTCATATACCGAATTAGTCTAGTGTCCCCTGAATATACCGAATGATGCGTTTGATTGCATTCATGTGCTCAACTCTGGGATCATGCATGAATAAACACACCTGCTGAACCGCATATGTAATATCCGGTCTGGAGGGCCCCTGCAAGACTGGAGGGCCCCTGCTGGTAAAGGTAAGATACTGGAGGGCCCCTGCAAGACTGCGATATCGGGTCCTCGTATGGTGCACCTGCTGCGGCACTCAGCTTTGGGTTTGCATCAACCGGTGTGGAAGTGGACTTACAGGATGACATCCCAGCCCTCTCTATGATCTCAAGAAAGATACTCCGCTGAGATGTAAACAAGCCACCTGAATGACGTTTGACGGCAATCCCCAAAAAATAACTCAACGGCCCTAAGTCCTTCATAGCAAATTCAGAACTGAGCATGGCCATGATAGACTGACGCAAAGCATCGGAGGAGGCAGTCAAGATGATATCATCCACATATAACAGAATATAGGCCAATGATGAACCACGGCGGTAGATGAACAAAGAATTATCAGACCTGCTGTGTGTGAACCCAATAGTCGAAACAAAATCCGCAAATCGTGTATACCAGGCACGTGGAGACTGCTTAAGCCCATATAAGGACTTCTTCAACAAACAGACATGATGAGGGCGGTTGGGATCCCTGAAACCCAACTACCGATGCATATAGATTGCTTCTTGAGATCTCCATGTAGAAAAGCATTCTTGACATCCAACTGATGAATCGGCCAAGTCTTTGAAAGAGCCAAGCTAAGTACAGTACGAATGGTAGCCGGTTTGACCACCGGACTAAACGTCTCACCACAATCAATACCAACTCGCCGAGTCTTACCATCACCAACAAGTCGCGCTTTATGCCGAGCAAAGGACCCATCCGAATTCTCCTTATGAGCAAAAATCCACATAGACCGATAATATTAATACCATATGGACGGTACCAACTCCCACGCCTTATTATCAATAAGAGCATTATATTCATCCCAAGATAGCAATTTTCCAATTAGGGTCATTTAATGCGACACAAGATTGCGGGGCAAGGGGATTTAGAGACATCCGAATGTAAGTTAAAATGTCTTTAGGTGTAAAAATACCCGGCCCGACTACGAGTGACTGGTCTATGACTCGAGGAAGAATGGAGTGAATTTTGGGAATTTTCCGGGTTCGGACGACTGGCCAAGAGGCGATGGGCTCTTGGCCCAAATCGGTAAAAGCCGGGCTTCGGTTTACGGACCAGTTCGAGTGCTGAATCGCCCAATATCTGAACTGCTCCGCCATCGAAGGCAGGGCGATGATATCTTGTGGGACCGGGGCGATGGGCCATTGGAGGATTTTGGGCACGGGAGTTGTCCGAAAAATTCCGAATAATATACGGGGATATTTGGTCATCCAAAAAATTATATGACTTTGGTTCGGGAGTATGAACTTTTGTAAATGGGAATTGAGTTTCATCAAAAATGACATGGCGATTGATTATGATTTTCTTGGAGGATAAATCAAAACACTTATAACCACGATGGTTTGACGGATAACCCAAAAACACACATGGGGTAGACCGGGCCTGAAGTTTGTTAATTGTGGTGGATGGGAATAACGGATAACATAAGCACCCAAAAATCCGAAGGTGCGAATAAGATGGGTTTTTATTATATAGGATTTTGAGGGGGGAAGAATATGTCAGACCTTTGGACGGAATTATGTTAAGAAGGTAAGTGGCCATTTGTAGAGCATGATGCCAAAAATATGGAGGTATGGAGGCATGGATTAGGAGAGTTCGGACAATGTTATTTATGGAACGAATTTTGCGTTCGGCTTTCCCATTTTGTGAAGATGTATGAGGACACGAAAAACGAAAATTTATCCCATTATTCGCACAAAACTCCCGAAACTCCCTATTGTCATACTCTTTCCCATTATCACATTGAATATTTTTTATTTCTCTTTCGAATTGAGTACGAATGAACGCTCTAAATTTTATGAAGATGGAAAACACTTGTGATTTATTCGCAATTGGAAACGTCCACAAAAATCTAGAGTAATCATCTAAAAAGAGAACATAATATCGATGACCCATTGAACTAAGAACAGGAGATGTCCATAAGTCGCTATGAATAATGTCAAATGGCATAGAAGTATGAGAATTTGAGTCTACAAATGGCAACTTAACAATTTTTCCTAATGAACAAGATCGACAAATTGGAGTACGACTTGTACCTTACAAGAAATAAAGCTATTTTTATCTAAAGTCGATAAAATAGAAGATCCCGGATGACCTGCATTTAGCATGCCACATGGAAGGAGAGATGGCTGCGAAAGCTGATGGCAAGGCTGGACTCGATGGACTGAAACCGGGCATGATAGGATACAGATCTCCCCTACTATCACACCTCATGAGATGACTCCCCGTCTTGAAATTCTTCACAGAGAAACCGAAAGGATCAAATTCAACAGAAACAGAATTGTCATTTGTGAACTTTCGGACAGACAATAAATTTTTAATCAATTTAGGAGCATGTAAAGTATTTTTCAAGAGGAGTGGTGGATTGGGAGGAGACAACGTTTTCTGACCATACCCTAGAATTGGAATAGAACTGCCATTACCAACAATTATTCCCCGAGGGGTGCTCAACTTGTAATAAGATGAGAGAGTACCTGAATCGGAAGTCATGTGAGTAGTGGCCCCGGTGTCCATGTACCAATTTGGGTCCGGTTGAGTCAATCCCAACGTGTGCATTGCGGCCTCGATATCGGTCTGAGTGGGGCCTGCTGCATGATGGGCTTGCGGAGGTCGGGGTCCAAGAACTCCTTGCCGAGCTGGGCCTGGTCCGTAACCGCTACCACTGCCGCCATTCTTTGGGCGCCGGCGATGGCCGCCACCGCTGGGTATTGGGCTCGGATTGGCCAGCCACCGTGGCAGAAATCGCCGAAGGTGCCAGCGGTGGCCCCACTGCTGGGTCCACGGTGGTGGTGGCCCACTGTACCCCGAATGGGACCCACCGCCTGCTTGTTGCTCACCGGACCCGCCACCAGAACCACCTCGTTTGCCCCCGCGGTTTTTGTTATTTTTGCGATTATTCTTGTCGCCACCATTATTATGGTTTTGGCCCGAATTATTAACAAAACTCGAAGGACTAGGAGAGGATGCCACCATGACAACTGGGCTTGCTCCGGTAGCCGCCTTTTTAGCCAAACCGGCTTCTTCCAACGTCAGCATGGAGCGGGCTTGATGAAAGTCGGAAGAGGATTGCTTTGGCGAAGGAGAGTTCCAACACCATTATAGGCCTCCGAAAGCCCGCAACCAATCGTAGAACTAGACGATTATTTGTCATCGTGCGCCAACATTATGGAGTTGATCCGCCAATTCCTTTAGTTTCTTGCAATATGCGTAAACGTTCGGAAATACGCCCATTCGAACGAGAGAGAATTCGCCGAGTGTGACGATACGGGAATGTTGGTTGTCTTGGAATATGTCACACAATCTATTCCATGCAGCCATAGCCGCCGATCGGGCTCCATAATCGTTTGTAGAAGGTCCATCAAATAGTGGCGTATATCCACCGAAGAACGGTAGCATCAAGTGTAATCCACACCTCGGGATCCTCCGCGGAAGGGGTCTAGCGGGAGGAATTATGTGATGAAGAACTTGATAAGAGATAGCGTGAATTTTAAACAACTCCGCCACGTTGCATATTGAACGCTTTTCCATCTCAAGGACAATAGGGACACCGAGCTTGATATTGGAAACCGTGAGGGCAGGGTGAAAATTGTTCTTAGACATATTTCAAAGAACAAAGAAGGAGGTTAAATTTAAGAGAGGTTTTGAGAGCGGAAGACGAGATATTTGGAGAGAAAAATCCGAGGGAAGGGGGGTTCTCGGCCAAGGATACAAAAGTTTGAGAGAAGAAAACTTTGTTTAGACCTAGTCTCTTGATACCATGAAAGAAATAATCCCTTGATTATTTTCATTGATTTAATAGATATATATACAAGTTACAAAAATAGGAGAATCCTATTCCTAATCTATTCCTAAAACCTTATTCTACCATAACTCTAACTATACAATTATGGTAGGTGTATAACTCTAATTATGGTAATCATTATACTACAATATTACATAAATATATACTCCTAATATACATCGCTGCCGTGATCATAGGGTCCGCTCCCGTGATGGGCTTCGCCGCTGGCAATGGCCTTCCAGCGGCCCATTGCCAGTGGCCCACTGCTGAGGCCCTTGCTGCCTGTTTGCCTGTTTTGCCTAGTGATATATATGTGATATACACTGATGTATATTCAGTGTATATCACATGTATATTGCGTTGTTTAACAAATATGCATCTTACAATGCAATATAATATATTTTCAAGACAGGATTTTATATTATTCAATTAAAATAAAAATAATTTGATGAATAAATTATACTGGGATGAGAAGAATCTCTTCACACTTGATCAGAAATCACAGGTTTGAATTGAGTATGAGATAAATCCTATTAGTGAACTCTTCAATTTTTAATGGGCCTTACGCGATGTGAATCCAGATTAGTCGGAGCCCCATTACGTAAATTGGACACCAAATAAAAAAAAGACGTAAAGAACTTGTATTACAAGAATTCATTAACTGTAAATCTAGCAATTGCTACCAGGGTGGTGGGTCAGAGCGGATTCCCTTGTTTTAGGACAGGAATAGTGAAATGGTTATGAGGATTGTTTTTAAGCAGTTGGCTTCCACGTAGCTATAGCTGCAGAGGATAGTCTCAGGGCGGACGCGAAAAGCGCTCCACCTGAGTTAACTTTGTTATTTCATGAAAAAACCCTTTACTAAACTAAGAAAATCGAATAGATAGACTTTTTTTTGCTTTTTCGTCAAGATTTCGAGCAGGTCTTTCAACTGCCACCGAATCCCTCAACATGCTCAAGAACCCAGAGTCGTCCAGGACTTCCAGAGGAAGCTTGCAACTAGAAAGAAGATAGGCCAAAAAAATAAGGTGCAACATACTCTTCGCTCCTAGTCACTAAGAAGTGCTATTCTGTCCCCCGGGGGACTGGACTCCACCAAGAGGTTCTTTCTCTCACGTAATTTCGTCCGCCCGTTCATTTTCATACCGGAGAAAATGGGATTCGAACCCATTATACAATCTGCTTGTATGTCGATTTAGCAAACTAATGCCTTAAGTCACTCAACCATACATGTTGTTGATCGAAATGGAATTGGATGTGCCGGGTTTGGTTGTTTGCCCGAAGCAAGGGCTATCTGATCCGATCAACTACGTAAGTCGTAGCGCGCTAGCGCGCGTACTCTTCCTCTATGAGCGAGACTCCATCCAAATCTGCCACTTTTTGGGCGAGGCCTTCTGTTCTATGAACACCCCACTACTAAATGATTCACTTTCAAGTTCTCGCCTCCGACCCGGGAGAGCACAGGTCAAGTCAAATCCTAACCCGTCTAAATGGAATTCATATCTCCTTCGTTTGATCGAGAAGAAAGAAAAAATGGACTCTGCCTGTCCTATTATATTTATATTACATTACGGAGAAATTCATTCTCATCAAGATCTCCACAACTATTATTCAGCTGAACATTCACCGCTATCCTGTTAGTCATCGAAAGAAATGGTACTGCATATTTACATTGAAATTATTATTTTAGAATGAACGGCAGAAAAACTCTCTTGAGACTACATTGCAGTGTTAAGATACACCACTATGCTAATTGAAGTCGTTTCCCTAATATATTAAACAAAGTACTAAAATGGTATATGCCTATATTGAAGGAAATATATACATAAGTCTAATCAACATTAAATTATGTACGTAATCAAATAGCATCATGTAAAATACTCCTTATCTATCTTTTAAAGTTTTACTCAACCATTAAGAAAGACACCAAATAGCTTTATATTTATTAAAATATTTACTTAAATTATTATTTATCTCTATTTAAATGTCTCACAATTAATACTTCATTAATTCAACGGCCATATTAAATTTGAAAAAAAAAACTTTTTTTGTCTTATAACGTCAAATATTTTAAAACAAATTTAATTTGTCAAACCAAACATTTAATATCAAAGACAATTTTACCGAAGGATTAAATTCTTCTTACCAGAAGATGAATGGAACTTTAATGATAACAACAATAAATGAAAAACAAGTACTCCAGCAAAGAAAGACTCTTATTGATATTTTGACTCATTAATTCAAAATCATGTGATATAAAATCATAAGAATCACACTTCTTATTAAGAATTTCCTCATCCCGACTCAAATTTGAGATAGTCATATCAAATATTAGACTAATAACATTTGCATCGGGGTTCAAATGCTTTAGTAAATAGTAAATATTAACTCGCGATGATGAGAATGCTGAGATGAATGTGTGGGCACACGAGGAGAGACATGATTAGGAATAAGGCTATCCGGACAAGTTGGGAGTGGCCTCGGTGGAGAACAAGATGAGGGGAGTGAGGCTGAGATGGTTTGGCATGTGAAGAGGAGAGACACAGATGCCCCAGTGCGGAGGTGTGAGATGTTGGCTATGGACGATTTCAGAAGTGATAGGGGTAGACCGAAGAAGTATTGAGGAGAGGTGATTAGACAAGACATGACGCAGTTACAGCTTACCGAGGACATGACATTAGATAGGAGGTAATGGATGACTCATATTAGGGTAGAAGGCTAGTAGGTACTCTCGCTTATCTTTTCATATTAGTAGTCGCGATATTGCTCTATAGTTTAATGTGCTTTGATTTCTGTTACTATTTGATATTTCTTGTACTTCGATTATCTTATTTTATCTGTGTTAGCTATTGTCCCTTTTTCAAATGGCTTTATCATGACTTAGTTTCTTTCGTTATTTCCATTGTCATACTGCTTTAAATTTCTTGTCCTTATTGTTGGGTATTGATATTGGTGAATGGGAAATGATTGGAAAGAAAAGTGGGAGTTGTCCCACATCGGTAGTGGAAAGAAAAGTGGGAGTTCCCTCTTGCTTTATAAAATAAGCATTTGTCCCACATCGGTAGTGGAAAGAAAAGTTCTTCTACTTATAAGTAGAATTACTCCTTCTTGTCAGTAAAAGGGTTGAGGGGACAAGGACCCCTCGCGCCGTCATCGTCGCTCGCTCGGCTCGACTTCGGGTTCGGGTTCGGTCAAATGATCTGATTGATTTTGGACCAATTTTTTTTTAATTTTTAATTATTTAATTAATTATTATTTAATTAAATTAATTAATTTATCCAATCCTACCCGTTAGTGACCCTGACCCGCGACCCAGCCGGATCCGCGTGTCTGACCCGCGATCCGGTTTCTTTTCCATATTCAAATTTCCCACCAGTTTTCAGTGGTTGTTCAGAAAGGTTGCAAACCTTCAGAAACAGTACTTCCATGGCTATAAATTCATTTGATTCCTCAGAATTTTACTTACGAATTTTCTGAACAATACAAACTTCTTCTTCTTCTCGCACAAATAAATTACGTGTGATATCTTTGCCGTTGAGTGGTTCGCCGCTACCTGAATTTGGAGTACTACTATTCTGGTAAGATAATCGTTCTATCATGGGAGGGGATATTCCATCAACCTCGAGTACTGTGAGGGGAATAATTTCCTTAAGGACACACTTTGAACTAAATGGGCTCGATTATATTCTGAAAAATTATTCTTATTTTTCAACACTGATTCTGTTTATTTTCAGTGTTTATTATTTACTGGTTTTTTGGAATACAGATTAATAACAATCTTAAGGAAATTATATTTATAGATTAATCTGTATTCTGTTTTGGAGACTAAAACCTGTGTGGTTTTCTACTCCGTATGAAATTTCATATTCTGACTTGAAGACATAAAAAATTTCATTGGAATATTAAAGTTCATACTTGTACAACGATTTGAAGAACATAAAAACTTCATCGTTGCTGTATTCTGGTTTGGAGATTAAAACTTGTGTAGTTTTCTACTCCATATGAATATTAGTATTCTGACTCGAAGATATAAAAACTTCGTTGGAAAACTAAAGTTTCATAATTATAATGCGATTTGAAGAAATAAAATCTTCATCGTTTAAGTCTGTGATTGAATTGCTATTCTGGTTTTATTAACTAAAACAGTTTGTCAATTTGACAGTGACAAACGAATAATGGCAATTGAGACTGGAACTACCTCTGCGAATACTGCACCAGCGGTTACTCCTACAACTCATACCGATGTTCCACTGGCTGAGAAACCTACTAAGCTCATCGGTGCCAACTTTAAAGGATGGCAGCAAAGAATGTTCTTTTGGCTTACCACCTTTGGTATGCAAAAGGTCACCAGTGAGGACCTTCCCGTGCCTGCCGCCGACATGCCTGACAACCAACAGTTCATGGTTACTGAGGCTTGGAAACAGGCTGATTTTTTGTGCAAAGGCTACATTTTGAGTGCCTTAGAATATGACTTGTACAACGTCTATAGTGCAGTAGAGACTTCCAAAGAACTATGGACTGCACTTGAAAAGAAGTACAAAACTGAATATGCTTGCTTGAAGAAGTTTGTGGTTGCCAAATTCCTAGACTACAAAATGGTGGATGGAAAAACCGTTGGAACCCAAGTTCAAGAGTTTCAACTTATCTTCCATGACCTTATTGCTGAAGGTATGGTAGTAAATGAAGCGTTCCAAGTGGCTGCAATGATTGAGAAGTTGCCGCCCTCATGGAAAGATTTCAAGAATTATCTTAAGCACAAAAGAAAGGAAATGAAGTTGGAAGATCTTGTGATTCATCTCAAGATCGAGGAAGAAAACAAAACCGCTGAGAAGAGGTACCGTAAGACTTCACTAATTGAAGGAGCAAACATCGTTGAAGATGCTGCTCTGAAAAAGAACAAGAAAAGGAAGAGGCTTTCTCGAAAGGAGAAGGATTCCAACAAGAAAAAGTCCAAGGGCAACTGCTTTAATTGTGAGAAAGCTGGCCACAAAGCCCCAGATTGTCGTCTCCCGAAAAAGAACAAGGGAAAAAGGACAAGCCAATATGGTGGAAAAGAATGATGATATGGATGATCTATGTGCAATGTTATCGGAGTGCAATTTGGTTGGAAACCCAAAGGAGTGGTGGCTTGATTCTGGTGCCACTCGACATGTTTGTGCTACAAAAGAAGCATTTGCAACCTATGCTCCCGCTGGACCCGAAGAGGTACTGTTTATGGGAAATAATCGCAGACCAAGGTTGAAGGATATGGGAAGATACTTCTGAAGATGATTTCCGGCAAGGTCCTGACTCTCAACAATGTTATGCACGTTCCAACAATTCGGAAGAATTTAGTTTCAGCCGGACTACTCGTCAAAAACGGGTTTAAGTGCGTGTTGGTTAGTGAGAAAATTATAATAAATAAGAATGAATTGTTCATAGGAAAGGGCTACCTCACCGAGGGCCTTTTCAAACTCAATGTAATGGTTGTTGACAGTATTAATAAAAATTCAGCTTCGTCTTACTTATTGAAGTCAAATGATTTATGGCATGTTCGTTTAGGACATGTCAACTACAAAACCTTGCGCAAATTGATTAATTTAAGAGTATTGCCTAAATTCGAGTGTAATAAATCTAAATGTGAAATCTGTGTTGAATCTAAGTTTGTTAAACATCCATATAAGTCTATTGATAGGAATTCAAATCCTTTAGACTTAATTCACACAGATATATGTGATATGAAATCAATATCATCTCGCGGTGGAAAAAAGTATTTTTATAACTTTTATTGACGATTACACTCGATATTGTTATGTGTATTTGCTTAATAGTAAGGATGAAGCAATTGATGCATTTAAGCAATACAAAAACGAAGTGGAAAATCAATTGAATAAAAAGATAAAACTGATTAGAAGTGATAGGGGTGGAGAGTACGAATCTCCTTTTGCAGAGATATGTTTATAATATGGAATTATTCATCAAACTACTACCCCTTACACACCACAATCAAATGGAATTGTGGAAAGGAAAAATCGAACATTAAAGGAAATGATGAATGCCTTAATAATAAGTTCCGGTTTACCGCAAATCTTGTGGGAGGAAGCTATCCTTACAGCTAACCGAATACTCAACAGGGTGCCCCACAGCAAAACACAATCTATTCCATATGAATTATGGAAAGGAAGAAAATCCAACTTGAAATATTTCAAAGTGTGGGGGTGTTTAGCAAAGGTTCAAGTTCCTTTGCCCAAAATGGTAAAAATCGGATCAAAAACTGTGGATTGTGTTTTTATTGGTTATGCTACAAACAGCAAAGCTTGTCGGTTTTTGGTTCACAAATCGGACAATCCCGAAATTCATGTTAATACGGTAATTGAATCAGATAATGTTGAATTCTTTGAAAACATTTATCCGTATAAAACTGAATGTGAGTCGTCAAGTGAAAGATCTAAACGACCGCGGGAAGAACCAAAGAAAAATACACTAAGTAAAGCGGATGCAAGGTGTAGCAAACGTCAAAGGACATCTACTTCCTTTGGACCAGATTTTGTGACATTCTTGCTTGAAAATGAGCCTCAAACATTTAAAGCAGCGATGTCTTCTTCTGATTCAGCATTTTGGAAAGAGGCAGTCAATAGTGAGATTGAATCAATTTTGAATAACCATACATGGGAATTGGTTGATCTTCCTCCTGGAAATAAACCTTTAGGATCAAAATGGATTTTTAAAAGGAAAATGAAAGCTGATGGCACTATTGACAAATATAAGGCAAAATTTGAGGTCAAAGGTTATAGACAAAAAGAAGGCCTTGATTACTTTGACACATACTCGCCGGTAACAAGAATAACATATATTCGGGTGTTAGTAGCACTGACGGTCGTATATGGTCTTGAAATCCATCAAATGGATGTCAAGACAGCTTTCTTAAATGGAGAATTGGAGGAAGAAATTTACATGGAACAACCTGAGGGCTTTGTGGTTCCTGGTAAAGAAAGGAAAGTGTGCAAACTTGTTAAGTCACTTTATGGACTTAAACAAGCACCCAAACAATGGCATGCGAAATTTGACCAAACAATGTTGGCAAATGAATTTAAGATTAATGAGTGTGACAAATGTGTTTACATTAAAAATACTCCAAATCATGAAGTCATTGTTTGTTTATATGTTGATGACATGTTGATAATGAGTAGAGATATTACTGATGTAAATGCTACGAAGCGTATACTGGCTAGCAAATTTGATATGAAAGACTTAGGAGTTGCTGATTTGATCTTAGACATCAGAATTCATAAAACTCCACAAGGTTTAGCATTAGCGCAATCTCATTATATTGAAAGAGTACTTGACAAGTTTAAGTATTTAAATTTCAATGTTGTAAAGACTCCAATTGATGTAAGTTTTGCACTTCAAAAGAATAAAGGTGAAAGTGACTCACAATTGGACTATGCAGGAGTTTTGGGAAGTTTGATATATATTATGAATTGTACACGACCAGATATAGCATGTGCTATAAGCAAGCTGAGTCGATTCACGAGTAATCCCAATCAAACTCATTGGATGGCAATGAAACGAGTCTTGGGGTATTTAAAACACACCCAAGACTATGTTTTGCATTATAACAAATATTCCGCCGTGATCGAAGGATATAGTGATGCAAATTGGATCACCGGATCATCTGAAGTTAAATCCACGAGTGGTTATGTTTTCACAATTGGGGGTGGATTAGTGTCTTGAAAATCATCAAAACAGACATGCATCGTCCGCTCTACAATGGAATCTGAATTTATAGCTTTATACAAGGCCGGTGAAGAAGCTGAATGGTTCCGGAATTTCTTAGAAGATATTCCATTCTGGCCCAAACCTTTGGCTCCTATATGTATACATTGTGACAGTCAAGCAGCAATAGGTAGGGCAAGGAGCGTAATGTACAACGGAAAATCTCGTCACATACGACAAAGACACAATACCGTTAGACAACTCCTCTCTAGTGGCGTTATCACGATTTACTATGTAAAGTCAAGAGATAACGTGGCGGATCCGCTTACAAAAGGCTTATCTAGAGAGGGAGTTAATAGATCATCAATGGGAATGGGGTTAAGGCCGAGGACAAGTCATCATGGCGGTAACTCTACCTAGCAGACTGGAGATCCCAATAGCTAGGTTCAAGGAGATCAAACAAAGTTGTGACTGACGGTTCAACGTTTTCAAATAACTCAACCCATTCTCGGATGAAGACAATGTTCAGAAATAAGGATAAAACCTTATGGCTTGTTAATGAGTTAATAAAGCATTAAGGTTCTTTAATGATTATCTAAATCTGGCAGTGTATGACCAGATAATGTGGCTATAGGACCACATGCTTAGAAATCACCTATGTGAGTGTTAAGTGTAAGTCGTTTTAAAGGGGAATGACAGTGAAGGCCCATTCTCTACGCACTCATGAAACCAGGATGTGTTCATGGCTGAAACGAACACAACCGTGAGAACCATAAACGGTTGAGGGTTGATTATGTGACTTATGTTGTCTAGGTATACAACAAAGTTCGCCGGTTCAAAGATATCAAATCTACCGATTGATCGAGTATATCCGATATAAGTTCACTACAGAAAGTTCAAAGGGAAACCTACTTATCCAGATGCAGTCAATTCTCGTTTGTATATCACACTTGTCAGCGCTTTTATATTATAGTCATTCCACATTCATGTGGGGGATTGTTGGGTATTGATATTGGTGAATGGGAAATGCTTGGAAAGAAAAGTGGGAGTTGTCCCACATCGGTAGTGGAAAAAAAGTGGGAGTTCCCTCTTGCTTTATAAAATAAGCATTTGTCCCACATCGGTAGTGGAAAGAAAAGTTCTTCTACTTATAAGTAGAATTACTCCTTCTTGTCAGTAAAAGGGTTGAGGGGGAAAGGACCCCTCGCGCCGGCGTCAGCGCGCGGCTCGGCCGGCCCGGCCGGTTGGATCTGATTAATTGATAATCTTTTTGGATCAAATTTTCTTTAATTTTTAATTATTTAATTAAATTAATTAACTTATCCAATCATACCCGTTAGTGACCCTGACCCGCGACCCGTGACCCGCGACCTGGTTTCTTTTCCATATTTAAATTTCCCACCAGTTTTCAGTGGTTGTTCAGAAAGGTTGCAAACCTTCAGAAACAGTACTTCCATGGCTATAAATTCGTTTGATTCCTCCGAATTTTACTTACGAATTTTCTGAACAATACAAACTTCTTCTTCTGCACAAATAAATTCTGTGTGATATACTGCCGTTGAGTGGTTCGTCGCTACCTGAATTTGGAGTACTACTATTCTAGTAAGATAATCGTTCTATCCTGGGAGGGGATATTCCATCAACCTCGAGTACTGTGAGGGGAATAATTTTCTTAAGGACACACTTTGAACTAAGTGGGCTCGATTATATTCTGAAAAACTATTCTTATTTTTCAACACTGATTCTGTTTATTTTCAGTGTTTATTATTTACTGGTTTTTTGGAATACAGATTAATAACACTTATCTTACCTCTTTCTATGATTTCTCTTGAGCCGATGCTCTTTCGGAAACAATTCCTACTCCTTAGTAGGAATAAAGTCTGCGTACACTCTACCTTCATCAGACCACACGTTGTGAGATTTCACTAGGTATGTTGTTGTTGTAACTCATAATGAGTGTTTAGACTAAATTAATAAATTTATGGAATGTATTTACCCATATACTTTTTTTCATTTAAGCATAATTAGTTATTAAATTATTTAATTAAAATATGTTGGTGCATTTTGATGTAAAAATTCTGTAAGATTATATTATTAGGGAAAAAAAAAGAGAGGGAAAGAACGTAACGTTTGAAACATGGCATAAAAGTAACGCGTAGGAACAGTGAATTGCAGTTTCGCGTGGCTTTCCAATATCTGTCTTTCCCCTTTTTTCTCCTCTCAGCCCCCTAACCACATCCCTATATTCCCACAAAATTCCATTAATTTCACCACCCAACTACCCTAATTTCTCACTTCTACTCTCTATATATAAAGGGTTTCTCTTATACACACTCCTAAAAAAAAACCAAAAAAAAATATTCTAATTTGTATAGGAAAGATCAAAGAACAAACCAAACCATGGGTGGAGGCAATGGCCAGAAAGCAAAGATGGCTCGTGAGAAGAACGCTGAAAAGATGAAAGCCCAAAAGGGTATCCCTATTTAAGTTTTTTGTATTTTTTTAAAAAAACAATTTCAAAATAAGATTGAATTTTTAGCTAATCAAGATTATGGTGTTTGTGCAGGAAGCCAGCTTGAGGCCAACAAGAAGGCCATGAATATCCAGGTTTTTGTTAATTCCACTGAAATTTTATCTTTATTTTTCATACCCACATCCTATTTTTTGTCTTATTTTGGAATAATTTTTCCTTATCTGTAGAATTATTCTCAACCAGCTTAAAAATATAGGTTGTTCCCGATTGGGGCCTTTTTAGGATTTTAATTGATTTTGACTTGCTAAAGTTTTGGGATTTTAATTGGATATATAGAGTCCTGGAAGATTTTTGTATTTTAGAGTCTTTAGACCAAAAAATTATTCAGATCTCTGTGTTTAGGACTGTAAAGGGGATTTTGGGTGCTCCAATTTGTTGTTGTCTTGTTAATCTGTAATCTAATTGATCACATAACGAAGAATCTGGATTATGTTTATACAGTATGCTATTGTCTCGTAGCATCTAAAAGAAGCTGAATTGATAGCTAAATTATGCTTAGATAGAACACAGTTGCCAGTCAAACGAATAGTTTTGATGATATATATGAGGATTAGTATTTTTCTGATGAAAAAAGGGTGTTATTGTTTGCACTTTACATGGTTTTGCTTGATCTAGTTACTCTCAAACTTTTAAGCAAGGATGTGATATTACTGGTTTATTAGAATTGTGCCCTTGCAAATTTAGGGAGTCTTCTTTGTGTGTCACGGATGAGGTAGAAATAATGCACCATGGTAATCCTGTTTAAATTGCAGTAGATAGCGTACATATTCTTGTATTCATTTCCCTCAATCTCAACAACAACATGCCCGGTGTAATCCAGGGGCGGCTCAATAAAATTTGTGGCCTAAAGCCAAACTTTAACGGAAGGCCTTATTTATTCTATAAAAATCATATATATTTTTATTTGAAACCGTTCTGTAACGATTTAGCATATCTTCAAACCGATAACATTTAAAAACGAACTGAACCGCCTGATAAGTACCCCTAGTTCGAGCCCCTAAAATTTTGGGGCCTAAAACGGTCGCTTCAGCGGCTTGACCCTCTGGTCGGCCTTGGTGTAATCCCACAAGTGGGGTCTAGGGAGGGCAAGATGTACGCAGACCTTACCCCTACCTTTGTGGGGTAGAGAGATAGACCCTCGGCTCAATTCAGTCTCCTCAATCTATCTGTCTTAATTGTGTAGCAATAGAGAAGTCAAGTCAGAGAGTGTACATATGTTGCTGAAAACTATTTTTTCTAGTGTTCTGTTGGCGAGTGAGAATCTTTTTTGGGGAAAATCACTTATTAAAGATTGATAATGATGCTAGCAAATCGGATAGTATTTTTATAAGAAAACATAGTATAAAAGATTGATAATATATGTCTAGCTGTTTGTTAAAACAGTGATGTGAAGTTAGGAGTTAAGATAGTTGTAAAGGAAAATGACTTTCGTTCACAAGTGAGGAAAGTTGTTTTCCTCCTTTCGGTAGAAAAAGTTTTTCTTGGTAAATATTTTGTGACAAGTAGATACCAGAAAATGACTTACTTTTTAGAAGGTATTATCTGGAAAATATTTTCCTGTCATACCAAACACATTAGTAACGGAGTTTGTTTTGTTAAAGTCTTGGAAAGAAACAAAAATAAAAAATGTTTTGCCTGTTAAAGAGGGACAGAATGGAACTAATGAATTTGAGACTCATGACATGTTTTATAATTTAGTACTGTGCCATTTGGTTTCTATTTTTCAAGATTTTCTCCAAGGAACTAAAACTTGGGGTTGTTCTGAAAACGAACGATCCTGTCCAATCCAAGAACTATAATTCTCGCTGAAACTATCTCTTCCCACGGGGGTAAAGGGAATAAAAAAAAGATGGTAAACAAGGGAGATGATATCTCGACACCGTTATTCATTTGCCCTAATGCTTGCTAGTCGTAATGGAATAAAAAACAGGATGGTAAACAAGGAAAAGGCTATACAAACAGTGTTATTCATCTGTCGTAATGTTTGCTAATTGTCAAAAACCAAGATGGTAACAGGGGAGATGCTATCTAAAACTGTTATCTATTTATTGTAACGTTTGCTTATTGTCAAATGCAGTGCAAGGTGTGCATGCAGACATTCATTTGCACCACTTCTGAAGTTAAGTGCAGAGAACACGCTGAGGCGAAACATCCCAAATCTGATGTCTCTGCATGTTTCCCTCATCTCAAGAAATGATTTGCATTTCAGAGAGTGGAGTGATGATTGTTTCCGAACTATGTTTCTATATTCTGTTAACCATGCTAAAAGTTTGAATCTGTTCCAAAGTTGTTGCTTAGTTCTGCTTCAAACTGTTGATGGCTACTTAGTTTGGAACTCTTTGTGAAATATAATGTTTATGATAACTGCCTCCTCTCATGTTATTAAGTTCTGCTGGACTTGTCTGAGTGTGTTTTGCTTTCCCTTGTCAATGTTGATGCAGTATTTATTATTACTAGTTTTAAACATTTGTTTGGTGGGTGATAAGTATTTCTCTATACTTAATTAGGGTTCGAGATTTGAGAATAGAGTTGTCTTTGGTTGGGAGGCTTTATGCCTCAAAATGGGACTTTCCGGCATGATTTTGGTTACTCGGGGTCCAAAAGTGGGCACGGACACCGATGGAAAACCCAAAAAGGTTCTAAACATTTAGTGCTATGATGTGATAGCATGCAAGTTTTTCCTTGTGGTCTGACCTTATCTTCTTTTTCAGGTCTTCTTTTTTAAGTATTTCTTCTTGAGAAAGAAAAAAGAATTAGCTGATGTTGTATTTTGGAAAAAGATTTAACTAGTGATTGTTTGAAATCACGTAATCAGGGATTTAACTGCACTTATGCAAATGGAAACAGGAGTAAGGTAGTTAACTACTTATTTGCTTGAACATGAAAGATGTCGATTATGAAAAAGACAATTTTGGATCAAATTTAGTATGACTACATGACATTTACCCTATAAGAAGTAAATTACATAACTAGAAACTATGATAAACTCATACCAAGACGGCTATATTATATTCCTTGCTCCTTAAAATATTTCTTATCCAAAAATACGGGTGTCCTCTTTTCTGTTTTTTCCTGTGAATGCTTAAAATCTATTTTTATTTGATGTAGCTAGGTTTTTAAATGTCATTATAATATACTAAGCTCGAGACACCCTTGTTAAACTATCTTAAAAGGATTATAATATCTTAAGGAACGAGATATTGTAATTAACTTAACGGCGGTTATAAACAATAAAACTAGAACAAAAATATTGGGTAGAATTAAAGAGAAGAAATGAGAGTTCTTTATTTCTCTTGAGGGTTGTTAATACAATGATCAACATTTCTATTTATAATAGAAAATTGACTTTGTCTCAAAGTTATTAACCCCTAACTTTTCTTGTAGAGATAGACATTCACAATAATAAATAACATTTATAACACTCCCCCTTGAATGTCTATTTGGTAGATAATGTGCCTCATTAAAACTTTGCAAGAAAATATTTAGTGGAAAATTTTTTAGTGAAGGAAAAATAATACACATTTCTAATAATACGCATTTTGGCTGTCTCACTAAAACATTGCAAGGAAAATTATGTGGGACAAAATCTTGTAAGGGAAAAAGAGTGCAACGTGTATTACCCCCCCCCCCCCGATGAGAACAACAATCTAAAACTTGAATCTTCGCTGTCACATCCCAGCCTTGGGGGATGTGGCCGACACCCAATACCTGAAGGCCTGAACGTACCACTATAGTATCCGAACTTTGAAATATGAAATTTAGTCCAACAAGGCCTCCAATGAATCATATATGACCAGACTAAAAGATAATATGCATACAGAAAAGTCCCAGCATGATATATATATATATATATATATATATATATATATATATGCATATGAACGGATAGCCAAAACAGACAAGGCCACAATATGAGTACACTATTGACCAAAAAAGACCGACAAGGTCATGACACACCAACATCTACTGTACACAGGTCTGCAAGCCTCTACAAGTAACATGTACACATCTACATGACGGGAAAGGGCCCCGACATACCCCAAAAATACTAGTATCATCTACATCAGTACCTAAAACACTTGTGACGCAACTCCGAGAGAAGTGAGTGCGACAAAAACACAGCTGAGCAGATCACCTACTGAGGAGGAACGCCGCTCTGTCTATCTGTACCTGCGAGCATGAACACAGTGCCCCGGAGAAAGGCATCAGTACGGAAGATGTACTGAATATGTAAGGCATGTAACATATGTAAACAAGAGATATAACATGAGAGATATAGAGGTATGAGTCAACCTGAAACTCATAACAGCTTCTGGGGGCCTACTCTGTCATGATCAGTAATATATGTATGCAAGTCTGTAAAAATTATGCCACTCTGTGGGGAAAATCATATCATATTATATATATATCGTACCCTGCCTCGATGAGAACTCAGTCGTATCCGGCCCAAATGTGGGACTCGATAATATCAAAACCAACTGCAGTTGGGTGCACATCTAAGTATCGTATCCGACGGACTATAGGGCGGCTCGATAAGAAAATAAATACATATATATATGTGCAATGCAAGATAGACTCTAACAGGTACCATAAGCAGAGTTTGAGTGACCTATCGTTGTTATCCTCCGACTATTGTTATTGGCGCTAAGTTCAAGGATCCAAATATAAACATTTGGGACTTATATAACCCGAGAGATATTATGAACAAAAGAGTAATCAAGAATTATGATCGATTGATCAAAGAAGAACTTTTGCTACTTCATTTCGCCAAAAAGATTTCTATTCAAGAAACGACGTATCGAGTCATGCCAAGAAAGAAAGTTTGCCTTACATACCTTATACTTGAAGTTACAATCGATTACAAACCCTCATACGCCTTACAGATAGTTATCTATAGCAACAAAGGGTCGATATCAATATCAAATCTATATTCCAAATAAGAAACTTCATTTAGGCATCTTTATTGATAATCTTAACACAGAGAATCCTTGGACTCGTTAATAAAAGGGTACTTATGTAATTTGATCCCACAATTCTTCGAAACATACTTTATTAGGTTAAAAATACCAACAATCAATATACTAATTAATTTCAACTCATATCTTGATCAAAACATCCCACAAGTCCTTATACAATGATTTCTTAGGTTTACGAGTTTCGATTACGAAAATCCTTTCACAACTTACTCAGAATCGTTAATTGACCATAATTCTAGATAAAAGAGGTTAGATATTACCTGTATGCCTCAAAATCCTCATAATATAGTGGGCTATTTTATCTCCAAGGGTTTCTGAAACCGATTCCTTACGAAAAAGAGGATTTCTATGATAATCACGGGATTAATAGTGTTGATCTTACGTAATTCGGTTTAGATTTGATCTTGGAAGGTTGGGATATTTTAGAGAGAATTTTTTGGAGAGTTCTCAGTCTGGTTTGGAGAAAAATAAGGATTAAATCGACCTGACCCACTTTTAAATCCAGGAAAATTTTACACCGCCGCAATTTGACGGTCCGTCAACCTTTTCGTCAAACTGTCAAGGAAAATTGACGGCTCAGGATGGAAATTTGACGATCCATCAATATGGAGGGTCAATCAACAATTGAGATCTTGGAATTAGCATTTTGACGGTCTAGAATTTGCATTTTGACGGTCTGTCCACTTTGCCGTCAAAACGTACAGTTTTCCAATTTCGTCGAAATGTACTTTCTTCGATCCATTTGACTTCCCAACGCTCCGGAACTTCCATAACCAAGCTGTAAACCTTCATTACCCTTTTGTAAAGTCGTACCTCTTCCAGGAACATCAACATTTATTAATGGCACAACGTAACGCGAACTACGGGATGTAACATCTTTTCCCACTTAGGAACATTCATCCGCGAATGTTGAGTATATTCTTTAACTCTCGGGGGTTCTAAAAATTTCGACAGAGTTTCCTTTGTAAATAGGGCTATCCAAAACACGTTAAATAACTCAAATACATATCCAATGCCATACAGGGCAACATAATAACAAAATAATATCAATCATGTCTCACACGACCATCTGTATTTATCAAAATCAAGAAAGTTAGCCATAACTCACCTTAATTATCCCCTGCCATATTCTAAATTGCGCCTGCCATAACTGCCTCGATCTTAGTACCTAACTAAGGTATAGAAATTTAGGGCGGTCGAATAGAATGGAAATGAGAGAATCGTATCGCACGAGTATCAGTATAAACCCGAGGACTAGAATAAGTAAGGATATCTGGATCGCATATCTTCTTCGACCTCCCAAGTTATCTCCTCTGTATTGTTATTTCTCCATAACACCTTAACGGAGGCAACTTCTTTAGTTCTCTGCTTTCAAACTTGGCGATCTAAAATGGCTACTAGAGTTTCTTCATAGGTTAAATGTTTAGTGATTTGCACATCCTCTATGGGAGGGATCTCCTATGCATTTTCGCAATATTGATACATGAAACACCGGGTGAATTGCTTCTAATTCTGAAGGTAATTCAAGCTCATAAGCTACCCGGCCTATCCTGCGGATAATCTTATTTGGTCCGACGTATCTAGGGCTAAGTTTCCCTTTCTTGCCAAACCTCACAACTCCTTTCATTGGAGAAACTTTTAAGAATACCCAATTTCCAACTGCAAATTCTAAGTCGCTACGCCGAACATCTGAATAAGATTTCTGCCGACTATGGGTGGTCAATAGGCGCTCTTGAATTAGCTTTACTTTCTCCAATGTCTGTTGACTAAATCAGGACCTAGTAACTCGGTTTCACACACTTCAAACCAGCCAATTAGAAATCTATACTTCCACCTATACAATGCCTCATACAGGGCCATTTGATACTTGAATGATAATTGTTATTGTAAGCGAAATCAATAAGGGGCAAATGATCGTCCAATCTACCTTTGAAATCCAATACACAGGCTTGTATCATGTTTTCAAGTGTCTAAATTATTCTCTAGGTCTGACGATTGGTCTGAGGATGGAAGGTCGGACTATTTCCTTAATGTACATCTTGGCATAATTTTTGGCTGAGAAGGTAGTATGAACGGGTAAGAAGTGAGCCAATTTCGTAAACCTAAGACGATAACCCAAATGGAATCAAACTTCCTATGAGAATGGGGTAATCCGGTGATGAAATCCATATTAATCATTTCCTATTTCCAAGTAGGGATTTCTATATGCTGTAGCAAACCTCCATAATCTGATGTTTGATCTTAACTTGCTGACAATTTGGGTACTGGGCTACAAATGTTGCAATATCGTTCTTCATGTCATTCCGCCTGTAAACCTATCGAAGGTCACAATATATCTTTGTCGATCCGGGATGAATGGAATATCTGTACTGATGGATTTCAACCATAATTTACTCTCGGAGTCCTCCTATATTTGGTACACATAGCCGACCTTGATATCTAAGGACTCCGTCTTCAATAAGTTCCAATATTGGCTTCTTCTACAGAGGAATTCCTTCCTTCATTGGGGCTAACTCAAGGTCATCAAATTATTTTTCTTTCACCTCTGCTATCAAGGATGATTTTGCGGTATTCTGTACCACCGTTCCTCCGTCATCCGCGTCCAAGAGTCACACATTTGAAATAGTTAAGCGACGTAGTTCTTTGGTCATCTGTATATTATTAGCTTCAATACCGTCCAAACTTCCCATAGACTTACGACTTAAGATATCAGCTACGACATTCGCCTTACCGGGGTGGTATAAAATATGGACGTCGTAGTCCTTTAATAGTTCCAACCACCTCATTTTCCTTAGATTCAGCTCATTTTGACGGAATATATACTGTAAACTCTTATGGTCCATGAATATATCAACATGAACTCCATATAAATAATGGTGTCACATCTTTAGGGCAAAGATTACTGCCGCTAACTCGACATAGTGAGTCGGATAGTTTACCTCATTCTTTCTTAATTGTTTTGAAGTGTATGTTATGACTTTCTCGCGTTGCATCAAAATACACCCCAAGCCGACTCTAGAGGCATAACAATAAACCACATATACTTCAGTACCTTCAGGAAGAGCTAACACATGTGCGGATGTCAACTTGTATTTCAACTCCTGAAAATTGTGCTCACACGCACCTGTCCACCGAAACTTAGCTGCCTTATAAGTGAGCTTGGTCATAGGTGCGGAAATAGAAGAAAAAACCTCTACAAATCTCTAATAATATCCTGTTAAGCCCAAGAAGCTATGTACTTCAGTGGGAGTCGTGAGCCTTGACCAATTCTTTATGGCTTCAATCTTTTGATGATCCACCTTAATACCTCCGGATGAGACTATATGGCCCAAAAAGGCAACATAGTTTAACCAAAACTCGCATTTGGAAAACTTAGCATACAACTTACGATCTTGAAGCATCTATAATGCCGCTTGCAAATGATTCTCATGTTCGGCTTACGATCAAGAATATACTAGAATATCGTCAATAAATATTATTACGAAAATATCCAAGAATGACTTAAATACCAGTTCATCAGATCATTAAAAGTTGTCGGCGCATTAGTCAGGAAAAAGACATAATAAGAAACTCATAATGGTCATATCTAGTCCGAAAAACAGTATTTGGAATATCTTTCTCCTTAACCCGCAAATGATGGTACCCAGACCTGAGATCAATCTTTGAGAAATATTTAACGCCTTGCAACTAATCAAATAAATCATTGATTCTGGGGAGCGGGTACTTATTTTTAATGGTTACCTTATTCAAATGATGGTAATCAATACACATTCTTAGTGAACCATCTTTATTACGAACAAACAATATCGGAGCACCATACGAGAAAGTACTAGGCCTAATGAAGCCATTTTCACAAGATCCTTCAGTTGAGCTTTTAATTCTTTTAGCTTTGCAGGAGTCATTCGATATGGAGGAATGTATATAGGCTGGGTATCTAGGAGTACGTCGATGGAAAATTCAATTTCTCTTTTAGGAGGAATACCAGGAAGTTCATCAAGACATACGTCAGGAAATTCACTAACGACAGGAACTGACTGAAGAGTTGGAGGATTTGCCTCCGTGTCTTGAACTCGCACGAGGTGATTGATATATCCCTTTGAGATAATTTTTGAGCCTTAAGGTAGGAAATAAATCTACCCTTGGGTGCTGCAACATTACCTTTCCACTTAAGGACGGGCTCACTTGAAAAGCTAAAGCGAACGATCTTCGTCCAACAATCAATATTAGCATAGCAAAAAGCCAGCCAATCCATGCCCATAATAACATCAAAATCCACCATCTCTAGTTCGTTTAAGTTAGCTACTGTATGGCGATCAGGTATTTTTACATCATAACCTCTATACACTCGCTTAATAATTACAGGTTCACCCACGTGCATTTGGTACCGATTGATCTACCATGCTTCATGCATGTTGTAGGCTCTGTCCTTCAAGGACATTAATTTTAATAGTAGCATTTTGCAGCAGAAATATAAAATTAGTTTTGGGTCAATAATGCTTCTAGCATTTAACTTGAATTATTTTTTGAATGAGGATCATACTAATGATAATTCACAATATATTTTTAACTGCTTATTCTCTCCCCCTTATGTTAGAGAAACTAACATATATCCCATCTTCTTTGAGGGAATTCATCATTTGTGTGTGATGATAGATTAATTAATCATGTACCACACATAAAAATTGTTAGATGGAAATATTTGGTTCCTAACCCTGAACCAATTGTGAGGGGAAAATTTATTATAATTTATTGGTCTGAACATACAAGTATTGTTGTATGCAATATATCATATTTTAGACCAACGCATGAAATTTTGTTCTCATAAGCAATGATTTAGCTATTTATTGGAGGTATTTAATGCTAAACCAGCTTTGATATGAACTGGCAATATCAAAATGAACTATCTTGATTACATAATCTGAAAATTATGCTCTTAACTCAATTATTTTGAGCAAGCAATTATGTAAATGTCAAGCTGCATGTTGACAATAAGCGCACATGTGACCATTTCATAGATGCATCTACTTAAGATATCACATAACAGGTGAACAAGCCCCTATTTACCTTTTATTTTTTTCAGAATTTAGAGAATCCAATCCCAACTTTAGCTAGTATAATCAACTTATCATGAGAACAAGCAAGACAAATAATTTTTTGAAGAATCTTCTAGTTCTTCAATATATGTCGAATACTCAATTTGCACATCATATTTGAATCGGGATGGCAAGATTGCTCATGCCAATCATACTAATAAACTTCAAGTTTACCAAGCCATGTGTTAATTATTTTGGCAAATTTCTTATTTACTATGACATGAGTTTTATATCAATAAACTTCTAATTTACTGTAGCATGTGACGTCATCATGCTTATATTTGTAATACAATTTGAAGAATAAAGAGGGTAATCTTTCACATTCATATTTCTTACCCACTATATATGATTTTGAAGATATTTAATCCTCCAATCATTTATAGCTTCAATAAGATAGCCTATTTACTTTAGTAAACTTTGGGTTTACTATAACGTGTGTTCGATCATAACAACTTCGTATATTACGATATAGTATGAAATGACATAATAATAAATAAACTCTTTGGGAGCTTTCAATTTATTTTCCATAATCATATATTGTTTGGACACTACTGGTGTCATGATTCTTGTATACAAACAATTAGGTTCTTCTGAACCTTGATCATTAATTTTGTACTACCAAATATTGCTTAGACACTGGTGTCATAAAAGAAATTTAGTTAGACACTGTTGGTGTCATGAAAGAAAGCAGTAACCAAATGAACATTTAAAAATAATTATAAATTCATAAATAACGAAAAGTAAGCATTAAGTTCTAAACTTCAGTATTTTAAACGTCTCCTTCAGAAAGGCTACTTAATATTTTGTATCAAAGCGACAACCACACAGTAATTACATTCTCGAGGAAAAGATACATTGTTATTTCCTTATAGAAAATCAATAACATATAGTAGAAAACATTCACCAAAATTTGTTTTATTTGTCTCAGAATGATAATTAATAAAATTATTTACGATGTTTCTACGTACGACGGATACGTGTTGGAATAACTTTTATACCACAAAATTAACATGCATATCATTCGTTATTCTATCTCTCGAAGAGGTAAGTTGTGGTATTTACTCATTCGCTTTGGGGAATGAAATTTAATTATTTAAAGGTGCTTGAAATATAAATGTTCATCAATTGCTCATTATTTTGTTCAAACACAATAAGACATTGCTTCAGAATATTTCTTACATATTTTTCAACGTTTTATTACTTCAGGAGTAAATCTCAGAGTCTTACTACTTCAAGAGTAATTTCAAAGTTTTACCACTTCTGGAATAAATATTAAAATTCTATTGCTTCAGGAGTATAGTTCAAAAATTTACTACTTCGGTGATAAATTTAAAGCTCTACTACTTCGGGACTAAAGTTTGAAGTTCTATTACTTAAGGAGCACAATTCAAAATTTGCTACTTCGAGAGAAGATTACTGAGTTTACTACTTCGGAAGCAGATTTCTGAGTTTACTACTTCGAAATTAAATCATAGAATATTCAGAATATTTTTTCTCAATTATTCTACATCTTCTGGAGGTGAGTCATGATAGCTTCACAACCAAATAAACGTATGTATTTATAAGCTTTATTACATACTATCACATTCACTTTAAGGAATAGATTTGTATTTGTAACATTTATCAAAAGTTTTCATTCTTCAGAAATGGAACAGAATCATATCTAGGAAATTATCGCCATTGAACTTTTATTTTACATAGATAAGTTATTGTTTGGTAATTGATCGGAAAAAATCTTTTCAGTAACAATTCGTTATTACTTGAAAAGAGAGACTAAGAATTTATTACTGGTGTTAAAATTGATCTTGATGCACCATACTATAATGATTGCGATGAATGAAACTAATGTAATGATAACACTAATCAAACCGGCCAAACTAATGCAAACTAAACATGTCTCTAGTAAGTAAGTCACACTGTCATTAGTCCAAATGTGGATTATTCCCCTTTCATTTCTTTTGATTAGTTAACAGGAGTTCAAACTATCAAATCCAAAGGGGAAAAAAATCACAACCACATCGATGGACAAAAACCTAAAATGGGCTAAATTCCAAATTCTAGTTCATGATTCGTAGCATTAAGAACACATGCCTTTCAATTAAAGTTTGTTAATTGAGTTAATAAAGTAGCTCATTTGCTTACAATTTAAAAAGATAAAAAAACGTTGCCAAATTTCCCTTTATTACAAGCCCCCACAAATTCTCACTTATTTATGTAACTCTTTTCAGAATTTACATAGACTTGTGCAAATCGCCTTCCCAGATTATGAATAAGTGTATATGAATCTTAACTATCTATGTCGTTCTCTTAAAATCCATCTCAGTGCCATTATTACAACAACTCATGGATTTCTCTCTCACATTTTCTTTTTCAGTTTCTACTAGCATAATTCTGCTAAATATATATTGTAAATAAGCCCTGCCCAACCAAAGAGTACAGATCAAATTGTGACAAATAAACGATCACTCACTCACACAATTGCATTGCATATGCAAGTGCATGTCGGATGCCTAATCCATAACCACCAACTGCACGACGATTGATGATAAGCTGAGACAGTGCCTTAGAGCCTGTATCGCCAATCGGCGAAAAGCTGGTTATTTTGAGAAGTATTTTTTTTTAAAGTGTTTTCAAAAAAATACTTTAGTGAGAAGCAATTTATGTTTGGCTAATTCATTTAAAAAGTGAGTTTGATAAGGAGATTGTTTTTGGCTAATCTTTTTAAAAAAATACTTTTAAGTGTATAATTACGAAAAAGGACAAGTATCAATGAACGTTTACTATTAAGATTATTTTATAGAGAAATCATTTTAAAAATCTACTTTGAAAGACTTTATTTAAGTTTTTACTTCTTTTTAATTAAAATTTAAAAGTACAAATTAAAATTTTCAATCAATATAATAATATAAATAAATCAAAACAAATTAACGTTGTCATCTTTTAAGTACAAAAAGAGTAATAAGTCTGCTTGAAGATCAAAATAAAAATAAATGTCTTTTTTTTACAAGAGAATTATATCTGCTGTATAAAATTCAAAATATATATAAATACAACTTGATAATTGTAACAAAAATATTAATTTTATTTGAAACGTTTAAATGTATTGAGACTTTATTAAGAATCAAAGTGAGTTTCTATACGTAAATACATAATTAGAAATTAATAAATGGATGAGGGATATTCTTGGTAAATATGTATTTATGGTAGAGATATTTTTGTCTTGGAAAAAATAATTTTTTGCTTCTGCTTTTTTCAAGAAACAAATTTTTTTAGCTTCTTTCAACCGCAGAAAAAATATTTCTGCTGCTCCTCAAAAATATTTTTTTTGTTGGCCAAACACCTTAAATCTAAGAAAAATGTTTTTGAAGAAAAAAAATGCTTCTAGCCTAAACAAAGCTTGGCCAAATAGAAGCTTAACCACAACCAATGAAAATCGAAAAATTATACTGTATAAAGAAGATAAAATATTTTTTCAATGATATACATAAACTTTTGAATCCTCTAGATATAAGAAATTATTTTGTAAGTGACAAGAACAGTATTGCCATCAAGGAGGTTCAACATATTACTATACATGAAATTAAAAAATTAACTTTATATATTGAATAATATGAATTTTCTGAAGAAAGGAGTTCATAGAAGATAGGATTAATTAGTAAAGTTTCTATAATATTTAGTGCGCGGCGAAAATAAAATTTTCACCAAAATTCAATATAATATCTCCACTTGTGATTTTTCAAGGAAACAGATTCATTCCAACCCCTTTACGTCCTTCTAGATTCGCCCCTTGTAACATGGACGGTGTAAAAATTACTTTATGTAGTAGGTTCGAATTTCATGTACTAAATTCTTGCAGTTTTTTAAATCTCTCTATTAAAATTTCCGGCTCCGCCACTTATGAGGCTTAAATCCCGCAATTTTTGTAAGTAAATTCAGTTGCTATTAAACACCGCAAATAGCACTGTGAATTTTATTTACATGCCTAAAATACAATGTTGAATTCTCTTCGGCATAATATATAAATAAGCCCTCAAATTTGATCTTATTTTCTAAGTATGTACTTCAATTTTTGGTGTGCTTGTACAAGTAGACATCTCAACTTATTTTTACATTCAACTTACAAAATGATCATTTACACTAAAAGAGAATAATCCCTTGATTATTTTCATTAATGAAAAATATATATATATACATGATATACAATATCTAATTATGAAAATTAAATTTACATTTTCCTAATACAAGACTACTAGCTTTTTCTAATACAAGACTACTACCATAATTGTACATGTACAAGAACTCTACTAATTATGGTAAGGAATATACAATATATACACAAGACATATACACGGTTTGACCGTGTATATCGGTAGTCTTTCACAGCCCCGCAGTCATAGCGGGCAGTTGTCGTACGCTGAGATTATCCCTAAAATCTTCAAACAGAACTAAGGAAAGACCCTTAGTAAAGATGTCAGCAATTTGGTACCGTGAAGGGACATGCAAAACATGTACTTGTCCACGAGCTACCTTTTCGCGAACAAAGTGAATATCCGTCTCGTTATGTATAGTGCGCTGATGTTGGACCGGATTCCCAGAGAGATAGACCGCACTAACATTATCGCAGTAGACCAATGTAGCTTTCTGAATAGGAAAGTGAAGCTCTAATAGGAGATTACGCAGCCAACAGGACTCGGACACCATATTGGCTATCCCTCGATACTCGGCCTCCGCACTGGATCGCGATAAAGTAGTCTGGTGTTTAGCCGATCAACAGACCAAGTTATCATCAAGAAACATACAATAACCATATGTCAAACGTCTAGTATCTGGACATCCACCCCAATCAGCATCTGTATAAGACATGAGAGTAGATACCGAGGATGTATATAAGTGAAAACCATAATCAATAGTGACCTGAATGTAACACACAATGCGTTTAAGAGCATGCATGTGCTCGTCCATCGGCTCATGCATAAATAAACACACCTACTGCACTGCATAAGTAATATCGGGTCTCGTGAAAGTAAGATACTGAAGAGCTCCTGCAAGAATGCGATAATGGGAAGGATCCTCGTAAGGCGTGCTAGAATTAGCACTTAGCTTCGGTTTGGTATCAACCGGAGTAGGAGAGGACTTACAGGATGGCATGCTAGTTCACTCAATAATCTCAGTCGCATACTTCCTCTGGGATAAAAATAGACCACATGCATGACGAGTTACAACTATACCCAAAAAATAACTCAAGGGCCCCAAGTCTTTCATAGCAAATTCTGAACTGAGAAGAGACATGATAGACTTTCATAGTTTATCAGAAGAGGCAGTCAATATAATATCATCTACATATAACAGAATGTATGTCATAGAAGTACAACGACGATAGATGAACATCGAATGATCAAACATGTTGTGAGAAAACTCAATAGTAGACGCATAATCTACAAACCTTTTATACCAAGCCCGAGGGGCCTGTTTAAAGCTCATACAAGGACTTCTTCAGCAAACATACATGGTTAGGATGATCGGGGTCCCTGAAATTCAAGGGCCGATGCATGCATACTGTCTCCTTGAGATCACCGTGTAAGAAAGCATTTTTCACATCCATCTAATGAATGGGCCATGCTTTCGAGAGAGCCAGACTGAGATCAATGTGAATGGTTGCCGATTTGACCACCGGACTAAATGTCTCTCCACAATCCATGCCACCCTGTTGAGTTTTGTCATCACCTACAAGACTTGCCTTATGAGTAAAAATCCACATCTTATTTTTCCTTATGAGTAAAAATCCACATAGAATAAATAATATTGACACCAGGCAGACGGGGCACAAACTCCCACATCTAATTTTCAATAAGAGCATTATATTCATCATACATAGCCATTTTTTAATTTAGGTCATGAAGGGCAGACATTGGGTTACGTGGTAGGGGTAATTTAGTGATATTAGAATTGAGATTAAAATATCGTTTTGATTTAAAAATACCACGTTGGCTACGAGTAACGGGTCCTTGACTCGGAATAAAAGTGGAATGGACTTGGGATGGTGTCGGGTCATCTCGGGACTAGCCAGCAGCAGTGGCCTAGTAGCCGAAGGGCTGGACTGACGAACTGAAAAATTGGGCCAGCAGGCAGTGGGCTTGTTGGCCGAGAGACTGGACCGGGAAGGGAATGACTTGGGCCAGCAGGTAGTGAGCCTGTTGGTCGAGAAGCTGGACCGGGAGGAATATGAGATGGGCCAGCAGGCCCTGCTGGCCGAGAAACAGAAACTGGATATTTTACATTGGGCCAAGCCTACTGCATGCTGGCGGAGATTGGGCACGGGTTTGTTGGTCCAGATCCCGAGGCGGAGATCGGACTAAATGGTGGACCACATACAGTGAGAGTCCATCATCCAAAAAAATATCAGAATTAGACACCGAATTACACAATTTAGCAAACGGGAATTGAATTTCATCAAAAATGACATGGCGACTAATTATGATTTTATTAGAGAATAAATCAAAATATTTGTAACCACGATGATTAGACGGATAACCCAAAAATACACAAGCGGTAGAACATGCATGAAATTTATTAATTGTAGTAGACGGGAAGAGAGGATAGCACAAACACTCAAACACTCTAAGATGAAAATACGAATGATCCTTATGATAAAGAATTTTTAGTGGAGATTGGTATGTTAATCCTTTGCTATGGAGTATGTTAAGGAGGTAAGTAATCATTTGTAATGCATGATGCCAAAAAGAAGGTGGTAATGAAGCATGGGCTAGTAAAGTCCGAACAATATTATTAATGATACGAATTTTTTCTTTCGACTTTTCTATTTTGTGAGGACGTATGAGGACAAGAAAACCTAAAAGATATGCCATTAACATTATAAAATTTTCAAAATGACCCATTATCAAATTCCCTTCCATTATCACATTGAATGTTTTTAATTTTCCGTTCAAATTGGGTACAGATGAATGCTCTAAACGATAGGAATGTGGAAAAAAAACTTGACACTTTTTAGATAAAGGAAAGGTCCATCCAAAAATAACACATAATAACGGTGGTCCAAATAGCTCAAAACGGGAGATGTCTACAAATCACTATGAATAATATCAAATGGCAACAAAGTACTAGAATTTGAGGCTGCAAACGGTAATTTAACATGTTTCCCAAGCAGATAAGAAGGACAAATATTAGTACTACGCGTACTATTACATTCAATAAAACTATTATTTTTAAGAGAGGAAAGAATAGACGCCTCCGGATGACCCAAACGTGCATGCCACAAGGAATGTGCTAGAGCGGCAAACGTTGACGGTGTGGCTTGATTAGTGGAAGTGGTGGTGGTGATTGGATAAAGCTCTCCCCGACTATTACATTTTATTAGATGTATCACCGTCGTGAAATCCTTCACAGAAAATCCAAAAGGATCAAATACAATAGAAACCCAATTATCAGTTGTAAATTTTCAAACAGACACCAAATTTTTAATTAAGGAGCATGAAGGACATTTTTCAAGGCTAAAAATGGGTTCGGGGGAGATAAGTTTGTGTGACCATAACCATGAATTGAAATTGAATTACCATTACTAACAATTATGCCACGATTTTTCTCAAATTGAAATAAGACGAGAGATTACCCGGCACGGACGTCATATGAGAAGTAGCACCAGTGTCCATGTATCAATTTGCATTCAGAGATTTAATTCAAGTGTATGCAGTGCTGCCTCGATATCTGTGTGGATCGGGGCTGCTGTGGGGCCTGCAGCAGTGTAGGCGTGTTGAGGTCGTGGCCCAAGCAGGTCAGGCTGCTGCCAGGCCTGGGTCTGCCTATTCTGGGTCGCCGCTGGCTATTGAACGCTACTGTTAGGCCTGGCCCAAAAGGGAGGAGTCGGATAGAGAGCATTAGGCCACTGCCCACTGGCCCAACCCCACGGCCATAATCCACTGGTCCAAGAATGCGGCCATTGGGACTGTGGCCCAGGCTGGCCACTGCCGCCACCTCGTCCTCCGCAACTGCCATCATTGTCACCGCCGTGGCTTCCACCGCTGCCGCGGGTTTTGCCTCCATTTTTCCAATTTTGACCCCTTTTTTCCGCCACCATTATTACGATTTTGGCCCGAATTTGCCGAAAAGGAGTGAGGGTCATCGGTGTCGTGTGACGTGGACACCATCATGCCAGAATTAGCTCTGGTTGCTACCTTTAGCCAATCCCGCTTCTTCGAAGGTGAGCATGGAACGTGTCTGGTAGAACGGTGGGAGAGAATTGTTTTGACGAAGAAGAGTTCCGACTCCAGCATCTGCCTTTGAGAGGCCTACAACCATCTGAAGAACGAGACGATCATTAGTGACGGGGGCGCCAACGTTCTTGAATTGATCTGACAACTCCTTGAGCCTTTGACAATAGGCTGAGACATTTGAAAAATCCTTCATATTAATGTGGGAGAATTCCTGCTCAAGGGTCACGACACGGGAATTTTTATTATTTTGGAATATATCACGCAACCTATTCCAAGCTTCCATGGTCGTGGCGTCGGGTTCGATAATAGTCTGTAAGAGGTCCGTAGAGATGGTTGAATAAATCCATTGGAGCACCGTAGCATCAAGAGTTGCCCACAACTCTATTTCATCATCGGTGGTAGGCACATTCTCCTCATCTTTTGCCGATTCAACGATGTGATGGAGGACTTTATTAGACCTTGCGTGACTTTTAAATAGTTCTGCACACGTCGCGTATTGGACGTTTTTCATCTCAAGAAAATATGAATGTTGTTCTTGATATTGGAGACTGCAATGGCAGGATGAAAGGTGTTCTTTGGGGTAGACATGATGAAAGAAAAGAGGAGAATTAGGGTTTAGAAAAAAAAAAAAAAAGGAGAGGGGGTCAGCCGAATGGTTGAGTAGGGCGGCGGAAGGTGAGAATATTTGGAGAAGGAAAAGTTTGTCCTAGACTGTTGATATCATGAAAGAGAATAATCTCTTGATTATTTTCATTAATGAAAATGTATATATACATGATATACAATATCTAATTATGGAAATTAAATCTACTTTTTCTAATACAAGACTACTAGTTTTTCTAATACAAGACTACAATCATAATTATATATGTACAAGAACTCTACTAATTATGATAAGGAATATACAAAATATACACAAGACATACACGGTTTGACCGTGTATATCGGTAGTCTTTCATACACCTTCAAAATTTATGTGTCACGATAAGATTTGTGTTTACGTGTTCAACTTTCTACAAAGTGAGGCACAAGACCCAAAATTAGAGTTAATACTTAAAAATTGAGGTCAGGTCAAGTTTGAGATCTATTTTATGTATTATGCCTTCTCGTGCTGGTGACTATTTTACACTGATCTTCCCCACTTTTCAATATTCCAGCAGAAAAAAAAAAAGATAAAATTCCAAAACTAATTTACATACATATACTTACAGTGAAAATCACTCAATTTCACTTTTTAACCGCTCCGCAAAATCACTAACGTGGATAGTGCTGAGGAAGCCGAAACCGAACCTGAGACGCAGGAGATCTAACAGCAACACCATGCCAACATATGCCACCTCGACACAACTCATCGGTATGATGACGTGGCTGGTTGATATGCTGAGTAGGATGATTATGATTACGTGTCAAAGCATACCTAGCTTTACGTGACACATCCCACGTCAGACTCAAAATCAGTACACTTCCTACAACACCTGTCGATACAATCAGCACAAATCCTCCACCGTAGCTCCGTCCAGTCATCAATCCGTAAGCCTTCATCGCTGCTATCACTAACAGGTACAACGTCGTTAAATTCCCTACAATAGTATCCGAAATCGCCATTTTTTGTCACTCAATTAAGTTGTTAGAAAATGAAATTTTTAAATTACGTGATGGATATTGTAAGTGACAGAATGACCTTGTTGTCACGATCCACTGAGATTCAGATTTTTTTGGTAAAATTGAGTCAACTGCTCATAGTATAGTGATATGTTGTGAGAATTGAGAAATTTTGGGGGTGGGTCGGTGTATGATAATGGGCTATGAGGTTTGAGCTTATCTTCTCTTTTTTATTGTATTGTATATTTATTCAGTTTTTGGTGTTTTTGAAGAAAGGGAAAGAGGGGGGTAATGAATCTGATTCAATAATCAAAACTATAGAGAGTCGTCTATTGGATGATAATTATGACAGTCCAAAAATATGAAGACGTGTGTTAATTGTGGTACTGTAGATATTTATCATGTTATGTTACGTGGCAGCGCAGCATTCCTTATTGCAACTTTTAATACAGCCAATTATGTCTTCCAACGCAGGGTTAATTTCTCTATATAAAATCATCCGTCTCATATTACTTATTCACCTTATTAAAAATATACTCAAATTATTTGTCAATTTATAAAATTAAAATAAAATTAATTAAAATTTTCATCTTACCCTTAGTATTAAATATTTTTTTAAATAATCAATATTGATTAAAGTATAATTTATTGAAGAGAGATAAGAATAAAGTAATAAAAATACATTATTTATTTATAATTTTTAAGGAACTTGTAAAAGAAAAAGTGGACAAATAATATGGAACGGAAGGCGTATAGTAAAAAAGATAATTCAGTGCGTAGAATATTTTTATTCAGGGCTTAGGGAAGAGTCATATTTCAAGGAATATAATGTATATAGCCTATTCTGATACAAGTATTAATGGTTGGTTCTATGATTTGAACTTATGACCTATAAATTTCACGAAGACTAATTTTTGTGTTGTTCTTAAGACATTAAAAGTGTTTTAGCCATTAATGAAATCGGCAACAATTATAAGGCTCTAGATATAAAATAAATCTCGACAAATGCATACGTGATTTTTTTCATCTAAGTTTTGAACTTTTAATGGGCAAGATTATTTAAATTTGTACGAAATAGTCGATTTGGATGTAAATTGGTCCAGTAGAAGAATTACGTGTTAGTAGTTTCTTGGTAAATGGTAATTATGAATGTATTTTGAATGTCAACTTGTCTTTGGTTTTGGGTAGGGGGTCTTAATGGGGACTTTGCTTTAGTGCGACGTTAAAGACTAAAGAGTGTATTTATTATTCTCCTTAAAAAATGTGCTCTTTGTTTTTCTATTTTCGTGCCAAGAAAAATGCACTTATGCACTTCTGCCCAACTTCCTTTTCTTTTTTTTTTGGTTGGGGCGGGGGGGGGGGGGAATAGCCCTTAGGCGGTCCCTTAAAGATTTGGTATGCACTTTAATTTAATGTTTGTTAGCGATGGGGCACAATCAAATTATTACTTACAAGCAACAGCTCATCTTATTAGGCCGAAGTTCTGCTTTTTTTATTTTTTCCATTTATAATAGGGAAAACATGGGAAGGAGTTTTAGCTTAATGGTAAGAATTTTTATCGTGTCATACGAGTTTAAGGTAAAATTGCGTAATCCAATATGTTACTATAAGATTTTTCCTCAAACATCTGTCCATGGGAGGAAATTAATGCATTGGGTTGTCCTTTGAAAAGGGAAATATGTGAGGATCATAGTATATAACAAGGCACTTTTCAAGTAATATATTTTCTAATTTAAACTTAAATATCGTAAAATTATGTAATGGATAATCTTGAAAAAGATGAGTATGATATTCCATTTCTCTTGTTTTTACTCCTTTACCTTTTTTGTTCCACATGCTAAATTTGAACAAGTTTTTCTAGTTTAGAAATCATGTTTTACTCTGGTTTTTATCTTTAAAATCCACAAAAAGGTAATGTATGAGTCATTATGTTCTCATAATAATAATAAATACAGTACTAAACAAGTCAATTGCACCAATATATTTAACTTTTTTGTCATTGTGTTGTGAGTTAGACTAAATTATTAAAGTGGGACCAATGAACCACTGTTAATAATAGATTTATAAAAGATAAAGTATGACCGGATGAATTATTTTCTTGTTCCCTCTTCTTTACTAATAAAATAAATGGTTGGTGATAGTGACTCACTCTTGTAGTTGCTCAGTGTACATCATTCATCTTGCCTTTGAAGTGAATCTTCGACAAAAAAAGGGAATGTAATTGTTCTACAATAAGTTAAAACAAAAATATTCTTACATATTGAAAGTTTACACCTACTCTAATCCAACTAATTTACGTTTACATGCAATCATGCAGATCGAAAGGGTATATGTTATCTAATAATTAGCAACATGAAACTGGGAGCTAATAGTTTATGTGATCCAGATCATAAACAAGATGGACAGTTCCAGATTTATGCTTCTTACTGGAATCAGGATGATTCAGCTGCAGCATTCGACCGAGCTTTCTCATACAAGCGGTATATCAATGTTGACTTCGACATTTGAGGTTCTCTTTCCAGGACGGCGATCACATCCTTTACAGTAATACTGCGAGCAATCCTAGGTTGTGTTATCCCTTGATTTCTCCCGGCTCTTCTCACAGCACCTACGGAAACAGTCCAAAGAAATTAAGAGAAATGCTCAAAGGTTACAGCAGCTGATGGTTAGTGGACAGGCTAAACCTGAGTAACCACACTAAACAAGAAGAAATATCAACCAAATGTCCTGAATCAACAGAGGAACAATAAAATCACATTCCGGGATCATAAACACTCCCAAGCCTTACAAAAAAGAATTACTACTGCGCCTCAAACCTAAGCAAATAGGGGTTAATAGTGGAGATGCGGAGTATTGCTCCCTGTATCTCTCGATGTTAAGTGGGCACTCTACCACCAGAGCTACATCCAGGGGCGGACCCACAGTATAAGCAAACCCAGTAGCTTTGACATAGACCCTATATATGAGTTAATAAATCCACTAGATATGTACAAGTACTAAATTTTGAACCCGGTTATAAGCACTTGAGATCAACAACAACAAACCCAGTGTAATCACACAAGTGGGGTCTGGGAAGGATAGGATGTACACAGACCTTACATCTCTACCTTTTTACAGGATGTAGAGGTTTCCGATAAACCCTCAGCTCAAAAGAAATGTACCTGATGCATGAACATAGGAAAGAAAAAGAGACAATAAAATAACAAATGTGCAGAACAAATATAGTAACAGATATCATTACACATTGGTGCAAAAGAAATTACGCGACTACCTAAATCGTACGACTACAAGTACGATAACCCTATGTCACCTACTAACCAACTAGCCTAATCCTCGACCACCATACCTTCCTATCTAAGATCATGTATCCTATAATTCCAAACCCATAAAATTCAAATCCTAAATCTGCTTCTGACTACATCCCTAGCTGGGGAGGAAACTCTGGCAAAATGAATTTCATTAAACTGCATCCAGAGGATGCCAAAGTTACATCAGCTGAGCAAAAAAGGTAGCTTCTGTACAATGAACCTGTGGTTACTAGTAGTAATCAAAGGAGCTAAAAATCCATAAATTTATCTAAACTATTTACATTTTTCAAGATTACACCAGCAAAAAAGACTCATTAGGCATCTAGCCTTAAGTTTGTATTGAGGAGAAAATGACACCCTCAAAACATCTAAGGTTTCTTACAACGCAAATACTCCAAAAGGCATGCTGGTACCATTTTTTCATCTCTGTTTTGTAGTCTTTCTTATCTCTCCAAAGGCCCCAGCTGGATATATGCTTCTTTAATGGTATAGGGCACTACTCAGTTCATCCAAAAAGGTTAAAGAACATACTCCAACTGTTTTGGGCAGCTTGAAAATGGAGGAATAAATGGTTGATGTTTTCTGATTCTTGTACAAATGTAGCACCCGCTGCATAGTCTTATTCCCCTTTTTGCAAGGTTAACATGAGTTAAGCAAGCTTCCCGGATTGCCAACCAGCTGAAAGAGGTTATCTTGTTGGAATTTTGACAGACAAGTTTCCAGAGCCACATTTCAAGATTATTGCTGTTGCGACAGATCTTCTTGTAACAAAATTTAACAAAATATGCACCATCCTGGCTGAAACTCCAAGCAAATCTGTCCTTTCCAGAAGTATCTATTGAGAACCCTTGCGATCTTTCCAGAAAAACTCCCAGCTCATCCACTTCCTAGTCTTGAAAATTCCTTCTAAATGCAAATTCCAAGAGTGCACTTTTGGAGGATCCGACACGGATGCGGCAGCATTTTTGGAGAGTCCGAGCAACATATTCCCTGCATTTGCTAACTCTGGCTTGGGACAGCACATTTAACTAGTATAGTCTGGGACTCTTCCTGTAAAGTACAATTCCCCAGCCATACTCTAAAATAGGTATGCTTGGGAAAATCTTCCCAAAGTCTGCTTTTGTAAATTCAGGGGCCAACACTATAAGAGTCATTAGATACTTTAGTATGCCAGAAGTCTTGCTCCCCGTATTTAATTTTAATAATCTGTCTTCAGAAACAGTCTTCTTCATTGCTATACCTCCAGAGCCCCTTCTTGAGCAAACATTTATTATGGACAGACAGATCCCTTGATCCTGACCCCCAGACTGTCTAGGTTTAATTACTTTGTTCCAACCTAACAACAACAAAAACATACCCACTGTAATCCCACAAGTGGGGTCTGGGGAGGGTAGAGTGTACACAGACCTTACCCCTACCTTGGCAGATAGTACTTTGTTCCAACCTATCAGATGATATTTATGTTGAGTGCTACTACCTTCCCAAAGAATATTCTTATTTTATCAGTTTGCTTCAAAACTTTGTTGGGTTAAAAGGTCTTAATCATCAAGAAAGTCCAGCAATACTTGGTGTTCTTGCACATCAAGGAGATCTAGAAGTAATTGATACTCCCTCAATTGTAATTACAACAGAATTATCTTAAACATTTTGGAAAGGAAAATATTTCAAATTCTAACTTTTCTATATTTTCAAACGATGATTTATCCATGTCTTAACATTCTTCCAGAATTTGGTCAATTTCACTATCATAGAGCATAAGGTGACATGCATTATTGAAGAGGGTAGTTCTTTTATCATAATATCTACTTCTGAGGTGAAGATGAAATAATGAGGAACATAACGATGCCCCTTAAGAAATCCCATTACACTATTAGAATGGTGGAGGACAGCTATAAGCATAGCACATAGTATTTCACCAAGCATACTTCAAGAGCACCTCCGGTGATCAGGCACTTCCGACAGATACTTCGACTTAATTTCAAATGTTAAAGAGTCTAGATAATGGCTATCCATTAGAATACATGGAAGGCAAGTGCTCACATACAACCCCGGAGAACGACAACCAAAACAAGATGCCACATATGGTAGTTTATGCAAAAGAAAAGCAAGAATATGATTTCAAACAATGTGTAATTCAGGATTATATCAATCATGCTAACCAAAGTCATAACTGCAACTAAATACCATGCATAAAAGAAACTTCATTCATATTTAGAATGCTAGTCATACAAATCTTGGAACTAGGTCCAATAACGGATCATCATCATACATACCAGGTGTGGCTATTGCAGATGACTGGCTCCTTTTCTCAGCTTCTTGATGGTCCCTTGAGCTCCTTGTGGGAGCTGATAAATTCTTCCGGGTCACATCTTTACCAGGCTGTGAACCAGAAGCCACATCACCTCCCCCTTCACGCTTTTGTCTGGCCTGCTCAGCCATTAATTGCCACTTTGACAACATGTCATCCCCTCCGACAGCAGCTCGAGCAGCAACATTTGCAGCTGTAGTTCGCATCTTATCATCTTCTTCCTTGTTTACCTGAAAAGATACAAACAGTTGGGAAGGATCAAAACTATGAAAGAAACTTTGATACTTTTTTACAGATCTTAAAACTATCCAGAAAATCGGGAACAGCCTCTCTACCCAACAAAGGTAGGGGTAAGGTCTGTGTATATCCTACCCAATCGTGGGATTACACTGGGTACGTTGTTGTTGTAAAACTATCCAGAAAAAACAGCAGTGTGAACAAGGGAGAGTACGTACCTTAATTGATTTCCCGCGACTGTCATCCTTCTCCTTATCACCGTCAACTCCAATACTACCTTCAGGCTGATATCCAAGTCATTTAGTTACACATTTTCCATATTAACATTCACCAGTAGAAAATTAGTTGAAGTACGCTCGAAGTGGAATGAAAGATAACTCACTTCATTTGCCTTTTGGAGTTTTTCCACATCAGCTTGTTTCTTTTCCCATTCTTCCCGGGCTTTTCGATTGATTGACATGATTTCTTCACGAACATCTGAAGTGACAATTGTTCTGTGTCTTGACTTCTCAATGTCAACTCTCTACATAAAGCAGACCTCCATCTCAGGTTCATATTAGAATCCTCTAAGCTTTTCACATAGCATATTCTTTTTTAAAGAAAATTTAACCAAGTAGAATGTTAACCTGTTTTGACAGTCTGATGAGACTACTTATAAGTCCACGCATTCTTTCCTCCACACACTGGAAGTTGAAAGTTTAGTGGCACAAGAATTTCCCAAAATAAGTTAAGACAACAAAAAAAGATCATATCTCACCAATGACAAGCATCGTTCCACATCACTGCTCATGTTCTTTAAACCACATTTTGCCACTGTCAGACAGAACCAGGTAAACAATAAAACATCGTGATTCAGTTAAGGAAGATAACTTACTCTATCATGTAACTTTATAATACAAGCTGCATATAAAAAACAGTAAAGAACTAAAAGAGGGATTTAACTGATTTCTGTCAGTTTCTTCTGAAGTGGAATTTTCTGCAAAATCAGCTTTTCCTCTTCTTCTTGCACAACTCGTCGAGATGCTTCAGAAACTCGACTATCCTCCTTGGGCCCAGAAAATAGTTGTTCTTCCTCTTCCTGTTTAATGCATTACAAAATAATATCACACCAGTTAGAAATACTTCTGCATAAATGCTCTTTAAGCAACTAGTGATGAGCACAAGATATATTCCGCTGTTGGGCATCGAGGGAGGTATTACCCTTATATTAACTCCACTAACAGCAGTAACATCATTAAGCTGTTCAATGCTCTGATCTAAAAAACCTCCTGACACCTTTTGCTTCTTTCTGTGAAATGTACAGGGATAAAACAACACAAAGTGGAATCAATACAACAGACAGAATATTGAGAAACTATGCCAGAAAAACATCACAGTAGAGGTTCTCAAAATAGTATACCCCGAAGGTGGAGGTGAGGAACCTAGCGCATCGAGAGGCTTCTTCTGTCCAATGGAAGGCTTTTTCACAAGAGTCTTTCCATTGTTTCCTGGCCCAAGTGGATATGTCACAGAAGGTGTCCGAGAACTTAACTGACGCACAAAAAGTGTACGAAGAAAAGCGACAGTGAGAAGCATGGAGATTACAAGATGCATCTAATCCACAACTTCAAACAAATAAGGTACAATGCAAGACAAAAACATGAAAATTTTAGCAAAGAGCTCAGAGACGTGCAATCAAAATATTGCAAGTGAGAAATAAGATACGATGACTACCAAAGTGCTGTCAGAAACAGATCTCATGTTGCAAATCCTCTGGCAGATACAACTTTTCACGTTCACTTCGACCCTCTGTGGTGAGGGCTTTGAGGTTAAAGAATCAGTATTTTCTGCTTTAAACATTCCTATATTTCTGTTTAAATGCCATTGGCTTTCTTTCATAACCCAGCAAAAGAGAAAATATTCCAATAGCAGAACAACTAACAGTAGAGGTCGGGTTTCTACCATAGATTCCCAGATGCTCCATTTTCCTAGAGAGAGTATAGATGCAATGTATGTATCTTTGTTACATGTAATAGCATGAAAAAGATTTTTCCTCCTTACTGACTTGAAGCATACACATTACAAATTCTAAAATATGCTAAAGTGAATCTAATGACATCAACCTGTACAACCATATTGCAGCTCTCTTCAAACCTACCTTCCTCCATCAATTTGAGATAACAAATAAAATATTTAATACAAGTTCACATGGTACACGCGCCTCTGGGCTTGATGATAGTAGAGTCTGAGGCACAAATTTGTGAGGGTCGTTGGGCCAAAATGGACAATACGTCACGTGGGCTTGGGTTATGACCAATATGGTATCAGAGCCAGACTCTCCCTCAATACGGTGGTGGGTCAAACCTCAGCGAGGACGTTGAGTCCCTAAGAGGGGTGCATATGACGCTCACGAGAGAGGGCGGGCCAACGAGGCCTGCTCAAAGACAAGGATTGGCAGGATTCTAGGCTGGTAAGCTTCTGAAGAAGGTGTGCACATGACACCTTAGGTGAATCCCAATTTGAAATGGGAGAGGAAAACGAAGAACTTTATAAGGCATAGCACAAGTTCATATGGTACGCGCACTTTTGGGATCTATGATGGCGTAATCCGAGGGACAAATTCATGAGGTCTGTTGGGCCAAAGCGGACAATACATGTCAAGGACTTGGGTTGTGACAAGAGCGGTTCTTCTATAAAATATAGAGAGCTCTCACATAGAAAAACTTTTCAAACTTCTTTTTAGGGAGTTCCAGTTCAATAATGAAATCAGTCAATTCATAGGGTAGATAGGAAAAAGTCGGCAACAACAATAACAACATACCCAGTGAAGTCCCACAACGTGGGGTCTGGGGAGGGTAGAGTGTACGCAGACCTTACATCTACCTTGGTAAGTAGAGAAGTTGTTTCCGAAAGACACTCGGCTCAAGACAAAGCATAGGAACAAACAAAGCAAGAAAAATGGTCAGAACCGGACAAGAAATTTAAAGCAGTATGAAAATGAGAGTAACAAAAGCGAATAACCCAAGATAAAGTATTCTGGAAAAAAAAACAGTAACTAACGTAGGTAAATAAGATAAACAAAGTACATAAACGAACATACATCAACAGAAATCAAAGGACAGGGGACCATAAAACAATACCGCGCCTACTAATATGATAGGCTAAGCAGGGCTACCATAATAACACTACACTACCAGCATGTAAGCGTAAGTAGGATTACGCTCAACTACCTACTACCCTTCTACCCTAATCTGTGTCCTCCACAACCCCAACCCCATATCTAAGGTCATGTCCTCAGTAAGTTGCACCTGCACATATCCCGTCTAATCACCTCTCCCTAATACTTCTTCGGCCTACCTCTACCCCTTTTTAACCCGTCCATAGTCAACCTCTCACACCTCCGCACTGGGCATTTGTGTCTCTCATCTGCACATGACCGAACCATCTCAACCTCGCTTCCCGCATCTTATCCTCCATCGAGGCTACTCCCACTCTATCTTGGATATCATCATTTCTAATCATATCCCTCCTTGTATGCCCACTCATCCATCTCAGTGTCCACATCTCCGCGACTTTCATCTTTTGGATGTGCGAAGTCTTGACTGGCTAACACTCCTCCCCATACAACATACTCGGTCTAACCACCACCCTATAAAATATGCCTTTAAATTTTGATGACACTTTTTTTATCGCACAAAACTCCAGATGTGAGTACCAAGCCTCAACTCCACGCCTATCTCAAGGTCGCTCCCGTTACTGAACTTGCACTCTAAGTATTCTGTCTTGGTCCTACTCAGCCTGAACCATTTAGACTCCAGAGTTTGTCTCCAAACCTCCAGCTTAGCGTTCACTCCACTGCGAATCTCATCAATCAGGACTATGTCATCTGCGAATAACATACATCATTACACCTCCCCTTTAATTTGTCACGTCAGTCCATCCATCACCAAGGCAAATAAGAATGGGCTAAGAGTTGATCCCCGATGCAGCCCCATCATCACTGAAAAGTGCTCCGAGTCTCCTCCTACTACCCGTACCCTAATCTTGGCTCCATCATACATATCCTTCATCGCCCTAGTGTACACCACAGGTACACCTCTAACTTCCAAACATCTCCATATAACCTCCCTAGAGACTTTGTCGTATGCCTTCTCGAGGTCGATGAAAACCATATGTAAGTCTCTCTTCCTCTCCATGAATGGCTTCTGTAGTCGAACGTCCCAGCATGAATTCAAACTGGTTCTCGGAAATAGACATGTCTCCTCTTACCCTCATCTCCGCGACCCTTTCCCAAATTTTCATAGTCGGCAAAAAGTCAGCAAAAAGTCGGCAAAAAGGCTAAAAGAATATACACAAGTGAGAAAGAGATTAAAAAAATAGCATGTCTAGAAATATATTTGTGTATATATATGTATGTACATATAAGAAGCATGTTCTATACTTGCTAAAATCTGTAATATATCCTCACTTGAAAAGTCAATAAACCAAGCCAGGATCTAAACCAAGAAAATTACCAATGTGCTAGTGTCCATTTGATATGACATTGAAGACGAGGCTGAATTTGAAGGTTTCATGCTAGTGGTTGTTGATAGACCAATTCTGGAGGTCTGTTCAATAGATTCATCCTTTGAACTTTCCGAAGTGGAATTTCCTTGATCCACTTGAACAGAGGAGAAGGGTGATAACTGGGATCTTTGTAGCTGGTCATGGAAATGATCAATTGGTTCAGGCTTTGGATTGGTCATTGGTGATGAAAGAATACTTTTCTGCTCTTTATTGGCAGACTGTTGCAACTGAACTGAGGTCTGCTGGATTCTTGAAGCACTTGGAATATTAAGACTCCCACCAGGTAATCTTTTGGCTTCGCCAAAAGTGTTTTGCTTTTCAAACTTAGGGGCACTCATCATTCCCATGGCCTGTGTTGGCACTCCAAACTGAGTTGCATTTATGTTCTGTTGAGCTGAAATTTGTCTCATGTGTGCATCATCAGATTGCTGTTTAAGAGGTTGTGTTGCTGAAGAGTTGACACTCGATGCAGAATATGCACTATAATTGTTCCCTGCATTCGAAAATGTGGGAAAAGATGCCTGTGAGAAGTGCAAATGCTGTTGTTGTTGCCTATTAAGTCCCTGAACTGGAAATGGTGAGTGATCCCTCTCTTGTTTTACAGCAGTCAAACTAGAAGAAGGCAACTGGCTTCCTTGTACTCCACGCAGATCGGCTTTATTTTCCACCTCGTGCAACTTTTGAGCATTACTCTCAATTGTCATATTGCTAGAATCTGTCCATATTCGCATAGGAGCAGCAGAAGAGAAGGTCAGAAATAAGCTCGGACCTGATTAGAACAACCAAAGAGATTCAGAGAACAGAGGTACCATCAGCTGGCACTTGCGAATGTTGCTGCTGTGAAGCCTGAGACTGAGGAAACTGACCGGGAACAGTCTGTGAGGTTTTAGATGCCTGAATTAAACTTTGATGTAGAGTTAATACACAAAGATTAAGAATTTCATTTTTGATTTACAACTGAAAAAGTGCTGCTTCATCTACCTGAGATTGAAATTTATATACAGCCATCTTGAGCATCTGGTCACCAATTATACTTCTCATGTGTCTTACAAAACCTTCCTTAGAAATTTCATTTTTCTGAACACATATTCCATTCGTTAGCAAAACTACCAAAACAGAAAAGGCAAAATGATGCAAATACAAGTCAGCAATAACAAACTACCTTGAGTTTAAGATAAAGAGTCTGGAGTTGCATTGCCCTGTCCTTATCAAGTTGGGGTTGTATGTGAGGGAAAAGCATGGCAAAAGGCACTTGTTTTCCCTGTTTAGCTACATTCATTGCTGCTTGGCTACTCGACCCACTTGCCGATTCTGCCTGATTACTTGCCTCCGTTGCCACACACGGCAGACCACTAGCTCCTGTTGTCAAGGACTGCATGGATTGTTGATTATTTGCTCCCTGTAAGTTTAGATGTTGAGATTCTGGATTTTGAGTATTCTTTGCAGGATTCTGCATATTCACTGCTTTAGAAGAATGAAGTGTGTCCTGTTCAACCTCTGTGGTTTGATAACTGTCCTGGGATATATGCTGCAAAGGAAGGGAATTGATCTCCTGTGACGAATCATTTTTTTGCTGCTGATTCTGAGAATCAGTATCATGTCGCTTTAACTGCATATCAGACAAATTTTCCTCCTTCTGCTGGATGATCTCTGAATCTTGAAGGCTATTACGATTGGCATTTTCGTCATGGTTAGAAGTTTTCCATGGGGCAAACTGATTTGAGGTGTAACTGCTTCCTTGAGACAATGGTACTGTTTATTAAAGATGTGCAAAAGATGAGATTTTTTCCAAGGAAGGAGAAAGAGAACACTACTGAAAGAAGAGAAATCAAGTAAGTGATAAAGGTACAGTAGCTTTCTAAAACAAATTTCCGACCACAATCACAAAATTGTCTTCACATCAACACTCTTTCAGCACAGATATTCTCATGCAACTCTGAAATGTGAAATGTTTATTCACCTGATATATGAAAAATAGATGAATTCCCAAAGTGGGAAAATAACTTTTTCTCTTTGTTAAGGCAAGGGAAGGATTGCCTTAGTCAAAAAGGGCCCCTCAACCAACAACAATGAGGTTAAGGGTTCGAGTCACCAAGAGAGCAAAGCAGGAAAAGCCATTGTTTGACTCCTGAATGAGGAGGGTCTGACACACATTAAAAGAAAAAAGAAAAAGAACTTTGACCTTTGTTAAAAGTAGCATCATAAATACTGCTTTCTTGAGTAGGGGGAAAACTCTACAACTATAATTCAGTGTTCAAAGGAGAAAAGCATAAAAGGCACCAAGGTCTGATGGCTTCAAGTGCTAAGCGAAATTGAAGTGTGCATTAGAAAATGCACAAACGGAAAAGATAAAAAATAATAGAAAAATAGCAATAATCATATGGACAAGAGAATTGAAATAACTATACTTCAGTTAAATGAATAAAACCATGACAAAAATTCCAAAACTACTTTAAAAAATTATTTTTATGTAAAAATGCAAAAGTTCCTAATTAAATGTAGTGAACCTATTTTTGGTCTAAATTTCTAATTTCCTATTCCTAATCCTAATCAATAATATATTCTTCAGAAAGATGCTCTTAATTAGTAATATATCATTTTATTGTTTAGTGTCGTCCTTTTCAAGAAAGAACCCATGAAACTGAGCAGAGGCACACGTGATCATTTGGTACCAACACTGAAAGTCGCTTAAGCAAGGCAGTTCTTTCAAAACAAAGGATTGATTGAATCGTCTTAATTTTAGAATTCATGATTCATATGCTTGATCGGATTCAAACAAGATGTTTGAATGATACATAACCACACATACAGGCATAAAAATCACAGAGATGGACAATCTTTTCTTAAATCCTGCATTGAGTTGGTTGCTTTTTTCTTTCCTTTTATCTGTTTGTTTTCTATAAAACTACAAAAGTCTCTCGCCCTTTTACCTGACCCTTGCTCCTTGAGACCTTTCTCTAAACTTTTCTTCTCTTTTTTCAAATAGGAAAACTTTCTTCTCATTAACTGTGAACCAATAGTGAAGTTATATTTTTCAATCAAATACTGTCTATTTGAATGGTTATAAGAATTAAGAGACCATCCATGGACCCTATTATATGAAAAATTCAGATCAACAAGTTCCCCAGAATTGAATAAGCCTACTCCAAGAAAAGAAAACATTTTTAAAAAAAAATTACTGAAATGCGTAAAAAGCAATAACCCAAAAGTAAGCAACTGGAGTAACTGGCAGACCTCTTCCCAAGAATTGTTTACCGTCCATGAATACCTTCTACTACTAGCAAGGCTGCAAAACATTAGACTCTTTTGAAGTGTCACTGATACTAAATTTGCAATATCAAAAGAAGGCAACCAATCACTTCCTTTTTAGTTCGGGGACGGCGTCAATTGACATGCCGCATGAATATTGATCTTGCTTATTAGTGCACTCCCTCTTACAACTTCAATATATTAATTTGGATCACTCCATTAGAGGAAAATTAAAGTGAAATTGAAAAAAAAGAGACATGTACTTGTGCCGTTTACAAGATATTTCTTGTCGCTCTGAACACAAGAACTCACATGATCAATCTCTGTCCAACAGCTACGCACCTTAAGATGGAATTTGAAATTTATTTTTACAGCAACACCAGTCAAACTTGTGATAAACCACCCCTTTATGATATATCATCTGCTATGAGCCTTGAGTGATTGGTTTAAATAGTTGACATCTAATACTTAGGCCTTCATCCAACTGATATCCTTGTTTCTGTTAACTTTTATTGTTACTTGGTTTATCATCTAATCACTCCGAAGCATGAATCTATGGTGGTTCCAAACCATTCTGTGCACACCCATGAATTTTGTGATATTTTAGCTTCTCTCTGGTATAAAACTTTCACAAGTGCCATAAAGTACCCGCACCTGCTCCCCTCCGAATCTTGATAAAAATTGTGATTTTCCCCTACTTCTATACTTCCATTTCCAATTACATGTCCTGGCTGTCTCCCCACTAAATAGCCTCTCTACCCTACAAAGGTAGGGGTAAGGTCTGCATACACTTTACCCTCCCCATACCTCACTTGTGGGATTACACTGGGTATGTTGTTGTTGTTGTTTTGTTGTCTCCCTACTACTGATTTTGTCATGCTAGTTATGCCAATATATAACAATCTTAAGGAAAAAAACTAACCCAAGAACAACTATACATCCAATGTTCATCTATAAGTCTATTTTTGCTATAGAGACAATCTATAAGCTCAGTAGCCATAATTTTTATGTTTGCCTAATCTTCGCAGTTAACAATAAACTTGATTGAATCAGTAGCATATGCTGTAAAGTGTACAATCCATAAATACATTAACAAAATTTAATTACTAAATAGGGATTATTTTACCGCTTTCGGAATCGGAAGGCTGAGATTGTGAATTATCTCCACCAATATCCCTATTTAGGGCAGCAGTAAATGCCTCCACATCCGCCCCCGAATGCATTGTTTCATCCTAATCACATCAAAATTGACATAAAATCCACCATTACACAACAAACAATACACACACACACACATATTATACATATAAGATATAACCCAGTAGAGGAAAAGGGTTAATTTGGGAAAACAGAAAAAAGAGTACCTCGTCTTCTTCGAGAAGCTTCATGATAGAAGGATCCATTGATGTGGAAATTCGAAAATGACTGTCTATGCTGATTATAAATTATTGTATGTTACAGCAATTGATTCGATTCACAAAAAAAAAATTGAGAAATCTGTTAATTGATGTAATGCTAGGCTTTCATGAATGTGCGAATTGATTTTTTGACAGATAAGGTTGAAATAATTGAAAATAAGTTTGATTTTAGTGAGGAAATTGACGTTTATCTGAGTTTCGAGCAAGGATTTTCTAACGAATACGCGAGGAACAAAGTGAAACGATTTTTTCAGTATATCAGTAGTATACTATTTATAGAGGAAGGTTTCTTTCTTTCTTTGTTTTTGTTTTTTAAAATTTATTTTCCTTTCCCTTTTTTGTCTTTTTCTTTTTCTTTTTTGTTTTTAGTTAATTGAATGGATGTAATTTATTTATGTTCGTGAAATTTTGATGAAGGAGATTTACTTAATTCATTCAAGAGCTTTTATTAAAACATGTTGGGAAAGTTTGAGGAAAGTAAATTATTGAAGATAGTATAAGAATTAAGTGAAGAAAATGGGTTGCAAATTTGTCTTCATCTTACATTTTTTTTGGGTGTGTTTGGTAGTTGGTACAAAGAAAAATATATTTCTAAGAAATATTTTCTTAGAAAATAAGTGGCCCTCTATTGAGTCGACACTTAAGTCTTAACCAATTGAAACAAATCCCAAATGAATACTTGCATTTTAGTTTGAACCTCTAAATACTACTCTCGTCGTCTCATTTTAAGTGTCTTAATTTAATTTGATAAGAAATTTAAGAAATAAAAGAAAAATTTTAGATCTTATAATTTTCTACATGGTCACCTACATAAAACAGTTTACACCAACCTTTGGGTTTCCGAGATCCTATTCACCCTGAATATGTTTGCTTGTTGAGAAAATCATTATATGGTTTAAAACATACCCCATGGTGTGGTATAACAGGTTTGCAGGTTTTGTCTCCATAATAGGGTTATCACATAGCAAGTCCGATCAGTCTTTGTTCATTTATAAGAAGGGAATGACATGGCATATATTCTTATCTATGTGGATGACATCATCCTCACAACGTCATCTGAGTCATTTCGCCAGTCTATTATGTGTTTCCTTGCCTCAGAATTTGCTATGAAGGATTTGTGCCCTTTAAATTATTTTTTGGGTATTGCTGTAACTCAATATGCAGGTGGTCTGTTTATTTGTCAAAAGAAATATGCTGAGGAGATCATTGACAAAGTCGGTATGTCCTCTTGCAAACCGTCACACACGCCGGTTGACACCAAAGAAAAATTGAGTAACTCTGCAAGTTCTCCCTACGGTGATCCCACGCATTACCGCAGCTTAGCAGGGGCATTGCAGTATCTCACCTTCACGAGACCTGACATCTCTTATACAGTTCAATGGGTTTGTTTACATATGCATCAACCCGAAGGAAGAACGTATGGGGGCTCTCAAATGAATTGTGTGGTATGTTAAGGGTACCCTTGATTTTGGGTTGCATCTGTATAACTCCACCATTTCTGGCCTCACATCTTATACAGATGCTGATTAGGGTGGCTGCTCAGACACACGGCGTTCCACCTCTGGTTATTGTGTATTTCTAGGAGACAACCTCATTTCATGGTAGTTGAAACGCCAACCGACACTATATCGGTCAAGTGGCGAAGCAGAATATCGAGGGGTTTCTAATGTGGTTTCTGAATCATGTTGGCTCCGAAATCTTCTTTTAGAACTTCATTGTCCAATAGAAAAAGCAATTGTGGTTTATTGTGATAATGTGAGTGTGGTATATCTATCATGTAACCATGTCCAACATCAACGCACAAAACACATAGAAATGAATATCTTGTTTGTCCGTGAAAAAGTTGCAAGTGGACAAGTCCGTGTTCTCCGTGTACTGTCCCGTTATCAGATTGCAGATATTTTCACGAAAGGTCTTCCGCGCGTACTGTTTGATGATTTCAGGAACAGTCTCAGCATACGAGAACCTCCCGCTAAGACTACGAGGGACTGTTATCATATCAAAATTATCTCCATCATATCAAATCGTACTTATGTAATTAAATCAAATATTATGTAATTATGATGATTAGCACATTCTTAGCCTAGATTGATTTTATATGTGTGTATATATTGTAATCTTGGTATGAAATGAGATATGAAAAACATTTTCTTCAGATATAATGGGAGTAATAATTGATTATGGGATTAAGATTGTCTTATATTTGTCAAAAAATTTCTTAATTAATGAACTAGCGGCAGATTGGGACGTTATTTGATGGAAGGGGTCGGTTCATCACCACTTGTGTTCTTGTTTTTTTCCCAAAAACAAATGAACAATACGGACAAAGAAAAAGAAAACAATGATGTTTGGTTTGTGATGGGTTATAAATAGACCTGTCCAAAGCTTGGATCGGATTGGGTCAAGTGGTTTTTTTTTTTGCTTGTCCGACCCTACCCTGACCATGACTCTGTTTTTTTTTTTATTTTCCAACCCTGACCCTGACCCTTCGGGGACCCTACGGATCACGGTTCGGCCCTAACCCGCTCTACAAAACAAAATAAAAATATTTTTATTAAAATAACAGTCGTCTAACTTTAATGTTTATCACACAAAAACACTTTTCTATATCTTTTATCACATAAAAGGCATTCAACTTTAAAATTTATTACTTATTTTTTAAGGTGTTAATAAAATTTACTATACAAATGAACGTATTAGTAACGAAAAAATAGTCCAATCGTATTAGTAACGAAAAGATTCTTCTTCGTTTGTCCCTTCACCTATATTAGTTATCAAAATTATTAATTATAATCTTTTAAGTGCACAAACTGGGAGTAAGATGTATAGACGGTTCATAAAATTTCGTAATAAAGTATCTGTTAAACTCATATTTGTATTTCATTGTCACTTTGCAAAGGAAAATAATAATATATTGGGATTAAACAAAAGGGAATTTAGATACATTTCAGTTTATTACATAGACATAGTATGATCAAATTTTTTACTCTAAAATCACAATCACCTTTAAAAATATACCTTAAATAAATATTAACAAAATAAAAAACAATATGAACGGGTAGGGGTCGGGTCACTGGTCGGGTCGGGCTGGACCTGGTTAGACGGGTAAAAATTCTGACCCTGGCCCGACTTTGACCATGATCTAGTCCCTGCTTTTTGTGGTCAGGTGGCTCACGAATCAGATATAAATTAACTCTGACCCTGATTTTTTTGGATCGGATCGGATCGGGCCGGGCGAATCCCCGACCCGATGGACAGGTCTAGTTATAAATGCCGACCTGCAATGTCATGCATTAAGAAATTAATTATCAATACCATGACTTAAATATTTTGGAACTAAATAACTGCTTGCTCTCTAGCCCAGTTAAGCCTGGACTTAACCTTAATGGGCTGGCCTTCTTATTTTACTTGGTTCGCAAATTGAAAAGTGGCAGAAACTTGCTCTCCCATTTGTCTCCTTTGGGAAACTGTATTTTAGCTAGTACAATTTGGGCAATTCACAGTGATACCCTTATTTCAGGTGGTCTTTAATTTTTGCAGATCAATTTGAATTTTTTTAATTTTTGCAACTTCACTTAAAAATCTACGAATTCGAGTTCGAACCCCAGCTTAGTCAAAAATTATAAAAAAAATCGTAAGACATAGTTTGGATTTCGCAAGGCATAATTTATCTTAAGACATAGTTTACCTTCAGGCATAAGAAAAACTCTACCTTAAGACAGAATTTGCCTTTTATGCCTGAAGTAGGAGTGCTTATCGGTCTATTTTCGATTTATCGGTTTTCTGTTTAACCAATAAGAAAATGATCTACTAATTATTTTTTGCTTTCTCTTGTTTTAAATTGTTCATATATACACTGCCTTCATGCATAAGAGTCTACACAAATTACAAGACTAAAACTATAAAACACATTGTAGCAATCAAGCAACAAATCATCAAATTATAATGATCTTTCAAATTATTTAATGCTTTCTAAATAATGAAATTACAAAATGATAAGCGAATCGAGAATTGAGAGAATATGTGTGCGTGCAGTAAGAATTTAGAAATATGGTTTGTACTTAAAAATTAAAAATTAAAGTTCACTATTATATAATTAGGAATAAAAATATAATTTTAATATAAGCTTATTGAGTTATCAGTTTAACCATTAACTAAATTCTTAAAATCGAAAATCGAACCGATAACTCAATAAAAAAATTACAAAACTGTTTACAAACTGTTAACCCAATAACCTGATACCGATAAACCAATAACGTTTTTATTGGTTTGGTTTATCGGTTAAAGGTTTCTGCACACCCCTAGTCTGAAGGAAAACTCTGAGAGTTTGCAGATAAACTGTCTTGCAAATTCTTTTTAAATTTTTTATTGAGCGGGAGTTCGAATCCGAGACCTCGAGATATTTTCAGCCACTTTTTTAAACCAAGAAAAAAATTAAAAACCAATAATTTGAGGGAAAAAAAATTAAAGACCAGTGCCTTTGAAGGACATCCACGCAAAAGGGGTACAGTTTTTCCATTTGCTTTTATGTCATACACATAGAGCCCAACTGAACCTATAGTCTAGATTTGGCCCAAAAAGGTGCTAGTTAGGCCCATGCTCGTATAATTAAACAGATAGATTAGACAATGCTGTTTTTTTTTTTGGATTCTTTCGTGGATCATTCGCACAAATTCGGGGTGGTCTTTAATTTTTGCCCCTCAAATTATTGTTTTTTAATTTTTTCCTTCATCTAAAAAAAGGAACGAAAATATCGTGAGATTCTAGATTCTAATGTCTATTCGGGCAACGTATATAGAAGTTATGTCTTAAGGCATTACCTTGCGATTTTTTTTTATTGAGTTGTAGTTCGAACAAAACTACAGAAATCATGTATTAAGGCATAACTTTTGCGAAACATTTGCCTTGTGATTTTTTTTACTGAGCTGGGTTCGAACCCGAATCTCTGTTTTATAGACGCGCTAAGGATATTTTGACCCACAATGTTTTATTAAATGAGAAGTATGGGCAAAAATTATAGACCACCGTTTTGAGGGACAAAAATTAAAGACTAGGCCATATGAAGGGAATCCGCGCCAAAAAATGTTCTTTCGTTTATGTTCTTCGGCCAAACTTAACTACCGACAATAACAAAATATATAAAGCTTATATGAATATGTATATATATTATATGTATAGTATATATACATTCAAATATAAATATACAAAACTTATATGTTTGTTGCTTATTTTATAAATTAGATTACCAAAAGTATTGAGCCGTAATTATCCTGTATTTTTCCCTCCAACTGGCCCTCAGCCCCTCACTTATTTTGAAAGGCTGAACAGGTATTGATATGCCTATCTGGTAGCAGGAGGATGGGTGGCGGGCATTTATTCAATGTACTCAGCCATAAAAGCAATTTATAGTAGGAGTACCACTATTGACGTGTACTGTTCATTTCCTGTTTTGTCAATAGGCCGTGCTGCAACTTCAAAATTGTTACCTCTTATCTCTAATTTCACATTCTATATATCTAGGGAAAACATGAGGTCATGAGTTCAAGCCGTGAAACAGCTTCTTGTAGAAATACGAGATAAAACTGCGTATAATAAACATTTGTGATCCGGCCATTTTTTAGATTCCGCACATAGCGGAAGCTTAATGCACCAGGATGCTCTTTTTTATATATATCCCGGGGAAGGCCCGTGAGAGAAGGTCCAGGTAATGAATATCAATATGATCCAATGGCTTAATTTAAAAGGTATACATGAGACATCATGTTTGATCCCAAAGGATTTGATAAAATGTGTAGGAAATAAATAAATGTGTATCTCAAAAGGAAGTGTCAAACATGGATTAGGAAGAACTTTCTCTTTCACTTTATTAATCAGTTTCTTTCTAGCGGGCTAGTAAAGAGCAAGAAAACAAATTGAGCTCGCGCGCACAAGTGAGTCGGATCGCAAGACATAATGGATCGATTCGCCCCCGTGAGCGATATAAAGTATAAACACGAGGTCTGGTTATTAATTCTTAATACACTAGCCAATTATTGTTAATAACTAGCTACACTAATCGTTAATTTTAAATGAGACAATCTACAAACTTCAATATCACATCAAAAAGAAGTCCTGCATTAATTTTTTTGCATCTAGCCCTCTACCCTCAAATGAAATATTTTCATGAGTTTGGTTGAAAAGAAAAGGATTAAATTAATTGTCACGATATAAGTCTGTGTCACGTATTACTCTCTTTGGGTCTAGGTTCACACAAATATATCTTTCGGGTTATGCCATATCGAGCTTCAAAAGCGCGCATACCATTTGAACTTGAGTTATGTCTTATAAAGTTCTTTATATTCCTCTCATATTTCGACGTGAGATTCGTTTAAAGTGTTATGTGTGTTCATCTTCATAAGCTTGCCAGCCATCAGTTCTGTTTGATCCGTCCTCTTCAACCCGTCCTTTTTGTCATGGGCATCACATTAACACGAAAAAAGAAGTGTTGTAAACTTAAAATTAATAATTACGTAAATAAAAGTAGTTTGTCTCCGGTAGGTTTCACTTTTAGATAATACACCCTCCGTTCCCAAATGAATGATGTTTTAGACTTTTTATTTTGTTTCAAAATAAGTGGTGCTTTAAGATTTCAAAAATAAATTGATCTTATTCTTCCAAAACTACCCTTATTCACATAATCAAGAATCATTAAGGCCTCATTTATTTTCATTAAGATTAAGACGTCTGAATCTGAATACACATTTGAATATTAAGATGTTGTCTCTAGATCTGAATACTGAATGATTATAACTGTTTGTTTAATAACTGAATGTGCATATATAATTAATCACTATATCAATAAATTATTATAAATATCTCATTTCAGCAAAATAAATTTATTTTTGATAGAAAATAAAATATTGAATATTTATATTTGATTAAAAATTTGAACTACCTCTTTTTTTCTACAAAGATAAAATTTGAACATCTGAAAGCAAATAAGAAAACTTTCTAGTAAGAGACTTTATTAAAATAAGATAAAAAGGAGAAAAATTTTCAATGCTTACACAATTTCTGAGTGTTCTTTGTTATTTTTTGAAGCTTGATATTATATATTAAGTTTCAAATTTGATAAGAGGGTTACGTAGTATTCAAGTTTTTTTTTAATTCGTTGTTATTATCTCGAGAAACACTAATCTATAGAGTCATTGCGATATTTCAAAGATTGAGAAGTGAAGGTAGTGATTTTATTGATAAGATGGATTTTCCATGTTTAATTCTTCTGTTGCAAAATAGATTATGAATTGGATTTAATCCCCTTGATTATTTTCATTACTTGAAAGGCTATATATACGAGTTACAAAATAAGAGAATCATATTCCTATTCTATTCTAAAAACCTTATTCTATACATTTATGGTAATACACTAATTATGGTAATATACTACTAATTATATTACAATATTACCTAAATTAGGATACTAAATATTTACCATAAATTACTTTACATGAACATCCAAAACCGAGAGCTATTATTGGGACCAAATCCGAGATTTAATACATGTATATTGTGTGTATATTGTGTATATTTAACAATTTCCAACACAATTTTTGATATATTCAAGAAAATAATTTTGTTGTTGTAGTTAGTAAATTAATATTTACGGCAACAAGAGTTCTTGATAATATTTAGTTGAGAAAGAATAGCTAGAAACGTGAAAATTTTGATGAAAAGAGAAGTAAAAGTTTTTTGTGAAATATGACGTATGATTTTAAATGAATTTGAATTGTGTTAAAATTCTGTAGATCTTATTCATTTAAACTCATTAAGATGTTTCATAAGAAAACAAAACAAAACAAATGAACTTAATGGTGAGCTGAATCTGAATGATTAAGATTCAGAGTAAAATAAATACTTAATGAGATCTGAATGATTAAGATTGAGACATTCATTTAGATAAACGAGGCTTAAGCTAAAAATAACAACGGAGAGAGTAGTAATATTCAGTTTTGACCGTTGAAATCCGCATTAAGAAATTGAGCAAGAAAGAAGTTTTGAGTGTAGCAAAAAGCCAAAAAGAGGTGCCTTCTTTACTGTAACAGGGGGAAATAATTTGGTATCGTGTCCAAAGACCAATCTTGAAGATCAAAGACTGGAAAGGCTCGCTTTCCACCACACTCCTCTGCATTCAATTCGCTTCATTCCCCACTGTTTCTTCCTGCAATTCAAAAACAAATACAGTAGCAATTACTCTCTCATTTACTGCTCTCTCCATTACTCACTGCACCGCAATTTAGTGTCACCACATGTTCTTCTTCATCACAAAAAATATCATTTTTTATTCTTTTTTATTTATTTATGGTATTAAGTTATTTTATACATGTACATATAGACGCTGTAACATGGGCTAGAAGGCTTTCTTCTTCTTATCTCCACGGATTTTCTGGTCGCTTGTTGGCCTTTTTATTAGAATCCGAAAATAAGGGGTGAAAAAAGGCGGCTTCTTAACAAACTTTTCAAATAATGGACTGAGTATAGTCAATTTGATTTTCTTTAAATTGAAAAGAGTGTGAAGCAAAGTATTCAGATCACTCTTATTTTTCTCAGTTGGTGAGCATTTTGTACTGGCATTATGAAGACTTCTGTTGGGTTCTCTGTTTTGTTCTTGGTGTTGACGGCAGCTTTGGTTTGCTCTGTTTCCTATGGCAAGGGAGGCACCTCATCTACTCCTGGTAACCATTATCATTAATTTTAGCCTAATTTCTGCCATATTATTACTACTTTTTTGTATAATCATGGTGTTCGTGTCAATTTGTGTGCGCTTTGACTACTACCTCCAACCAACACGCACATCTATAGGTAACTCTGTCCGCCAAGACTAGAAATTCTTCGACTAGTTTTGCTTTTGTTAACATTTGAACATGATACCTCGCGATTATTCACTTGATTGAAATTATCCTTGCTTAGCTAATTGCCTGCTGTGTGTTACTGATAAAGTGTTTAATGGAAGAGATGTTGCAAATCTTGATCTATAGCATAGCTTTGTGGTCGTGCAAATGGTGGTTTAGTGTTCCTCACTTGTTTCTTGTGGGGTTACTGGATACTGATATTCGTCTTTGAGTCTTGATTACTTGCAATTTATATATCTTTCTATGTCTAGTATCTCTCTTTTTGTTGAAATTTTGGCCATTGTTCAACTGTTTGTAAAAGAAGAAAGGAGACACAAGTCATAAGTGGTTTAATCTATGAATTTAGTGTTACAAATTTTAAAATTGATTCCAACTATATGGGGTCTAGCCTATTGAAAGATCAGGAGTTAAACTTTAGTGTGACATCGATCACATCATAGTTCACTCTTCTAGTTAGCTTTCTGCATTACACAACTATATAATAGTACTATAGAATAAGGAGTTTAAGCTTTGTGCACGTGATAACATGTTATAATCAGTCAAATTTTATAAGTGTATCTGCAAATCTTCCTTGTGTGGTTCTTTCTTGCTGCTTTTGTATCATCCTTTGACAGGTATAGTGAGGTGAATTTACCTGAATTCGTTAGTTGAGGTTGGGACCAATTCTCAAGTTATGAATTTCACTTGACGGTCCAAAATCAATTTTGTACTTCTCCAACCATCATATTAACTTTCTTTTGGAATTAAGCTCATGATGCTATTTGTATATATTCATACAAGGGTACTGATGTAGCCTCCTTATAATTCAACCACAGGTAAGTCGTCCTTGAATTGGCCATGGAATGAGTTGACAATGACGATAAAAAGCAGAAAGCTGCAGGTACTTGCACTTCTGCTGGCCTTTTTTTGCTCATAGTGTACTTTGATTGTGATAACTTAGTACTCCCATAGCCTAATACGTAAGCTATTCGTGTTACATTTACTCTAGCTTGGTAAATTATGTCCAAACCACTTAAATTTGGGCAGGATTGAACTCAGGCTAGTACTTATTGAGCACCTAAATTCCTTCAACAGTACCAATTAGACACATTTCCAATATGCAGGGCAACGGCTATGGACCAAGCACTGATGATGCAGGGAAGATAAATCTGGAAGATTACCGTCATCCAATGGATCCAGTTCCAAGCTCAAAAGCTTCAGTAAGACCTGGGCCTATACAGCATGGGACTCCTCTTATGCCTTATATTCCCAAGCTGCCTGCACCTCCTCCAAGTCCTTCCAAGCCTGTTGAGCTTCCATAAGCTTATCATCGTACAAATAGCATCACTGGTCACTTTTCGACCGTGTTTTTAAAAAATAATCACTATCTCGTAGTTTAAATTTCACAAGTGAAATTTTAGGTTATTATCCTGAAGTTTGTGTTGTGAATTTTGACACTTCAAGATAGTGACTATTTTTCAATTACAATGATTGAAAAGTGACTATCCTAATTATCTCCTGACAATTCCCACGAAATGGCTGTGCGACAAGTTTATTAGAAGAATGTAATAACTTCGAAAGAACAATGTGTCTTTATTTGCTTTTCTTTTCTTGTAAATTTCAATGGAGCCTTGTGTATTACAGCTTCGTATTTGTAATATGCCTGATTGCTTAACATGTTAATTCCGCTTGTGAGTTTGCATTATTGATACCCAATTTGTTTCCTCATATTGTTATTGAAAGAAATAATCCCCTTGATTATTTTCATTGATTGAATAGATATATATACAAGTTACAAAATAGGAGAATCCTATTCCTAATCTATTCCTAAAACCTTATTCTATCATAATTCTAACTATACAATTATGGTAGGTGTATAACACTAATTATGGTAATTAATATACTACAATATACACACAATATACTTTCCTTAATATACAATATTTGTCTACTGATTTTCTGCCTTCAATCTCGTGATGGGCTGCAGTGCTGGGCTGCACTGCTGGTTTGGGCCACTGCCGAGCTCCGTTGCTGGGCTGCACTGCTGGTTTGCTGCTTTAATCCAGTGATATATTCAGTGTATATCACATGTATATTGCTCTGTTTAACAGTTATTTGGGAGTTAGAGATTTTTCTTTAACAGTCCTTTTTTCAAGTTTTTCTATTTTGACTAAAATTGTATTTCAAAAAACATGAAGAAGTTATATACTCCGAATTCACACTAAAAATTAAGCAATTTCAAAACTTCACACAAAATGAACGAACTGAGTATGCAACTGTAAAACTGTAGGTCTTGGGACCTTGTTCCACTGTGCAGTTTGTTTCGCTATCCCAGTCTCTGAAATATAAGTCAAAATTGACATCTACACTACACGTAGTTTTTAAAGCTTTCTTCTTCCATTTTTTCCTGCTTGTGTTTCTTGTGTCTTCAAAATTTGCTTATTTGTTTTGGCATGTAGAAAAACACTGTGCTAATTAATATCTAATGCATTTCTCTCTTTCAATTAGTTAAAAGACTACGAATATAGGAATAGGGCCAAATTCTGGAACTTCTAAGTTCTAAAGTTGACTTTTGAATTAAATCAATCCTACCACGGGAGGTAGTATGTGCATAACATATCTAGTTTTGCGAAAAGATCATGGGTTCACGCATAACATAAAATGCATAGTAAATTCGCCCTTGACGATGAAAACCTGGAATCGGAAGAGAATTGCGTCTAGTGATTTGTTAGCTACTTGTAATGTTATTGATCGATCTATTTGTAGTAAGAACTGGAATCATGTAACCGTAGCTAATTGTAATGTTATCACTTAATGTATTCTCATTTTAATTCTTTACCACTAAAATTGAATTACTTAGTTTTATGATTATAAAAGTAAATGACATTTTATAACAGTAGCATGTAGAATGTAGGGGATATAAAGCATGTGGATGATGAGCCAGTGACCTCTTCATTGAAGCATAGCTAAAATCCTTTCTCACAAATAGTATAAGAATTTAATGCAACCAAATATTTAAAAAGTATTTTATCAAAATAAAACATTTTTAAAAAATATTTTCCATCATATCAGACACACTACCAATAAAAATATGGGCTTTTCAATCATACTTTCTCATTCATACAATTTTTAAATATTTCTCCGTACCCCCATAAATTGAAGAAAACATCATTTCATTCTCCTTTTCTTTTTTGGTTGTACGATCATGGCTATGTGGCGGGTCAAGTGGTTCTCAAATCTTGATGAAGATGGTGATAGGAAATTAATAAGGGAAATAACGTCCATATCCACTAAACACAAAATAATTTTTTTTATATCCTTCTTATTTTTATACCCCAAAACTAATTACTTTTAATATTCATTATAGCTTTTGTAGGTAATTGTCTCTTTTTTATTTCTCTATGTCTTATCTTCTTTTCTTTATTTTATTCTTTTCTTTTTTCTCATTTTTTGTTCATTTATTATTTTCATACTATATTTTATTTTATTTTTCATCATAATCTGATTTCATATTTAAATCAAACTCTTTTTCATTTTTTTTCTATTTTATTTATTTATTTATGTATTACTTGTTCCTTTTTTTTTTATCTTCATAATCTAATTTCATCCATTATAACTTTAGTAAGTAATTGTCTCTTTTTTCTTATTTTTTTTCTCTACTTCTTATCTTCTTTTCTTTTTTCTTATTTTTTCTTTTTTGTTCATTTATTTTTTCATACTATATTTTATTTTCTTTTTCATCATAATCTGATTCCATATTTAATTCTAACTTCTTTCTTTTTTATTATTTTATTTCTTTATATCTTTATTACTTGTTCCTTTTTTAATTTCATTTATTTCTTTTTATTTTTTATCTTCATAATCTAATTTCATTCACCTTCTTTTAAATTTTTTCTTTTTTAATTTCAAGTGATTTTCATTTATTTTTTCTCATTTTTTTTTCATTTATTTTTTTTCATAATCTAGTTCTATAAAAAAAATTGGCTCCTTTTTTTTTCCAATAAAATGGATAACTAATATATTATCTTTCTATTTATTTTATTTTTCTATATCTCAGTAAATAATTTGTTCTATCATATAGTATATCAAATTAGTAGTAGTTGAAGTATAATGTTACAGTATATTATGATACCGATATGGTATAAAAATATACTGAGATGGTATCATGCGGTATTGCTGCAGTCCTTCAATGAAACACTCTTCAATAGTCCTCCATGATACCATCATGGTATAAAAAATATTGAGAGGTATCATGCATGACTGTTGCAACCCTTCAATGAAACACTTTTCAACAGTCCTCCATGATACCATCATGGTATAAAAATATACTGAGATAGTATATACCATGATGGTATCATGAAGGAATGCTGAAGTCCTTGAATAAAAGTCCCCAGTCTTCCATGTACCGTCATGGTATAAAAATATATCGAGATGGTATCATGCAGGACTGCTGCAATTCTTTAATGAAATACTCTTAAACAATACCATCATGATATAAAAATATACTGAGATGTTATCATGCATGACTGTTGGAGTCCTTCAATGAATCAATCTTCCATGATACCATCATGGTATAAAAATATACTGAGATGGTATATACCATGATGGTATCATGAAGGACTGCTGAAGTCCTTGAATAAAAGTCCAGTCCTACATGATATCGTCATGGTATAAAAATATTCTGAGATGGTATCATGCAGGACTGTTGCAGTTCTTCAATGAAACACTCTTCAACAGTCCTCCATGATATTATCACGATATAAAAAAATATTGAGATGGTATCATACATGACTGCTGAAGTCCTTGAATAAAAGTCTCTAGTCCTTCATGATACCATCATGATATAATAATATACTTATATGATATCATGGAGGATTGAACATTATTTGATATTTTAATATTTATACCTTCTCAATATATGTTATCATAAAAGAATGATTCATTCCTTAAAAAAATAAGCTTCTTAGTCCTTTACGATACCGGAGTTTTGTTTTCATTGCAAAAGAGGGGGAAAATCTAAAAATATGTTTTCTATTAATTTAGATTTAATAAATAATTTAGCGATTTTAATATTTCTTAATTATTTTTATAGTAGGTTAATCATTTAATTTTTTTATATTGTTATTAATCTAAAAATAGTCAATCATTGAGCTTATAAGACAAAAAAACAACAAATAAAATTAATAGTAAATCTAACCAAGAAGGTTTAAATTTAAAAGAAGAAAATTAAATATTAAAAAATGAAATAAAAAATAAGGAGTGATATGTTCAAAAAAATCTTTTACGCGAACTTATAGTTATGATCTAATAATTGCAGTTATAATCCTACGTTAATTAATGATTCAAATATCAACAAGAGCATTCACAAATTTTAAACAATTGAGGAAAAGAAAATTAGAACTCTAAAAAGAATGGAAAAGAATCTTTACAACCAAAAGAAAGAGGAAATCATTTTTACGTAGATTGAGGGATTGGGATGTGGGATCCCCTTGCATTTAATGAGATGTTGGGGAGCACCTAAATAGCCCACAATTAAGCCGCCGAAATCTTGGGCTGGCTAAGGGGGTATAACCAGTAAATATTCTGGGCCGAAGAGGTGTTAGCGAAATTAGTTGATGGAGGCAGAGGCGGCGTATATTGGTTCTGTTCGTTTTTTATTCGAAAAATATGAATTGAATAAAAATTATTTTAAAAAAAATGAATATAACTTTTAAAAAAAAAACTATATGTTCGGTTTATATCGCCGAACGTATCGAATTATATCGGTTTTTCTAGTGGACCGGGTCGGGTCAAGGTCGGAGAATTTTTTATTTTTTACAAAAAATTAAATTCCCAAAACTGAAATTGACATTCACACCTACACTACCATGAAATTTCGACGTTGAAATCTATTGTGTATCGTGAGATGTTTACTAATTAGGAACCGGTTTGGGGGGAAACACAAATTGATTGGAAAAACGGACATCCGAGCGCAGAGTTATGACCATTTAAAGTTTCACCAATTTACAATTACTTTCTCTCCCTACATTTTATGTCAATGCTTCCGTGATATGTTAATCAAGTTCATGCCGCATTCGACTTCCATAAAAACTTCATAGATTGACTTCAATGGCTATGATTCAAGAGATAGTAGTAGCCTAAAATAAAAAATAAAAAAAATTATATATTTAATTCAATTTTTTTCAGTTTGGTTCGTATTCAAAATTAAAAAACCGAACGAATCACTAAATTCTAATTCGGTTCTCCGGGTTTTTTGTCCACCCCTACATAGAGGGGCAATTTCATGTATTTATTTTGCCCAGAGGCGGCAGTTACCGAACTTCCCAAATTAATATATAATGACGTATATAATTTTCACTCAATTTTCCCTATTTTTAAATACTCCTAAGATGGTTATTTGATAACATCAGTTTTTTTTTTTTGTTAATTGAAAAAATATTGCGGGAATAGAACAATTTTTTGTAACTATATTGGAGTAACACTTTTTTTTCCTTTTAAGAAACATTCACAAAAAAAAAAGAGTTTAAAAAGAGCCCAAATGCCAAAAAAAAACTACTTATTAAATAGTTTAATGACCGCGAAGTTACTTAAAATTATGTGGGTTACCAGTACTTGCGGTTATTTAGGCATTAAGTAGTGAAGTTTCATTATTTTAAAGTATCATCCAACAATTATAGACCTCAGAAGTGAAAGTTACTGTGAGTGTAAATCATATTTCTTTCTCTAACTGCCATTATTCCTTAATATTAATGTGGCTTGACTAAACAAGGTATTAACAGGGGGACCTACTTATGATCATTAACACTTATGTCACCTGGGACCTGGGTGTTGATTCTTGTTGCTCCAATTTTTGGAAATAGGATCACTGTATAAAACATACCTTCTTCTTTAAAAAAATAAAAAAGAAGAAGAAGAAGAGCTAATCCAATACGGCCCACAGCACACACCTCATTCAAAATTTCAAATAGATTAATATGATATGTATTTATTTAAATACATCGATAGTGTAAGAATTTTCGTATCATCGGGTAACTATTATTGTGGTAGAAGGTAACATGCCATATTTTTAAGATTATAGATGTTGTATTTTAAGAAGGCTTACCTATAAATATCATTTGGGTGACTTGATATTTCAATTAAAAAAAGTAACAATGTATATAACTTAAACTCTTATGATTATTACCTCTGAAAAAACCAAATCATAACTCGAAGTTCTCTAAACTAGGTGTTTACGATTATTCAATAGGATATTGTTGGTGAAATTACAATTGAAATACAATTACAATTGAAAAATATAATAGATGAAAATAATATCTTTATGCTGAGGCGCGAATATCTCGCTCCCTTTAAAGAGATTCAAGCCCACTGCAACAAATCTTTGCCGGTGCAGCAGTAATCTTTCTGACTTGTCCTCTCCAGGATACAACCCGACAACATCGTACTACTCAACGAACTATGGACAAGATGTTGAGTCCAAAGCTCCACCAAAAGAACACCTTCCTTCAACGAAATAAAACTCTCTTTTATCTCAATTTTTCATACACTTTATATTTTTTCACTTGTTCACAATGTAAGGATGACAATCAATTTATAGGAGAGAAATTCATTCTTGAATAATAATAAAAGAAAGTGGAAAAATAATTTAAATAGATAGTGGAAAAACTTTAATGTCCACTTATTAGTGGAAGAAAAATTATTTCCAATTTTTAATAGTGGAAAAACTTTAATGTCCACCTATTAGTGGAAGAAAAACTATTTCCAACTTTTAATAGTGGAAGAAAATTTTATTTTCAACTTTTAAGAGTGGAGGGCATTTCATTATTAAAATGATCCAAAACAATATCCAACAATCCCCCACTCATTTTCATATTAAAATTAGAGAGTATATCATCTGAAGGTAGATTATTATGCATAATGAAGGTGTGCTCTACAATGAACCTCCACTTAGTAAAATAATAATTTTTACTCCAGAGTAAGGCTGGCCAGTGGGCCGGGACGGCCCGACCCCGAGTAAAAAAAAAATGGTAGCGAGACTCGAACTCGGGACAGGACAATGTCTCGTCCCGCTAGACTCGAGCCCGTCCCGAGCCCTCCCCCGATCCCGCCCGAGAGCCCCCCTTTGCAAATATAGTTGTTGCACCAACGATCATTTTAGATTTTGGCCGTTGGGCAACGACCATTTTTGGCCTCCCCCCTCCCCCAACCCCCCTACCCCTTAATATTTATTTTTAACTCATAAGTTATTATATTTACACTTTAACCCAATTTTCAACTATAAATAACTCATTTTCTCTTCATCTTTCTCACAAATCTTCCTACAATCTCTCTAATCTCTCAATATATCTCTCTATAAGTCTACATTGTTTACTAAATATTCAATTTTATTTATTCATTTGGAAATTGGGAGTGAAGTTGGCAACTAGCTTGAGGATCTTCCATCGACCAAAGTTTCAATTTTCAACCTCTCGATTACACGTCGACGTTACGTCGGCGTTTGGTACATTCGTTCCTTCATTAAATTATTATTGTCTGTTTATTTTATTTAGCCCACTTAATTTTATTATCTTTAATTATTTATTATCATAATTAAAATGACAGGATTAAGAGGTATGTTTAAGGGTAAGGGTGCTTCTTCTAGTAGGGGAAACCAGGGCAAGGGTACTTTTTCTAGTCATCTTATTCCTACACAGGATGATTTTGTTGATACTCAACATTTTCCTACAATATCATTAGATTTAGACGAGGAGCTATTTTCTGGAACTCAAGAAGACTTTAATTTAGACGATGATCTAGATGATACACCCACTAATGTTGATGACAACACACCCACTAGTGCACCTTCAACTGAAATACCTTCTATTCCCCCTAGTATGAGACGAGGTCCAGCAAAACGACCACTAAAATCAGATGCATGGACATTTTTTGATAGGGACGTAGAGAATCAAGTAGCTATATGTAAAATTTATAAAAATGTTTTAAAATTTAAAACTGGAAAAGGTCACGGTGGGACGGGGGGTTTAATTAGACACGTAGTAAGTGCTCATCCAGCTAGGTATGCCCAATACCAGGCTTCAAAATCGGGTACGCAAACGTCTGCTCCATCGGGACAAGGTTCATATACTGATACTGTCCCGGACCAAGTACATGGTCAAATTAACCCTATAACGGGGGGAATTGTAGGCCCTAAATACAATAAACATAGAGATAGGGAAGCAATATCAAAATTAGTTGCTGTGGAGGGTTTGCCTTTTTCATTTCCTTCATCTCCTGATTTTATTCATTACATTAGAGATATATATAATCCTGCTTTTAACGGTTTTCCTAGATCAACTGTTAAAAAAGATGTATTTAAATTCGCGCATGAATATCAACAATATTTACGTTATTCATTATATCATTTTAATGGCAAAGTATCTATCACGTCTGATATAGGTCGTAGTACTAACGGCTATGATTATTTAACTGTAACTTGTCATTGGATAGATTATAAATGGTCTATGCAAAAACGTATCTTATCGTATAGATATATACATAATAGGCACACTGGTACTTTTATTGCAGATAATATTTATCAAGTGTGCCATTATTACGGAATAATCAATAAAATTATGACTATTACATTAGATAACGCTTCTTCTAACAATTACGCAATTACAATTTTAAAAAATAGTTTAACTCCATCTTTTCCAGTTCATTTTCATATAAAATGTGCGTGCCATATATATAACTTAATTGTAAAGGATGGTCTATCACTTTTTGAAGACATTCTTAGTAAAATACAATTTGCTATAAACTTTATTTTTAAATGTAATAAAGTACAACGAAGAAAAGAATATAAAAAAACTTGTCACGATTGTGGACTATCTTATAGAAAAATTCCACAAGAAGTATCCACTAGGTGGAATTCTTTATACGAGCAACTACTTGTTGCTTATGACTATAGAAAACCTATAACTTTATTTTTTTAACTCTCATAATCAAAATTCAGCTGATATGATTGTAGATAGTGATTGGGTAAAAATTTCCGAACTAATTGTATTTTTAGAGAAATTTTTTCAAGCAACAAAAGAATTTTCCTGTATATATTATCCTACTATTTCAAATATGTTGTTTTATATAACTCTAATATTTTTATTACTTAGTGAATATATGGAAAAACCAGCTTATATGACAGCTATTAAAAAAATGTTTATAAAAATAATTTTTTTTTATTCCTATTCCCATTATTTATATTATTGGTTCTGTATTAAATCCGACTATTAAAATAGATGGTACTAAATCACTAATTGAAACTATTTACGATTGTATAGAAGTACTACCACCTCCAAGTCCCAAATATCTAAATCACCCACCACCTATTGAACAAACTAAATAAGAAATGTTGTCTAGCGTAGAACACCAATGCAAAAAAATATATAGGTTTTATCAACAAGAAAATGCTAGTAACTTACCGGCTTCCATACCATCTTCTTCATCTTCAACACAACCTCACAAAAGACATGATGTTTCTGCGGCTAGTATTGAAAGCCTCAGAAATAGAATGTGCGGTCGTATCTTTACTACTAACCAAATTAGCGAGTTGGATGTTTTTGTTTTGCAGGGTTCTGTACCGTACCAAGAAGTTATCAATGAAGATGGACATGAAGACTTGCTGAAATACTGGAGGGGAATGAGAAGACCTTTCCGACACTTCATTGATGGCCCGAGATGTTTTGAACATTCAAGAGTCATCAACTGCGTCTGAAAGCGCTTTTTCTGCCGGCAGATATCAAATAGGAGACCACATACACTCATTAGCCAGAGACAGCTTGGAAATTGCAGTATTATTCAGAGATTGGATACGAGTGGAGCGGAGAAGGTGCGGTCAACCGGAGATCAACGAAGAAGAAGATGAAAACTACAACGAAATCTTATCCGAAGGTGGTGAAAGCGACGCGGATCAATTTGACCAACAAATACCAATTCCAACCGAAGAACCACATGAAATTATCAAGCAATTAGAACATATTTTTTTGAGAATGTAATTTTTTTAATTGCAATTTTATTATGTAATTTGCAACTTTTGGACAACACCACAAAGTTGCAATTTAGATTTTAGACAATTGTATTTGTATTACAAAAAAATCATATGTCTATTAAATAATATAAGAGGCACAAAAACAACCTTGGGATATTTTTATTACACTATCTTGTCTTGTTTATTGAGTTTTTTTTATACATATGTTATTTAAAAAAAAAAAAAAAAACCCGCCGGAACCCGCCCCGATCCCGACCCGACCCCGCCCGACCCGATTCCGACGGGATCGTGATCGGGACGGGACTGGAGCAAGTCCCGCCAGACCCGACCTCGACCCCTTCGCCCGTCCCGCCCCGACCCCGCCAGGCCCGAGCCCGGCCCATTGGCCACCTCTACTCCAGAGCTGTAGTGGTCTCATACTTGAACTATGAGTGCTTAAGGAAAATAAAGTATCACTGCTTATACATAATAATCAAGGTGTTGACATGAACTTTAACAACCAACACATTATGGCCTTGTGTTATCCCAGGTTCGTGAGCGCTTTTGAGAACGAGCCTAATTCTTATAGAAAGCAACCTACCTCCACACTCACATAGGTGGAATTTGTCAAAGATGCTTCTGTAACTTTAACACCCCACTTATACGAGCTACAAAATTTCATTAAGAATTTATAAACTCAACTTCCACAAATAGTTACAGAATAATGCACTCACGAGGAAATAAATAAAATAGTGCATTTTCAAAACAAGTCATCATGTGATTTGTTTTTCCCATTGAACCTGGTTATAGGACCTCTACTCCCCAGGTTGGGTTTTCTCATATATGACTCATGAATTTATGGGCTTCAATCCCACCCCCGTCGATGTTGATGGGAGGTATACCACCCACTGAGAAGTTATTTATAGGAGGAGATTTTGATGGACATATCGGGTCACTTCCGGGGGGCTATGACGACGTGCATGGAGGCTTTTGCCTCAGAGACAAGAACATGGGAGGCGTCTCACTTTTGGAGTTCGCTAAAGCTTTTCGGATGGTGATAGCCAATTCGAGGTTCCTGAAGAAGGAGGAGCACTTGGTGACTTTCTGTAGTTCGGTGGGTAAGACCCAAATAGTCTTTTTTCTCCTTAAGAAGGTTGATAACGACCTTTGTAAAGACTGCAAGGTTATTCCGAGTGAGTATCTTACAACCCGACATAAGCTTTTGGTGATGGATTTGGATATCAAGATGGAAAATAAGAGGAGGGTTGTGGATGACAGGCTATGAATCAAATAGGGCAGTTTGATAATGGCTAGTGCACAGGAGATGACAAAGAAGTTGATGGCCAATGGACTTAGGGGAGTAGTGGGGATGCAACCGGTATGTGGGATAGGATGGTCAGTTGTATTCAAGGGGTATCTAGAGAAGTGATAGGGGTCTCGCGGGATAGTCATGATGGGCATCGAGGGGACTGGTGGTTGAATGATAAAGTTCAAAAGAAGGTGGAAGCAAAGAAAGTGATGTATGCAAAATTGGTAGAAAGTAAGGATGAGATGGAGAAGTGGACAAATAGGAAATTATATAAGATGGCGAGTACAGAGGCAAAGCTAGCGGTTACAGCGGCAAAAACGGCGGCTTTTGAACGCATTTATGTGGGATTAGATGAAAAAGGCGAGGATAAGACGTTGTATAGATTAGACAAGGTGAGAGATTGGAGGACCCGTGACTTGGATCACATGAGGTGCATCTAGGATGAGGACGATGGAGTAATGGTGGAGGACACACTTAATATACAGAGGCGACAATCTTACTTCCATAAACTCTTGAACGAAAAAGGAGATAAATATATTATGCTGGGAGATCTGGAGCAATCCAGAAGGTACCAGGATTTTGGATATTGTAGAAGTATTAAGGTTGATGAGGTTAAGGGTGCTGTTAGCACGATGCGCATGGGACGAGCGACCGGGCCTGATGAAATCACAATTGAATTTTGGAAAAGCGCAGGCAGGACAGGTTTGGAGTGGCTGACTGAGTTGTTTAATGTCATTTTTAAGACAAAAAGAATGCCCGAAGAATGGAGGTGTAGTACAATGATTCCTTTGTACAAGAACAAATGTGACATCCAGAGTTGCAACAACTATAGGGGTATCAAGCTGCTAAGCCACACTATGAAAGTTTGGGAAAGGATCGTGAAGATGAGGGTGAGAAGAGGCGTGTCTACTTTTGAGAACCAGTTCAGATTCATGCCGGGACATTCGACTACAAAAACCATTCATCTTATTAGGAGGTTGGTGGAGCAGTATAGGGAGAGGAAGAGGGACTTACATAGGGTGTTCATCGACCTCGAGAAGGCATACGAAAAAGTCCCTAGGGAGGTTCTATGGAGATGTTTGGAGGTTAGAGGTGTACATGTGGCATACACTAGGGCGATCAAGGATAAGTATGATGGAGCCAAGACCATGGTACAGACGGTAGGAGGAGACTCGGAGCACTTTCCAGTGATGATGGGTTGCACTAGAGATCAAATCTTAGACCATTCTTATTTGACTTGGTGATGGATGTACTGACCTGACAAATTCAATGGGAGGCGCCACAATGTATGTTATTCACATATGACAAAGTCCTGATTGAGGAGACTCGCAGCGGAGTAAATGCTAAGTTGGAGGTTTGGAGACAGACTCTGGAGTCTAAAGGGTTCTGGCTGAGTAGGGCCAAGATAATATACTTGGAGTGCAAGTTCAGTAACGGGAGCGACCATGAGACAGACATTGAGGTGAGGTAAGGTACTCAGGTCATTTCAAAGAAAGAAAGTTTCAAGTATCTCGGGTCTATTAGGGAATGGAGAGATTGATGACAATGTCACACATCGTATTGGTGTAGGGTGGATGAAATGAAGGCTCACATCTGGATTCTTATGCGATAAAAAGGTTCCACCGAAACTTAAAGGAAAGTTCTATAGGGTGGTGGTTAGACCGACTATGTTGTATGGGGCGGAGTGTTGGCCAATCAATACTTTACACATCCAAAAGATGAAAGTTACGGAGATGAGGATGTTGAGATGGATGTGCGGGCATACAATGAGGGATATGATTAGAAATGATGATATCCGGGACAGAGTGGGAGTGGCCTCGGTGGAGGATAAGATGCGTGAAGCAAGATTGAAATAGTTCAGACATGTGTAGAGGAGAGACACAAATGCCCCAGTGCGGAGGTGTGAGAGGTTGGCTATGGACGAGTTCAGGAGGTAGGCCGAAGAAGTATTGGAGAGAGGTGATTAGACGGGATATGATGCAGGAGCAACTTACTGAGGACATTACCTTAGATAGGGGGTTGTGGAGGACACGGATTAGGGTAGAAGGGTAGTAGGTAGTTGAGCGTAGTCCTACTTACGTTTACATATTGGTAGTTGTAGGGTTATTATTGTAGTCCTGCTTAGTCTATCATATTAGTAGGCACAATATTGATTTATAGTTCCACGTCCTTTGATTTCTGCGGCTGTATGTTCTTTCGTGTACTTTGTTTATCTTATTTACATGCGTTAGTTACTGCTTCTTTTTTCAAGAATGCTTTATCATGTCCTGTGCGCGTGTATTACTCTCATTTTCATACTGCTTTAAATTTCTTGTCCGGGTCTGACTGTTTCTCTTGCTTTCGCTTGTGCTTTTCTTGAGCCGAGGGTTTTTCGAAAACAGTCTCTCTACTTACCGAGGTAGAGGTAATTTTTGCGTACATTTTATCCTTTCCGGACCCTACGTTGTGGGATTTCACTGGATATATTATTGTTGTATATATGTAAGAGGAACAAAGTTGAATGAACTTCACCAAAATCATGGAGTATCTTCTCTTACAACAACATTATTTTGCTTATAATGGTTAGGGTCATTTCTATGTTACAATCAATGAAGTTGAAAGGATCTGAACTAAGATATTGTTATAATTCTATCTTTTAATCTCTTTTCTTTATTCGGATAATTTAAATGCACGACAGATTTTATATGTTTGATTTTATTTTGTTTCCAGAAGTTCATAATTATTTAAAAAGGATATTGAGACTATGGCATTATATGAAAATTGAGAAAAAATTAGCTAAAAATACAGATCTTCTGAGAAGCAAGAATTGCAAGTAGCAAGTGGACACCTCTCTCTATCAAAAACTTCTTTATCTTTTTTCTCCTTTTTAAAAAAATTCTTTCTTTGATTTTATTATTGTAATGTAGAAAGGCAATGGAGAATTATAAAAACAAATCTATATCTATATCTATATCTATATATAATATAAAGCTAGGAATTAGAGAAGTGATGTGCACCTCTCTTTGGCCAACAATTCTATTTTTCTTTTTTCTTCTTTTTTGGCAATTTTCCCTACATTTCTATTTACTTATTATTATTATTGTACAAAAATAAATATGTCAGTTACTACTCCTCTATTCATTTCTATTCTTTAATGTTTATACTTAAATGTATCAAAATTTACTACTCCACTCATTTCTATTATTTATTATCATAAAAAGAATATTAAAGGTCTCAATTTTTACTACTCCAATCTTTCAAGTTATTAAACTTCTTAGAGAGTATAATTGCAAGAAGTTTGTCTTTTTTCTCAAATTTTTAACATATCTTATTTTTCTATTTATGTGCTATTTAAAAATAAAATAAAAGTCAATCTCATAAACTGGCCATGAATATATATTTTTTCCTATTCATGTTCGTTGTCCGTTTTCACTACCAAAGGGAATCTATGTGAACCCAAATAAATTAATGACAAATAGATTGAGTTGAAAAGTCACGCTTTTATTGACCTTAATTAAGCTCATTCAATATTGTCCATTGTGATCGTCAAATTTTGATGATAATGGTGAATAAGTTCTTAATTAATTACCATTTTTTCTCTATAAAGTTCAAATCCAATCTATTTGAGTTGCATATTTTATCAAAACATATATTTTTCTTTTGAGTTCTGGAAATGCAGAGAGTTGTAATATCAATTATTATTATTTAGTTGTTTTATTTTTATTTTACTTTTATGTTTTGTTGATCTTCGTTGAAGATATAGTACTTTTGAATTGTGTTAAAACTATTTTTTTTTCTTATATTGTAGAAACTAGGAATATCAATGGTGCTTAGTGTATTAGTTTCTGATGTTGTTTTATTGATTTTGGTTTTGTGTTCTTTTGCAGGTTGATTGATGTGTGTACTTGCAGGCTCTTTGAATTATTTTATTTTACGGAGATATTGTTAAGTTGTTTTTTAATTGATATTTTTTGGAGTAATTGTGTAATTTAAATAACGTTTAAAGTCATGACTTGGTTCATCATTACCTTTTTGATAAAATTTTTATTGATGAAGCTACAGTATAAATTATCTCTCTTTTGACAAAAAAAAGGTTTACGCCTACAAATTTAATTTCAGGTGAAAAAGAAACGAATGTCATAGTTTTACGTTTTGTCGTTTAGTTTCACTTATTTCCTTTACACCTAAATCATATACAAGAATTCAAATACAAAAAAAAAATTTCATTAACTATCTCCTATTCTATTTCTTTACCTTTCTCTTTGTTTCCTTGATTTTAAATAGTGGGTGAAGTTTTTGTCTCTATAAAATAAAATTGAGTAGGATGTTGTTTAGGAAAAAAAACTTTTGAAGGATTTATTCGTGTGAATTATGGTCAATTTTTGTTTTAAACCTTGTGAAAGAAACACACTTTTTTTCTTAATAAAAGTATATGGAGAGTGTTATGTGAGAATTTGAAATAGGTTTGCTATGCATTTTCTGACCTGCTATAATATATTCATGGTTGTAATTTAATAATACAATTTTATAAAAAATTATTAATTTACTTATCCAACAATATTTTTCTTGTGTTTGTGTTAAGTAATTTTAGCATATCTTGAATTCTGAAATTAAAACAAGGGAGGTGATTATTGGTGAAAATGGTGGGAGCAAAATGTCTATATATGAAGGAAGTACTAAATTGGTAAGAGAATCTATTTAAGCTAAAAACATATTTTCAGATTTTACGTAAATATTAACGGGAGGAAAAAGAAGAAGCATTTAATGAAGTTCGAAAATTAATTAAAAATAATTTTCTTCATAATTTAACTTTTCTGATCCTAAAACGAGAAAAAACTTAAGTGAAATATTAATAAAAAAGTAAGATTGAAATTTAAGATCCTTTTTTTTCTATTTAGTTAGAACATTTTTAAATGAGAACAAAAACTAAGTATGTAAATGCTGGTAAGAAGTTAGAACTAGAGGTTTTAATTTTTTTAATTTATAAATGTTCAATGATTTACTTTGCTTACATCTTCTTTCTTGAATTTTCATTTTTTTTTCTTCATTCATGAAAATTTATGTTAAGACTCACCAGATCTCTTACGAGCATATTTGATAGAATTTTAAAAATATGAATTGTAATACATTGATGTTGTACCACGAGCAATTGAGTTTTAATTTTTTTCTAAATTTTTAAAATATGTTCATACAAAAAAGAATATATGCACTAAAATTTATGATTTTTTCTTTTAGTGTTCTACTTGCATAAGTTATTGCCGGTATGATATTATAGACGAGAATGCAACCTCATGACTCTTCATCTATCCAGATTAAATTTAATAACGAATAATTTATAAATTTATTAATATTTTTTGTGAAATAACTGCACGAGGAGCGACCAAATTCACTAGTATAATATAAACCTTAAGCTATTGTGTACCAGTCTGCTTATTTTTTAGCTAATTAATTAATACTTACTGAACTGAATATCAGAGATGAAATTTACCATATGAGATATTTCAAATTTCTTTTTTTGTTTCTTGTACTTCTCTACCCTTTTATTTCAACCACCTAACACATGCTAGATATAGTTGATTATATATATTTGCATGGCTTCTCGTACATATATATGTTGCTTTGCCATTTTGCCGTAATAAAATGGTCGTCCAATTTCCAACTAGCAATTTACTTTCTCTAGTTCTATTCCCAAATTGCGTACGCAAGGAGTACTTTTTCCTTTGTAATATTCTCAATGTTAGGAACATATGAATAAGCACATGGAACAATCTCCCACCTTCCCCATATTAATTTCTGCCTCAATTTCCGCAAGTGTATTTAGAATAAAAATCGTAAGCATATATGTATGTGTATAAATGGTCAATATAAGATTTTTTTACATGGTTTGGTCATATTTAATACACCTATTATAACATATAATTTGTCTTATTTTTAACATTGTAAATTTTCATAGTCAAAGTAAATATTTTATATTTAGATTGTAAATATTCTGAGTATATTCTACCATAATTGTAGCCTAAATTAAGTCTTGTAAACATGTATATAATATTACATTCAAGGAATGAAATGATTACAGAAAATATTTCCTTCATGGTATCAAGAGCAAAAAATTAACCCTAGCCTAAAACCCTAAACTCAGCCACCGCCCAACCTCGTCGGAACCCTAAGTTCCGCCTCCACCATCCCTCATCAAAACCCTACCTCCTTTTTTTTTCTTATTTCTCTAGGGCAACAATGACCGACCAACACAAATTTCATCCCGCTCTTACCGTAAACAACGTCAAGAACTTCATTCCGGTAAAATCTTGGACGGAGTTATTCAAAATCCATTGCCGCACATACCAAGTCATTGACCATATTCTTCTTCCAAAGCCTCAATCGAGCGTCATAAAAAAATTCACCATTATTGACATGGCTCTTTGGTCTCGCTTGGATACTATAGTCCTTCAATGGATTTACGGCACCATATCAAATGACCTTTTGCACACCATATTGGAACCAAATTCGACGGCTCAACAAACATGGGAGCGTTTGCAAAATATTTTTCAAGATAACAAGATTTCTCGTGCGATTTATCTTGAAAATCAATTCACCAATGTCAAGATGGATGATTTTTCCAAACGTCTCCGCATATTGTCAAGAATTAAAAATGCTTGACTATCAACTATCCAATGTTGGTGCTCCGGTGACGAATCAAAGGTTAGTTCTCCAATTAATTGCGGGTTTGAATCAACTATATGATAGTGTTGCTACATTCATTCAACAATGTAATCCGTTGCCATCATTTTATGAGACTCGTTCGAGATTGAGTCTTGAAGAAACCCAAAAACTAAAACAGGCGGCGACATCAGCAAACAATGTCGGCACCGCCCTCCTTTTCACTAACACGTATACTGATGACTTTGGCCCTCAAACTTTTGGTTCGGGAAGTGGACAAAACCGCAACAACAATGGACCAAAATGGGAACAAAATCGCAACAATAACAAAAGAAAAATAATGGTGGAAGGGGACGAGGCCGTGGCGGCGGAAATCAGGCCGGCGGCGGCAGCAACAACCGGCAGCGGCAGCAACAACCGGCAGCAGGGGCAGACCAAGCCCAGCCAGTGGCAGCCGTAAGCCCAGTCGTAGGGGCAATACCCACCGTGGGGTTGGGCACTGTAACAGTGGGCTTCTCGTACCCCATAGCATCTTGGGCCAGGCCACCACCACCCACTCGGCATCCCAGGGTTCTTGGCAGCCGTCCTCATCAGACATTTACAACTCATGGACCATCTTCTTTTAGTTATGATCCAACGGACATCAAGCAAGTCATGAACATCATGACTCTCAATGTTCCGGACGACACATAGTACATAGACATGGGGGCGACCTCTCACATGAAGACATCTCAAGGTAATCTCTCATCTTATTTTAATATGAGCAGTAATAAAAATATTGTGGTTGACAATGAATAAGAAATTCCAATTCGTGATATTAGGAAATCAAACCTTCCCTCTACCCACATTTACATTTAAAGAATGTCCTACATGCACCCAAATTTATTAAAAACTTGATATATGTGTGTCGTTTCACCACTGCCAATAATGTTTCTGTTGAGTTTGATCCGTTTGAATTTTCTGTGAAGGACATTTGGACGGTATACAAATAATGAGACGTGCTAGCACTGGGGACTTGTATCCCATCACCACCACCACCAATAACCAAGTCACCTCTCCATCAACTTTTGCTGCTCTTTCTCCTACTTTATGACATAATCGTTTGGGACACCCGGGAGCACCGATGTTCAACTCCCTTATAAAAATAAGTTTATTGATTGTAAACAATCTTTGGATTCCCATGTTTGTCAATCTTGAGTTTTTGGGAAGCATGTTAAATTACCTTTTTCTTTATCTACTTCAAATACGATTATGACATTTGATATCATGCATAGTGACTTATGGACATCCCTGGTTTTAAGTTCGGCAGATAATAAGTATTATATGCTTATTTTGGATAATTACTCTAATTTTCTATGGACATTTTCCATTGGAAAAAATCGCAGGTTCACACTATTTTCAAGCAATTTAGTACTTTCATCCAAACCCAATTTGAGAAGTCTATTAAATGCTTTCAATGTGACAATGGGAAGAAATTCATAAATGACTAATTTAAGGAATTTTGTCACAAAAATGGTATGGAATTTTGTCTCTCTTGTCCGCACACTTCTTCTCAAATGGAAAAGCCGAAAGCTCATTCCACTCCGTGTGTATTTTTAGGATACCCACAAAATCATCGGGGCTATAGAAGATGAGCTTAACCCGGATCAAAAGAAAGCTTCTTATCGATGAGTCCAAATTTCCATTTTCCAATATATACACGCCTTTCCCACCCTCATATGATTTTTTGGACACTGGCTACATCCCCTATTACAATATCATTTAAACAACCCATATAGTCAAGCCCAAATGAGGGAGTCCACTGCTCCCTCTCCCTCTCTATCAGTCCGAATAAATGGCCCATTATTTCACCAACCGAGGGAGTCCACTGCTCCCTCTCCTGCGGTCCAGTCATCTCACAACAACCCGAGAGCCCCATTGCCCCAGCAGTCCATCGGCTCTAACCCGGTCTATCAAAACCTATGCCTTGCATGAGATTTTTTGGCCTAAGCATCATTTTAATATGACATCCTCTGTCCAACCATCCCCAATTCCATGTAACCCGAAAGCTACCCTATCGACTCGAATTGGAAGGTTGTCATGTTAGATGAAATTGACGCTCTTATTAAAAATAAGATGTGGGAGTTAGTGCCCCGTCCGTCTAATGTAAATATAATACATTCTATTTTTATCATAAAAAGAAATCTGATGGTTAGAGGCACAAAAACTGTCTTGTTGGTGATGACATGTCTCAGCAGGTTGGAGTGTATTGTGATAAAACTTTTATCCCAGTTGTTAAACTAGCGACTATCCGAACATTTCTCAGTCTGGCTCTGTCAAAATCATCGTCCATTCATCAGTTGGACGTAAAGAATGCGTTCTTCCATAATCACCTATAGGAAATAGTTTACATGCACCAGCCTTTGGTATTCCGAGATCATATTCATCTTGATTATATTTGCTTGTTGAAAAAGTCTTTATATGGTCTCAAACAGGCCTCACGAGCATGGTATAACAGGTTTGCTAGGTTTGTTTCCACAATGGGCTTCTTACATACCAAATTCGACCAGTCTCTGTTTATTTATCAAAAAGGGAATGCCACGACATACATTATTCTCTATGTTGATGACATCATCCTCACAACATCATCTGCATCTCTTCGATAGTCGATTATGTCCCTTCTTGCATCTAAATTTCTATGAAGGATTTGGGTCCTTTGAACTATTTTTGGAAATTGTTGTAACTTAACATGCAGGTGGTCTATTTCTTTGTCAAAGAAAATATACTGAAGAGATAATTGACATAGCGGCATGTCTTCATGTAAGCCGTCACCTACACCGGTGGATACCATGGCTAAGTTAAGTAACTCTTCAGGGTCTCCATACAGTGATCCGACACATTACCGTAGTTTAACAAGGCATTGCAGTATCTCACCTTTACGAGACATGATATATCATATGTTGTTCAACAAGTATATTTACATATGCATGACCTGAAGAAGGAGCATATGAGTGCTCTTAAATGAATTATGTGGTATATTTAAGGTACTCTTGATTTCGGCTTACATCTGTATAAGTCAGTTGTCTCCGGTCTCACGTATTAAACCGACGCTGATTGGGGTGGAAGACCGAATATCAGATGCTCCACCTCTGGTTATTGTGTATTTATCGGAGATAATTTGATCTCGTGGTTGTTGAAGCGCCAACCCATGCTATCTCGATTTAGTGCTGAAGCCGAATATAGAGGGGTAGTGAATGTTGTATCTGAATCATGTTGGCTCTGTAATCTGTTATTGGAGCTCCATTGTCCAATCAAAAAGGCAATCGTAGTTTATTGTTATAATGTGAGTGCGATATATCTGTTAGGGAACCCGTACAACATCAACGCACTAAACATATAAATATGAATATTTTATTTGTCCGTGAAAAGGTTGCACGTGGACAAGTCCGTGTTCTCCATGTCCCGCTATCTGATTGCCGATATATTTACAAAAGGTCTTTCGCGGATACTTTTTGATGATTTCAGGGACAGTTTCAGCGTACGAGAGCATCCCCGCTAAGACTGCGGGGGAATGATAGATTATGAAAATAATTTATTTCCATAATCAAAGTAAATATTTTATATTTCGATTGTAAATATTCTGAGTATATTCTACCATAATTGTAGCCTAAATTAAGTCTTGTAAACATGTATATAATATTACATTCAAGGAATGAAATGATTACGAAAAATATTTCCTTCACAATCCACATTATAAGGAGGTTTACCTATAAATATTTTTGCATAACTTGATAATATGAATAATTATTTACACTGAGCGTGAATAATTATTTACATTGAACGTGAACTCATATATATCACTTCATTCACTATTCCTTCATAACACGCGTAGTTTATATCGACCGCTGCCCCCTCTAACAAAAAGAAAAAAGGCGTGGATAAAAAGAGAAGGAAGAAAGCATATACTCCCTTCGTCCCAATTTAAATGTCTTATTTTTCTTTTTGGTATGTCCTAAAAAGAGTGCGTCTTTCTATATTTAGTAAGTTGACAATTCAAATATCTTACATGACAAGTTTAAAACCACTAGATTTAAATAACTTTTTGCTACTTTACACAATTTTAATTTAAGACCATAAGATTCAAAAGTCTTCCTTTATTTCTTAAACTTCGAGTCAAGTCAAATTAAGACACTTAAATTGGAACGGAGAGAGTATAATTTAGTCTCTATATATGGATCACAAGTAGAGTTCATGTGGACATATAATACTAGTCAATACATTTGTACCTTCGTGTAATAGTGGGAAAGAAAGTTGCCAAGTTAATCTCGATATTTTAATTTGAGGTCCATAGCCGTATATCTGATCACTAGTGGAATCCAGAAAAAAAAGTTGGACATATAAAGTGAAACTATGACCAAAAATATTATTCATATTCTCCCGTGAAATAAATAAGAGAAATATATATATCCGAAAAGAATAAGTACTAAATAAAGATGACTCGCCGTCCAAATGAAATTATGCTATATATATGTCCTGCAGACTAAAAGTGTCCATCCTGCTGATTTTACGAGTGTAATGGAGTAAAGTGGGGTTATTGTGAAGGAAAAAAGGATCCTATAAATTAAAAAAGGAAAAGAAAAGAAAAAAGAGAACAAAAGGAAGAGAATGGGCTCCAACCAGCAAATAATAACACCGATAAAAACTTTAAAAGAAAATTATAGAAAAGAAGAGGAACTTTATACATATACGTACGTAGGTGAATAGATACATATAATATATACAACAAGAAAATTGTTAATTTACTATTGAAATTTCGATAGGAATTCATCAGAATTTGACTCATTGGTAACACTTCTAACTGGCTTTTCATTGAAAATCGCCTACAAACTAGCCAAGTTCTGACAAAACATTTGTAGAAATTAGTGATATTCTGATAATAATATTAGTTTGTGTGTAATTTTCATTCTTCTTATTGTTGGGAAGTGAATATGGAAAGAGAAGCATCAACGAATAAAACATTTCGTTGCTTGGCCATGCAAATTATCTGTGCACGAATTCTTTAAAAATATCGTCATATTTTATATTAGATCCTCTAAAAATACATTATTTTTGAAGAATCTTACCTGCACTCAATAACATTTCTGAAAAATCTGAGTGACCTAACAAATCATAGCTATGAACTCCATTTAAGCTAAGTGGGGTGGGTTAGTTTCCTTGCATTGGAAACAAACCATGTTTATGCTATTATTATAATTAGTTGTTTCTTTTGAAAATTATAACATTTGGTTAGGTGATAATATCTTCGAAAAGCAATCAGAACAAACTGAAATAAAACATAGAAGAAAAAATGATTACTAAACATGATGATTACTTTGTGAAAAGCTTATCGGTTATCATCATAATATTCCTCACTAGGACTACAAAATATTTATCCTCTCTTTAGTTTCTTCACTAGTCGAATATATATGGAGGAAATGTTCTCTTTCACTTGCGATTATTGAATAGAATTGATGAATTTCGCTAGAAAATTTCTAAAACATCGATACGTTGTCAGGAAAACAAATTCTATAAAAGAAAAAAGATAATTAATGAAGTGGCTTCACTTTATTAATGATTCTACAACACATAAAAAAGAAAAAAGTTCATTTACCAAAGAAAAAAAGAAGTTCTAGTAGAAATTTCCTTGCTAGCGAAGGCATAATTAAAGTTTAGATAGTGCATGTGGTAGTGTCTATGATGCTCTTGTTCTTCATCTTGGGGATCTCATATTTGCATAGGTCCTCATGACTACAAAAATAACTTAATTACTTTTGCTTAACTTAGTAATATATGATCAATTACTAATTATAAGAAATAATTAGGCAATTGAACAAAAAAAAAAGCTAGAAATGGTTGGGCGAAGTGTAATCATCAATTAGTTTCTCGTGGCAATAGTTATATAGCAAAAAGGCCACCAAATCGAAATTATCTTAGTCCAAGTTAAAAAACGTGCATGAATAAACAATGCATCGATCTATTCCTTAACTACTACTACCACTTATGAAGGAATTTATATTTATTAAATATTTATTATACCATGTTTTTCGAATAATTAAAAATTTCAGATTCTTCTCTTTCCCAAAGAATAGGTAAAGTTCAATTTATTTTAATTTGTATGTGACTAACAATATTCCATCAACAGGTCTATGACTAACAATATTCCATCAACAGGTCTATGGTTGGATCTTTATTTTTTATGTACGTGCCAATTATAGTACTCCTGATCGTTTACATGTTACGACTAGATAATTAATTCATGAAAAGTAATATAGATAATAAAGAGAATAGCAAGGAATTAGGAAGGTAATTAAGGTTTGGTTAGGTCTAAGGGAAGTTAGCTAGCTAGCTTAGAGAATTGCAATTAATTATTTATAATAGTAATTAATAAAGGTGCCTTAAGATGAAAACAAAGAGGGTAAAAGAGTTAACAGAACTCAAAGACGTTTGGGGATAAAGCCATCTTTTTTCAATTTGATGGGAAGTTTGTTTATCGATCGATGAAAGTTGTTTGGCTTTAGCTATTCTTGAAGCTAATGACTTTGCTTAATTTAATCAGTTATTTATCCTTTTCCAAGTTTGTCGGAGACTCTTCGTTCTTCTGTTCCTATCTATGTTCACTTCTATCTAGAACTTTTTCATGGCCCTTCAAATATTCGAAATGGAAAAGAAAAAAAGAATAATATACTCCTTCTGTCTCAAATTATTTATCGTGATTACTAAAAATAGTTGTCTCAAATTATTTGTCGTTGAAAGAGAATAATTCTTTGATTATTTTCATTAATGTCAAATGTATGTATACATGATATACAATATTTAATTATGAAAATTAAATCTACATTTTTCTAATACAAGACTACTATCATAATTACACATGTACAAGAATCCTAATATGAATATACATTGGATATACAGTATTCACATGTATATTCTTTCACACTCTCGTAGTCATAGCGGGCGGTTGTCGTACGCTGAGACTGTCCCTAAAATCTTCAAACAGAACTAAGGGAATACCCTTAGTAAAGATGTCAGCAATTTGGTACCTTGAAGGGACATGCAAGACACATACTTGTCTCAAAGCTACCTTTTCGCGAACAAAGTGAATATCCATCTTGATATGTTTTGTGCGCTGATGTTGGACCGGATTCCCAGAGATATAGACCGCACTAGCATTATCGCAGTAGATCAAAGTAGCTTTCTGAATAGTAAAATGAAGCTTTAATAGGAGATTACGCAGCCAACAGGACTCAGATACCACATTGGATACCCCTTGATACTCGGCCTCCACACTGGATCGCGATAAAATAGCCTGGCGTTTAGCCGACCACGAGACCAAGTTATCACCTAGAAACATACAATAACTAGATGTCAAGCGTCTGGTATCTGGCCTTCCACCCCAATCATCATCTGTATAAGACATGAGAGTAGATACGGAGTATGGATATAAGTGCAAACCATAATCAAGAATGCCCTGAATGTAACGTACAATGCGTTTGAGAGCGTGCATGTGCTCTTTCCTGGGATCATGCATAAATAAATACACTTGCTGCACTGCATAAGTAATATTAGGCCTCGTGAATGTAAGATAATCAAGAGCCTCCGCAAGACTACGATAGTGGGAGGGATCCTTGTAGGGTGTGCTAGAATTAGCACTCAGATTCGATTTGGTATCAACCAGAGTATGAGATGACTTACAGGATGACATGACAGCCCGCTCAATAATCTCATCCGCATACTTCCTCTGGGATAAAAATAGACCACCCGTATGACGAGTTACAGCTATACCCAAGAAATAACTCAAAGACCCCAAGTCTTTCATAGCAAATTCAGAGCTGAAAAGAGACATGATAGACTTGCGCAGTTTATCAAAAGAAGCAGTCAATATAATAACATCCACATATAACAGAATGTATGCCAGAGAAGTACCACGATGATAGATGAACAGAGAATGATCAAACTTGTTGTGAGAAAATCCAATAGTAGACACATAATCTGCAGACATTTTGTACTAGGCCCGAGGGGCCTGTTTTAGCCCATACAAGGACTTCTTCAGCAAACAAACATGGTTAAGATGATCGGGGTCCCTGAAACCCAATGGCTGATGCATGTATACAGTTTTCTTGAGATCACCATGTAAGAAAGTATTTTTCACATCCAATTGATGAATGGGCCACACTTTCGAGAGAGCCAGACTGAGAACAATGCGAATGGTTTCTGGTTTGACCAGCGGACTAAATGCATCTCCACAATCCATGTCAATCTGTTGAGTTTTGCCATAACCTACAAGATGGGCCTTGTGCCTCTCAAAACAACCATCAAATTTTTTCTTATGAGTAAAAATCCACATAGAACGAATTACATTGACACCAGGCGAATGGGGCACCAACTCTCACATCTTATTTTCAATAAGAGCATTATATTCACCATCCATAGCCATTTTCCAATTCGGGCCACGAAGGGCAGACATGGGGTTACGTGGTAAGGGTGATTTAGTGACATTAAAAGTGAGATTAAAATAGAATTTTGGTCTAAAATGCCCTGTTGACTACATGTAACAGGCCCTTGACTCAGAATAGAAGTGGGCTGGACTTGGGTCGATGTGGTGGCGTCAGAATTGGCTCGCTTTGGGAGGTGCATGCTCGAGTTGAGAGGTGGGCCAGCAGGCAGTGGGCCGGTTGGCTGAGACGCTAGACCAAGTGACGGACTGGATGGGCCAGCAGGCAGTGGGTTTGATGGCCGAGAAATTGGACCCAGGTGTTGGTTATTTAGGCCAGCAGGCAGTAAGCCTGCTGGCAGACTCGGAAGACGTAAGGAGTATGGGCCAACAGACAGTAGGCATGATGGCAGACTCGGAAGACGTAAGGAGTATGGGCCAGCAGGCAGTGGACCTGTTGGCTGGATTTGAGGCCAGTGGGCACTGGGCTAGTCGATGTCTACTAGTCCAGATCCCGAGATGGGGGCCAGACCAAATGGTGGACCACATATAGTGAGAGCATATCATCCAGAAAATTATAAGAATTAGACACGGAATTATGCAACTTAGCAAATGGAAATTGGGTTTCATAAAAAATTATATGACAACTAATGATGATTTTATGAGAGGATAAATCATAATATTTATAACCACGATGATAAGATGGATAATTCAAAAACATATAAGTGGTAGAGCGGGCTTGTAGTTTGTTTATTGTAGTGGAGGGAAAGAGATGATATCATAAACACCCAAACACCCTAAGATGAGAATATAACGGATCTTTGTGATAAAGAATTTTGAGTGGAGATTGGTATGCTAATCCTTTGCTAGGGAGTATGTTAAGAAGGTAAGTGACCATTTGTAGTGCATGATGCAAAAATGAAGGTGGTAAGGAAGCATGGGCGAGTAATGTTCGAACAATATTATTAATGGTGCGTATTTATCGCTCGACTTTCTCATTTTATGAGGACGTATATGGACAAGAAAATCAGAAAGATATACCATTAATGTTACAAAATTCTCTAAATGACCCATTATCAAATTCCATTCCATTATCACATTGAAAGTTTTTAATTTTCCGTTCAAATTGGGTACGGATGAATGCTATAAACGATAGCAACGCGGAATAAACTTGAGACTTTTTAGATAACGGAAAAGTCTACAAAAAATTAGAATAATCATCCAAATATAACACATAATAACGGTGGCCCAAAAAACTCAAGATGGGAGATGTCCACAAATCACTATGAATAATATCAAACGACAATAAAGTATTAGAATTGGAGGCAACAAAAGGTAATTTAACATGTTTCCTAAGCGGACATGAAGGACATATATTAGTACTATGCGTACTATTACACTCAATAAGATTATTATTTTTAAGAGAGGAAAGAACAGATGCTCCCGAATGACCCAACTGTGCATGCCATAAGGAAGGTGCTAAAGCGGCAAACGTTGACGGTGTGGATTGATTAGTGGTGGTGATGGGATAGAGGTCATCCCAACTATTACATCTCATTAGAGGTATCCCCATTATAAAATTCTTCACAGAAAATCCAAAAGGGTCAAAGTCAACAGAAATCAGTTATCAGTTGTAAATTTTCGACCAGATACCAAAATTTTAATTAATTGAGGAGCATGAATGACATTTTTCAAGGCTAAATGTAGGTTCATGGGAGATAAATTTGTGTGACCATAACCACGAATTGGAATTGAATTACCATTACCAACAATAATACCATAATTTTTGCTCAAATTGAAATAAGACGAGAGATTACCTGACGCGGACGTCATATTAGAAGTGGCACCAATGTCTATGTACCATTTTCCATCTGAAGAATTTAATCCAAATGTGTGCATCGTTGCCTCGATATCAGTGGGACTCGAGGCTGTTGATGGGCCTACAACAATGAAGGCATGCTATGGCCGAGGCCCAAGCAGGCCACGTTGCTGCCAGGGCCCATTCTGCTAAGCCCGTGGTTGCTGAAAGCTGTTGGGTCTGGCCCAATAATTTCCTGGACCTGGACCGCCTAATGGATATTGTGGACTAGGCCACTACCCAATGGCCCAACCCCATGGCCACTGTGCACTAGCCCAAGGCTGCAGCCAGTGGTGTTGCGACCCAGTTTGCTGGTCACTGCCACCCCGTCCTCCGCCACTGCCACCACCGCCGTGACTGCCACCATCACAGCTGCCGCCGCCGCCATAATTTTTGCCACAATTTTTATGATTTTGGCCCTTTTTGCTGCCATCATTGTTACAGTTTTGGATAGAATTTTCCAGGAAGGAGTGAGGTTCATCGGTGTCGCATGATGTGGCCACCATCATGGCGGAATTGTCTCCGGTAGTCGCCTTTTTAACCAAGTCGGCTTCTTCTTAGGTGAGCATGGAACGTGCTTGGTAGAATGGCGGGAGATGATTGCTTTGATGAAGAAGAATTCCAACGCCATTATAGGCCTCGGAGAGGCCTGCAACCATCTGAAGAACAAGATGATCATTAGTGACAGGCGCACCAACGTTCTTGAGTTGATCCGACAACTCATTGAGCCTTTGACAATAGGCCGAGGCATTCGGAAAATCCTTCATATTTATCTGAGAGAATTCCTGCTCAAGGGTCACGGATCAGGAATTTTTATTGTCTTGAAATATATCACGCAACCTATTCTAAGCTTCCATTTTCATAGCGCTGAGTTCGATAATTGTCTATAAGAGGTCCGTAGAGATGGTGAAATGATCCATTGAAGGACCGTCGCATCAAGAGTTGCCCACAACTTAATTTCATCATCCGTGGTAGGCACATTCTCCTTGGATTTTGCCGGTGGGATGATGTGATGGAGGACTCTATTAGACTGTGCGTGAATTTTAAACAGTTCTGTCCACGTCGCGTATTGGACATTTTTCATCTCAAGAACAATAAGGATGTTGTTCTTGATATTGAAGACTGCAAGGGCGGGATGCAATGTGTTCTTTGTGGTAGACATGATGACAGAACAAGAAGAGAATTAGGGTTTGGAAAAAGAAACAAATTGAAGGGGGGGGGGGGAGTAGGGTCGGCCGTCGGCCACCACTGGTAAGGTTAGGGCGGTAGAAGGTGGGAAAAATTGGAGAAGGAAAATATTGCCCTAGACTGCTGATACCATGAAAGAGAATAATCCCTTGATTATTTTCATTAATGTAAAAGGTATATATACATGATATACAATATTTAATTATCAAAATTAAATCTACACTTTCCTAATACAAGACTAGTACCATAATTACACATGTACAAGAATCCTACTATGAATATACACATGATATACGATATTCACACGTATATTATTTCAGTCGTTTTAGAAGTTCAAGACATAATTAATTACGTTTTCTCCATTTTTACCCTTTCTCATTAATAAAAATGACAGATAAATAGAGTAAACATTTAATGAAGAAAGATTATAACTTAGACATAAATAAGGGTAAAGTAGGTCAAATACCCCTCCTAATTAATATTTTTAAGGGATGTGTAAACAAAAAAAAATGAAAAATAATATAAGACGGAGGAGTATAAGTTACTTATAATACATTAATTAAGGTGTTGCACAAATAATTGTTGTATGAGGAGCAAAAAATATTTCGAACATATGTTTCGTTGTGACTTGAATTTTATTCAATTGTATATATGATAGTTGTCACGGCCATGAGCTGATCCACCATCCACAATTTTTTGCTCAAGCAATGTATAAATAGTAAAAAAATATTTAATTGTTTCTTACATTAAATTCATATACTACTAGTGATACTCTGCATTTATTTCTTTAAGAAATTCAAAATTGCCTTCATTTGTTGCGTTGAAAACGATGTCAGAAGATATAAATCAGCACCTACAACTTTAAAATTAAACCATAACATGCGGTATATTTATTTGTATAGTTACAGTAATAATTAAGTATTTTTACGTAAAGCCCCAATAAGCATGCAAGTAGGTGTAAACAGGTGACCAAATTGTGAAAAATAACAAAATGAATATCGCTGAAGTGATTTTGCAACACCTCAATTAGGAATGAAAAATAAATGTTATTTCCTCATGCTCTACTTAAAAATAAATACTAAGTAGGATGGAGATCAAGTGGGGTTGGGTGTGTTAGTTGAGTTGGGTAACCATTGATTACATGTATAGGCAATTAAGCTCACCTTACAAACAAACATAACTATGAAGAAAGAATATTATTTGATTATACATTAATAACAAGCATGTAATGAATTGTTACATTATTATTAGTTTTATTTAATCTATTATTGCAAGTTTCTTGTCTTGTTTTCCACGATACTAATTTCACTTATTATGGGATACATATAATTATTTTTTAAATGATTTGTTGATGTACTTATTTTTTCATATTTTGAGTGTACATGAGTTAAGTTATATGCACAAATAGAGCTATAATTTTCTACTATCAATGTGATTTAATTGTTATAATAGATTACTTACCATATCAGCGGAGTGTAGAGATTATGATCATTGGACTAATTTATTCCACTTGGGAGGTGAGATAAGGTGCAATATTCAAGATTAAGTCCGAAATTAAATTTATACAGTGTTTGATCAATCAAATACAATATTAATTTTATCTCAAACTTAATTTCGAAATATTTTACCTTATCCTGATTCCCGCGTATCAAACGTCCTATCTATAAATATTTAATGTAAACCTATTATTATATATTAAGTTGAGTTCATGGTAGGAACTCATCAGCTCCAAATTTTAACTCTTCTTACCATTAATTTTAGATAACCTATCAATTTTATTAGATATAATTACATATAATTATCTTTTAAATAACATGACTGAAAAATATTATAAGCATTTTTTAGATACACTTTTTAGGGGGTCATAGTTGTGATGGGTCATGCTAATTTAGGAAGGCATGATTTAATGCATGCAGTGACAACTACCTGTATGCTTGTACCTTTTGTATGGTACTTATGTATGATGCATCGCTTTAATTTCAGGTTAAAATCCTGTGAGTAAGTGTAACTTTTACTGAAAATATATTTACAGCCGCTATATACATAATTAGAAATATATTAAAGAGAAGTTCCAATATTTCTCTTTGCAACTTAATAAAAGTTTACTTAGACTTTAATTGTTACGTATATGTATTACCCTACTTGTTTGGGAAAATTTTGATCTCCTTTTAACTTGTTTTCCTCGAACAAATTAAACCTAACTAGAAGGATTTTTTAAATATTGATTTTAGAGCAACTTTCATGCCTTAATTGATCGTTATTTTTGTATGTGAATATATAAGAATAAGACGTTCAAACTCTCTAAATGAAAGAGTCATCATATCAGTATCTTGAAGAAATGCCTACCTTAAGGAGAAGATTACCGAATAAGTTTCAAACATCATCCTCTATCACATAAAGAAATGCAAAAAGTCAGACTTATGGGGAAAGATCACTATAGATAAAGCAACTAAGTAAAGACATGTAATAATACAATCCATGAATTGATCCAAAACTAGCACACTATTAAATAGGTAAATACCATTAGGAAAGACATAATTGTGCCGTGAGTAATAATTACTTATGATTTAATTAATCAGCATAAATGTTGGCTTTTTATGATCCCGTAATTCCATACACCTACTTTAAAGTTTAAACTTTTTTATGAGCACGCTTGGGTATTCTCTCTGAAATAAATAAACAAAATACACCACTGTTAAACAATAATACTAAAATATTAAGATAAGTTATCAAGTAATCATAAATTTACCTAATCTGTCATTAAAGTATCAAAATCAACTGTCATCAACGTGACGTTTCTCCGAAGATTCACCACAAATACAATTTAAAAAAGAAAACTCAAGTCCACATCAACGTATTTACTGTACTTTACCATTTAGCTGTCTCCAAGATTAGAGTACACTGTACATATGATACTATGAAGAGTAATAGCATAAGTTAAAAGCTGGTTAGGAGTAAGTTATTCAATAATTAAAATTTTGCATAAGTAATACATGTATGAGATGAGTTATATATGTATAAAATTAGTACGATGTTTGGTTTGCAATATAGAAATCTGCACAACTTAATACATGTATAAATTTCAAGAAATTTATATATTATTTTATGCAGATCAAAAAATAAAATATTTAATATATGAATAATTAAACCCTGCATAACTAATATATGCATAAAATGATATATAATTTTTTTCATAACTAATCTATGTATTACTAAATACTTGCATAAATCTAATCAGCTACCAAACGACCCCAAAATCGCGGAATAAGGTGGATAACTCATGATTATATTTAGAATTATATTTTGTTTGATTGATGATATATCCTCAATCAAAACATAATATAAATTTAATTTTAAATTTAATTCTGAATATTTCATTTTATCCTATTAAATTTAAAATTATTTTATCATCTGTCAAATAAAATAAACAAAACTAAAAATTCCACAAAACAACTTAGTCGAACCAAACAACCCTTTAATGCATTACCCTTTTTTACGACTTGGAAAACGCAGTGGTACGACAGTTATGCTCGCAAATATTTCCGTCAGGCCCCACTTTCTCTCTCTCCTCCGCGTATATTTTCGCCGGCCGTTCGTAACGGTCATATTTTCCGGTATCTTTCTCTCTTTAAAAACTATACCAAGTAAAAAATATCTCTACATTAATACACGCATTATTATTAATAATACATAATCTTAGTTGTAGTAGTTATCTTTGTATTTTGCACTCATAATTACTCTATAAATTCAGCTCAATTTTTGTAGAATTAGGGTTTTGAAAGAGTGAAAATTATGTGAAGAGTAGTAGCAATGGTGATAAAGCCCTATCCTAATAAGGTAATAACATCTAATGGTTTGAGTTATCAAAATAATCCGAAAAGGCCACCATTGTTGCCTTCAGAAGCTGAGAATAATGAACCTTCTAGAAGAATCCCGAAATCTAGAGAAGTTACTTCTCGATACCTTTCGACTTCATCTTCATCTTCTATCTCAACGACGTGGTCTTCAAACACTTCGAGTATTACTACTTACTCTTCGTCGTCCAATCGAAGTCCATCGACTAGGACGACTCGGCCGGTTGTTGCGACACCGATTCCGAATTCCGGTTCAGTTAAACGGTCTCAATCAATGCACCGGAGACGACCGATGACGCCGGTTAAGAATTCCGGTTCAGTTAAGCAGTTATTGAATTCTAGTAGGAGTTTATCTGTTTCGTTTCAAGGTGAGTCTATATCTATACGTGTTAGTAAAGTAAAGCCTGCTCCAGTGAGGAAATGTACACCGGAGAGGAGGAAAGTTACTGCTCTGGCGGATTTTGTCACGCCGGAGAGGAGTAAAGTTACGCCGGAGTTGAACACTCTGGTGAGAGATCGGACTGTAAGTGTTAAGCCTAGTGATCAGCATAGGGGGCCAGGGAGGTCAAAGTCATTGAATTCAAGTTTTTTGACACGAAGTATGGATTGTGGTAGTGTTGACAAGGCTAAATTTGGATCCGGAAGTGTTACTAGTTCATCGATGAAATCGGTGATTGATATATATCATAGAGCTAGAATTGAAGCTAAATTGAAACCTCAAAGTGATAATGCTGATGCATTGGCTTCAGATAGTGAAAGTGTCTCTTCAGAGAGTACTTCAGGTGTCCATGATGGTCCGAGTATGACTCAAGGACGAGGAGGCCCCCGTGGTATAGTTGTGCCTGCTAGGTTTTGGCAAGAGACTAATAACAGGATTAGACGAGGGCCAGAACGCGGTTCTTCTATGGAGAAAAATGGTAATTTGAAGACAGTGGCTCCTTCAAAGCAAATTGGAAATACGAAGTATCTGGTTGATAGCCCTAAAACATCACCTCAGGGTGTCCCACCTTCTAGAGGTTTAGTGTCTCCTCTTCGAGGGGGTTTAAGACCAGCGTCACCAAGTAAGGCATTGGCGCCATCTCATATAAGAGGGATGTCAAGTCCTACAAGAACAAGAAATGGTGCTGTGGGTTCAATATCTAATAATTCATGTATCATGCCCTCAATTTTGAGTTTTGCTGCTGATGCAAGAAGAGGGAGGGTGGGGGAAAACCGAATAGTTGATGCACATGAATTAAGGCTTCTATATAATCGGCACCTGCAATGGCGATATGTCAATGCACGAGCAGAAGCTGCTCTAAGGGCACAAACAACAACAGCAGAGGTAACTTTTTAAAATGCTGCTAATTCTCTAAGTGTTGCATTGATAAATCAGATTTATAAAGCTTTAATTACTTATCAAGGAAAATTAAATCTCAAAGTGTTGCTGATGACGTAGTACATATACAGTTCCTGTTTTGTTCAACAGTATACAAAGACAATGAAAAGGAAACATCCTCTCGGATTTTACTATGGGTTGTGAACCTTTGTATTGAATGTTATTTGTGTAAATGAAATCAATTAACTATGGCTCAATCCCAACTAGTTGGGATCATATGGTCTACATCCCATTCCACCTTATTAAAGCTCATTTCATTCCAATACTGGTACAGTAAAGAGTAATTAGAGAGATGAAAAGTTTCCATTAATAGAAAAGGAGTATATATTTTGACATCTGGGATCAAAACGAGTGAGGAGGGTATGAGGAATTTATTTGTTGATTTAGATGAAGTGCATTAAGAAATAGATTACACTAAAACTCTTGAGAGGTTTGCTTTTCTATTTCGCTTATCAAGTAGATATAGAAATCCCTCAACCTGCAGTGGTGGGGTTATACTCTTCAATATATGTGGTTGAACTTGATAATAAATACATGATGCCTGTTGTTCTTTTTTTACTTATAACTTTTTAGGGTTAATTGGACATGTTCAACGTGGTTGAACAGGATAATAAATATATCTGTCTCTCTTATCTAATATTCCATACTTGAGTGTTAGTTCCTGGCTATTCAGGGTTTTGTCTGCTCTGATGAGTAATCCACCAGTAGTTACATTTACCTGGTATAAACTACAATCCATTTCAAACAATAAATACGTGATACACGTCCTTTTTTACTTGAGCTTTTATGGTTAATTAGACATGTTTTACGTATAATAATAGAAATCTGAGAAATAAAAGCTTTTAAAATTTGTTCACTTACTTTCATACTCCACGTAAATGCAATAACATCCTTACTAAAATGTCAATGTAATAACATCACTTATCGTTCAAACTGTGAAAGCACCAAAATTCTAATATTAGAATAAAAACTGTAAAAGGTATAGCAATAATTTGTCAAGTAAAATTGAATAGTGAGCGCACGATGCCAGTGGTGAGGGGTCAGATTTTTCTGTCAAGGGACGCGAGTTCGAATCCATCTATTGCACTGACAAAATAAACCCATCTCAAAAAAATAAAAAATACAAACCAGCCTTAATTTTTCCTAATGCTCCTCTTACAATTATATTTACTAAAGTTGGTGCATACACTCGGTGCACGTAAGTTTCTGTTACCCATGAATTATAGTGTAAACATCAGCTGTAGTTTAGATTAAGATTCTGTGGAAATTTGGTACCACTAATGTGAAATTTTTCTTCTTACCAGAGGAACCTGTACAATGCTTGGTTGACTACTTTGAAATTGCGGCATTCAGTGAAGTCCAAAAGAATTCAGCTGCAGCTGCTGCAACAAAATGCGAAGCTGCATTCCATCCTCAAAGGACAAGTAAGCCCTCTTTAAAGTTCTCCTCTTTAAAGTTCTTCTGCCTCCAACATTTTGTGGATGTTTAGACACACATCAAAAGAGATGCTTTTAATATGTATGCATCAATAAGATAACCATTTATTGCATATAGATACCTACTTGATAAACAAATTCATGCATGAATTTGAAAAGGAAAAACAAGAGAAAAAAAAATGAAGAGAATGCACTGGGTTAAAAGTCTATAGGATGTGTAAGAAGAAAACTGAAGGCCTGAGGGTTGAGGGGGAGGGGGCAACGAAATAGAATTTTGAGAGTTAATGCATGAGCTAATGCTATACTATTTGGTCGATTTTCTTTAAGTGCCAATTATATTTATAATGTGCCCTGTTATATCTCACATCTGTCTTCATCATGCACCTGAGTTATGCTTGCTGCCTAAGATGGTTGATATCTTTTTATATGCTGTTGAGGGGGAGGGGGCAACGAAATAGAATTTTGAGAGTTAATGCATGAGCTAATGCTATACTATTTGGTCGATTTTCTTTAAGTGCCAATTATATTTATAATGTGCCCTGTTATATCTCACATCTGTCTTCATCATGCACCTGAGTTATGCTTGCTGCCTAAGATGGTTGATATCTTTTTATATGCTGTGAAATGAATAAGTAAATATTCTTTGTCTGATTTGGTATATTAGCATTTGTACTGTGTACTTGATTTGTCTATCTTTTGTTTATAGATAAACGTCAACCTTCACTTATTGTCCCTTTCTCGTTTTATGGACCAATTCAGAGGCCATGTTTGGAAAACTGGAATATGATTGATGGAGAGCATTGCAATTCATTGTCAGGGGCCATATGTGCTCTGGAAGCCAGCACTCTTCGTCTCCCTGTTGTGGAAGGAGCTAGGGTAGTTTTTCCCTTACATTCTAATGGGAATGATCGTTATGAAAAAATGTGATTGCATTGATTTACCATTTGGTATTAGGCTTCGGGAATAATATTTTCTGGTTCCATCATCTGCAGGCAGAAGTTCAAAATGTGAAAGATGCTGTTTCTTCAGCTGTTGACGTGATGCATGCAATGGGATCCTCAACGTGTTCTTTGCTGCCAAAGGTAGTTTTTCTTTCTGGTTATGGCTAGTAGACTTCTATCTGTTTTCAAGAAGGGGGGAGGGGAAGGAAGTAGGCTGTGACCTTGCTGCTCGCTCAATTTGCATACCACCTATTTTGACCAGGGTGTATCTCATTTGCTATGGGAAAGTGGAACTAACACAAAAAATATCTGAACGGGTCAACCGCATGCTTTCTTGTGTTCTAATTTGCTTAGCAAGCATTTAGAACTAGTAAAAGATGATAGAACTGAGGTGCATGTAATAATAGGTCTACTTAACAACAACATACCCAGTGAAATCCCACAATGTGGGGTCTGGTAGAGTGTACGCAGACCTTACCACTACCTTGGTAGGTAGAGTGATTGTTTCCGAGAGACCCTCGGCTCAAGACAGAGCGTAAGCACAAGCAAAGCAAAAGAAAAAGCAAAAGCAAAGCAGTATGAAAACGGTCAGACCCGGTCAGAAAAAAATTAAAGAAGTATGAAAATAATGGTATCAAAAGTGAATAAGCCATGATAACGCATTCCGAAAAAGTAAGCAGTAACTAGCACAAGTAAATACGTTAAATAAAGTACACTAAATGACACATAGCAACATACATCAAACTACATGGGACTATAAAGCAATACTGCCCCTATTAGTATGATAGGCTAAGCGGGCCTACAATAATAACACTACCACTACTAGTTTGCAAGCGTAAGTAGGACTACTGGAAAGTGCTCCGAGTCTTCTCCTACTGTTCGTACCCTAGTCTTGGCTCCATCATACATATTATTGATCGCCCTAGTATATGCCACAGGTACACCTCTAGCTACCAAACATCTCCATAGAACCTCCATAGGAACTTTGTCGTATGCATTCTTGAGGTCGATGAAAATCATATGTAAGTCTCTCTTCCTCTCTCTATACTGCTTTATCAACCTCCTAATAAGATGAATGACTTCTGTGGTCGAACGCCCTGGCATGAATCCAAATTGGTTCTCGGAAATAGATACGCCTCTTCTCACCCTCATCTCCAAGATCCTTTCCCAAACTTTCATAGTGTGGCTTAGCAGCTTGATACCCCTATAGTTGTTGCAACTCTAGATATCACATTTGTTCTTGTACAAAGGGATCATTGTATTCCACCTCAATTCTTCGAAAATTCTCGCCGTCTTAAAAATGACGTTAAACAACTCAGTCAGCCACTTCAAACCTGCCCTGCATGCGTTCTTCCAAAATTCAACTGTGATCTCATCAGGCCCGGTCGCTCGTCCCCTGTGCATCCTATGAACAACACCCTTAACCTCCTCAACCTTAATGCTTCTACAATACCCAAAATTCCGGTACCTAGTGCCTTCTTTGTCTTTGATGCACCTCACGTGATCCAAGTCACGTGCCATCATCTCCCTCGCCTTAGCTAGTCTGTACAACTTTCTATCTCCGTCTTTCTCCTCTAATTCCACATACAAGCGTTCAAAAACTGCCGTTTTCGCCGACGTAACCGCAAGTTTTGCCTCCTTCCTCGCCATCTTATACAATTTCCTATTTGTCCACTTCTCCACCTCATCCTTATTTTCTACCAATTTCGCATCCGCCGCTTTCTTCGCTTCTACCTTCTCTTGAACTTTACCATTCCACCACCAGTCCCCTCGATGTCCACCACGACTACCCCTTGAGACCCCGAGCACTTCTCTAGCTATCTCTCGAATGCAACTGGCCATCCTATCCCACATACCGGTCGCATCCCCACTACTCCCCCAAACCCCTTGGCTAGCAACCAAAGGGGTTGAATAATTTCAAATTACTTCAAAGTTTTGCTTGGTTTGGGGTTTCTCTTTCTTCTTTTTCCTTTTTATCTCTTTTTTCCCTTTAGCTTATCTTAGAAGAGGACATAGATGCCATGGGGAGAAAATCACAAGGAGAGATGCTTCCTTTAATTCCTTTTTTACTTTTAAGTTTGTGCAATGAAGGTGGGAACTAGCATGAAGTTGGTTAGCTAGGTGTCTTGGTCGGTAAAGTTATCCGATATCTGTACAGTTGGAGGATGTAGGTATCGAATGAAATAGTCAAGGTGTGTGCAAGTTGACTTGAACACCGCCACTTTTTAAAGGATATTCTTAATAATCCTGCAAATATGTGTTGTTTCAAACATGTAGAATCTATTTCAACATGTGAAAGTGTTCCGTAATATCAAATGCATTAAATCAATAACGAGAGCTATACTATTTATAAAAGAAGTGGACCCTTGCCATTGTTGTGAAAGACATTTTTGGCGTGTCCCAAGGCAGGGAGTTAACCAAACATCCTAAGTCAAGTGTGGGAGGCGCATGCCCAAATGTTCGGGCGCAGAGGCGAATCCAGGATTACAAGAGGATTGGTGCACCATTAGTTTAAGCTAAGATAAAAAAAAACTACAGTGCAACAAGTTGGGTTCGATCCCTTGACATTGAGGAATTAAAACTTACACCTTAACCGGTGCACCACTCAGTCTCTTTTGACCATGGGTTCTCAGATAATATTTGACATATTTTACAAATTATACACATAATATATCGAGTTTAGTCGGGTGACCATGTGTTCACGTGCCCCAATTTGTACATAAATTCGCCACTGCTCGGGCGTATGCCATGAGTGCACCTCACATCGCGAGATCGTATGTAACACCGAGAACCAACAATTCAATGCCAGATGGGATAGTCTTTGGTGATAGATAAGGGGTTGATGGTGATGGTAAGGTAGATGGGAAACGGTTAGAGTGAAAGTGATGATGAGGAAGACATAGAAGCAAAACTGAAGAAAAGAGGTCCTCATCAGAGGACCTTGGTTGTGTAGATTGACTAGCTATGGAGAAAAACAATTAAAATTGAGTATGAAGTGATTGGAGATGATAACGCATACTTTCCTTCTGTCCTTTGAGAGACTTTTTCTGGTTTAACATTCTGAGAGAGTCAATAAGGGTTGTCTGATTGTAGGCTGGTAGCTTTATTGGGAAGGTAATTTTATAGGAAGTGCTATGGATAAAAGAAGGTAATTATTGGCTCGCTATGGAGAAAGGCATCTAAACCTTAGTATTAAGCGATTGGAGATGGCAACAACAAACTTTCTTTCAGGTCTTTGAGAAACTTTTTTCTCTTTTAACACACTGAGAGAGTCAATAAGAAGGGCCGTTATTAGGCTAGTAACTTTATTAATTGGGAAGCTAATTTTATCAGGAAATGCTATGGATAAAGTGAAGATAGCATGGTTATCTTTTGAATTGAATTAATTGGACTTAAATTTGGAATAAAATACTTTCTTGATAACTCCCACTTGCAATTCGAGCTTGGTGGATGACAATGGACTGTTTGCCTAGTAAGGCCCTTGAAAGAAATAATCCCTTCATTATTTTCATTAGTTGAAAGGCTATATATACAAGTTACATATTTCCATAATAGGAGAATCATATTCCTAAAATCTTATTCTACTTGGATTCTAACTCTACAATTATGGTAAGTGTACAAGACTAATTAAGGTAACTTTTACACTACAATATTACAACAATATACACAACCCGTGATGGGCCAACTCGAGATGGGCTTTCTGCCTTTTACCGTGTTGGGTTGTTTCTGAAAGCACCTGTGATATACACTATGTATACCAAGTGTATATCACGTGTATATACCTTGCTTAACACACCCCCGCAGTCATAGCGGGCGGTTCTCGAACGCTGAGACTGTCCCTAAAATCTTCAAAAAGGACCGAGGGAAGACCCTTTGTAAAGATGTCTGCAATTTGATATCTTGACGGGACATGACAGACGCGTACCTGACCACAAGCAACCTTTTCGCGGACAAAGTGAATGTCCATCTCGATATGCTTAGTGCGTTGGTGCTGAACTGGATTATCATAAAGGTAGATGACATTAATATTATCGCAATAAACCAAGGTTGCCTTCTGAATGGGACAATGAAGCTCCAAAAGAAAATTACGTAACCAACATGATTTCGAGACCACATTAGCTACCCCTCGATATTCAGCCTCGGCACTTGAGCGGGATAGAGTCGACCGACGCTTCGCAGACCAGGAGACCAGGTTGTTGCCAAGAAACATACAATAGGCAGACGGTACGTCTGGTGTCTGGACAGCCACCCCAATCAACATCTGTATACGAGACAAGTGTAGACGTCGAGGACGGATATAAATGCAAACCATAGTCAAGTGTACCTTGAATATATCGAATGATGCGTTTGAGTGCATTCATGTGCTTAATTCTGGGATCATGCATGAACAAACATACATGCTGGACAACATATGTAATATCCGGTCTCGTAAAGGTAAGATACTGAAGGCCCCCTGCAAGATTGCGATAGTGGGTCGGATCCTCGTAGGGTACGCCAGCCGCGTCACTAAGCTTGGGCTTAGTATCAACTGGAGTGGAAGTGGACTTACAGGATGACATCCCAGCCCTCTCGATGATCTCAGTTGCATACTTCTGTTGAGATAAGAACAACCCATTGGAATGACGAGTGACAGCAATCCCCAAAAAGTAACTCAAGGGCCCCAAATCTTTCATAGCAAACTCAGAGCTGAGCATTGTCATGATAGATTGGCGTAAGGCATCGGAAGAGGCCGTCAAAATAATATCATTCACATATAACAGAATATAGGCCACGGATGAACCACGACGGTAGATGAACAATGAATTATCCGACCTGCTGTGAGTGAACCCAATAGTTGAAATATAGTCTGCAAACCGCGTATACTAGGCTCGTGGAGACTGCTTAAGCCCATATAAGGACTTCTTCAACAAACAGACATGATGAGGATGTTTGGGATCCCTGAATCCCAACGGTTGATGCATATAAACTGTTTTCTTGAGATCACCATGTAGGAAAACATTCTTTACATCTAACTGATGAATAGACCATGCCTTCGAAAGAGCCAAGCTAAGCACAATGCGAATGGTAGCCGACTTGACCATCAGACTAAACGTCTCACCACAATCAACACCAACTCGCTGAGTCTTACCCCATCACCCACAAGCCGCGCCTTATGTCGGGCAAATGAACCATCTGAATTTTCCTTATGAGCAAAAACTCACATAGACCTAATAATATTAATACCATATGGACGGGGTACCAACTCCACGTCTTATTATCAATAAGAGCATTATATTCATCGGTCATAGCAATTTTTCAATTCGGGTCATTTAATGCAGACACAAGATTTTGGGGTAAGGGTGATTTAAGAACATTAAAATGTAAATTAAAATGTCTTTTTGGTGTAAAAATCCCTCGTTGACTACGGGTGACTGGTCCATGACTCGGGGCAGAGGTGGGTGGATTTTGAAAATTTTCGGGACTTGGGACGGACTGGCCAGCAGGCCCCTGCTGGCCCAAATGTCATAGCAATTTTTCAATTCGGGTCATTTAATGCAGACACAAGATTTTGGGGTAAGGGTGATTTAAGAACATTAAAATGTAAATTAAAATGTCTTTTTGGTGTAAAAATCCCTCGTTGACTACGGGTGACTGGTCCATGACTCGGGGCAGAGGTGGGTGGATTTTGAAAATTTTCGGGACTTGGGACGGGTGGCCAAAGAGCCCTGCGCCCAAATTCCAGAAGCTGGGCGAGGCTGGACCAGATTTCATTTGGGTAGCCCAATCGCAGAATCGCCTGGCCGGACTGGGACCGGCAGTGGGTGACGGACCAGTAGGGCCGACGGGCAGTGGGGCCGCTGGAGAAATTTGGGTGCGGGAGATGTCCGAAAAATGCTGAATAATATACGGAGATATACTATCATCCAAAAAATTATACGAACTATGCACGAGAGTATTAACTTTAGCAAATGGAAATTGGAATTCATAAAAAATGATATGGCGATTAATGATGATTTTATTAGAGGATAAATCAAAGCATTTGTAGCCACGATGATTAGATGGAAAATTCAAAAACACACATGGAGTAGACCGGGCCTGAAGTTTGTTAATTCTGGTGGACGGGAATAACGGATAACACAACACCCAAAAATCTGAAGATGTGAATATGAAGGAATTTTATTATATAAAATTTGAAGGGGGGAATAATATGTCAAACCTTTGGAAGGAGTTATGTTAAGGAGATAGTTAGTCATTTGGAGAGCATGAAAGAATGTCAAACCTTTGGAAGGAGTTATATTAAGGAGATAGTTAGCCATTTGGAGAGCATGATGCCAAAAAGACGGGGGTCATGAATCAATAACGTTCGGACAATGTTATTTATGGAGCGAATTTTGCGTTCGGCTTTCCCATTTTGTGAAGACGTATGAGGACAAGAAAAATGAAAATTGATCCCATTATTAGCACAGAATTCTCGAAACACCCCATTGTCATATTCTTTGCCATTATCACACTGGATATTTTTAATTTCTCGGCCGAATTGGGTTCTGATGAATGCTCTAAATTTTAGGAAGACCGAAAAAACTTGAGATTTTTTCGCTATCGGAAACGTCCATAAAAACTTAGAATAATCATCCAAAAAGAGAACATAATATCGATGATCCACAAAACTAAGAACATGAGACGTCCATAAGTCGCTATGAATAATATCAAATGGCATTAAAGTATGAGAATTTGAGTCTACAAATGACAACTTAACAATTTTTTCTAAAGAACAAGATTGACAATTTGGAGTACTAATCGTACCCTTACATGAAAGAAAACTATTTTTATCTAATGACGATAAAATAGAGGACCCCGGATGACCAAGACGAGCATGCCATAAGGAAGGAGAAATGGTTGCAGAGGCGGATGGCAGGGCTTGACTCGATGGACCGGAACCGGGTGTGATAGGATAGAGATCACCCCTACTATCACACCTCATGAGATGACTCCCCGTCGTGAAATCCTTCACAGAGAAATCAAATGGATCAAATTCAATAGAAACGGAATTGTCAGTAGTGAATTTACGAACATAGACTAAGTTTTTAATCATTTTGGGGGCGTGTAGGGTGTTTTTCAAGATAAGAGGTGGACGAGGGGGGGGGGGGGCAAAGTTTTATGACCATAACCACGAATTGGAATAGAATTACCATTACCAACAATTATGCCGCGAGGGTTGCTCAAATTGGAATAAGACGAGAGCGTACCTGAATCGGATGTCATGTGGGTAGTGGCACCGGTATCCATATACCAATTTGGGTCCGGAGGAGTTAAACCCAGTGTGTGCATTGCGGCTTCGATGTCGGTAGGCATGGGTGCTGCTGCGTGATGGGCCGAGGCCCAAGCACACCTGCTTACGGTCTCGGCCCAGACTGCTGACTGTATGTGGACCAGGCCGAATTGGGCCTGGACTGCTGTTGGGCTGCCCACTGCCAGTCGGGCGAGAACTAGCTGGGTCGAAACTGCTGCTGTGGGAAAATTGACTAGGCCCAAATTGTTGTTGCGGGGCCCACTGCCACTGCATAGGGGCCCACTGTGGGCCCCAGAACTGCTGCTGACCACCGCGAGGACCCCACCGCCACCACCATTCTGTCGGCTGCCGCCGTTGTTGCCTCCGCGGTTCTTGCCATTATTTTTCTTATTTCCACCCTTTTTGCCGCCACCGTTGTTGCGGTTTTGGCCTGAGTTGTTGGAACCGGTAGGATACACCGTGGACTCGGTCATCATGACTACGGGACTAGCACCGGTAGCCGCTCGTTTTGCCATGCCTGCTTCTTCGAGAGTAAGCATAGAACAGGCTTGATAAAATTGCGGAAGCGGATTGCTTTGCCGAAGAAGCGTTCCAACACCATTATAGGCCTCGGAGAGGCCGGAAACCATTTGGAGGACCAAACAATCGTTCGAAACTGGCGCGCCAACGTTGCGAAGTTGGTTCGCCAATTCCTTTAATCTTTTGCAATAAGCCGAAACATTAGGAAAATCTTCCATATTGACGTGAGAGAAATCCTGCTCAAGGGTAACAACTCTAGAATTTTGATTATCTTGGAATATATCACGCAGTCTATCCCAAGTCGCCTGTGTCGTAGCGTCAGACTCAATAATTGTTTGCAAAAGGTCGGTAGAAAATGAGGAATATATCCACTGGAGGACAGTGACATCAAGAGTCGTCCATAAATTAGGATCATCCTCGCGTTTTGGCACCTCCGTATCCTCAGGAGTCGCGGGGATTATGTGATGGATGACTTGATGCGATCGTGCGTGAATTTTGAACAGTTCGGCCCACGTCGCATATTGGACGTTTTCTATTTCAAGAACGAGAGGGATGTTATTCTTGATGTTAGAAACTGTAAGGGCAGGATGAAACGTGTTTCGGGATGTAGACATATTGATAGAACAATATGTGATTGAGGGATTTGGGAGAAAAATTTGGGAAGAAGAGGGTTCCCGTCGGCTCACAAACCGAGAGCAAATGTCGCAGATTTGCTCCCGGAAGTGCAAGGGAGTCGACGGAAAACTAGGAGTTTAGAGAGAGGATTTTAAGGCCTAGACTTTTGATACCATGAAAGAAATAATCTCTTGATTATTTTCATTAATAGAAAGACTATATATACAAGTTACATATTTCCATAATAGGAAAATCCTATTCCTATTCCTATTCTATTCCTAAAACCTTAATTCTACTTGGATTCTAACTCTACAATTATGGTAAGTGTACGAGACTAATTAAGGTAACTTTTACACTACAATATTACAACAATATACACAACCCGTGATGGGCCAACCCGAGATGGGCTTTTTGCCTTCTACCGTGTTGGGTTGTTTCCGAAAGCACCCGTGATATACACTATGTATACCAAGTGTATATCACGGGTATATACCTTGCTTAACAACCCTAAATTGGTTTTAGGTCTTATAATTTATTTTTGCGCAAATAATTCTACAAAAGTTTCTTGAGAAAAGAAGAATCTAATGAAACTTCAAAGGAACAAAATTAGCAGTTTGATCAGAAAGAGTTACCGTTTATGAAACTATTTTGCTAAAGAGACTAGCATTTCCCCTCAAACTTTTGTATGCTTTCTATATAAGAACATTTATTTGTTCTACAAGATGTTGGAATCATTTTTAAAATTTCTACAATTTGTAGCAGTTTTCTTCTTGTAATTTATAAATATTAAAATTCAAAATTCATGGGGCTTATGTCTCTTGTCTCGGCATATTAGATAAAACTCTCGTCTGTCACAACCGCCTTTTAAGTCATTGGCACTTACAAAGTAGTGCTTTCTCATACCCATTCTCATTTAGATTACTGTCACCGACTTAGTCCTTTACTAGCGTCGGTGCGGCATTTAGCCCAACTACCCACCTTTGTAGATGCCAAGTTCAACCTCTCAATTGTCTTGCCTTTGTGTCCCAAGTGTTGTTTGGCTCCAGGTATTCTACTTGCCCTTTAAGAGGCTGAACTTAGCATTTATCAAATAGGGGGTAGGTGATTTAAGTTCCAAATCGATGAAAGGTAGGTGATTTAAGTTTCAAATCGATGAAAGGTAGGTGATTTAAGTTCCAAATCGATGAAAGGTAGGTGATTTGAGTTCCAAATCGATGAAAGTAAAGGACTAGGTTGGTGACATTATGCTGTAACGAATGACGAATTAAAAAAAAAAGAGAGGATTGTGATTGACCAGCGTTGATCCGTGATTCACATTTGGGAACTCAACTTAAGGAGAACAACTTACCTCCAAATGTTTGTGATAGACTCACTGTGAGCTTTAGAAAAATAATAACACAATCAATCAACCAATCAACAAATCCTCACCCCCAAACAAGGTGGAGTCTATAAACAAAATACAAAATTCAGCCCAATATTATTCAAATTGTCAAAGGGTTAATAATGATCATGGTCTTGATTTTAGATGTGTATCAAGTTAATATGGTCATGGTCTTGATTATGGATACAAAATAATTTTCTATTCTCAAGGATTCTCTGATTTCTTTAGTTATCATTTCCGTAGATATCACGTAACACACACACAAAATAAATAAAATAAATAAATAGTAGATAGATAAAATAAAACAGAGAAACATTTTAACTTGTGTATAGCTTTTCGAGTTATAGTAAACCTCAAATCTTACTTTTTTGAAGAGCAGACTCTAGTTGTTTCTCTCATTTTCAGCGAACAAATACTTCCCCAGTTACCTCCTAGTCCTGTTACTTGATTTGGTTGAGTCTCTTCTCTCTATTTGCTGCTGTCCATTTCTTCAATTTATTGTTCCACACAGCTGCACCGCTCCTTATGCCAAAAAAACTACGCATCATCTTTCTGTCCTCTTTGCTGGAATTCTTTTGCTTAACTCCCTGGTGCATGATATTGTTGTTTCCCGTACATGGTTGATTATATGAGCAGGGACTAATTCCTGCTTTATGTTTTCTTCATAACTTTCCACTCTGTTTTTCCCCCTTTTTGTAGCTGTATTTCTCAGAGAGAACATCTCTCTCGTCGAGTTTAGGAGTGATCTGAACGTTTTGTTTTACCATTTATTGATGTTTTTGTTCGTTGAATTATGTTTGTGTGATTTGTTAAATGTTGATATAGCTGAGTCAAACTAGAATGATACTATCTACTGGAATAGACTGACTTCACACTACCAAAAAGTAACATTTTACCCATTCACAAACTGCAAAAGTGCTACTCCCAGTCTCAACAAATTGTCTGGCTGTAACATTATTAGTAACTGGTTGAGGATGACTACTACTCATATAACTTTGTCAGATGAGGTATCTCATTTAGTAAGTTTAAGAAAGAGCGTATGAATTTTCTACACACTTTAGTCATCTTGTTGGAAAGTCTGGGATCAAAACCAGTTCCTGATTATTCTTAATTTTCATCCCAAGTGCTTGCAGTTTCTTTTTTTCTTTCTCTGGATCAGTAAGGCAAAAAGCTTAGTGCTTGAATTTACTTGTCAAAAGAAAAATTAAAAGAGAAGTGCTTGAATTTCGAACCTACTTTTCTTATAATCTGTTTATTTCTCAAGGATTCTGATCAGAGTATCCTAGTACTCAACCTTTTGTGTCAGATAATCCAAACTTCCTTCTAGTTCTAGGTGCACTTCCCCTTCGATTGCTTCAACATGGTTAATTATTTGTGCATAGGTGGAGCAGGTGGATTTTATGGTGTATGAGCTTGCAGATGTAGTGGATAACGAGCGTGCTTTACTTGACCAATGTAAAAATCTCTTGTCATCGATTATGGCTCTACAGGTAACCCTGGATTTCCCTCTATACCTTAAGCTTTTGAAGGAAATTATTCGAGTAATGATCATTTATATGTTGCCGTTGAGTTGAATGTGCTTTTCAAGAGTCAGACTTCATATCAAAAGATTTTGAAAAGCACATTCAACTCCCTTAAGCTCTTGTCTGTCGTAAACTGACAAAAGTTTGTAAAACAGGTGAAGGAATGTAGCCTGAGGACACATTTATTACAATTAAAAGACACGGTTTCTTGCTCAACAACAGAAGTGTAAAGCTGGTCTTTTTTTTTTGACTGCCTAACGGAAATGCTAACATCAAAGGGAGCTCTTCTTAACCAAACAAAGTGATGGTGATATGACAAACCGGTTTCTTTTGTAGCTAGAGTTACCTGATTCAGGTTTGTTGAATGCTGCTGCGATTGCATTTTGTATGCATCATGAGTAGGAAAGAAATTGCAGCTTTTATGTTTCATAGCAGCTTATATCTTTGGTTTATAGCTTCAGAAACATTTTACATATGTATATAAATACGTCCATCTTAAAAAGTATCCCATCTTTGAAAGGTTTTGGATGAAGTAATAAATGGAAATTCTTTGCACACGCGTTGGAAACTTTTTAACTTTTCATACAAGGAATGTAGAACCAGCTTTTAGATTAAGGTAATATTATTGTTTAAAAGAAAACTTTCAAACTTTTCACGCGTTGCATATTCCTTGATAGTGTTTAGTATATTTTTCTGGTAATGTTATGGAGTTTCAAATCCCACCCGTGAAACTCCAGGACATTGTCAATTTTCAAAGACAATGTTTCAAAGTAACCCGTTGGCGCTTTTTTTACGTTCTTTGGTGCAAACATAATTGATGATGCTCGTACCTAGCCTTGCATATATAAATCTTCCATTTATGTTTTTACGATTTCATAATCTCATATCCGGACCATCCAATCGGTAGTCTTTGTAAGACGCCACTAGAATATTCAAGTGATAAGATGTTTTTGTAAATGTTCACACTTAAAACGTGTATGGTTACTTTAAGTTATGGCATTACTCCCTCCGTTCCATAATACTCCTTGTAGCTTATGCACACCTAAGTAAGTGTTCACTCTTAAAAAATTAGGAGTTATTTTACTAATGTACACCTAATCAATGCCTAGAAAAAGAAAATATAGTTAATGGACCTCAAATCAATGCCTAAATAACCACTTTTAGGTTCATAGAATAATATATGAAATATAATGACAGAAACCATCACATCAAAATATTTTGGAACATATAACAAACAACAACATATTCAGTGTAATCCCACAAGTGGGTCTAGAGATGGTAGGATGTACACAGACCTTACCTCTATCTTTGTGGGGTAAAGAGGTTGTTTCCGATAGATCCTCAGCTCAAAAGAAACGTAATCAATGTAGGGTTGCATGAAAAATAAGGCACCAAAATATTAAGATACAAAACAAATGGTACCACAGAGTAATACACACATAAATATAATGATCAACGCGATACCAAATACTACAACTAAGAAAAGGAGAAGCCCCCACCTCTCTCACACATAGCGCAACGAAATTCAAATATCTACTACTCTTCTATCATAATCCTCGATCGCCAAATGTTCCTATCTAAGGTCATGTCCCCAGTCAACTGGAGTTGAGACATATCATGTCTAATCACCTCCCCCATTTCTTCTTTGGCCTACATCTACCTCTTCTAACTCCTACAACTGTCAATCTCCCACACCTCCTAACTGACGCATCCTCACCCCTTCTATTCACATGCCCAAATCATCTCAGTCTCGCTTCTCTGATCTTCTCCTCCACGAAGGCCACTCCGACATTGTCCCGCATATCTTCATTCCTAATCATATCTCTCCTAGTATGACCACATATTCATCTGAGCATCCGCATCTTCGCTTCTTTCATCTTCTGAACATGGACGTTCTTGACTGGTCAACACTCTGCTATATACAATAGTGCTGGTCTAACCACAACTCTGAAGAACTTACCTTTCAGCCTAGGCGACATTTTCTTATCACAAAGCACCCCAGAGGTAAACCTCTATTTCATCTACTCTGCTCCAATACAGTGGGCGACATCATCGTCAATCTCTTCATTCCCTTGTATAATGGACCCAAGATACTTGAAACTTTCTCTTTTGGGTATAACTTGTGCCTCGATCTTCACTTCCACATCCGTCTCTTGTGTCACGTCATTGAACTTGCATTCCATGTACTCCGTCTTAGTCCTGTTTAACCTGAAACCCTTAGATTCTAAGGTTGTTCTCCAAACTTCTAGTCTATCGTTAACGCCATTACACGTCTCGTCAATCAAAACTATGTCGTCTGTAAATAACATACACCACGACAGCTCCTCTTGAATATATCACGTCACTTCATCCATCACTAAGGCAAATAGAAATAGGCTAAGGGCTGACCCCTGGTGCAACTCTATCACGACCGAAAAGTATTCGGAATCACCTCCCAATGTCCTAACCCGAGTCTTGGCACCCTCATACATGTATTTAATTTCCCTAATGTAGGCCACATGCACACCTCCAGACTCCAAGCATCTCCAAAGAACCTCCCGATGGACTTTATCACAAGCCTTTTCCAGATCAATGAACATCGTGCGTAGATCTCTTTTTTGCCTTTATACTACTCATCCGATCTCCTAACAAAATGAATAACTTATGTAGTCGACTGGCTCTCGGATATCGACACATCCCTTCTCATCCTCAACTCGAACACTCTCTCCCAACATTTGATAGTACGTCTGCCATCTTCGTCTAATATGTGCATCGTCTACCAATACTTAATCATTCTCGTCTTTAATGCACTTCACTTGGTCCAGGCCGCGAGACTTCCTCTCTCATTTTGGCGAGCCTATACAACTTCATATCCCCACATTTACAGTCGAGCTCTCTATACAAGTGCTCAAAGGTTGCTGTTTTAGCCGTCGTGACCGCTCTCTTCGCTTCCTTCTTCACTGACTTATACCTCTCCTTATTCCTCCTCTTGTCGTCCTCGTCGATGTTTTCCACTAGCGCATACACAACTTTCTTGGCTTCTACTTTTCTTTGTAATTCTTCATTCCACCACCAATCCCCTTTACGTCTATTTGAAAATAAAAAATCCTTAAATAAATTAAGACGGAAGAAGTAATAATGAAACATGATTTGTTACTCTTTAAGTTCCCTCGATTAAATTCTATCTATTGCATTATCATTTACACATCAAAATGAATATTGACTCGATCCTATAGGGATAAAATTGCATGATTTTTCCTTAAATGGGTTGGTTTTAAAATTTTGCCCTTTAGAAATCGAAGTTGTCCCTATCTCTGAATCTCCATCATTGACAAAACCAGGATCAAATGAAACGTCCATCGACCGGATAAGACCTCCATATCCAAATCGATATGTCCAGCTGCCGCTCCCTGATTTGATTGGAGAGCCCGATAGGAAATCTAAATAGTTGTGGAAGGGGCGGAAGAGTTATGTCTAGTGGGGCATAGGACAAAAGTCACGCGAGACATAACTTGTGAAATATTATGATACGAAAATATAAATTTATGCCCCGCAAAAATATTATTTGTTACTAGAGGCAAAATTTAAAAAACCAGCACAAATTAGGGGCATAAGTGTCAATAACCCTATAGGGACACAATATAATATTATTATTGAGGGACTTGACTTTATACCCAAGAAAAAGAAAAAAAAGATTATTGAGGGACTTGAATAGTTTCAAATAATGCGACGATTTGGAAGAGAGGAATAAATCAAGAGTTAACCACATATCTCAACCATGGTCAAGTGTTTTGTGGAGAATAGAAGTAGAAAACAAATATTAGTGGGACCCGGAAAGTGGATGCGGCAAGAGGCAACCGCTAATCGAATCTGCTTTTGTCGAGAATAGAAGAAGTGACGTGGTTCCCACTGCTGAAAGTGGAAGCTAAATTGTGGGGCCCTTGCTGATGTGTACCACATGCCTTTTGAATAGGCCTCTCCTTTCTTTCTTCCAATTTTCCACCCCATTTTCTTCCCTTCCGAAAAAGGGCACACACATATCATCCCATTATAATTCGCTTTTGTTCAACACAACACAATTCACATAAACACTAGAGTACTATATGATTGTTGTCACATTACCAAAGGAACGAAGAAAAATGATGGAAAAAAAATTCTCCTATCCTTCGATATTTTTAACGTAGTTTGACTGGCCATTAAATTTCAGAGAAAGAGAAATCTTTTTAAAAATTATGATCTTAAACAATAGGAGTATAATATAACATGAGATTTGTATGGTTATAAAATACATCATTAAAAGGACAAATAAAAAGTTTAAGTCTAAATTGTTGCTAACTATAGAAAAACGTAGTTGTTTTTACTGAAATGGAAGAAGTATACTATATGCATTCATATCTAATATGTTAATAATTACTTCATTCATTTCAATTTGTATGACATAGTTTGAATCAGCATAGAGTTTAAGAAATAAAAAAAAACTTTGAAACTTATCGTCTAAAACATGTGGGTACAACAATTGTAGGAAACGGAAAGTAAATAAATATTACAAATGCTAGAAAGGATAAACTTCTCAAGATTACAACAAACTGGAAATAAGAATGATTACAAACTCTTTGTGATTTGCTGAGTCTAGTGATGACACTTTGTCTTTAAGACAAGATTGCCCCGTATATATCATTTTACGTTGTCGGGCAATAGTATCCCAATATACAACAACAACTTAACAAATGAGCAAATGAAATTCAAGTGTTACTCTTGAAGAACTTTGAATATAGAAATGATGCTAGAGAGGAAGAAGAAGATTTCAGAAAATCTCTAAGTGTTGTACAATTGAGTCAAATGCCTCAATTTATAGTGTAAGAAAATGACCCCTCAACTAGCTAACTAATGGCCTTCAATAACCATGTAATGACACTTATTGAGGGGTTACATTCAACCAAATAATGGTTGAATTCATGTGCCAAATAATGGAGATTCAATGCTCCAAAACCAGCCCAAAAGTCAGAACTTTCCATCTTCCCGTCGCAGCATTCTGCCTCTGAAGCGCCGCGGCCCTTCACGGTTCCATGGCGATTTCCGACTCGTTTCATCTTACACTTCGTACACTTCTTCCTTCATTTACCAACGTGGAATACTTGTCATTTGGCCAAAATCGTCCATCATTCTATGTCTCAAACGTATTACGTATGTACCAATATCTCTTTCACTAACGAAATTTACGATACTTGGCACTACGAGTACACGTGTGTGGAAACGAAGTTTTTAACGTGCGAGACCTCAATTGTTCGAGTCATAAATAATGGGATAAACTTAATTCCACATTAGTAAATTTCCAACAAAATATGTCATAATATTTTTGTCGCTATAAAACTTTTGAAATTTGTGGTCTTACACACGTTATAACATTTGTGTGGTTAATTATCTAAACAAGCGATAAAATCCAGAGTTGTAATTATGACTAACTAAAAATAAAAGAAAACAAATAATGAAGTTCTATAAAAAAAAAAGAGCGAGTTTTTATATTATCAATGATATGAAACCGATCCAGAGCTATGGACTATCTAACAATCACGTTGTATACTTCAATTGATTCAACTTCTTAATTTATCCAGTTTACTGATTGACATGGTTGATATTATGATTACGAATCTCTCGAGTCCTCTAGCCGCCTATTCGTATTACTTTCACACCTATATCTCTATGGTCATGAACCTTAACACGAATGCATTTATATTTTTTGTATATAAATCAAGCAGGGCAAACTAGGTATATCTCTATCTTGGATGCAAATCTGATCCCCGATGCCCAGGGTTGAGATCATGCTCTATTTAACCCTATTGATATCCTAGTACCTCTCTCGATTTCAATCTAAGAATCAAAGATAGTATCTGATCGATGATCAAACAACCAAATAATTAAGCTCAAGATTAAATAAATAAACCAATATGATAAGATAATTAATTGAAATCAATATTAGAATAACAACGTTCATGAAAGAACCATAACCCTAGAATGATAAGTTTAGCTCCATATAGACATGGAGGAACTACAATAAATCATCCAAAGAAAATATAAAACGAGTAGTAAGGAGAAGAAAATGTATAATCCAATAATCTCCAGTCTCCACGGCGGCTCCAAGCTATCTTTAAGTCAAACGTTCTCCACCCTCCTCTCAAAAATGAGTTTATAATATATTTATAACATGTAGAAATGAGCCCGAATTATAATACGCTTATAAATACGAAATAGAAAAATTAGTAAAAAATTAAGCCTGGAGCGGGGAGCTAGGCCAAAATTTCAGAACCTCAAATTTTCAGTCCTCCAACTCTAATCCTGATTCCAAATGAATTTCTTGGACTTTTACTCAGACTTCAAAGTCTCAAAGTATCTATTTTAGCTCTAAATTTATTCATTAGCTCGGGAACACATTACTTGAACTCTTTTTGATCTCTTCTTCTTCTTCGAAACAAAGCATTTTCAATATAAAGTACCTAGATTCAACAATAACACATAAATTAAATCGACATCGCAAAGTCAATATATGTTAGGTGCATTTAATGCATTTAGCTCTCAAAACAAGATGGAAACATGGGTAAAGTATGACGGAAAGTCATATAAATACACCTAACATCACCACCCCACACTTGAACCTTTGTTCGCCTTGAACAAACAACTAATTAAACACACCCTCAATAAATCAATCCTAAAAACACCACCACTTTGATTGATACCAACAATTAGGCCTTATAGCAACTCAAACCATCAAATATACACTTCCCGATCATCATGCAAGACATACAATTCAACTCAATTGAATAACAAATTTCTAACATCCTAACCTCAAAGACGAACTCTAACTCATCAAATTCAAGCTCGTTCACCTACTCTATCAGAGAAATCTAATAACATCGCCTATTTATCATGAAACAAGTGCCCTCACAAAAAGAAATAGTTCACACACTCAAATTAAAGAATGAATATAATTTACGGACTTAGCATCAAAGCACAACTCTCGCACTCACAAACAGAATTCACATGTATGCACAAAGAACCATAGGCTTGCCCATTATGTACATCTCCACTAGTTAAGCATGTTCAAATATAATAAGATAGGACTTTAACGGGATGTAATGCTGGCTAGGAGACGGGTAGAAAAACTATATAATAGTGACTTACACTTCCCTAAGCACTTTGGAGTTTTTGACTTTATCCCGCATTATTTTTATCTCTTAACTCTATTTTTCAACCATCTCTTCATCAATTATTTCACAAGTATTTATCTCATATCAAGAATGTTCCAATCATTTTTTTCCAAATAATATTTTTCTTTCATTTTTTTCATGTCACATTCTTTCTAAGAGGGTCTTTTCATAACTTCGTAGCTATCATTGGTCATTATTTTTTCACTCGACCATCCCTTTCTCCAGATTTCACAATTATAACAGTCTAAGCTATAGTGCTTAAGGAAGCATGGTGCAAAAACTAGAGATTCAACAAGTGGGTCAAGGCAAAAATACGGCTTCCAAACAAAAGGCTACATGCTCAAAGGGTTAACTAATGGTAATAATATCTGAAAAGGCTATAATTTACAAGACATATCAAAGAAAGCCTATTATCATCTTCTAAACAGAGCAACACTTTTTATTTTGCTTCAATAACATGCAGGGCAAGTTCTAGACTAAGATGCAAAATATGGAATATATGTAGAAACTCTCACCACATATGGCACAAGTATCAATCAAGATGGATCAATTCTACTCTAAGACAGACAGGGTCATGACGAACTACAAAATAAGAATAAGCTATATACAGAGTCACAACCCTGAGCCTAGGTGTCAGAAAATCTGCTATTTTAAATTAACTCAAGCACTCACATAAAAATACTACTCAAGCTCAGGCCTAAATATACTAGTATCAAACAAGTTAAAAGGTCTTTCTTCTCTCACCTTCTCTACTCCTAAAAAAATCTAAAAATAAAAAAATTTACCCAGTTCAAAAGTTCTCCTTTGAAAAAGAACCAAGGCCATAAGAAAACCCGAGGGGTGGATGATCTACGCCACTAATGAGAAAAAAATAAAAGACTAAATGAACAATAAAAGAAAGACAAAAATAAAATCTTTTTAATTTTTTCTTAATTTTCTGATTTTTTTAAATTTATTTTTAAGACTAAGAAAAAAACCTATGGCATAGTCATCCTTGACCTTAAAAATATCGGAAGTACCCCACCCCACACTTAAAAATATGCATTGTCCTCGATGCATGTATAACAGAGAAAATATTAAAGCAAGGATGAGAAATACTCCCTGAGACCCTCTAGGGCCTAGCTAGCAGCATAATCCTCAACATCAAGGGTCGGCACAACCCTACACTTAATTCCAAACATGCTCCTCATCTTTCAACTTCGGGTACTCAGACTTTTCCTAATTTTCAAAATATAAACAAAACAAAACGTGACACTATAAAATGAAATAAAATAAAATACAAGTTGGTTTGCCTCCCAACAAGCGCCTGATTTAATGTCATGGCACGACGCCATCACTTTCACCACTTTTCCTTCCACTTTGAGGATATGAATTGTGCCCCCCATTTTGTATCAAATTTTCTATCACGCTTCTGGGGCGATGCTGTGAAAATAAAAGAACCAAGCAATGGATATCGCATCTTGCACTTCTTGGCCCCTAAGTGAGGAATGTCGTTTTGTATTTTTGGTGAGGCAAATTTTAGAATGAAGGGTCTTGTTCCTCATCTATACACTTCTCCAAAGGGTTGGAAGGCTCGATTTCCATGTTGCTACCAAACACAGTGTAGAAAAATATTTAGAATGAGGATCGACACGGCCCAACTCCAATACTACATTATTTTTTACATCCTCACTAATTTATACTCCCTTCACCTTGGCATCATCAACAATAATCTGGTCGAATGGATGGAATTCCTCTTTCTGCTCCAAATCCTGACTAATATCCATGATAATTGGTAGTTGGGCATCAGACGCCTCAACTTTTTTATTTAATTGAGCCTGTAGGCCGTGGATATCTTAGCCAAAATTGATCTATCTCTTATCTGAGTTTTATTCTTTCTTACATGAAGTATGTCATGTCACTTGTAATTTCTTCAAGGTAATCCCCCGTACCTTTAATTATTGAGCTCGAACTAATAGCCAATTATCACTCACAATATCCACTTTGTGAAAATCACTTGAGAGATTAGAACAACACTTAGGAAACTCTTTTCACTAACCACCACACTATTTATAAAAGTTCCAATCATAGGATTTGGAAGAGTCACACAACTCATCCCGTATGATCCAAATTAATAAACAATTTTCCTATAAGTGAGGTCCTTCACAAAGTAGACAAGAATTACTAGGATATGAATATCCAACATCCGGTAAAATTTTCATTCCAAGATGCCATGTCAAGAGGAATACCAAAATATATATTTTAAAAAAATAATTAAAAAAACTTAAATAGACAAAAAGAAAAGTTTAAACTAGATAAACAGTTAATTTATAAGTCCCTGATAACGGCGCAAAAAACTTGTTGCTCCCAAACGCATACGCAAGTATACGTAGTCGTACAAGTAATATAGTGGTTTTAGAAATCGGATGTCGAACCCATAGGGACTTATGATTAACCGTCAACTAAATTAAACTAATGCTAATTATCTAAACAAGCGAACTAACTAAAAATAAAAGAAAACAAATAATGAACTTCTACCAAGAAAGAGCGGGTTTTTATATTATTAATGATATGAAACCGATCTAGGGTTATGGACTATCTAACAATCACGTTGTATTCTTCAATTGATTCAACTTTTTAATTTATCCAGTTTACTGATTGACAGGGTTGATATAATGACTACGAATCTCTCGAGTCCTCTAGCCGCCTATTCGTATTACTTTCATGCCTATATCTTTATGGTCATGAACCTTAACACGAATGCATTTATATTTCCTTATATCAACCAAGCAGGGCGAACTAGGTATATCTCTATCCTAGATGCAAATCCGGTTCCTCGATGCCCAGGGTTGAGATCCTGCTTTATTTAACCTTATTGATATCCTAGTATTCCTCTCTCGAGTTCAATCTAAAAATCAATGATAGTATCCGATTGGTGATCAAGAAACCAAATAATTAAGCTCAGGGTTAAATAAATAAACCAATACAATAAGCTAACTAATTGAAATCAATATTAGAATAACAACGTTCATGAAAGAACCATAACCCTAGAACGATAAGTTTAGCTCCACATAGACATTGAGGAAATACAACAAATCATCCAAAGAAAATATAAAAACGAATAGTATGGAGAAGAGAAGGTAAAACCGAATAATCTCCGACCTCCACGACAGCTCCAATCTCTCTCTAGGTCAAATGTTCTCCACCATACTCTCAAAAATGAGTATATAATGTATTTAAAACATGTAAAAACGAGCCCGGACCATAATACGCTTAAAATATGAAATAGAAAAATTGGCCGAAATTTAATCCCGGCGGGGGCGCCACGTTGGACTTGGGCGTGGGGCATTAGGCCAAAATTTTAGAACCTCAATTTTTCAGTCCTCCAACTCTAATCTTGATTCCAAATGAATTTCTTGGACTTTTACTCAGACTTCAAAGTCCCAAAGTATCTATTTTAGCTCAAAATTTATTCATTAGCTTGGGAACACATTACTTGAACTCTTTTTGATATCTTCTTCTTTGAAATAAAGCATTTTCAACATAAAGTACCTAGATTCAATAATAACACACATATTAGCTCGATATCACAAAGTCAATATATGTGTTGAGATTGAAGGCAGTTGCAATCCAGTGACTCAATCTATCATTTATGAACAACTCATGTTGCTTAACTGAATCTAAGAGAGAGAGAGTAGAGAGAGAAAGTGAGATTGAGTTTGGTGGAATCAAGTGATTCCATTCTCTAATTTTCTCCATTAAATACAAAATCATACGAGATGGAAAGATGAAGTAGTGGAGCCAATTGCATGGTATAACTTGACCCAATTTGAGGGGCGGTCTATTTTTGTTAAGCTCTTGAAGATGCCTAAGTTGACTTTCTTTAGAAGCTGCATCGATGACTTTTTCAAGGATCCTAAGCCAGGCCTAGGGTATTTCATTTCCAAAGAATGTGAATTCGACATTCTTATTTTCACATTGATTCATAAGATTTTATAATCAATAGCACCAATATATTATTTTTCTTAGCCTGCCTCTCCAATGACTTTTCGGACCAACCTCAAATTTGATTCTAACTGCAAGTTTTATTTTTAATGAATGGGGGGAATTTTTGGTCCTAAATATGATAAAAACAAAGACAGGGAAAATATGGCAAAATTAGTTGCGGTGGAGGATTTTCCTTTTTCATTTCCTTACTCTCCTGGTTTTATTCATTACATTCGAGAAATATATAATCCTGCTTTTAATGGTTTTCCTAGATCAACTGTTAGAAGAGATGTTTTTAAATTTGCAAGTGAATATCAACAATATTTACGTTATGCATTGTATCATTTTAATGGCAAAGTAGCTATCACTTCTAACATATGTCGTAGTACTAACGGCAATGATTATTTAACGGTAACATGTCATTGGATAGATCAAAATTGATCTATGCAAAAATGTATTTTAGCATATAGATATATTGATGATAGGCACACTAGAAGTTTTATTGCACAAAACATTAATGAAATTTGTGATTATTATGGAATAAATGATAAAATTATGACTATTACATTAGATAATGCTACTTCTAATGATTCTGCTATAAGACTTTTAAAAGTTGATTAACTCCATGTTTTCCTAATCATTTTCATATAGTATGTGCGTGCCATATTTATAACTTAATTGTAAAAGATGGCCTAAAACTTTTTGAAAGCATTCTTGATAAAATACAATTTGCTATAAATTTTATTTTTAAAGGTAATAAAATAGAAAGACGCAAAGAGTATAAAAAACTTGTCATGATTGTGGATTACCTTATAGAAAATCCAGAAGAAGTTTCGACTAGACGAAATTCTCTGTATGAGCAACTACTTGTTGCTTACGATTATAGACAACCTATAACTTTATTATTTAACGCCCATAATAAAAATTCAAGGGATATGCTTGTAGATAATGATTGGAATTTTTTTTAGAACTTAAAGGATTTCTGGAGAAATTTTTTCAAGCTACTAAAGAATTTTCCGGTATTTATTATCCTACTATTTTCAATATGTTATTTTATATAGCTCAAATATTTTTGTTACTTAATGAATATATGCAAAAATCAACTTATAAGGCAGCTATTGAAAAAATGTTTTAAAAAATACTTTTTTCTTATTCCCACTATTTATATTATTGGTGTTGTATTAAATCCGACTATTAAAGTAGACGGTTGTAAAACACTTGTATAAACGATTTATGATTATACAGAAGTACTTCCAACAGACCCAACTAAAGAACCAACTCACAAACCAACTAAAAAAGAAGTTACGTCTAGCATACACATTGAATGCAAACAAGTATATATGTATTACCAACAACAAAGTGCAAATAATCAACCGGCTTCTGTACCATCTTCTACTACTTCGCTGCAACCTTATAAAAAACATGCGGTTTCTGCTGCTAGTATTCAAGGCCTTAGAAATAAAATGTTTAGTGGTTCAACGTCTTCACAAGTTAGCGAATTTGATGTTTATGTTTTGCAGGGTGTTGTACCGTACGAATTAATTATCAATGATGAAGGACATGAAGACTTGCTGAAATACTGGAGGCAGAATGAGAAGACATTTCGACACTAGCAAAGATGGCCCGAGATGTGTTGAACATTCAAGCGTCATCAACATCGTCTGAAAGCGCTTTTTCTGCTGGAAGATTTCAAATAGGAGAGCACAAACATTCATTGGCGGGAGACACATTGGAGATTGCAGTTCTTTTTAGAGATTGGATTCGAGCGGAGCGTAGAAGGTGCGGTCAACCGGAGATCAACAAAGAAGAAGACTATAACTACAACTAAATCTTGTCCGAGGAAACATGAAGCGACATCGAACAATTTGATCAACAAATTCCAATTTCAACCGAAGATCCTCAAGACATTGTGAGGAATTCGAAAAAATATGGTTAACTATGTAATTTTTTTAATTGCAATTTTATTATGTGATTTGCAAATTTTAAAATTGTATACAAAAAAATAATATTTCTATTAAATAATATAAGAGGCACAAAAACAACCTTGAAATATTTTTATTACACTATCTTGTTTATTGAAGTGTTTATATATATTATTTTTTAAAATTAAGTGCCAAAAAAAATTCTCGATCCCGCCCCACCCCGACCCGACCCAACCCGACCCCGTTCCAGCGGGATGTGGGACGGGACATCCGCCTGTCCTGCTAAGCCGGCCCGCCAATCCCGTCGGAGACCCGATCCCGACCCTTCCCCGTCCTGTCGGGACCCACCCCGCCCCGCCCTGTTGGACAGCCCTACTACATACTAGTACTAAATAACAACAATTACGTTCCAATCCTAACTAAGGCAGCTGGAATTGGCACAATCTAATCAAAGATGAAACAATAGGTGCTTATGAATATGAAGTACTATAAGTCATGTTTATTTCATTTCATTCATAATTATTCAGCCAAAAAAGGACAGTCAGTATATGACACTTGGACTCATGTTTAGATCATTACAGTTTGCCGATTCCAACTGAGTTCGAACTCAAAACACCGAACTCAACTGGAAATTAAAACTACTACAGTACTGTATTAATCCCTTATTTCTACTTCAAACGAAGAGATTCAGAAGTTTTGGTTCTTCTCCTTTCGCATCCATTTCATATCCATTTCCACTATCCAAACCCAACGACACATCCGATAATTCAGTCTCCGAACCAAAAGACGACTTCGTATTCCATCTCTTCTCCGTTGAGAACTGGTTTGTAATATCCCACGCGCCGCCACAACAGAAGGATTCGGAGGAATCATCGAAGTAATTAGGAGGAGTTAGAATTCCGGCGAAACCTGGCCGTAGATTGCCACCAGCGAGAACCGTCTGCACCGCCTTTTGACACACGTGCCAATTACCCGTCGATAAAAGACCTACCGCACCGGTCACCGGGTTAACCGTCCGTCCGCACGCTTCGAACAATAGCGATTTAAACAAAGCTGTGAGGAAAAAGATAATGATCAATCAACCAGGTATAACTTTCCTTTGTTCAGAAAATAGAACTCAATCAAATACTTTTGGTCTCCTAATTTAGGTGGCTGAAATTTTGAAATTCAAACTACAAAGTTTTGTAATCGTGAATTTAAATATAAAACCTTTTAAGTTTTTAGAAACAAATTTATATAAATATTTAGAAATTATATAAAAAATACTTCCTCCATCTATTTTTACTTATTATATATTACTTGACTTAACACGGTCCTCAAAAAGCTATAAATAGAATACTGATTTTATTATATCATCTCTAATTATTACTAACTCATCTAATAATTGAAATCAATCAAACATACTTTAAAGTTATATAGTCATTAATAATTTAAAAAAAATTTAACTCAATAATTAATAATAATAATAAAATATGAACAAAATGATAAATTATCTATTAATTTTTCAAATCAGACAAATAAAAAATGATAACTATTTTTAATATATAAGACAAGTAAAAATAAACAAAAGAAATATTATAAATCTCAATAATTAACAATTTAAAATATATATATAAAAAATCAGTCAAAGGACACTCTTTCTCTCAAAATCTGAAAGATGTCCACATTAATTAGGATGACGGGAGTAAAATAAAAATTAAAAAGGAAATTCATCGTGTGTTTGGTAACAGTACCAGGTCTTCGATTTCCAGGAACAGCGGAGATGAAGGCCATGAGATCGCTACGGCCAAAAAACTTGGAGACGAAGAGAGTAGCGTTACCCTGTGCGCGAGGATCATCAATCCCATCCAAACACGCCCTTAAGGTACAATTATCACCGCATCTCCTTCGTAATACTCTGCATCCGTTGCAGCTCATTTTTCAACTGTTTTTTTCTTCTAGAGTCCACCTTTTTTCTGTCTTAGGGTCTATGATGAGTAGAGAGAAATGAGGAAGCGATATAATATAGATAAGTGAAGGAGAAAGAGAGTAACTACGGTTAAGCAAGTGTGGTTATTCTAGTAGAATACAGTGGGTGTTGGCTGTAGTCAAAAGTAAGGGTGTCCAACGGGGCGGGTCCCGGCAGAACGGGGAGGGTCGGGGCTCGGGTTCCGGCGGACCGGGATAGGAGGGACGGTGGGAGGTCCCGTCCCATCCCACATTCCGCCGGAACGGGGTCGGGTCGGGACTCGGGATTTTTTTTTTGCCACTTAATTTTAAAAAATAATATATAGTTATATACAAATTGTTGACACCCAATTTTGTCCCATCTTTTATGATTTTATTTGCAATTTTTAATATTTTTGACACTTTAAAACAATTTTAAAATATAGGCATATATATGTATATATATCATTATTATTAGTATTATTTGCATTTTTATTTGTCATTTGCATTTTTATATCACAAGCATACTTTTATCCTAATATTATATGTTATTTTATTTTCGCAAAACGGCATTACATTTTATATTTTTATTATTTTAAGCATCAAGAATTTCACAAATATTATATTTTTATCATATTGTCATCTTTACAATTTATAATTTTTGCAAAGCTTTTTTTTTTATTTTTTTTATATATAATAAAACCCTTTTCATATTTTTAAACCCAAAACAACTTCTACTCAACCCAAAACAATTCCTACCCAACCCAAACTAAAACCCATTTTCGTCCAAGCCCAACCCATCACCCATTTCATTTCCCCTAAAACAACTCCAAACCCACCACAAAATAAATACCAATTTTCGGCTAAGCCCAATGACCCTTTATTTTCACCCATATCCTCCAAACCCACCACAAAACAAATACCCAATTCGGCCAGCCCAAACCGAACCGGCCCATCACCCCTTCCCCTTTATTTTCCCCCCATTAAAACAAACCCTATTTTCCATATATCTCACTACATCTCTCTCCCAACAAAAAAAAAAAACCAAACACACCCTTTTCTCTCCCAAAATCGCCGTCGCCGACACCACAAACCAACCCATATCTACACCACCTAAAATCCGAAAACCCATCCATAAAATACCCCTTTTTTGTTCACTGTTTGGGGGTCGATTTTGTGGATTTTTTGTCCGAAAATAGGGAGGGTTGGCCGAGCTTATGTCGAAATCGGGAGCCTTTTTGCTCATTGTCGGGTCGGCCTGGGTCAACCCGATTTAGGTAAGTTTTCCATATTTTTATGCTTTTATATCTCCTTGTTGGTTATCTGAAGAATTGAAAAAGTTGTTAGGTCGGGTCAACATCGTTAGGTCGGGTCGACCCGGTTTGAATGAATTTCCAGATTTTTATGTTTTATGTGTGCTGTTGGTTACCTGAAATTTGGAGAAAACCGATTCGGGTTGAAAAACATCCGGTTCGGGTCGACCCGGTTCGGTTAATTTCCAGATTTTTGTGTGTTTATATTGTGTTGTTGTTTACCTGGAATTTTGGAAAGAATTGATTAGTCGTGGATCGCTCGGGTCATCGATTCGTGTCGGGTCGACCGATTTGGATAAATTTCAGATTTTATTTTATATATATTGTTGTTGGCTATCTGAAAATACAAGAAAAATTGATTCGGTCCGATTGCTTTGGGTTGAGTTTCTTTGATTCGGCCTGGGTCACCGGTCTTGTAATAATAATTCCATTTTGGATTTTAATATTTTGTTGTTGGTTATCTGAAAAATACAAAAAATATTTGATTCCGTGTCGGGTCAACCCGAACCGGGCGGATCACGTTGATGTCGGGTCAAATTCAGTCAGTCGGACATCTTAATTGAAAATTGTTGGTTTATTTTGGCATTTAAATATTCATACACGGATATCTTGTATTTCTTTGTTTTATCATTTTAACTAATCTTGCATTTTGGCCGATGAAATTGAATTGAGGCCGCACTTTTTCATTTCGTTCCTCTGTTTTTGATTTACATTTTAAGTATCAAGACGCGGATATCTTATTGTTCTCTTGTTTATTGCCTTATTTATATCGCATTTAGGCCGATGAAATTGAATTGAGGCCGCACTTTTTCTCTTTTACATTTTGATTTCTGTTGACATTTAAACATCCGTGCACGGATTGTCTTACTGATTTACTGATTTATATAAATACTGCATTCAGGCCAATGAAACTGAATTCGAGGCCGCGTCCCTTCGGATATCATTTCTCAATTTCTTTTTTTTTTCTTTTACTGTTTTCGACACCATTTTACTGCTTTGAATATTATACTTCATTGGCCCATGAAAAATATCCGTCGATTTTTAGGCCTCCACGATTGTAAAGACGGAAAATAAAGCTTTTGGGCAAGGATGAAACTTTAATGTTTTTCACCCGAGAGACCAACATGTTCGATAGGCAAGGCAACTAAAATGACCAACGAGTCATATGTTCGCAACCACGACGTGATTGAAATGATCTTTTCAAAATTTAAGTCTGAGCCCTCCGTAATCAAAACATTTATTGTTTTGGATGCGGATCCGAAGCTATGTATATTTAATTATTTCTAACCGTTTATTCTTGACGACTTGCAAAGATAAAGTCAAAGAAGGCAAATACCCTCGAAGATTACTTATTTTTGTTGTTGTCTTTTACTTTCTTTAATTCACTTCATTTCATTACGTATTGTAATATTATTGTACTCGTGAAATTATTGAAATGTTTAGAATAGGCAAACATAGAATTGATTAATAGGGTAGTCTAAAACTTGAAACCCATTGCTAGTTCATTTATTTTTAGGCTCGGTTAGTTTTAAAATTGTTAATCGCTAGTTTATCTATTTTTAGGCCCGTCGCCCATAAGAAATCACATTGCATACATCTTTATCAATTTTCATACGAATGCATATTCATAGTCTTTTTTAGCTTTACATGTATATTATTGTCATACAAATGCATGCTTGTACAAATGCATAATTTCATTAAATACTTGCAACATTATTTTTATACTTGTAAAACATGCACTTTTAACATAATAATTAACCTGAGTTTGATCGGATAACCGCAAGTTAGCGGATCTTAAAGGATGCCTAACCCCTTCCCTTTAGGATAATAAAGAACCCTTACCTAGAATCTCATTAGTTTCGTAGATCATAAAATTGGAGTTATTTTACAGCTTTTAGTTAGTATTTAGGTGCCCTAATTCACCTTAGAATAATTAGGTGGCGACTCCTCAAAGCAAGCATTTTATCCAATCCAGAGGGAATCGACGCCATAGCGTCGCGAAGCCCGCAGGTCAAAATCGGGTGCGACACAAATACTCCAATAATTGAACAAAAAAGTGTAATAAAAACATCCCAAAGCTGTTTTTGGGATGTTTTTGTGCCCTTTATATTATTTAATAGTATTAGCGAATATTCTCCATATATTCGTCATATATTGTGTAATTATGTATATTGTATATTTATGATATATTAGGATTCCTCCCTTGTACACATTATATATATTTTGTAATAATGAGAATACTCCCCAAAGGAAATTATTACAATCTTACATGGTATCAAAAGCCAAAATCCTAGGGTTTCTTTAAAAAGTACCCCCCTCCCCCCCCCCCTCGTCGGACCACTGCCGCCGGCCAAACTTCACAATTTTCCTTCATTTTTTTTCTTTTCTTCCTTCTCTATTAAAGTTCATCCACTACAATGATTCCTCCTCAAACTCCTACCGTGGCCTCATCCTCCACAGTCGTCACTTCCGAAATACCAAAACCATCATTTTCACCATCAGTTCATCCAGCCCTCACCAACACAAACATCAAGCACTGCATCCCAATCATTCTTGATCAAGAAAACGGTCAGTACTCCCCATGGGTTGAACTCTTCCGTATTCATGCATGTCTCTACAACGTGCTTGACCACATAAATGACTCATTTTCTCGCCCACCGGAGGTCGATGACTCCATATGGATTCGTCTTGACGCCGTTGTCAAATAGTGGATATATGACAGTATATCTCAGGACTTGCTTCTCACTATCATGAAATCCGACGCCTCGGCCCGTGATTTATGGCTTCGGTTGGAGGAAATTTTTCAAGATAACAAGCACACTCGTGCTGTGTATTTGGAGGAACAATTTAATAATACACGTCTTGAAAATTTCTCTAACATGACTAATTATTGCAAACAACTGAAACTTGTGGCGGATCAACTATCAAACGTCGGCACGCATGTTTCTGAAACAAAGTAGTTGTCTATAATCGTAAGCAACAAGTAGTTGCTCATATAGAGAATTCCACCTAGTCGAAACTTCTTCTGGAATTTTTCTATATGATAATCTACAATCATGACATATTTTTTTATACTCTTTGCGTCTTTGTATTTTTTTACCTTTAAAAATAAAGTTTATAGCAAATTGTATTTTATCAAGAATGCTTTCAAAAAGTTTTAGGCCATCTTTTACAACTTAGTTATAAATATGACACACACATCTTATATGAAAATGATCAGCAAAAGATGGAGTTAATCTAAGTTTTAAAAGTCTTATAGCATAATTATTAGAAGAAGCATTATCTAATGTAATAGTCATAATTTTGTCATTTATTCCATAGTATTCACAAATTTCATTAATATTATCTGTAACAAAACTACAAGTGTGCCTATCATCTATATGTCTATATGCTACAATACATTTTTGCATAGACCAATTTTGATCTATCCAATGACATGTTACCGTTAAATAATCATTACCGTTAGTACTACGGCCTATGTCAGAAGTGATAACCACTTTGCCATTAAAATGATACAGTGCATAACGTAAATACTGTTGATATTCACTTGCAAATTTAAAAACATCCCTTCTAGCAGTTGATCTAGGAAAACCATTAAAAACAGGATTATATGTTTCTCGAATGTAATGAATAAAATCAGGAGAGGAAGGAAATAAAAAAGGCAAACCCTCCACCGCAATTAATTTTGCCATATTTTCCCTATCTTTGTTTTATCATATTTAGGACCAAAAATTTCCCCCGTCCTCGGGTTAATTTGACCTTGTACTAGGTCGGGGACACTATGTGAACCTTGTCCCGACTCAGATGGCATTGGCACATCCGATTTTTTAGTCAGGTATTGATTCCACCTAGTTGTGTGCTCGTCTTGTACATGTCTCAGTAAACCTCCCGTCCCACCTTGACCTTTTCCAGTGTTAAATTTATAAATATTTTTATAAATTTTACATTTAGCAAGTTGATTCTCTTGGTCCCTATCAAAAAATTCCATGCATCTGATTTTAATTTTCGTTGTGTGGGCCCTCGACTCATACTAGAGGGAATATGATGCATTCCAGTTTCAGTTTGAGGCTGAGACTCAGTCTGAGCCGGAGGTTGAGGTGCACTAGTGAGTGTGTCATCTAGATTATCGTCTAAATTAAAGTTTGGTTCATCTACCTCATCATCTACTGATATATCATTAAAAAAAGTATTTTCATCAATATTACCGAAATTAATCAAATCATCGGGAATAGGAATAAGATTACTAGAAGTACCCTTACCCTTATTACCACTACTTGAAGAAGCACCCTTACCCTTACCCGTAATTAAACGTTTAAATCATTCCATTTTAATTATACAAGTAAATAATTAAATAAATAAAATTAAGTGCGATAATTAAAATTAAGTAACTATAATAATTTAAAGAAGGAATGAAGGTACCACGTCGACGTGTAATCGATGTTGAAAATTGAAACTTTGCTCGATGGATGATCCTCAAGCTAGTTGCCAACTTCACTCTCAATTTTTTAACTTTGATATAATATTTAATAGTAGGAAAATTTGTAGAATTGGAGATCGATAAATTGAGATATTAGAGAGATGGTAGGAAGATTTGTGAGAAAAATGAAGAGGAAAATGAGTTATTTATAGTTGGAAAATATGGTCAAAGTGTAAATATATTAACTTAGGGGTTAAAAATAAATATTAAGGGGGTAGGAGGGGTTTATGGAGTGGGGGGGGGGGGGGAATGTCCGTTATAGCCGTTGTTGCAACATCTATTTTTGCAAAGGGGGAGGGGGATGGGTCGGGATCGGGATGGGGTGGGGATGGGGCGGGTCGGGATCAGGATGGGCGGGACGAACCCAGGCCCCGTCCCGAGTTCGAACCCTGACCCCGATAATTTTTTTTTACTTTGGGGGATCGGGCGGGACGGGCCGTGTAGAAAGACGGGCCGGATCGGAATCGGGCCGACCCGGCCCACTGGATAGCCCTATTCAAAAGCAGATTTAGAATTTTATGTTAGTAAAGTACCACTAGATTGGTTACGTACACATGTATCGTGTGAATAATAAAAAAATTATATAAGAAGAATAAATTTGTTATTAAAATAAATATAATTGTCTAAATAAAGAAAATTAAATGCGAACATCATAGTTAAATTCAATATTTACTGAACATTCAAATTGAACAATATTCATGAAGGTGATCCAAATACTAATTTAATGACAAACAAAATGACTCCCAAACCTACTAAGATTTTAAAGTACTAAATAATTTTAAAAGAATTCTAATTAATTAACGTAAGTAACTCTAATTAGTAAAAGAATTCTATCTAAACTTAAACTGGTATAGTTGTTGAATCCTAAACCAAATTTTACTCCTTTGTGGCCTACGATAGATTTGTTAATAGTTAACGGCATTTTTTTCGTTATTTAAAAAACATATATGTTATTGAAATACTAATTTAATGACAAACAAAATGACTACTAAACTCAAAAGGATTTTAAAGTTTTATCACAATTTCTAAGGTTCTTCGTGCTTTTAATAATTAAACATTTCTAGTTTAATGTACATGTGTTGCAGGTGTGTATCGCGTCAATCATATCAATGAGTACATTTTTTAAGAAAATCACATAAATATTGCTAAACAATGTATTTGAGCTATAAAATAAAAACTAAATAAATTTGTGTAAGTTGCTGAAATAATGATGAATTACGTTTCCATTTAGTTAGCTCAATAGATAATGAGATTATGCCCCCACAAAATTCTTAATTAGATTGTGATTTTGGGGGACTTATCTGAAAAATCAGATAAGTCTAATTATTAGCGACAAAAAAAGAAAGAAATTTAGTCTGTCTGATGCTACAAAAATAGTCTATAACAAATTGGTAAATTTAGACAGAATACTTAAATCTCTCCTCTAAACTTGGCGTATGGAATTATTTTTTATTCGTCATTGAGGAATTATTCATTAGAATCACCATTAGAAATCTAGTCGTAGTATTTTTTTTATTTATGAATTATTTCATTTGAATTAATTTCGATTATTTTAGTTTAGATTATTTAGTATTTCAAATTTTATTTAGAATTTATTTTTTTATTTAAAAATTTGTGGATTATTAGTTCCACGCCTAACAATAGTAACTAATTTTTTAAAAAAATTGCCGATTGATTCACGTTCGATAGTGGTATCTATATCAATTATCAGAAGTCTTATATCTAAAAGTGTACTATAAACTTTAACAACAAAAAGAAAATTGTGTATAACCTAGCACATATGGCCTAATGTAAAAAGGCAGCACATTGGTCCATATTAAGGGTGGGCCAGTGTGCCGGGTCGGCCGGATCCCGACCCCGCCCCAGTCTAATCCCGATCCGCTTGAAAAAGAAAGGGGGGGGGGGACGCGACTTGAACTCGGGACGGGACCTGGGCTCGTCTAGCCCGGGCCCGTCCCGGCCCAGGCCCGATCCCGCCGACCCAACCCGATTCCCTACCCTTTGCAAAAAATTCCGTTGCACAACGGCCATTTTATATTTTGGCCATTGTGCAACGACCATTTTTGGCCTCCCCCTACCCCCTTAATATTTATTTTTAACCCCTAAGTTAATATATTTACACTTCAACCAAATTTTCCAACTATAAATATCTCATTTTCTCTTCATCTTTCTCACAAATCTTCTTACAATCTCTCTAATTCTCTCAATCTATCTCTCTACATTGTCTACTAAATATTAAATTTTATTTGTTCATTTGTATAACTATATCAAAGTTGAAAAATTGGGAGTGAAGTTGGCAACTAGCTTGATGATCATCCATCAAGCAAAGTTTCAATTTTCAACCTTGATTACATGTCAACGTTGCGTTGGCGTTTGGTATCTTCGTTCCTTCTTTAAATTATTATCGTTACTTTATCTTAATTAGCGCACTTAATTTCATTATCTTTAATTATTTATTAGCATAATCAAAATGGAAGGAATAAGAGGAATGTTTAAGGGTAAGAGTAAGGGTGGTTCTTCTAGTAGGGGTAACAAGGGCAGGGTACTTCTTCTAGTCATCATATTCCTAGACATGATGATTTGATTGATTACACACATATAGATGAAACATAATTTTTAATGATATACCATTAGACGATGAGATATTTTCTGCAACTCAACCAGACTTTAATTTAGAAGATAATCTAGATGACACACCAACTAATCTAGATAACACACCCACCAGTGCACCTCAAACTGAAACTGAAATGCCTCATATTCTCCCTAGTATGAGACGAGGCCCAACACAATTAAAATTAAAATCAGATGCATGAGCTTTTTTTTATAGGGACAAAGAGAATCAAGTAGTTAAATGTCAAATTTGTAAAAATATTTATAAATTTAAAATGGGAAAATGTTAGGGTGGGACATGAGGTTTATTGAGACATGTACAAAAGGACGTGAAGACTTGCTGAAATACTGGAGGGAGAATGAGAAGATAGACACTGTCAAAGATGGCCCGAGATGTGTTGAACATTCAAGCGTCATCAACAGCGTTTTTTCTGCCATAAGATTTCAAATAGGAGAGCACAGACACTCATTAGTGGGAGACAGTTTGGAGATTGCAGTATTATTCGGAGATTGGATACGAGCGGAGCGTAGAAGGTGCGGTCAACCGGAGATCAACGAAGAAGACGAAAACTACAACAAAATCTTATCCGACAGAGGTGGAAGTGACGTCAAGCAATTTGACCAACAAATTCCAACTCCAACCGAAGAACCACAAGACATTGTGAAGAAACTAGAAAAGGTGTTTTTAAATATATAATTTTTTTAATTGTAATTTTGATATGTTATTTGCAACTTTCAACACCACAAAGTTGCAATTTTAAAATTGTATTACAAAAAAAAATGGAAAATCCCGTAACCGACCCGACCCCGCCCCGATAAGACCGGTCCCCTTTTCCGACGGGAACGGAACGGGACATCGGCGGATCCGCCAGTCCCGCCGGGACCCCGCCCCGTACCCACTCCGGTTGGCCACCCTTGGTCCATATAAACTTCCCTTCTTTTTTTTTAAGTTGATGATGTATTAACTCTTTTATATAATAATAATAAAAATGTACCAAAATCCCTTATATAATATTGTAAGTATATATTTTTATATACAAATCCATTAACAACCACAGTAAAGTATAACAAAAAATCCCACAATAAATAAGAATAACTAATTCCTCTAGATCTGAACATTGGGTATTTATCTAAATATCATTTGTATTTCTAATCTGTATTTATTTAATATGTGAAAAAAATTGAGAACTTAATAAGAAAAATACTTCATATCTGTAGCTAGTGTATTATGTAAAAAAATTCCTGGATGAATATTGTTCAAAAAAATTTGATACTTTTGGAGTAACTTTCTATTTAGGTTTTTATGTGTTTCTCTTGTTGCTGTAAAAGTTTGAATAATTAGAAGAACACAATAGATTATAAGAGACAAGATATCCCACTCAACATTATTTTAATTTTTATATGTATTTATGTATCCTATTATAATGATAAAACCAATGAATAATAGAATTTATTAAAAAATTCAACCTCCTTCCATAGGTGATTCACGAAATATAGCGAAGGTTTTCTGAGAAATTCTGAAAGTGAAGTGAAAGTTATTGTTGGATATAGCAAAAAGTATACCACAAAGAATATAGCAAAAAGAAAGACATGCAGTAACTTACGTGAAGATAATGTCTTTGTTTTTTGAAATGGGAGCTAAGGCACCTGTGTCACAGAGGCACAATTACTGTAATGTGAAAAAAAATATACATCTCTCAAAACTTTATATGATAAATGAAACTACAAATTACAGACTTATTGAAATAACAGGTGAAACTTTCCGAAATCCTAATTCAAAGTAATTGTTGGTTACTAACACTATTAAAAATAATAATTAATAAAACAAAGGAAAAATGAATGATAATTTATAATTCTGAGCATGAGTATACAAATTTTAATACAAGCTAATAAAAATTATTAGATCATGAATGAACTTTTTACTGTAACAATATTATAAATATCTCAAGTGTACTTCTGGAATTCACTATATCAATCTGCAAAAATTCTTAGAACTTTGAATTATTATACTGGTATGCCCGATCGACTGACCCTTTAGATTGCAGTATAATTCATAAAATTATACTGCAAAGAATATAGCAAAAATAAAAGGCTAAACCTAAACCTAAATTAAACCAAAACAAACTATGAAACAAACCGGACAAGCATAAGTCCCCCCGCAATGCTTATAATTTATAGAGCCGGCTACGTCTTCAAATCTCCAAATTTCCTTGGAGATACCATTATACACGGACTTCTATAAATATAGAAATTATTATATGTAGAATAATGAAAATTTTACCTGAAATATTTATAAAAAATTAATTGGTTAAATTTTCTCCTAAAAAAGGACTCCTAAACTTTAAAGGAGTTAAAGTAGTCGAAAGTTTCCTAATGAATTTGTCCTGTGTTATAAAAAAAAAGCATAAAACCTAAAAACAATTGAAAGTTCACAAAATCTTTACCTAAAATATTTATAAATATTAATTGATTAAAATTTTAATAACAAATAAAAGACTCCTATATCTAAAAGAAGTTCAAAGTATTGTAAATTACTTTACAAAATAATGTGATAAAATTTAATGATAGACTCCAAAACCTAATAGGAGTTCAAAGTGTTACAAATTTTCGTACTGTAATAATTTTCATGTCTTACTAACCTTTTTTTTCCAATATATGTTATATATTACATATAAACCAAATAAGGAAAGATTAATAATTGTCCGCTTGGGCAGCTCAATTGGTTTCAAGGGGGATATTTGGAGTAAGGACCAAGGATTGAATCCCGTCAGCGGCAGTGTGGGGTTTCTTTTTGAAATAAAGGAGGGCCCCTTGTGCACAGCGTGGTACTGGTTTAACCTTTGAAATCAATTGAGTCACCATGATTTACCTCCTTCACAGACCTGTCGGAGATTCCACCTTTTTTGGAGTAAGGAAAGATTAATAATTAAAATTTAATGTGATAAAATTTAATGTCAGAGACTCCAAAACCTAATAGGAGTTCAAGTGTTACAAATTTTCGTAAATTTTCATGTCTTACTAACCTTTTTTCCCATATATGTTATATATTATATATAAACCAAATAAGGAAAGATTAATAATTAAAATTTTGGTTGATTTTAAATTTATAAATATTAGATAAATAGTAAATGACAATTTTGTCTATTGTAGAGTCGTTTAATGAATGACCAAAAGTTTAATCAACTTTTCTAAGACCATTTGTGCTTTTATAATAATATAGATTTGTTTCAAAATACTTGTACATTTACAAAATCAAGATAGGATTAATTAAGTTTATTCTACTTTGCTCTTAACATTAATTGTTATTTAAAGTAACCAATATTGGTTATAGTGTAATTAATTGGAGAGAGATAAAAGTAATGTAGAAAAAATACACTTTTATTTATGAATTCTTAAAGGACGTGTAAAAAAAGAAAGAACAAGTAATATAATCCCTTTAAGAAAATACTAACTTCTAGACAAAAATAGATAATTTGACTAAAATGCCTCTAATTAAAGTATTAAACAGGTATTGGATTTGAAACCTAACACTTAATAAGGGAAAATATGAAAAAGTAAGATTAGTTCTTTCTTTTCTTTTTTTTTGTTAATCCAGGTTTCCAGGCTTGCGCCTGACTACTTCACTGGTATTACCCAGACGTCCTGGAGATGATGGGACCGGTCCTTCAGCACCCCACCACCAGGTAAATCGCGGGATGTGCACACATGGTCAGTGTCTGCTTGCGTCCAACGGATCAATGCTACAAGGTTGACCCCCCCACAGACCCCATCCACAAGGCTTGGTGGAGACCGGACCCACACTGCAACATGCCCGCGCGGCTTTTAGCGCCCAGGCTTTACCATATGTATGTGCCCCGGAGGACGATATCCGGAGGGGAGAATCGAACTTGCGACCCTAAGGCCACAAAGTTGACTCCCTGCCAGCAAGTTGACCCCTCTGGATAAGATTAGTTCTTTCTTGATTTGGTAAGAAGCCACTCTTTTTGGCTCAAAAAATAAAGGTTAGGTGGACAATTTTTTTATCCGGAGGGAATAGGGCGGAGAAAGTAGTACTTTCATCTAATAAGTACATACATTCAATACTATTTCTTAAATTTTGTGTCCAATTTAATATCACTTTATAATTTAACTGAAAGAGTATACATTGTTTTAATATTTAAAAATTAACAGTAGAATATCAATTGTTGCCAACAAGTACTTGTGTGGCTCATGCATCACCTAATTTTTTTATGGCTCATGCATCACCTAATTTTTTTATTCTCTCATAATTTGAGCTCTGATATATTACAAGCAGTGTTTGGTAGGAGAGATAAAGTTGGTTATTCTGATATAAAATATGAGATTAAATCTATTATATATTTAGTTGAGAATATTATTAGGTGTGTATGAACAAAATTATATTTAATATTGATAGTTGAAAAGAAAAGTAAGCTACTTATAAGGTGTTGGATACTCTTGATGGCGTAAGATTTTTTTTTTTATGAAAAAATGTGTTGTTGACAATAGAGAACAATATCACACTATGTTAAGAATATTCTGAATTATTTAGCCCGACAACTAGTATCAGAATCATTGTTCGACAAGACAAGTATAGAGATGACAAAGTGATGGCGTCGACTCCGCTTAATGTCTTTGCTCGTCTACAGTCAGTTTGCTACCTTTACCTGTAATTTTACAGACGTATACACAAAATAAGCTAGTGGACTTTGGTGACCATAAATATTCGGATGATGTTGGATAGCACACAGTTAATCTCTAAGTTAGCCCATGAATGGAGGGTCGTGTGAAACTTAGTTCAAAGGAGAAATTGTTGGATGAAAGTCCCCATATTGGTGGCTTTAAAGAAAAGTAAGCTACGTATAGGGTGTGTTTGATATGGAGAAAAAAATGTTTTTCAATTTTCTCATGTTCGTTTAGTCATTTTTTTTGGAAAATAACTCACCTCATCGGATTCTTATGCCCTGCAAATCACGTCACATGAGAATAAGAGGGAGGCCAGAGCACCGATCGAAACTTTAATACAACCTTTTCTAATCCCGCTGGAGGGGGAGACCCCATATTATACCAGCATCTCTTTTGGTTCTTCGGTCATCCAGAGGTGTACTTTCACGTTCGGTTCAGAGAGCACTTTTTTCGTTGAGAATTCCTCGTTCCCTTTCGTGTGAATTCCCCAGCGGCGAATTCAAAACTCTTAGGGTGAACCACACAGAGGCGATCTCGAACATCACTCTAAGAAACTCCAAAACGGGAGTTCAAGTGAACTTGACAATTTTGTAAAAGTTCGAACCTCGCCTTTTTCTTGACCGGATGATCGAAGTTTTGGCCAGTCTATTGACTGTCTCTCCGCTTTCTGTGCATGAAATTACTTATAGTTAGTAGCGACCTTCTTTGGGAAAACAAGTTCCTCAAAAATGACTTCCCTAATGAAAGTAGGGAAACATGTCTCCAAGTAGCATTCAACTAACTACCCCCACCACCCAACCCAACCACAACCACCCCACCACCTTATGCCTCCCCCACCCCCAAGAAAAAAAATTAAGATTTTTTTTTTGGTTTTCTACACCACTCCCCCACTCCTGTTGGCGAACCCCTAACCCCGACCCCACCACCTACCCTCAAACAATTTTTTTAAGTTTTATTTTTTTATTTTCTACACCCCCACCCCCTCAAGAAACCCCCCACACCCACACCCCATCCCACCCAAAAAGAATTTAAAGTTTTGAATTCATTTTTTGGTTTTCTACACTAAACCCGACCCCCATCCCCCCTGCTGTGTGACACCCCCTCCCAACAAAAAATATTTTTTTTAAGTTTTAAATTCATCTTTTAGTTTTCTACACCAACCCCCCACCTCCCTGCGGGGACCCACCCACCCTCACCACTCTCCGAAATTTATTTATTTTTTTTAAAAAAAAGTTTTAAAAAGTTTTTTTGGGGTTTTTTACACACACACCTCGAGACTCCCTCCCCCCCACCCCACAACCAGAAACCCCCGATCCACCCCACTTCGAATTTTCTAGTTCATATATTTTATTTTACTTTTATAAAAAAATAAAAAAAATTGTGTGGTTAAAATTTGGTGTGTGTGGGTTGTGGTTGGGGGAGGGGGTAGTGGGGATAAGAAAAAGAATTATTTTTATAAAATAAAATATATTAAATAAAAAATTGGAATGGGAGTGGGAGTGGGTGGATGGGGGGTTATTTGGAACGGTGGTGTGAGATAGGGTTGGGTGTGGTGGTATGGGGTAGGGGTAGGTAAAGAAGAAATGCGTTCGAGGGTGGTGAGGATAGGATTTGGTTGGGTGGTGGGTTGGATGAGGCTTGGGTGAGTATTTTCTCAAAAATATTTTTTACTAACCAATCGAACATGAGAAAATAAGTAAGAAAATCACTTATTTATTTTCACTAACCAAACGAACATGAAAAAATAAGTAGAAATTCATTTGTTTTTCAAGAACTCATTTTCCAAAAAAACATTTTCCGAACACACCCATAAAGTATTGTATATTCTAAATGTTGTGAGATTTTTTGGTAAAATTCGCAGACAATATTACATAATGTTAAGAGAATTCTTGAGTTGTTTTAACCCAATAAATATTAGTTAAAATCAGGAAATTTTTTTATACCACAATCATATAATTATTTATAGCATATAAAAGATGGGATTGATAATTCTAATTATAATCCCAATTATAACCATTCGAGAATAATCCGATTTTAAACCCAACAATCCTAAATATGCAAAATTGTGTGATATTTATATTAGTAGGAAGATGGAAGTACGAAGTATCATAGCTTAAGGTAGATGTAAGTTAAAGTACCAAAAACAATTATGTGGCTCGTGGGGAAATGAAGGAATATGAAGCGTTTACAAATTTTTTTCTTGTGTTGGGTGTTCCAAAGTTTGTGTTCAAACGGCTCCGTGTCGCCGCAACTTTACATCTCAAATTAAAACCTCTATTTGGATATATTTTGGATTAATTAAGTAATGGATTCTTTCTTTCTTTTCTTACTTTATCACGAGATGACATTTGACTCATAGTGTCCTTTTGTTTGTACTACACTACTGGTGCAACGTCCACCCAATAGATCAACTTGCATGTGTTTTCTAAGTTGGTAATCTCATTCTGCTTCCTTCTTCCACCATTCCTTTATTTCTAAAATTTGCTTGTTGAGAACTTGGAATAATTCTTTTTTGTCATACTTCAACTATGAACAAGACAACGACAACTGATAATGATTACTTCATTTTGAGAAGAGACATTTGGTCCTCTTGAAGTTGATAATGCAAATAGTGTTAGGAGGAATGAATGAGTATATATATAATTTATAATTTTTATAATATGAAAAAATTTATTTTTATTCTACTTTGAAAATTATATTTTATTTGTACAAAAATTTTATAATTATGGTAATTGTACAATGTTAATTATATATAAAAATTTATTATCAAAATTACCATATACACGATGTGTATACCGTGTATATCACGGTCTCCCAATTGCCTTGGGTTTTCGTGATATACACGGTATACACAAGAGAGTATACCGTGTATACGGTGGTATATTTTCACACTCCCACAGTCATAGCGGGCGGTCTTCGTACACTGAAATTGTCCCTAAAATCTTCAAAGATGACCGAGGGGAAGACCCTTAGTGAATATGTCTGCAATTTGATACTTGGAAGGGACATGTAAGACGCGTACTTATCCACGAGCTATCTTTTCGCGAACAAAATGGATATTCATCTCAATATGTTTAGTGCGCTGGTGTTGGACTGGATTCCTAGAAAGATATACGACACTAACATTATCACAATATACCAAGGTAGCTTTTTGAATGGGAAAGTGAAGCTCTAAGAGAAGATTGTGTAACCAACATGATTCAGAAATCACATTGGCCACCCTCGATACTTGGCCTCTACATTGGAGCGGGATAAGGTAGCATGTCGTTTGGCAGACCATGAGATCAAGTTATCGCCAAGAAACATACAGTTGCCAGACGTAAAGCTTCGGGTGTCCGGACAGCCACCCCAATCAGCATCGGTATACGAGACAAGTGTAGAGGCTGACGACGGATATAGATGCAAACCATAATCAAGAGTTCCCTGTATGTATCGGATAATGCGTTTGAGTGCATTCATGTGCTCCACCCTAGGATCATGCATAAATAGACACACATGCTGTACGGCAAACGTAATATCCGGTCTCGTGAAAGTAAGATACTGAAGAGCTCCAACCAGAATTGCCTTAGGTTTCCGTACAGCACCATATACACGGTGTGTATACCGTGTATATCACGGTCTCCCAATTGCCTTAGGTTTCCGTGATATACATGGTATACACAAGAGAGTATACCGTGTATATGATAGTATATTTTCATAGGTAATAGTGCGGGCTAACCACTTTCAAGCCATACCATCGAAAAATAACTACCATTTGGAGTTTGAAATTTCATAGTTGAAACACCATCATATATAGAGAAAAGTAGCTATTTTTGAATTTTACTCGTTAAGTTGGCCATAGAATACAAAAAAAAATTGAAAACAAACTCTATTTTTCAAAAAGATAAATTAGATATTCATAAATTACTTTAAACATTTTACAATTGAAATCGTAGTGCGATTATAGTAGAGAATTTTCAAGTTAAAATTGAAAAATATAATAGAGAAAAAACATCACATCAAAGTTTAAAATTGAAAAATATAAGAATATGATACTCCATAAGACGCCTAAAACGAAACGGTATCAAATTAATTGGAACAAATTGAGTAAATTTCTAACGATGAAGTCCTTTTTAGATATAAAATTACTAGAAGGCAACGCAACGCATAAAAGATTTTGGGTGATAATATATTAATATTTGAGCAGCCAAACCTAAAAGTGATTTATGTGATTAAAAACATAAAGGTTGTTTAGGTATTCAAAAATTCAAAAAAGTAATCACATTAAACGCGATACTTCTATAGTAGTTCAATGTATGTGATTTGAATCTCGTGGTGATTGTGGCCTTAGTTTAATTCTTAGATTTTTTATAATCCTTTTATCGGCTCAACTCTTTATAAGTTGATAGTATATGCTAAAGCTACTTTCTTGTAATATATTGTCACAACTTATTGTGATTTCTTTAGCTGATATTTGAGATTAAAATAAGAGCTAGCACAACAAAAAAATCAACACTTAACCTTTGGAGCTGAAAATTATTCATAAACACTCAACTAGCCGAACCTGATAATCTGTTATTACAACAACAACATACCCACTATAATCCCATCAGGTGGGATCTGAGAGGGTAGAGTATACGCAGACCTTACCCCTGCATTTTGACGGATAGAAATGTTGTTTCCGATAGACCCCCGGCTCAAGGAAAAACGAAAGCAACAATGATTATAATAAGTAATAACAAGAAGGAAATAAGGTAACAAAGTGAAATAAACAAGCATGTAGGACGATAATCAAAGTACAGAAAAAACAATAAATAGTAACAGAAATCGAAAGACAAAAAACTACCAGGATAATATTATGATTACTAGCATGAAATAATAAGTAGGACAACACTCAATTACTTTCGGGGGCGGCTCAACAACATTGGGGGCCTAAAGCCAGCTTAAAGAAAAGTCCCTTAATTAATTTAATTAATAAAATTTTATATATGTTTATTTGATTTATTTCCTTTTTGTTTTGTAACGATGATGTATGAATCATTTTGTTCATATCTTGACCATTCATGGCTACATATTAGTTTTCACCATCGAAGGATCTACTATCTGGTAACTCTACTCATCAACGTTTCCACAATATTTAAATGTCCATGGTTAAGATAATATTTTTATCAATTAAGTCTATTCTTCTAATGATCTCAATTTTGTACTACTAAATTGATATTATAATAATTTTATACATTTGGAATAATTCTAAGTCTATTTTGAATTAAATTAATGCCTAGATCCACTCCTTATAAGAAATAATCCGCTTTAAAAATGCTACAAGCGATTTGTTTGTCTTTCTATTATCAATATGGTCATTAATTATTTTTTGCATATTGCATGTTTATTACCAAATTTAAGTAATTCGGTTGTCTCAATTTATTTGACACTTGTTGCTTATCGAGATTCAAAATACTATATAAAATTATACCAACATCTTGAGGTATTATTTTCATCATTTTGACGTGAAAGAAATGCAACTTATAATACTTATTGTATAGTTTCTTTAAATTTAAATTTTAAAATATTGAGTTGATCTAAAATTTAATTTAGCTTCAAAGAGTCAAATTGATTCTCGAAAAATAAAAAGTGGCGCATGAATTAAGATGAAGGGAGTATTTATCTAAATAACATCTATTTGTTTCTAATAAGCTATATCACATTATCAGAAAACAAGCATATAAATCTAGTATTTTTTAATAATAAAATACTAATTCTAAAATATATACCAAATATATGTGTTAATGAAAATTTGGGGCCCTTAATTTTGGGGGTCTAAAGCAATTGCTTTAGTTGCCTCCCCCTAGAGCAGACACTGATTACTTTCTAATCCTCTACTCTAACTTGTGTCATCCATAACCTCCTATCTAAGGTCATGTCCTTGGTAAGCTGGACATGCGCCATGTCCTGTCTAATCATCTCTTCCCAATACTTCTTCGGTCAATCTCTGCCTCTCCTGAAATCATCCATAACCAGTCTCTCACACCTCTGCACTAGGACATTCGTGCATCTCCTCTGCACATGCTCGAACCATCATAGTCTCGCTTCCGCATCTTATTCTCCACCGAAGTTACTTTCACCTTATCCCGGATTTCTTCATTTCTAAACCTAACAAGATAATCTGTTATTATCTTGTTAAAAAATATTCATTTGTAATAATCATAAAGAAAATGATGAAATGAAAAATAAGAAATAATTAGGAAAATTGACGCGGGAATACAATCCGGGCAAACTATTGGCACAAAATAGTTTAGGTTTTAGCTTTTGGCATCTAATAGCTCAATAATGTATATCAAATATTGTATGTCACAATGTAAACAAATATCAGTTCACATTATATGTATGTCAAATAATGTATATCAAACAATGTATACAAGATTAGTCATTGGCTAAAAATATGCCAATAATTACTAAAGAATATATATAAGTGTCAATAGCTGGAAAAGGAATGAGCTTCAAAGCTTGAGCTTCCACTTACAATAGTCAGAAGAAGTGCAAATGACACCAATCCTGATTGATTGTTTTGAAGTAACGGGGATTTTCCTACTAATGAGTAAGATATGCGGCCTTAAATTAAATATGCTCTTCGTGATGAAGAGCAAGTAAATGGCCAACGACGTTTTCAGTGGTTATTGGGTTGGGTGTATAGTAGCAAGTGGGTCAATGATTCATTTTTGGGCTTGAATCTTGACGAGTACATTCTTTGGAGGGATTGATTTTGTGCGGATTCCCTTTAAAAGCACTGGTTTTTAATTTTTGTCCTTCAAATTGTTGGTCTTTAATTTTTGTTCTTCGCTTAAAAATACTATGAGGTTTCAGGTTCGAATCCCCGCTCAATCAAAAATTAAAATAAAATTCACAAGGTAGAGTTTGGATTCGCAAGGCAGAGTTTTCCTGCAATTTCTACCTTATAAGACAGAGTTTTGTCTTATGCCTGAAGGCAATCTCTGTCTTAAGGTAGGGTTTGTTACCTTAAGGAAAACTCTGTCTTGCAAAAAATTTTAAATTTTTTTACTGAACTAGAGTTCGAACTCATAACTCATAAATTTTAGGCGAAGTGAAAAAATAAAAATAATCAATTTGAGGGAAAAAATTAATGACCACCCCGAAAGAGGGACATTTGTGCGAATTTCCCGCAAGAATAATAGCCGGACCAACATTGTTTACTTGCCCAAACTATTAAGCCCAATTTTAACCGGATGATGTAGAGCGACAGATTTGAGCCCAAAAATTTAAAATTTCACAATCGGTCCACCTTGGGATTAATTGCAAATTTCACTTTAATCGAATAGCTCATGTTCTCACAAACGATGTATGGGATCTTATTATAAAACTTTATGCAGTAGTAATGATGTGTTGTAGCTCATTGTATGAAGGAACTAGGTATTGAGTGAAATCCAAAAAGAATTACCATTGAAGGTTTTCTAGAAAAGCTTCAAGATGACAAAATGGGTTTATCAAATGTGTTGTTATTTTGACAAATTAGCAATTGGAACTTGTTCTATGTGAAATTTGAAATTTATATTTTAAATTTGAGCTCATTTGGAGTAGACTGGAACATTAAATTCGATGAATTATTGAAATTTGAAGAACAAGTTATTAATTGTGAGCAGAAACTTGATCACTTAAACTTAATGTATAAGTGTATGAAGTTCAATCAGACGTGTGAGTTGTGACCTTCTAGCTTCAGACAAAATTTATAACTTCAGTTGTAGATTTTTACAGTGTATATGTAGTTATATCTGAAGTGGCAAGACTTACAAAAATTTATAAATTTTGACCATGACTTAAAAGGAGGTCTCAAAATTGGCTATTAATTTGTGAACTTCGGCCGACCATCTTGTGTCGGGCAATTCGCAGGAATGCCCTTAATTCGGGTTGGTCTTTAATTTTTGCCTCTCAAATTGTCCTTCACCTAACAATTTCTGGGTTCGGGATTCGAACACCTGCTCAGTTAAAAATAAAAAAATCTCAAGGCATAGTTTGGATTCCCAAGGCATAGTTTGTATCCGACAGAGTTTGACTTAAGGTAGCAAACTCTATCTTAAGGCAGACAGAGTTTGCCTTCAAGCATAAGACATACTTTGCTTTGCGAATCCAAACTCTACCTTGCGATTTTTTTTAAATTTTGACTAAGCAGTGTTCGAACCCGAAATCTCGAGATATTTTTAAGTGAAAGACAAAAATTAAAGATTCCAAATTTAAAAGGTAAAAATTAAAGGACAAAAATTAAAGACCAATGACTTTGAAGGGAAATCCGCCCAAAAAAAAATTCTTGTGTCACTATTGTAGTGATGGCTGTGCCGACCTAACCTTATTCAAAATGGCAATTAAAGTTTGTAAAATTAACCCAAAAAGTTTTGTTCCCTTGCCAATCTTAAGTGGCCAACCCTCCAACATCTTCACTCTTTTGGCACTAGATTCTGCTCTTTTCATACGAATGTTTAATGATGGTAGCCACGAATCTGTTAAAGGTAGGGCCAGTTAGACATAGTTGCATATTGGTTCACTAGTTCTATATAAAATTATATTTTTCGGTAGTTCATGATTTTCTTCTTTATATTTCACATACTTTCGCCTAAGTTATAGGCACGGCATATAAAAGAACGAAATTAAACGCACTGCATCTATAAAATAGGTACAAAAAATTACAATTAAAACGGAAGTTTTGGGTACAAGTTCTATATATGTATGAAAGAAATCATGTTACAAAGCAATTTTCTATTAAATGGATCTTAAACGGCACAAATTTGAGTTAATTAAGACTCTAATACAGATAATGACGACCTGGTGAGAAAAAACAGTATGTATAATAACTTAAAAATAAGAAGATCTAGAATAAAGAAGGTATATAAAAAAAACTCATCACATAATGAGCACCAATATCAAGTTCTTGTAGGGATCTAGTAGCTCAGTTGGTTGACTACCTGAATTTTTACCGTTTTGGTGAGGGTTCGAATCCCCACATTGTAATTTCCTCCCTAATTCCCGTTCCCCTGCTCCCTATGTAATAAAAAAAAACTAAAAAAAACTAATACCAAGCTCTTATGATCCACCATAACTAAAATTATGACCAGCCAATTGGCAACTAATCCAATTGGCATAGAAGACATGGCATTTTTTCTTACTAATGGTTGTGCCTATGCCGACTTCAGTACCTACCTAACAATCTCTTAAATGGAAACAAAATTAAGGTTGTTGGACATCTAATTTTCATTTTCTTGGCAAATTGGCCAAAACTCTTCATATCTATATTCTTTATGCACTAGAATCTTCTTTTCCATGCTGATCTAAGATAATATTAGCCACAAATCTTTCTCGGTGGGGCTTGCTAAACATATTCGTTTTCTATGACATAATCTATCTATATTATTTTAAAAGCATGAATATAAATATTGGTTGACCAAAATATTTTTTAAATGTTGAACGGCCTTTGTATCTTTTTAAAATAAAATTTTTTCTAAAATATAATTTCATATTGGATAAAACTGTAATATTGTTTTTTCCCTAATATCTTAGGACTTCGAATTCAACTGAGAACAAAAATCCTAAAATTAACGTACTACTCCCCCTATTTCCTTTTCTTTTTTCTAATTTTGAGTTAGTAGGAGAAAAGGAGTCCTACTAATTACTCATTAACTAAAATAATTAAGTATTTCTTTAGTTAGCATTTATTCATGTCGTGTTTCGTTTTTTATTTAAAAAAAATAAATTAACATGACATGTTTTGTTTCATTAAATATTTAAATATACATATATTACTAATGATAATTAATTATTTACGAGATATCATCCTATTTTGACAAACAACACTGTAAGATATTTACCAACATAATTAATTAATTTACAAAGGAAAAACATAACAACAAAAGGATGAAAAAAATTCTTTACCTCGACTATTGGAATCAGTGTTTATTTTGGCACCTCATAAAATAAATATAATGTAATTACAAATAATATTACTTAAAATTTATTTTTTTATATACCTGATAGGGAATAACATGTCACGTATATTCGTAGAAACTAGTTCAATAAAAAACAAAAACGCACTCATTCAAATAAATTAAGGTTGACTATTATTCTATTATCATATTATAACTGTTTTCTCATGATCTTACGTCTACTTATTATATGGAAACTCACATAAATAGAGTTGTGCATTTTCACCGATTCATTCGAACCTTAATATAATTAAATATGTGAAAATTTTCATGTGCTAATTCATTTAAAACAAGGAACATTTTTCGACATAAGATATTATAAGTAACCGCATCACCCCTTATTAGATGTCCCAGAAATGGAATTACTTGTAAATTTGAACTCCTCTAAATTCTTGGTCAACACGTATATAGTTATACCCTTAAAATCCGTTGGGGGTTTCACATTCTAATATGCTGACAATCAACACATAAATATAACTTGCTCAATTTGATTATTATCAAATAATTATTACTCAAGCAATGTCAACATTGATTATGAATGTTCAGAGCCAGTAGGGCAACTTGTTCACACTCTACTGATCATTATTAATTAGTATTATTGTAACCGACTCATCAAACTTTGTGAACTTGAACTTTAAGTAGTCGTCGATTTGTTTGGACATATGATTTAATCTCGTGGGATGAAATTTTAAATCATCCAAAAATGTATGATTTGGAATTCTAAATCATGATTTTAAATGTTTTAAATATACAAGTTGACTTATAAGTTTATATTTTGTAAAAATAGATCCATAAGTTGGTAGATATATTTATCAACAATTTATATCAAATATTAAAAGATCTACAAGTTGGTAGTATATTTATAACAAATTTACCCTTACCAACCATGTGAGAGAATTATATTAAAGAGTAGTTACACTACAACTCATATTTAATTTTTCATTTTATTGAACTAAAGTTTGATCAATTGATGTTGTATTTTTTAGAAATGTCTTCTCGTAGCGTATTAATTTTGTTATGAACTATGACTTGCTCATTTGGCAAGATTGTATAGGAATTGAGAAAGTTTTGATAATTTTCACAACTTAAAAAATCTAAATTGTATGTCCAAACAAAATTTCAACTTTGAATCATCATGATTTTATCTCATGATTTCAAATCATGTCCAAACAGCTCCTAAGTGCGGATAGTATACAATATATCTAATTGGAAAAATTCTCACAGATTTAAATTTTAATAGACCAGTGATTAACTAATTATAGGTTGCATTGTTGAATCTCCATATAACCGCCATCTTCATTTTGCACATGAGATGATTTGCGTTTCTCGAAATTAAGATTTGTATAGTAATAATCATTTCAAACTATTATATTCTTTTGGATGGAGTTGAACCTAAAACCTTGACGCTCAGATTTTATAGTATTATGTTAATTGTTACGTACATACCACAGAGGCACGAACCCATTGTCATTAACGTGAGATATTAACTGCTACTCCCTTAGTTTGAAAAATTAATAGTTAGATTTTGAAGTATATATATATGAGGGTTGACATGACTCTACAGAATAATGTAATTACTATAAACCTAAAGAAATATGTTCCTTGATTATATTCATCAATAATGTATAATATATATAATAGTATAAAAATATTTAAATTAGGTAATTAATCAACCTAATTACAATAGGAAATATAATTCTACCAAAAATAGGAGACATAATTACAATAGGAATACAATTCTACCTAAAATAACAGATATACAATTAATGAAATAATATTCGGGAAGTATTTTATTACACCCCCGCAATCGAAGCGGGAGGTTCACGAACACTGAGACTGGCTCGAAAATCATCAAATAGTATGCACGAAAGTCCTTTGGTGAAGATGTCGGCAATCTGATAACTGGAAGGAACATAAAGGACACGAACTTGACCACAAGCCAGTTTTTCGCGAACGAAATGAATGTTCATTTCAATGTGTTTAGTGCGTTGATGTTGGGCGGGATTGCCAGAAAGATATATCGCACTAATATTATCGCAGCAGACCAGTGTTGCCTTTTGAATCGGGCAGTGAAGCTCAAGTAGAAGGTTACGGATCCAACAAGACATAGATACGACGTTGGCGACACCTATGTACTCTGATTCAGCACTAGATCGGGATAGTGTAGGTTGCCTTTTGGAAGACCAAGACAATAGGTTATCTCCGAAGAAAATGTAGTAACTAGACGTGGAGCGTCGGGTGTCAGTACATCCACCCCAGTCAGCATCAAAATAAGCAGTGAGACCAGTGAGCGATGACCTGTATAGATGTAATCCGAAGTGAAGTGTACCTTGGACGTATCGTAAAATATGTTTGAGGGCATGCATATGTGCTTCCGTCGGATTGTGCATGTGTAGGCAGATTTATTGCATGACATATGATAAGTCAGATCTAGTGAATGTGAGGAACCGCAGGTCCCCTAGCCATGCTACGATAGTGAGTCGGGTTTGAATATGGGGGGCCAGAATCAACGTTGAGCTTGGAATTGGTGTCTACTGGCGTGTGGGATGGTTTGCAAGATGACATGTCTGCACGGTCAAGGATCTCTTCGGCGTACTTATTCTGACACAGAAATAGGCCGCCAGAATGTCGAGTGACAAAGATGCCCTAGAAATAACTCAGGGGCCCCAGATCCTTCATAGCAAACTCATAGGAAATGAGAGACATAATGGACCGGCGAAAAGCATCAGATGATGTGGTGAAGATGATTTCATCAACATATAATAATAGGTAAGCCATGTATGTACCCTTGTTGTAGATGAACATGGAATGATCGGATCTACTGTGTGAAAAACCAATAGAGGAGACATAATTGGTGAACCGCTGGTACCATACTCGAGGAGCCTGTTTCATTTCATAGAACGATTTCTGTAACAGACACACATAATTCGGATGAATAGGATCCCTGAAATCCATATGCTGATGCATATATACCGTTTCATAAAGATCCTCATGTAAGAAGGCATTCTTGACATCAAGCTGATGAATGGGTCAAGACTGGGATAGAGCAATGTTGAGGACGGTCCGGATGGTTGCGGGCTTTACGACCGGGCTGAACATTTCATCACAGTGCATAAATAAACACACATGTTGTAATGCATAAGTAATATCTGGTCTCGTGAAGGTAAGATACTAAAGAGCTCCTGCAAGACTACGATAGTGGGTGGGATCCTCATATGGTGTGCTAGAAGTAGCACTCAGCTTCGGTTTGGTATCAACCGGAGTAGAAGAGGACTTACAAGATGATATGTCAGCTCTCTCAATAATTTCAACCGCCTAGTGTCAACATTATTCGTTCTATGTAGATTTTTACTCATAAAGAAAATTCTGACGGTTCTTTTGAGAGGCATAAGGCCCGTCCTGTAGGTGATGGTAAAACATAACAGGTTGGCATGGATTGTGGAGAGACGTTTAGTCCGGTGGTTAAACCGGAAACCATTCGCACTGTGCTTAGTCTGGCTCTCTCGAAAACATGACCCATTCATCAGCTGAATGTGAAAAATGCTTTCTTACACGGTGACCTTAAGGAGACAGTGTATTTAGGAACCCTAAGTATCTCTATCATGTCTGTTTGCTGAAAAAGTCTACCTTTTTTCTAATACAAGATTAATACATTTTCCTACTATAATATTAATACCATAATTATATTTGTACAAGAATTCTATAACATGATATAGTAAATAAATCTTTTCGGTCCGTATGGTATACACACGTTATACCTAAATCAGTGGGGACCCCAAAATGATTATTGAATATCAGGCGAAAAAACAAAAAAGAAACTCACTGTACGAAGTGGGTACTAAACTATGTACAAACTGGTTTTTCACCAACCATTAAACCAAATGCAATATGGTTAATTAAGCAGTTGATTATTGATTAAAAAGGTCGGCAGCCATTTGTCATCCTACTCATATATACACCACATACAACGTGTTTGTGCTTATCCACGCCCCTATTATTCATTTCATTAATTCAATCTTTCCCTCTCAACACATGTCACCTGTCGCTAACAACAATTTAGAAGCTAGTAATCGATAATCATATTAAACTACATAATTAGCAGTACTACATGAGTACTATAACCTTTTTCTTTTTAGTGTTGGATATGTAAAGCAGTACGAAAAGTAAATAAATATTACAAGTGTTCGAAAGGATAAATAAATAGCCAATATTCAGAACTGTCGCAAGCTTGTTGAGTCTTGAATCTTGATAACCTGAAATCAAGAAACACTAAATCTGGATTGTTACAACTGTGGCTGAGTCGAGAGATGCCTCTCTGTCTTTAAGACAAGATTGCCCCGTATATATGTTTTTACGTTAACGGGCAATAGTCTCCCAAGATAAAACAGCAACTAATCAACACTACAAAGCAAATAGGTTAATTCTGACGAAGAAAACAAACACGAAACGACTTACGGAAGAATGAAAAATGAAGGAAGAGTTTTTTGTTTTCGTCCACTGTTTCTGCTCACGTTTTGGACAGAATTTGTGTCTCTCTTCTGTTTGTCTCTGTGTGTATATTGTGTAGTCTTGTAGTCTCAACAATTGAGTCAAAAGGCTTCAATATATAACATAAGGGGATGGACTTCTCAACTGCGAAGTAATGACTGTTTATGGCCATTAGTGAGGGAGTTAATCAGCCAAGTAATGATTGATTTAATGTGCAACATAAAAAAGCTTTTAGGGAGGAGATTAAGTGCAGATTAATGCTTCTTCTGCCTTCCGTCGTTCCAATTTCATCTTTTCAAAAATTACAGGGACCAAACTGTAAATATTAAATAATTTTGGGGTCCATCAGAAGAAGCCCACGTCCCATGACCCTAACCGGGCGGGCGGCGGCGGCGGCGCGCGTGTGGGCTTTGCCTTTTACCCAAGCACACCTAGATCTTCCCTCCTTCAAACACATGGGTTACCCCTTGGGGTCCCAAACCCTTAGCCAATTTTGAGACTTATAAAGAGAACAATTCTTCCTTTTCCCACAGATGTGGTAGATTTGTCCCACACCATATTTTCATGTCTCAAACACCTTACTTTGTGGACCAATATCTCTTTCATTTCTCAACGAAATTTGACGATTATTGGTCCTACGGTCATCTACTCACTTAGTTGATTATGCACGTGTGAAGAGATAAAGTCTCCAACATGCGGAACTCTATTGTTTAAGTCATTAAATATGGGTGGACGCATCTCCCCACCAAAGACAAATTTCCAACAATTAGTTATCCTGATTTTAGTGGGTATGATTTGTATGAACCACATAAATCAAGATAAAATATTTGAAAAATCAAATGGCTAATGTAATATCCTAATTGATTGTACTTGTTATTCAGCTCCGTAAAAAGGCAAAACAAATCATTTTACTAGTGCTTTCACTTTTTTGAAAAATTAAAGTCACTCTATATTTTAGTTATAAAATCCCATTATTCCAATTTGGTAAAGAAAATTCGTAAGTAGTTTCTAAATGTGAACAAAGACGAAGTCTAGTTGTTGGGAGGATTTGAGTTGAGTTGAGTTGAGTTGAGTTGTTGATAAACCAGTCTAACAAAGCACATGAACTGAAACGTGTGAACAGTGAACTACTTGGACTGCCAGCCTTGAAGGTTTGAAACATTCTCACCGCCATCAAATATTGTAGACGCATGATACATATTCCTTCATTGTTGATTAAAAATTTGGAATTCGAATTAAATTATTTGGTGGAAAACGTCTTGTTGGACACCTGATGGCAAAATAAAAAAGCATTGGCACTTGTTATTGTAAAGCAAACGCGTAACTTTTCCAATACATCTAGACATCAAATCTTCAGTCTTTACAATCTTTTTAATGCGAAAACTTCACCTTTTCTTCCCCAACCTAATAATCCTTCTCTACTTCACAAGTTTGAAATTTTAAAACCACATTTACATAGACGACTTGTCTAAATACTCAACAAAGAAAGTCAAAATAAGAACTTTAACAGGGTAAGAGAAAGAGAAACATCATAAAAAAAATAAAAATAAAAATAAAAATAAAAAATTCGTCCGCTTGGGCAGCTCAATTGGTTTCAAGGGGGATATTTGGAGCAAAGACCAAGGATCGAGATAAAGTCGGTGACGGTGTGGGGTTTCTTCTTGAAATAAAGGAGGGCCTTGTGCGCAGCGTGGTAGTGGTCTAACCTTTGAAATCGATTAGTCGCGTGATTTCATAAGCCCATGAGGCACTGTCGGATCGGGGTGTGGGGGCTCCTGGGGTGGGAGATTCCACCTTTTGGAGCAAAGAAAAGAGTAAAAAATTCAATTGAACTACACTAATTTTGGTAGTAAATAAATTCAACTCGTGATTCCACTTCTGATTACCACCCATCGTTTTTAGAAATAAAAAATAGAACTCAAAACGAGAGATTGCGTGCTCAAATATATTATTAGAGAAACCAGATTCAATAAGAAAAATAGCGTGACCAAAGTAATTATTCCACAAAAAATAAATCAATCAGTTGAATTTTCGCTATAACTAGCTAGGTCAATATACATACACAAATAAAAAAAAAATACGCCCACCCACAAAGAAAATAAAAAAATTACATATAACTTGTCTACAAAATTCGTAAATCCTAGCAATAAAAAGTCCCATTACTGTTGGAATAATTCAAATTTTGGAGGTAAAGATAGTCTCGATTTCTTCGCCGGGTGTGGACTCTCCACCTCATCCTCGCCGGAACCAAATCCCGGCCAGAACTCCGGAAACGCCGGAATATTCAAGTCAAAATCACGGTGACTAACAGTAGACCCCACACCCTCCGATGACGTCACCCCAACGCTAGCACTAACACTACTATTACCGTTTCCGTTACCGTTACTGTTACCTCCGTCATAGTGACACCGTTTATGTCCACCCAAAGCTTGTCCAGTAGGAAAACACTTGTGACAAATCGAACACTCGTGACTCCTCCCACTACTGTTACCGTTGCCGTTAACTGAGCTAGTAGTTCCGGTTGCGTTAGTGGTGGTGGAGGTAGTTGAGTGATCATCTCCACCGCCTACGGCGGCGATGAGTTTCCGGTGACTAGCTTTATGTCCTCCTAAAGCTTGATAAGATCCAAATCCCTTGCCACAAACCGAACACTTATACAACATCTTCTCCGATGATGATGACGGCAGCGCGTGGAGTTTCATCACCGATGCTGGCGGCTGTAGAGATCGTTCGTGATTAGTAGAGCCATCGCTACGTGCTAGCATGATTAAGCAAAGTGCCAAATATTCCTCTTCAGTAGGTTGTCGATCCATACTACGTGGCCTTTTCGATCTTTTCCCCTTAGTCCAGTTTTCAATGTATCGGAGCTGCTGGCCTTTGTTCTCAAATTGAAACGACGATGGATTTGGTGTACCAGTAGGAGAATTCAAAGCTTCAAGGGCCATTTCAATTTGGGAGTAATTTCTTCTCTCTCACAAATAGAATATAGCTGATCAAAGAAGGTGAGTTATAATCTCTTTTCTAGTATTATTTTCGCTAGGAATGATCGAGTACTATGTAAGTAGAGAGAAAAAAAATTGATTTTGAGTAGTGAATGAGAGTGAAGGAGAAGGTGTGTGGGATATATAAAGGGGGAAACTTAAGTTGCGTGGGAAAGGGTACCAAGTAGTAGTAGTTAAGATGGTTACTCAAGTAATTGAATTGAAAAATATTACTCCCTCACCGTCAAAAAAAGTTTCTTACCATTTATTTTTTGGATAAAAAAGTGTAAGAAATAATTAATTTTATTTTTTTTAGTTTATCTTTATTAATTGTTAAGTGATCAAATCTCAATATCTATTTAATTAGAGGTAGTTCAGTCAAATTATCTATTTTTGCATAGAAGTTAGTATTTTTTAAGAAGTGTGAAATAACTAAGTGGACATTTTTTTTTATCCGGATGGAGTAAATTAAATAGTACTCCTTCCTTAGCAAGGAGCCAAAAATAGAATGATAATTTTACTATATCACTCCTAATTATTATTAATTAACCTAATGATTGAAATAAATAAAATATTCTTTAAAAATTATGTAACCACTAAATTTTTTTAAATTTGTCAGTTTTATAATAAATTATAAGAGTAAAATAAGTATGAAATGATAAATTATTTTTTAATTTTATAAAGTAAAGAAGTAAAATTAAATAATTATTTTAATATAATGAATAAGTAAAACTGAATCGATTGAGTCATAATAAAAAGGAAGGGGAGTGGAGCACGTTGGAAAAAAAGGACATACTTTTTATTGCCAAGTGGTAGATGCAAAGTACAAGTGGAAGTGAAGTCTAAAATTTGTGTGTTGGCTGTGGGCCTTGTTGAGGAAGCAACCTAAGAAGAGTACTTTTATAGTTTTATTAGTGAGCTAAGACTGAAGACTAGTAAGAGTATGGGCTCGGTCAAAAGTCAAAACACAACCTCACTTGGAAAGAAACAGAACGCGCCCCACGCGGTGTTTTAATTTTTCGTAATACTAGTACTTGCTATCTATGTAGCGTTAAAAATGGATATTTATCTATAATTAATTTTCATATATTTGGATAGTGTAAGTAAATAAGTATTATTTCAGATTGTCAGTTTATAAAGGTTAAACTTATTTTTTATATGAAATAGCTTTTTATTTATTATGAATTCAAATTTCAAATTTAGTTGTAGTATCAATTTTTTATATTAGTATAGTTTAACATATTGAACATATATACTTGCTTTCTATCTTAGTTTATTAACTTTTGCTTACTAGATTGTTCATTAAATAAATACAAATTAACACTCGCAAGTTTAAAAATAAAATACTTGAACAATTAGGTTTTGTTATTGAGTGTAAATGTCAAAACAATTGTATAAAGAGGTCAAAAATTTTAAGATATACTTTAAAAAATGGAAGGAAAGAGAAGGGAAAATGGAAAAGCTTTTTTTCTTTATTGCTTAGTTGACAAAACATATATTATAGGGGGGGGGGGGGGGGGAATTCTATGAAGACTAACCAATCTGTTTATCCTTTAATTTAACTCTCACCTATCTCCAGCCTAATTATCAATCATATCTTTAATTTTGTCAGTTTAAAAGTTAGTACGAAGTTCATCCAATATTTGGCAATGACTATTCGGAAAAGATAACAAAATGGGCTTTTGGAGCAGCCGCGCGTGTGGGCGTGTGTAGAAGGTAATAAAAGATCAAAGGTTGCCAAGGGTGACTGTGACTGAATTGGGTCGCCTACTTTTACTTTGTTTCAGGAGTCGGCTACTGCTATTAACCCCAAATATAAATGCATGTATCTTTGCCAAGTCGCACATTATAAAAATGGTAAAATGAACCTTGGACATAAGGATATTTCTCCAATTGGACTTATCTAATTAGTAATAACACTATTTTATTGTTGAGTCCCACAAAAGTGTGGATGGGTTGCTTGGTATCCTTATATGATTTTAATGGATTTTTACCTCATGAGTTAATTTTTAAATTTGTTTTAGGTTCAGATTTATTTTATAATTATGATACAAAGTATTAGATTTAAATCATTTTAATTCATTTTTTATTTAATGCTAGATTTTTATTTTATATTATTCACGTTTTAAATGTTCAATTTTGGGTTACGGGTGTTGAGTCCCATCAGTGGATATGGATTCCTTGATCTCTTTATCTTAGAAATTTTACCTCATTAGTTAACTTTTATTTTTGAATTAGGCGAAGATCTATTTTCATGGTCATCACTCTTATCTAAAAATTATTGTTACTTTGTTAGACTTCTTACACTTTGAAACATTACAAGTGGTGAAGTGTAATTAATTACTTCCTCCGTTTCATATTATGTCTTTTAATTTTTTTTAAAATAAGTGATTTTTTAAAATTTGAAGAATACTTTGGGCATGTTCTTTCGAAATTACCCTTGTTTAAATAATCAACACTCATTAACAACATTTTTTTTTCTAGAAATTGATTAGGGGTAAATTAGTAAAAGCATTCCTAATTTTCTAGGAGTGAATACTTTCTTAAAGAGTGTGCACACGTTAAAAGAATCACTTATTACGGAAGGGATTGTGTAATTGGTTAACAGTAACATTACATTTGTTAGGACCATTTCTTATTTCTAAAGGCGGCTTTAAGGGAAGAGACATGGTTTTTCCCAACAAATTAACAAATGACATTAATTGCTAAAAGAGAAATTATGGTACTATTCTAAAATTATGAAGCACTTTCTGCAAAGTTACCCAATTTGAATGGCATTCAAACTCTTTGAAGTATTTTCGTTTAGCAAAATAACATAGATACAATGAATACTCGTAGTCAAAGGACGAATAAAAATGTGGTCATTCTCCACTTGATATGCCAGTTCAATTATAGTGATGCATCCCATGATGTTACTACTTGTTAACATAGTGTTTAACGAACTCCGATCCCCTTACTTTTTCCTGCAAACATCATCAATGTCGTGTTCAATAATTTCCTCAAATTATAAAGGGTTATGTTTAACAATTTCCTTTCATTAATATTGTGTACTAATTATTTTCGGGCACATATTAGGGTCGAATCTGGATACTTTGTTGAGTTGGTCCAGACCAGACTGACTGAAGCTAGTATAAATATATTCTTCCTTCTTACATTAAAATTAAAAAGACGATTGTTTATCTCAAAAAATATACAATTGAATTTGTAAGTGATTTTAAGAATATGTGGTTTGATTTGCAATATAAGATGATAATCAGTTGACAATAAGTAAGCGCATGAAAGAAAACAAGTAAGAAAATTAGCCTGAAATGATGTAAATGTGGATGAGTCTTCTCAACAAGATTGGTCCGGGCCTTAGCTAAATTGCTTCGGTTTCGAGCCAAAAATGAAAGCTAGTGATTATAATTTCAGTAGAACTGATAGTACAAGTGCAAGTAGTGAGAATTGGATGTCATTCCAACATGAAGGTTGGGCTCCTTTTATAGTCATGAAAGTAGGTCTTTAATGCCTGAGAATCTCTCTATAAATTGAATGACTTAAATGATAATTAAGACCTCTTTAATGAATAAGGAGTAACGGTTGGCGCCATATCCGAAACAGGTACACGCTAGGCGCCTCCGGTTCTTCATCCGATGTCAATTGACTCGGTTGAACCCGAACTCGTCTTCACGCATTCTCCTGGTGCCACTAGTGTCCGATTCGGAACTCAACCAACCACCCCGAACTTCACATTTGAACATTGCGACGTGTCATGCCGATTTTTACCGTATACAGGTAGTCCTCACACTTTCCGGACCAAAGTTTACCGAAGTGACGAAAAGTGGAAATGATTTCTTCGTTGTCTTCTCTGTAAGTTTCTTTTCAAATTACTCCGAAATAGGCGGGAAGACGAAACGTTTCCTCTTCTCTAAACTCTGACTCGCGTCACATCTATCTGAAAACCAGGACACGTGTTATCTTTTGGTTACACCGCCTCTTTGGTTCGTACACCGAAGCATCTCGCAATGATGATCGAGGCACTATAAGTCCCTTCTCTTGTCCTTCATTTCATCCTTCTACGAAATCTTCCTTCAAATCATCTTCATTTACTCATCTGCTCTTTTCCGTCCAAATCTTCAAACCTTCAAATCTTTAAATCTTCAAATCTTTTTCCGTACACTAAAACTACCACAAACTTCTCTTTCACTTATCACTATGGCAAAATCCAACACCCATTCTTCTTCGAGGAACTCTTCACCATCACCTTTATCCCCGTCGACCACCGTCGCCAGTGAATCTCTTGAAGCTCAGGCTGCCTCTGAGCTAGAGCCTTTGATATGCTCCCATCTTGTTTCCATTTTGACAACGAGTATACCGTTTGAGCCATCACTTCAAAAAGTGATCGGGGTGAAATGGCGAAGAACTACCCCACTTTCATCAATCCCTCCGTTTTTGGCAAAGTTTGGACTGATTATGGTTAGGAAAAGCTCTCTGTAATACTGATCCCCGGGCCCAATGACGACATCACCACCCATAGGCATGGGCATTCTAATGTTTATACCTACCCCTTCACTATAAAACTCGATCCTCCAATTGATAATGTGATTCTCAAAATGTGCAAGACCTACAACTTGTGTCTTGCGCAAATTGGTCCATCCGTGTGGAGAGTCGTCGCTTGCCTCCAATTTTTTGCCAAGGAGGTTAATGAAACTTTTACTTTGGATCATTTGATCTGTTTATATGTCCTGGGATTTTTCTGAGGCGGGATCGTCCAAATCTCAAAATGAGATAAATTTTCCATTATTTCTAGCATCGATGAAGACCAAGATTGGGCTGGATGGATCGCTTCGTAGCAGTTCCTACTGGTGAAATTATTCCTGAGAGGTTCATGTTTTTCCCGGAGAGACAGAATCTAAACTGTAAGTGCAAAAACCCTTCTCCTTACTTTCCATAATACCTTCAATTGGTGACTTATCTTAAATTTTATTTCGTTACCTTTTCAGCTATCCACTGGATTCTAGAGACCATCCCGACCATTCACGCATGGGTTGAAAAATTATAAGTGTTTTTCCGCATAAAGACCAAACGTGGAAGACAATTTCCAAAGACCGATGGAAAGCACAAAACCATGGTTAGTACCTCCAGAACTCCTTTTTTTCCTACTATCATTTCCCAGCATATTTTTACCATCTTCTATCTTTTCAATGTTTAGGTCTATTAAAAGGCACTTCTCTCCCGATGATAGCTCCTTTTGCCACTCCAGTTCTCCCTAATCTGGTACTCGATCCGGCTGGATCCGCTTGCCGCATCGCTCAAGTACCAAAGAAAAAGAAGTCGTCAAAACCTTCGAAGTCTCCATTAGCTTTTTTGAAGAGGGAAAGGACTCTGAAAGCAGGTGGCCTTTCTGTGGTAAGAAACACAACAAATACGGAAGAAGATGGTTCTTCCGGAGTCAAAGAAACTGTTGTTGCAGAAGCTACCGTACCTCCCTCAAGTACCGTGCCAACTACTGCCACCGTGCCGCCACTTATTGAAAAAATGTATGTCATCATTGAAGATGATGATAAAGCAACAGATGAAGAACCATTAGCAAAGAGGCAAAGGACTTCAACTCCTCCACCTGAATCATTATCGACCCTGACTGCCTGCTTCGGGCAATAAGACTTTGACCGCCTCTTCGGCGATGCTGGAACCTCTGCAAATCCGGCACCGCCAATGAATACCTCTGTATTTGCACGCTTGTCCATCCCTAGTGGCTCAAAAAATCATCTTGCCCTCCAGTGAACCACGCAACCTCTCGATCTAAGCTCGTGGACGTGTTCCCGGCACTGAGCGTGGATTCGAATAGGATGAGGACTGCAACCCTCTCCTTTTCCAAAGAGACCAACTTCTTATCTTGGCTAGTCTGGGTCGCAAGCTACCTAAAGCCCTTGGTGTCTAAGTCCGATAAGGACAAGATGAAGGACGCTTCATGGAAATGCCTCGTTAATGAGGGGATGCATGCATCCAACCGGGTACGCTTTTCGACGTGCCTTAATTAAATTCTTATATTTATTTTTTTTCTTTTCTTTTTATACGTTCTAATTCAAAGATAAAACATCTTCCTCTTGCAGGCGTCCATTTTAGTCGGAGAAGGCTTCATCTGTTGTCTCTAGGAAAATGAAGATCTTAAGGGCCAAATGGATGCCCAAGACAGAGAAATTCGGCACTCAAAGAACTCCTCTGGCAAAAGGATGCAAAAATAGCCATACCAGGCAAATTCAAACTTTTACTTTAATTAATTTTGAATTCAAACTTTTACTTTAGTTTATTTCATACTGGGCAAAAATTCTTCCACTTTTAGGTCATTTGATGACTAAGTATAAGGACCTTATTTTTATGCTTATGAATAAAACGTCTCTTATTCATTTCGGTAATGAATGTTGGAATTTTATTTATTCACAACTTTTTAGACAATACAAGTGTCTTTAAAATAGGCTAGATTCGTTTGATCTGGTGTCTTAGAAGCATGCTTTAGAATATTATTCATTTTGTTTCAGATGCTTTTATTGATGACAGTCCCCAGTTAAGAACTTAACAATTTGCTAGCTCGTAAGCTTAACGATTTTATCAACTGTTCGGAACAATACCGGTAAAGAAGAAACATGAAAGTAAACTTTCGAGGCAAACTTCGAATAAAGTGCAATATCATTTATGCTTTGCTTTGGATGAGCAATTAGGCACGATTCATTCGATCTTGTTGTCTTTACATGGCTTTCTTGTAAACATTAACACTACTGGGGCAAGATTCATTCGATCTTTAACCCTTACAAAAATGTTGAACCAAAAAAGACAAAAGCTTTGAATTCCTTGACTAACTTGATCGATTTGATCCGAGCATCCGAGGGTATGACACTCCCCTAGTGTTTGTGTTCGAAATATGATAACTCAAACACTATTTAAGTCTTCAACTGCCGGATAGTCCCCAATCCTAGTGCTTTTGTTAGATTCTCATCTATTTAGTAACACGCTTTACATTGTTATCTCGTTAAAAATCTTGCCGAAAAAACCCTTTTGGAATAAAAATCAGGCTAAGGGAAAAAGAGTGCAACATGTATTTTTAGACCTAATTCTATTTTTTTAATATCACCTCGTAACTCTGGTTTCCTCCTTCAAAAGTTAGTAAACTCAAAACAAACGTATACATCAGATACATACCTCAACAATAGTATCGCTTCAAATGACTTATGTTTCAATTATTCTGCAACTTTTGCATGTCTTTGGCTTCCAACTGGTACAACCTTTTTCAGTTATCCCTAACACTTTGTTGGGGGTTACTTTTCATAGATATAAGTCTCCTACTTGAAAGTGCCTCATATTTATCTGTCAGTTGTAGTACCTTCCCATCCTTTGCTTCTGAGCCACTAGTCGTAGCAATGCTAACTTGCGATGTTCATCCGTTAAGTCAAGCTTAACTGCCATAGCTTCGTTATTTGACTTTTCAGTTGCAAGGCTAAACCTTAAACTCGGTTCCTCAACTTCCACTGGAATCAGAGCTTCTGCACCGTAAATCAAAGAGAATGGTGTATTCCTGGTGCTGGATTTTGGTTTCGTTCTGTACGCCTACAACACCTCCGGCAGAATTTCTCTCCACTTGCCTTTTGACGTCTTTAGCCTTTTCCTCAAGTTTTGAATAATTGTCTTATTTGTTGACTCCGCTTGCCCATTTTCACTTGGGTAATATGGAGTCGACGCTATTTTATTAATTCTTAATCCGTTAAGAAAATTTGTTATTTTTTGCCCAGGGAAAACTGGCGGCCATTATCGCAGGTACTATTCTTTGGTATTCCGAACTGACATAGGATATGGTCCCAAATAAAATCGATCACTTTCTTTTCTCTAACCTTGTTGAGAGCTTTTGCTTCAACCCACTTAGAAAAATATTCAATCATAAACAAAATAAATCATACCTTTCCGGGTGCCCATAGAAGCGGACCTACAATATCCATTCTCTACTTCATGAACGACCATGGTGACAATATCGGATGCATTAAGTCGACATGTTGATGAATCAAAGGTGCATTCCTTGGACATTCATTACATTTCTTAATAAAGTTCTTGGCGTCTTCTTCCATTTGTACCCAGTAGTACCCGGCTCTAATCAATTTTCAGACCAACAACTCCGCTCGATTGCCACAAGTTCCTTTGTGAACTTTACGCATTACATAATCTGTTTCTCCGGGCCCTAAACATCTCGCCAAAAGACCATAGAAAGACCTCCGATATAATTGGCCATGAACCATGCAATATCTAGCCGCCTTCGTACAAAGGGCCCTAGACTCCTTTGAATTGTTTGGTAACTTGCCATCCCGAAGATAACCGATAAACTTATTCCGCCAATCCCAAGTTAAACTCGTGGAGTTTACTTCGCCATGGCCACCATCAATAGCGAAGTTCAAAAGTTGTACCACTATCCTGGAGTTAAATTCTTCTGCTTTCACAGAAGATTGCTTCATTATTTTACTCACGTGACACATGATTCATGGTCCATTCTTTGAACTGTGCAATAATACTTGAACTTTCTCTAAGTATTTCTGCATTTTTTCTTCTTTCACTTTGAACATTCCGTTTAAATGATTAACAACGAGAAGCGGGTCATATTTTGCATCGATGACTTCTGATCTCAAACTCCTTGTCAATTCCAAACCTGCATTCATAGCCTCATACTCGGCTTCATTGTTAGTTAATTTCACAGTTCTTATCGACTTCCTAATAACATCTCCCGCATGTGTTTTCAATAACATCCCTAGTTCAGACCCTTTTACATTCGAAGCTCCATACATATATAAGGTTCAGATCCCCGAAGTTGTTCCCGATGTTATTATAAATTTTCTTTCCACCGCGGAAATCATTTCGAGAGTAAAATCTGCTATGAAATCCGCTAAAACCTATGACTTTATTGTCATTGTTGGTTTATACTCTATGTCGTACCCGCTAATTTTTACTGCCCATTTGGCTAACCTACCGGGCAATTCAGGTTAGTGCATTACAATTCTTAGTGGATAAGTTGTTACTACACATATATGATGACATTGAAAGTACGGTCTCAATTTTCTAGCAACCGTTATCAAAACTAATGCCAATTTTTCTAAGTGAGGATATCTAGTTTCTGCACTAGCTAAAGTTCTACTTACATAGGAAATTGTGTATATTTTCTTCTCGAATCAAAACAACACTTACAACTACTTCAGATACTGCCAAGTACAAGAATAATTGTTCATCCATCTTCGATTCATGCAACAATGGCGGACTGGACAAGTACTTTTTCAAATCCCTCAATGCTTGTTGACATTCCGGAGACAGCGCGAAGTCATTCAGAATCTATGACTTTTCTCCAAGGATCGACTAATGAATCTACTCAGGGCGTCCAACCTTCCGGTGAGTCTTTGCACCGCCTTCACATCTTCAAGAACCTCTAAAATTTCCTCGATAGCCTTGATTTTATTCGGATAAATCTCTATTCCCCGGTTTGAAACTAAAAAACCTAGGAACTTTCCCGAGCCAACTTCAAAAGCGCACTTCTCTGGATTCAACTTCATGTTGTACTTCCAGAGTATGTCGAATATTTTTTGCAAATACTTTAAATGGTCCTCTGTCTTCATGGACTTAACTAACATATCATCAACATAAACTTCCATCATATTACCTATTTGGTTTTCGAACATTAGATTAACTAGGTGTTGATACGTTGTTCCGGTATTTTTTAAGCCAACGACATTACGTTATGACAGTAAGTCCCATCTCTAGTTATAAAAGAAGTTTTCTCTTGATCCTCCGAATTAATCCTAATTTGGTTGTATCTGGAGTAAGCGTCAAGAAAACTTAGCATCTCATGCCCTGCCGTAGCATCGATCATCCGGTCGATGTGCGGTAAGGGAAAATAATCTTTTGGACAAGCTTTATTTAAATCTTTAAAATCTATGCACATACTTAGTTTATTACCTTTTTTAGGCACAACAACTACGTTTGCTAGCCAATCTGGATACTCTACTTCACAGATTGAACCTATATTTAATAAATTCGTTACCTCCTCCTTAATAAACCTATGCTTGTAGTCGGCCATAGACCTCTTTTTCTGTCTTACTGGAGGAAAATTTGTAACTAAACTCAACTTATTGGTTGTAATCTCAGATGGAATACATGTTATGTCTAAATGGGACCAGACAAAAGAATCGGCGTTAGATTTAAGAAATTCAATTAATTTAAGTCTTAGTTCCGGGGATAATCTGGTGCCCACGTATACCTTTCTATCCGACGGATGTACGAACAAGATAACTTGCTCTAGCTCTTCTATTGTTGATTATGTGGCATCCGAATCCTCTGGCCGCATAAAGGACCTTGGGACGTGATAATAATCCTCTTCTTCCACGTAGTTTTCTTTCTCTCCTTAATCTTTTTTTGGACTCGATGTGCCCGAATCTTGTAATTGCTATTTAACTTATTTACCCTTCTTCTTGTCCTTTACTTTTCTTTCTATCTTCACCGACTCTTTTACCACAAATATTTCCCTTGCTATCGGTTGCTCACCCCGAATTGTTTTAATTCCCTCCGGAGTTTGGAATTGTAACATCATGTGTAATGTCGAAGGCACGACCTTCATATCATGTATTCATGGACTGTCGATCAACGTATTGTGCCTCATTTTCCCTTCGATAACATAAAATTTTGTTTGTCGAATTATCCTGGTTGTATTGACTGGAAGAATAATTTTCCTCTTCGTAGTCTGGCTTGCCATAATGAATCTGTTAAGAACTCAGGCCGCCGGAAATATTTGATCCAACAATCCCAATTGTTTCACTACCTTCCATCATATGATATTGGCTGAGCTACCTGGATCAATTAAAATCTGTTTAATCTGAAATTTATTAATAAAAACTGAGATTACCAACGCATCATTGTGAGGTTAAATAATTCCCTCCGTATCTTCATCGCTGAAAGATATTGGTTCCTCCGACAAGAAATCCCGGGACCTTTTTTCCGAGTTATCGACACTTTCATCTTCTTTGACGTCATGACAGATCATTTGGGAACATCCATACCTCCGATAATCATATTTATGATATGTTGAGGCTTAATTTGATCCGATTGTTTATTTGCTTCTCTTTTTCCAAAATTTCCTTTTGATCGATCGCTAAAAATTCACTCAAGTGGTCGTTCTTCAACAACCGGGCCACTTCATTCCTTAGCTGTCGACAATCCTCCGTCCGGTGATCGTGTGTTCCATGATAATCACATAGTAAACTTGAGTCCCTCCTTACTGGATCTATCCGAAGTGGCCTTGGCCATTTTGTCTCCTTGATGTAACCAATATTTTCCACGAGTCCGGCTGCATCGATATTGAAATTGTATTCGGAGAGCCTCAGACTTTCACCTTTGTTAGAAAACACCCCACTTGTGTCATTTTTGAATTACAAGCCCGTACGTGTAGACCCTCGGTCATTGCACTTATCTCTATCTCCTCTGTCCGATGCAAAGTTACGATTGTTGCGCCGTAGATCCGACCTGAAATTTGATCTTTCAGGTTGGTACTTTTTCTTAAGAGAGTTTAACTCCGACTCAGCTACCCTCTTTGATTTATCAAAATTTCTGTTTCGTCCTGCTAGCCCTGGTGGAAGTTTGGACTGATCGTCTTCTACCCGGATCTTAAACTTGTACCTATTATGTATGTCTGCCCATGTTACTGTCGGAAATTCTAACAAGTTCTTCTTTAATTACAACGACACACTGGAACTCCTAGGATTTAACCCCTTAGTAAAGGCTTCAACTGCCCATTCATCTGGTACCGATGGGAGGAGCATCCGTTCCTTTTGAAACCTAGTCACGAACTCTCGCAGCAACTCCGTGTCTTTCTGAGCAATTTTGAATATGTCCACTTTCCTTGATTGGACCTTCCTTGCCCCGGCATGCACCTTTATGATCGCATTTTCAAGCATTTCAAATGAGTTAATTGAGTGTTCAGATAGTAAAGAATACCATGTCATTGCCCATTTGGACAATGTTTCGCCGAACTTCTTCAGGAAGACAGGTTCTATTTTGTCTGAATGTACGTCGTTGCCCTTCATTGCACATGTGTACGATGTCACAGGCTCCTGCGGATCCGTGATTCCATCGTACTTTGGGAGATTTGACATTTTGAACATCTTTGGTATCAGCTTCGGGGCTGCGCTTGGTAGGAATGCAACTGAATATATCTCTTCGATTCCGGTTCCTTCAAGATCGGAGGCGCTCCCGGGATCTGATCTACTCGTGAATTGAAGGTGTCAACCTTCTTTTCATTTGTATCCACACGCTTGGAGTGGTCTCAAGTCCTTCGAAGACTCATTAGTCCCCGATCCATTGTTATTTTCACCAACTCGATCTCTCTCTCGCCCTGGATCTTCGTTGCATACAAGATGAGATTTATCTACAGCACTTGATTCCCTGCTCTTCTTCTGCAACTGAGTAATCGTCTTTTGCTGTTCCTCTATCATGCTCAGGATTCGAGCTAAATCTGACCCAGGTATCTACACTGTCATATTTTTCGTCATCATCATTTGGTGTTTCTCACCACTTTTTCTAGACGCCTGGGGCAAAATCACGGAATGATTCTAAAGTTCGCCATTGCCATTTAATGTGTCAACGGGTGGGGAGTTGTCGTTATTATTGTTGATGTTGGGATTGTCGTTGTTATTGACATTATTGTTGATGTTATTGTTGTCGTTGTCATTGTTGCTATTGATAACACCAACCTGACTCATTCTGCCAAAGTATGATTTTTAACCTGTTCACAAAATCTCACAAAAAGCAAGTGAAATTTAAGTTTGAACAAATCACCACAGTTATCCTTAGCCCCACGATGGGCGTCAAACATTTTACCCCAAAAAAATATAGTTGAATTTGTAAGTAATTTTAAGGATATGTGGTTTGATTTGCAATATAAGATGATTATCAGTTAAAAATAAGTAAGCTAATGAAAGAAAATGAGTAAGAAAATTAGCATGAAATGTTGTAAACGTGGATGAGTCTTCTAACCAAGATTGGTCCAGGCCTTAGCTAAATTGCTTCAGTTTCGAACCAAAAATGAGAGCTCGTGATTATAATTTAAGTAGAACTGATCGTATAAGTGCAAGTAGTGTGAATTAGATGCCCTTCCAACATGAAGGTTGGGCTCCTTTTATAGTCATGCAAGTATGGCTTTAATGCCCAAAAATTTCTCTATAATTAAATGACTTAAACTTCTATAATTAGCCTTAAATTTCTTGAATCTACCTATTATTGCAGATTAATTTATAAAAAACTTATATTCTACCAATGTACTGTAGGGTTTTGTTGGGTCATGAACACAATGTTCGCACAACGAAAGTTAAAATTTTACCCAACAACGAACTAGTATAGCTATATGATAATCTAATGAATGTCAAAACATAATCAGGAATACTTACAAGTCTTTGTATGTTGGATTCACAACTATGGTATCCACGCGAGTTGTCTCTCCAATTGCAAGTTCCAACTTCAGTGTATTTATCTAACGAAGAACGCTATGAATTCTTTTGTTAGAAGAGAGAAAGTAATTCAAGACTCTAAGTCTTGAATCCTCTGTTTTGTATGACTGACTAACTTAATTATGTGATTTGTGTTGTTTATATAATAGGTAAAGGGAAAAACCTAAACCTAAAAGGAGTATAAAAGACTAATTAGGCCCAAGTATTTTCTTTAGGTTTTCATCCAAGCCCCTTTATTATATTAACATATTTAATTAAGTTCAAAATTCAATCTTGACTTAATTAAATAATTTCCATCAAATAAAAATATATTCCATAATTATTATAAATTAAATATTTCGGTTCCTAACCGAATATTTAATATTTTCTCAATACACTCTTAGATTGAAAAGACAATCGCATATAGTATGACCCTATAGGCCTTCACATATCGACATTAATCTAATTAAGGTTCATACGAAACTCCTAGACGGCTTCGTATGACGAACTCAATATGTGAAGTACGTTTACACGAATCCAGCAAACTTTACCTTTATGTGGAATAATAAAATCCTTTCATTCACGACACGTTCAATTAAGCTTAGGATTTGTCAAGTGTCTATCTAAATGGCTTAATCACTTTATCTCATCTTTATTATTCGACAACTAGACCATATTCAAAATATGTCTATTGCATTGGCCAATGACTTTATTCGACATAATATAGAGAAGTTGAGTGTTCTCTCGAATTTCCAATCGAGGAATGAATCATATTCTTGGCTCAACTACTGCATTTATTTACATCGTAATGCACCCAACTCAAGCCGTATCTACCCCATAAGGAGTGCAAGCTTTGAACTTGGTCAAAGTACATCATTCTGCAAACAAGGCACGTATTGACCTAAGTTGAAGGACTTTTATATCCCACATGCCGATAACACTATAGACATGTATAACAAATAGTTTATCGGCAGGGTGTACCAATACTCTCCAAAATATCCATGCGTCCATCACGAATAAAAATTACCCATAGTCGTAAGACTCACTACATTCTCTAAGAATGTGATGCATACCACATGTCGACTTATAACATATCATCGATATCCCATTCTCGATGATCATTAGTCGAGGCAATTTTGAAAGTTATGCTTTATCATTAATAATTCACTCTATCAATGAAAGCGTCAACTCAAGGGAGCACATATGTGAATAATTGCAAACAATCAAACAATAATTCAATAACTGCAAATGCCATAAATACTAATCATTTATAATATGAATGTGTTCAAGTACATTTGTCCATAATTAGGATTGTCTCTAGGACACATATGCTTTCAGTCTCCCACTTGGCCTAGAGTAAATCTCCAATGTATCTAATACTCATATTTTCAGAATGACCATTATGTTTAGCTAAGCTTAATGATTTGGTAAATGGGTCAGCTAGATTATCATCTGTGGGAACATAATCTATATCTATTTCTTTGGATTCCACCATCTCCCTGAGTATGTGGTACTTCCTTGGTACATGTTTATTTCTGTTAGTTGATCTTGGTTCCTTTGCTTGCGCAGTCGCACCAGTATTCACAATATATGGTTATTGCACGACTGACATTTGGAACAACCCCTAGTTCTTTTAAGAACTCAGATATCGCGATAGCCCACTTACCAACTTCCGATCCAGCAATGTACTCGGCTTCAGTTGTCGAATCAGCAATGGTTTCTTGCTTGGAACTTTTCCAACTTACTGCTCCACCGTTAAAAATGAAGGTATATCCAGATTGTGACTTGTAGTCATCAAGATCTGTTTGGAAGCTAGCATCAGTGTACCCAGTAGCCACTAGCTTCTCTTGCCCATCATAGATTAAGAAATACTCTTTAGTTCATCTAAGATACTTAAGAATATTCTTAACTGCTTTCCAGTGTTCCTCTCCAGGATTCTTCTGAAATTTACAAGTCATACTAAGTGCATAAGCCACATTTGGCCTAGTGCAAGTCATGGCATACATGATTGATCCTATAGTTGAAGCATATGTGATCTTCTTCATGCGTTCAAGTTCTGCAACGGTAGAAGGACTATCCTTCTTAGATAACTTGATGCCATGATTCATAAGAAGACCTCCTTTCTTGGAGTTTTCCATAGAGAAACGTCTTAGCACTTTGTATATGTATGTGGACTGTGAAAGCCCTAACAATCTATTAGGTCTATCTCGGTAGATCTTAATTCCAAGAATGTAACGGGCTTCACCCAAGTCCTTCATCATGAAGGTGTTGGACAACCATTCCTTCACGGATTGCATGACAGACACATTGTTTCCCATTATTAATATGGCATCTACATATATGATAATGAAAACAATATTCCTTCGCGTTTACTATAAAAACATGGATCCTCTTTGCTTCTAACAAAGTCAAACGATTTGATAGCTTTGTCAAAGCAAATATTCCAACTCCTCGAGGCTTGCTTAAGTCCATAAATGGACTTTTGTAGCTTGCATACTGCTTTGGGTTTTGACTTGGATGTAAAACCTTCAGGTTGTATCATATACACTTCCTCAATTAGCTTACCATTGAGAAAAGCGATTTTAACATCCATCTACCAAATTTCATAGTCATAGTATGCAACTATTGCAAGCAAAATTCGAATGGACTTAATTTTTGCAACTGACGAAAAGGTTTCATCATAGTCGACCCTATGTCGTTGACTATAACATTTTGCTACCAACCTAGCCTTGTAGGTTTGTACATTGCCATTTGCGTCAATCTTCTTCTTGAACACCCAATTACATCCTATGGGTTTAACCCCAGTTGGCAAATCAACCAAGTTCCAAACTTGATTATTGTACATTAAGTCCATTTCAGATTTCATGGCTTCCTGCCATCTCTTCGAGTCAATGTCTAACATAGCCTCGGTGTAGGTTGTAGGTTCATCATTGTCAGGAATTTCTATGTCATTTTGATTCTCCACAAGGAGGTTAAGTCTTTCAGGCTGACGGTGAGTCCTAGTGAACCTACGGAGTTGATTATTCCGCGTTTCTATGATTCTTGTATTTTGGTCATGAGAAGGTTCATGTGTGTTTGACCTTCCACCACTATGAGAGTTGATTATATATGCAACAAGTTCGATTCTGAAGCTGTGTATATATGCAGTTGAACTTCCAGAACTTGTCACATTGATCAACCTTGTTCTCAAGATTCATAGAAAATCATTAATTCATGCATCTATTAGGTAAAACAAAAAAATTGTACTAACTAGATCGATTACGCTTCAATAAACAACATTAGGGTAGTTGACCAGTAACAGTACGGTTAACAGTTGAATTTCCCAAAAAGAGGATCCAAATTTGACCCGAGTATCGTGGGTCATATATATATTTTATATATATATATGAGTCTGAATGTGAATATTTGAAGGTACAAACTTGGGAACGTGGAAACATCCAAAATTCCACACCATTGTGATGCAACTTGCCAGATGTTTGACTGTTGACAATTATCTAAACTCATATATTAACAGAGACTTCTAGAGTGGCCACTTAACACTGTTGGTTCAGCTAATCACTATACCGCCTATAGTATAGTCAAAAACATTAGCACACGGATTTTTGCTGGTCACCTATAATTAATAGTGTATAAATTTGATTTGTTAAATAGAAATTTTATTTCCTCATATTCTAATTTCACTTTGGAGATTTATTTCCAGCTTTGAAAAAATAATTTTTTAAAAAAATCGTTCCGACAGAAAACAAGTTTGGAAGTTAGGTCTAGTTTTGAAAGATTGTTTTGGCTGAAATGTATCTTCATTGGCCAATATAAGTACTCCCTCCAGTCCATATTATAAGTATTTTTTTAGTTTGGACAACACCCCTTAAGAAATCACGCATTTTTAGAAAATAAAAAGTATTTTCACAAAATTATTCTTAATTAAATAGTAGTAATTTAATATAATTTCTTCATTACGTAACGGTTTACTTATCTAAATAAGACAAATTTTAAAAATAATTAATATCTTCTTGATTATATAAAAAATTATTTATTTTCAATTAAATTTAAAACAAAAAATATCAGACAATATGGACCGAATGGATAATGAAATATACATGTTCGTGAACGTAGGATTAAGAGAGCGTTCGATTGTCATGCTTTATTCCAGAAAATAAGCACAATCACCTCGCCTTCACCTAAAGGAAACATGAAGAAATTAAAAATATGTATTATGTAGTGCTCACAAATAGAGAAAGTACTAGAAGAATTAAAACTCAAACTTTTAATTGACGTCTTTAAATATAGTAGTAGACTAGTATAGTAGTAAGATAAAGTCAAGATTTACCTCCTTCATAGACATGTCGGATCGAAATCGGAGTGTGGGGCTTCTAAGGTGGGATATTACACCTTTTGGAGTAAGATAAAGTCAAGATTAAACCAAAAAAAAAAAAAAAAAAGCCAAGGTATTACGTCATGCAAGAGCAGGGTCGGCTGAAGACTGAAGTCATTGCTTAGTACCACGAGTTTAGTTGTTTTTACATGCTTTGTTTAGGACAAGAATTAGTTAGCACAAAACAATCAACAATGCATGAATAAAAAATATAGGAGTTATTATTTGAATGGGCACACGATTTTTATTTTATTAAACCAAAATATTGAATTACTATCTTTTAGTAAAAAAGTCACTAAATTTTAAGTATTTAAGTTTTAATAAAATCATAAACTATTATTTGTAAGCTCATTAATTAGGAGGAAACAGAGGAGAAACGATGATAGTGTACATATAATTACTTATATGATGCTTAGATAAAGTGGAATGATTTTTTTATTAAAAAATAATAATTTAATAATTATTATATGATAAAATAAAATTAAGTAACTATATGTGAAATAACAGTTGTGAGCACACAAGTTTTCACTTTTTTTCCCTTTCAGCTTCAGGACATGTAAAAATATAGCAGAGTTAGATGAATTGAGCAATAATTGTGGTTCATTCACTGTGGGATTAAAATGAGGAGAAGAGGAGAGAAGATATTTTGGTGAAATACTCAACTAATTTCATTACTTCACATAACCAGTATATGTACAAAATGAGATGAAATAACCGACTCATTATTGCCAACTAAGCAACTTAACATATAAGCTAGAGCTAACTATGCAACTAACTAACTAACTCTTATAATTAACTAACTAATACAAGATGGAAAATAAATGTAAAATATAAATACACATCTTAAACCCCCCCCCCCCTCATCAAGTTGGAGGTGAGGTTCTCATTGCCAACTTGCTAAGAACAAGGAGTGTTTTGGACCAGTGAGAGTCTTGGTTAGGATATATGCCAGCTAATCACCAGTGCCAATATGATGCAATGCAATGAGGCCTTCTTGAAGCTTATCTCTCACAAAGTGACAGTCAACTTCTATATGTTTTGTCATCTCATGGAATACAAGTTTCTAGCTATATGTAGTGCAGATTGGCTATCACAAACTATGAAAACGAGTTGAGGATAGGTGAGAGCAAATTTAGTAAATAATCTACATAGCCAAATGACTTCACCAACCAATTTTCTAAGGGTCTTGTATTCTGCTTCTGCTGAGGACAAGAAAATTGTTTCTTGCTTATTATATTTCCAGCTTATAGGACTATTGCCCAACAAAATAAGGTAACCACTCACTGATCTTCTAAAATTAGGACAAGTGGCCCAATATGAGTCACAATACCCCCTTATGGTGCAATCTGGATCATTGGACAAGAAAGTACCAAGTTTAGGATCAGTTTTACGATACCTGAGTAGATGATAGGTTGCTTGTAAGTGAGGTTCCCTGGGATCTTGCATGTATTGACTTAGGTGTTGCACATTGTAAGCAATGTCTAGCCTGGTGTTGGTGAGGAAAGTTAGTTTACGAATGAGTTTTCTGTAGAATGATGGACCTGAAGGTGTTGGACCCTCATTTGCCCTTAGTTTCACAGTAAGGTCAAGGGGAGAATTCAAACTACTACAATTAAGGCAGTCATATTCCTTCAACAGATTAAGTGCAAACTTTCTTTGAGAAATTATGACTCCCATCACTTCTGTACAGAACCTCCAGCCCCAAAAAATAGTGCAATCTTCCCAAATCCTTGATCTTAAATCTGTTATGCAAGTAGTTCTTTAGTTGGGTAATTTCTTCTGGATTATTCCCAGAAATGATCACATCATTCACATACACTACTACATACATTGTGGATGAGTTTGTCTTTTTATAAAATAAGGAATAGTCATATAAGGAGTGTAGGTAGCCCCTAGAACACAATGCTTCAGCTAGTTTGGCCCTGCTAGCTTTCTTCAACCCATAATGAAATTTGTTCAACTTACAGACTAAACCATGACTAGTAACAGAAAGGTCATGTGGTACATTCATATAGACCTCTTCATGAAGGTCACCGTGTAAGAATGCATTATTCACATCAAGTTGTGAGATACACCAGTATTTCTCAACTGATGTGGCTATTAAGGCTCTAACATTGATCATTTTAATTATTAAGAAAAAGTAATTAACACCTGCTTGTTGAGTGTACCCTTTGACAACTAGTCTGACCTTAAAGCTTTCAACTGACCCATCTGCCTATGTTTGATTTTGTATACCCACTTACAATCAATTTCTTTCTTGCCTAGTGGTAAGGGAACCATGTCCCAAGTGTGATTAGCATGAAGGGCTTCGAATTCAAGGGTCATAGCAGCCTGCCAATCAGGATTTATAGCTGCTTCTTTATAGGAAGTTGATTCACTGTTAGTGCAAACATATTGAACCAAGAGCTGACTATCAAGAGATAAAGATGTGAGAGAAACATGGGTATTGGTGAAAGAAATAGAAGTAGGAGATTTAGATTGGGTAGAAGGATTGGACTTGAGGCCAGGGATTTAGCAAATGTAGTCATATAGGTGTGTGGGCATGATAGGATTCCTAAGTGATATTCTAAATGATGGTTGAGGAATTTGGATTGGTGAGTTAACAGAAGGAACACATGAGCATCAAATGTTTGTGAAATGGTGTTGTTTGGAGAGTCTGAAAAGAGTGGAGTTGCTGAATTTCTAGAAGAAGAGTGGTTGTGTGGTGAGCCATTGGGTGACAGTGGAGATGAGTTATCAGGTGACAAGTGATGAAGTATGTCCATTGACACCTCAATATTACTTTGAAATACATGCTTATCAATGTCATCATAATCATCAATAAAAGGAATGGAATTAATAACAAAAGGAAAAGAGGTGGATTGAGACAAATAAAAGGAAAAATATGCTCATGAAAAGTAACATTCCTAAAGATGTGAATCTTCCTGGTACTAAGGTTTAGGACTTTATACTTTTTAGTGTCAAAAGGGTAGCCTATAAAGACACGAGGGGTGGATCTTGGTTGAAATTTGTCACTATCGACTTTAGGTATAGTAGGGAAACATAAACAATCAAATCTTATGAGATGAGTATATGAAGCTTTTCTCTTGTAAAGTATTTCAAAAGGGCGTTTGTTATGAAGAGAGGAAGTGAGTAACCTATTTATGATATATGTTGTTGTTATAATACCCCCCCCCCCCCAATACTTTATAGGCAACTTGGATTGAAAAATGAGGGCTCTTGCAGTTTTCAAAAGGAATTTGTATTTTCTTTCAACTATGTCATTTTGTTGGGGGTGTATAAGGGCATGTCTTTTGGTAAAAAAAAAATGCCTTTGAATTGGAAGAATAACATTGCTCCTGTGTTTGTGAATTATAAGCCATTGTCTGACCAGAGTGTTTTTAGGTTAGTTTGGAATTGTGTTTCAATCAAGGAGATGAAAGCTTTGATCACATGTAGAGCATTATTTTTACAAGTGAATAAGTGAGTCCAGGTGGCCCTAATGCAATCATTAACCATACGGTCCCCATAAATCCACATGAAGGAGGTCAAAAATCTGTGAACTAGTGTTGTCTCTTTCGATTCCTACCATAATTTCTTCATCTTGGTATACATTAAGTATACTCTGAAATAAGTCACTGGTTCCTTTTTTTAATTTCATATAGTTTTATGTCATTAGTTTGATCGTAACGATCCTCTAACTTTTTCCACATTTCAACTACACTATCAGCATATTCTCCCTGATCGATATCCAACACCACTTAAAGGAACCAGAGTCAACATTGCTCCAGGATTGTTCGATGGATTCGTGTATAGAGGACTAGTGGAATCAACTTTAGACTCCATTTTTGTCGGTAGCGGCCATTGATGCGATGTTAATTATTGATTTTGAGATTCAATCAAAACTAGGGGAGGCCAACGGGCGGGCCGGCACAAGTCGGGGCGGGTTTGGCGGGATAGGGTCGGGGCTGGACGGGGGGAGGGGCGAGATCGGGTCGAGCGGGACATGCAGGATTCGCCGAAGTCCCGTCCTGATCCCGTCGGAATCGGGTCGTGGTGGTTTTTTTTTGCACTTAATTTTCAATTTTCAACCTCTCGATTACACGTCGACGTTACGTCGGCGTTTGTTACATTCGTTCCTTCATTAAATTATTATTATTTCTTTATTTTAATTAGCACGCTTAATTTCATAATCTTTAATTATTTATTAGCATATAATTAAAATGAAAGGATTTAAAGGTATGTTTATGGGTAAGGGTAATGGTAAGGCTTCTTCTAGTATGGGTAATAAGGGCAAGTGTACTTCTTCTAGTCATCCTATTCCTAGACAAGATGATTTGCTTGAAAATGATTTTTTTCCTGAAATACCATTAGCTTTAGATGAGGAGATATTTTCTGCAACTCAACAAGACTTTAATTTAGAAGATAATATAGATGACACACCGACTAATCTAGATGACACACCCACTAGTGCACCTCCAACTGGAATGCCTCCTATTCCCCCTAGTATGAGTCTTGAGACGAGGCCCAATAAAACGAAAATTAAAATCAGATGCATGAATTTTTTTTGATAGGGACGAAGAGAATCATGTAGTTAGATGTCAAATTTATAAAAATGTTTATAAATTTAAAATGGGAAAAGGTCAGGGTGGACGTGAGGTTTATTGAGACACGTACAACACTTTCACAAAGCTAGGTGGGACCAATACCTGGCTAAAAAACCGGATGTGCCAATGCCCTCTCAGTCGGGACAAGAATCACATACTGTCCCGGACCAAGTACAATGTCAAATTAACCCTATGACAGGGGGATGTAGGCCCTAAATACGATAAACATAGAGATAGGTAAGCAATAGCAAAATTAGTTGTTGTGGAGGGTTTGCCTTTTTCATTTTCTTTCTCTCCTGGTTTTATTCATTACATTAGAGATATGTGTAATTCTACTTTTAACGATTTTCCTATATCAATTGTTAGGAGAGATGTATTTAAATTTGCACATGAATATCAACAATATTTACGTTATTCCTTATATCATTTTCCTGGTAAAGTATCTATCACGTCTGATATAGGCTGTAGTACTAACGACCATGATTATTTAACGGTAATATGTCATTGGATAGATTCTAAATGGTCTATGCAAAAATGTATTTTAGCGTATAGATATATAGATGATAGGCACACTGGTACTTTTATTTCAAAAAATATTTATTCAGTTTGGATTATTATGGCATAACTGATAAAATTATGACTATTACATTAGATAATGATTTCTTCTAATAATTATGCTATTAGAATTTTAAAAGATCTTTTAACTCCATCTTTTTCAAATCATTTTCATATAAAATGTGTGTGTCATATTTATAACTTAGTTGTAAAGGATGGTCTAACACTTTTTGCAGACATTCTTAATAAAATACAATTTGCTATAAACTTTATTTTTAGAAGTAATAGAATACAACGAAAAAAAGAATATTAAAAAACTTGTAACGATTGTGGACTACCTTATAGAAAAATTCCCGAAGAAGTAGCGACTAGGTGGAATTCTTTATACGAACAACTACTTGTTGCTTATGATTATATAAGACCTATAACTTTATTTTTTAACGCCCATAATCGAAATTCAACTGATATGGTTGTAGATAACGATTGGGAAAAAATTTCAGAACTTATTGTATTTCTAGAGAAATTTTTTCAAGCAACACAGAATTTTCCGGTATATATTAACATAATATTTCTACTATGTTGTTTTATATAGCTCTAATATTTTTACTGCTTAATGAATATATGGATAAACCATCTTATAAGAAAGCTATTAAAAAATATTTTATTCCTAGTCCCACTATTTATATTATTGGTGTTGTATTAAATTCGACTATTAAAATAGACGGGACTAAATCACTTATTGAAACTATTTATGATTGTATAGCAGTACTACCACCTCCAAGTCCCAAAAATCCAAATCACCCACCACCTATTGAACAAACTAAAGAAGAAGTGTTGTCTAGCGTAGAAGACGAATGCAAAAAAGTATATAGAAATTACCAACAAGAAAGTGCTAGCAACCTACCGGCTTCCATACTATCTTCCTCTTCTTCAACCAACCTTACAAAAGACATGTTGTTTCTGCGACTAGTATTGAAAGCCCCAGAAATAGAATGTGCGGCTATAACGCTACTAACCAAATTAGCGAGTTTGATATTTTTGTGTTTGCAGAGTTCTGTACCGTACCAAGCAGTTCTCAATGAAGAAGGACGTGAAGACTTGCTGAAATATTAAAGGGAGAATGAGAAGACATTTCCAACACTGTCAAAGATGGCCCGAGATGTGTTGAAATTCAAGCGTCATCAATAGCGTTTGGAGCACTTTTTCTCCCGGCATATTTCAAATAGGAGAGCACAGACACTCATTAGCGGGAGACAACTTGGAGATTGCAGTATTATTCAGAGATTGGATAAGAGCGGAAAGGAGAAGGTGCGGTCAACCGGAGATCAACAAAGAAGAAGACGAAAACTACAACGACATCTTATCCAACGGAGGTGGAAGCGACGTCGAGCAATTTGACCAACAAATATCAATTCCGAAGAACCATAAGAAATTATAAAGAAACTAGAAAAAGTGTTTTTAAATATGTAATTTTTTAAATTATAATTTTACTATGTTGCAACTTTCAACACCACAAAGTTGCAATTTTGACAATTGTAATTACAAAAAAAATTTATATTTCTATTAAATAATATAAGAGACACAAAAACATTCTTGTGATGTTTTTATTACAATATCTTATTTAATTATTGAGGTATTTCTATATATATATTATTTTTTAAAATTAAGTACACAAAAAATATGAAAAAATCCGATCCCGCCCCGCCCCGATAATATTATTTATTCGTACTCTCCGTTATACTTCTCGTCCAATTGTACCCAACCATTCTTTTCCACTGATTTGCTCCTAATTTAAATGGAGTGACGCGTGACAACCTGAGAATAAAATGACTCATTCCCAATTTTAATATCCAATTATAATTAAAATCCAACCCAAATGTTGACCCACTACCCGACCCAATTACCCCTAAAACTTATTGTATTAATAAACAACCAACAGAACACATACACATGACAATGTGGCATCCACACCACGCCGTCATCATGACTCAAAAAACCCCCAAACCAGTAGGCAATAACCAATATCAGTCACGAAATCGTGTATGAAATTAGAGGAGGAAAGCGGTTTGAACTTGTACCAGATTATACAAGGATGATGTGTTATGACCGTGTTGACTGTGGTCATTTGATCGGAGCTCGTCGTCAGAAAAGACAGAGGGAATGAAATGATCAGAAATTGCGGTTAATTTTGATGAGATGAAGAAGATGAGGATGATTTGGTGTGGGTCGGGTAGTGGATCAAAATTTGGATTGGGTATTTTATTCTTAGGATGCCACGTGTCATTCTAATGGTAGAGGATATAATTGGAATAAAAAATATTTGAAGGTTCAGGAGCATTTTTTATCCTTTTTCGTTCTTGAAATGACATAACTGTAGGCATTAAATTTTGCTATAATTCTATAAATAGTTTTTTTAGCAGAAAAATTAATTAAAATTCCAAAAATTTGAGAAAAAGGTATATTCAAATCTTCTTAAGAGATGTGCCACGCCACTTCTTCTATTTCCAGCTTTAGTATATTACTACTCCCTTCATTTCAATTTATGTGATATGATTTGATTGGACACGGAGTTTAAAAATAAAAGAAGATTTTTGAATTTTGTGATCTAAAACAAATCAAAATATTTGTGTGGTTATAAATTATTCCGTTAAGCGTAAAATATAAAGTTTAAAATTAAATTATTTTTAAATAAAAAATGTCATTCTTTTTTAGACATACTAAAAAGAAAAGTGTATTAAATAAATTGGTACAGAGAAGTAATAGATTTGAGCTAAACCACTATCTTTTAGCTTATAATCCATCAACACATAGTTTATACATCAACATTTGCTTTGCTTTACACTATAAAAAGCTCATACATTAGAGCTAAACCAATTTATGAGTTTTTTTAAGAAAAGGGCAAATTGTATTTAAACATTTCTTTACTTCTTAATTAATCAATGTACAGTAAAAGTAGGGCTATGCATAAATACTGAAAATCGAAAAATCGAATCGAACCGAATTAATTCGATATTTCGGTTCGGTTACGGTGCTTATTTTCAAAAAGTTTGGTATTCGGTGTTAAATTTTTGATTCTTTGATACTTCGATTTAACTAAATATTTAGTAAATGAGTACAAAAAAATTCATAATACTCACTACTCAGGGCACTATTCTTAGTAGGCCCAAATCATCTAACCCAACTACCCAATCCCGTAATTGGTCTTTTTGCCATCTTTCTTGTCAGTTATCCATTTCTTTATCAGATTTATTTTTTATTTTGAAAAAAATAAATTCTCATAGTCATGTTTAGGGCTTTGGTATCTTCTTATCGAGGCTAATCTTGAAATTAGGGATTAGTTCAATATGATATTATCTGTTAATTTGTGTGAGTATGTAAGATAAATTGTTAATTTGTTGGGCCAATGGTATTAGATGCTTTTTATTTGCACTTTGCTACATTTTATCTGAATGAGAACCTTGCCTGATGTAACTTTTGCTTTAGCGATCCTTTAATACTTCAGCAAATAGTAAATCAGCCCCAATTAACTCATCTGGGAGTATTAATACATTCTACACAAGCTCTTTAACAAATGTACCATGCTTCTTAGGTGCCTTGAAATAGCCCATTTTGAATTTAAAAAAAAAAAACATAAAACAGCTCATTTTTAATGAAAGAGATAGTCCATTTTACAAGCAGAAAATAGCTCATTTCAGGCCCATGCCGAAAAAACAGAACTAGAAAATTTTACAAGCAGAAAATTAGTTCGGTTCGGTGTATGGTGTCCATTTTAAAAAAAAATCAAATTAAAGTTTGAAAAAATCGTACCGAAGAACCGAATGCCCAACCCTAAATAGAAGAGAGTAAAATTTAAAAGAATAGTAGTATACTAGTATTCATTTAAAAAGACTAGTAGTATCGAAAATCGTCTCTCTACCATACAAAGACATGACTAAGATCTACATACATATTTATCCTCCCAACCCCATTTATAAAATTAACTCAATCATGTTAACCATTTTTTTTAGAATAATGGTAATCATCATACTTAAGATTCTAATATAATGGTTTCAATTTTTCGTCGAAAGATTTATTTTAATATACTAATAGTGTAATTCTTTATATACTACTTATCAGTATAAGTTAATTTGTTAGTAATAATTTAGTAAATATTTATTTCCTTATCAATTAATATTTATTGTAAATTATATATACTAATATTTTATAATATCAAATTATATAGATATTTTTAAATACTTTATTGTATTGAATTTACACTCCTTTAGTCAACGATGTAATCATTCCCCCCTATGTTCTAAAAAAACACCTTCAAATTGCACCATCCGATTGAAAAGTGACGAAATTACCCTTTATTTATCAGTTCCCACCAACCATACCGTAATAATTTAAACATTTGTCCCCCTTTACTTTCCCTACACACTATGGATTCACTGACCCAAAACATTGCTCTCAAATTCACCAGGGCCAATTTTGTCCCAGAAAAAATTACAAACAGAGATTATTATCATAGGGACAATTTAGTCCAAATAAAATCACCTACCACCACCATCATCACCCCCCTAACCACTAAACCTACTAGAAATACTCGGGTTTTTTCACCGATCTCTCTGTCAAAAAAAGCTGCCGGACCCGGAGCAGGTGAAGAACCCGAGTTGAAAAAGATCCGGATCCGAGATCCAGTAAGTTCAACAGATATGGCTTCTCATGATCCGATAATTAAAGATGAACGTATTGCTGGGATTTCTTCTGCTATTCGGATCATACCTGACTTCCCTAAACCCGGTACCCATTTGTTCTTTTGTTGTTTGTAGCAGTAATTTTTTGTTTGTATTGTGTTTAATGGAGTGATGTATTTTTGCAGGGATTATGTTTCAGGATATAACAACGTTGCTTCTTGATACTAAGGCGTTTAAGGATACTATTGATTTGTTTGTTGAGAGATACAGGGACAAAAAAATTGATGTGGTTGCAGGTCATTTCTTTGCTTTTTTCCCCTTAAATGTTTTGTGCTTTAAAAGAAAATACTTGTATATCTTCAATAACTTAAGATATGTGTAGTTATTATTATTTTATTTTATTGTATTTGATTCTGTATTTGTAATGATGAACCATTCAATTATGAAGTTAGTACTTTAAAGGATAAAAATAATAATTAAGGTTTAGAAGCTGAGATTTTAGATCTTGTAGTTATGCTATAAATACTACACACAACAACGACAACATACCTAGTGAAATCACATAAAGTGGGGGTCTGGGGAGGGTAGAGTGTTCACAGACCTTACCCCTACCTTGAGAGTTAGAGAGACTATTTCCGGTAGACCCTCGTCATAAATACTAAACACTAGCAAATCTTTTAGGTTGTCGGGTTCTATATTATCAGCATTATTATGTGTAGTTTAAAAGGAAAATACAAAAGGTTCAAACTTTGATTTAAAATTTAGGCAAGATCCTTTAGAAAAGAAAAAAGTTGCTTTGTAGAGGTAGATTTATGATAATTTGAGCATCTAACCCAAGGCAATAGGCCTAGATCTATAGACCCTTTTGGAAGCACTTACACAATGTGGGACAACTATATAACTCAACAAGATTCTACAAGCTTGAGATTTGTAAACCTTTATCACGAAAAGAAAAAGAGCTTCAATTTTTTTTTGACATTTTGACATAAAAAACGTGATAATTGAATAAAAGTAGCATTTGATTTTTTTTTGAAAAAAAGGGTATTTGGAAGTTGAAGTTGTGTTTAGACATTCATTTAACTTGAAAAAAGTAGAAGTTTTGTGAGTGGAAGAAAAAATTCACTTGAAAAGTTGGTCAAAACCACTTTTCCAAACTTGAAAAATATATCTATAGTCAAACAGTCCGAGTGACAGTACCACAAACTCATGTACTTAGTTGAACACCTCATAAGTAGTTAAGACAAAATAATAGGCTGAAGAACCCTTCTTTTGAGGTTTTGTTTGCTTATTGATTTTTTGGGGTTTGGGGGAACTATCTCCGCTAGTACCACTGACCAAGAGTGACCAACCTCTTCAGATCTCCAACATTTGACTTCATTATGTGGTCAAGTTTAGATGCTCAAGAACTTGTCCTCCAATTTTATAGATGAACATGTTAGCTGGTGTAAGGTATCTTCATGAAACAACATGCATTCAATTTGGAATAGGGATTGTGATGCATAGCTCATATATGCTCCATAAATCTAAAATGTGCATAGATGTCTGGAAATGTCATTTCTAGCAGCAAAAGTGGATCAAGCTAGACCATGTTGGCAAATATGGATGAGTTGATTTCTACAACGAATTCTCACATTTCCAAAGCGAATACTCTCCTCCTTCACATGCCCAAAAGAATTAAAAGAAAGTAAAACAAAATAACATGTATTTCCAATTGTGGACCCTACGTCCATCCATGACGAGGTTATAGAATATTTGAGTTCCTAAGTATAGCTGGTAAAAAGTATGAGAGAAGGAAATATAAAGGTCAAATTTTCATTATAGTTAGGTTCAAGAACAACAATATACCCGGTGTAATATCACAAGTGGGGTTTGGGGAGGGTAGAGTGTACGCAGACCTTACCCCTACTTTGTGAGGAGTAAGGTTCAAGAAATATGAGAGAGAACAATACTCATCTTCCCTCTTAGGTGTTGCTTTCTTGTTATGAGTGAGATACACTCCTAAGTTTTAGATCCCAAATTCATTAGAAGTTCAGATGGTTTATATTGTGTAATTATGTTGTACACACCCAGCAGAATGTAGCTTGTCTGTGTTTTATTTATTTACTATTTTAAAAAGATTGTGCGCTCCCCCACGCCAAATGACTCATAACAAACGTGAGGTCCTCGTAACTAAGGCTAGGGTGTAAGAAGTTCCTGTTCTAATGCTCCTTCTTAGCCTGTCCGACTCCAACTATTGCTTTCATATATTATAAGCCTGCCATTTGTTCTGGAGAAATTAACTTTTGTATTTCAGGTATTGAAGCAAGAGGTTTTATATTTGGTCCTCCCATTGCATTGGCTATTGGAGCAAAATTTGTCCCCATGAGGAAACCCAAGAAGTTACCTGGTAAGCTTTAGCACTATTTTTCTGCCTTTCCATCTCATCGGGAGTTGTATTTTTCTCAGAAATGAACTAGAATCTGACGTGTGGATAGGAAGACAACCTTGGTCGTAGAACTATTTTTCTGGCATGTGTTCTGTTTTTGCTAGTTGTGCTGTTGTTTGTTTGTTGCTCGAGCATGGGGAGCGGGGGATGAAGAGAATGAAATCACAACTAGGAACATTGATCCAAGCTTTTCCACTATCAAAAGAAAAAGAAACAAAAAATGTTCGAGCAAGCTTGAAGCAGGGTCTTATGCAATGTAGCTGAATTCCATGGAAAAATCAAAAAATTTAAAGCTAAGATAAATATAGAAAAGAAACAAGTAAATCCAGTATCCTGTTCAAAGTAAATCATTGTGCAGTAGGTGTATTTTGTGCATGTTCAAAGTCTATATACTCATCGTTAGTTCCCAACTTGGGAAATTCTTGGTTCACATCTTGCTTTTCCTGTCCAGCGTTCAGTTTCCTAGGAAGTTCTATCATCATCATGTGTTAACTCAGTAATGTTAAGGGTACTAGCGAGGAACAATAAGAACACAATCTAAGCTTTGAACAGGGATGCAACTTATTAATGGTGAATACACTATCAATTTCAAACTCTTAAGAATCAGGTTGAGATCTTGAATAGATAAATTAATTAGAACCATTTCTTGTTCAGCGAGTAAAATAATCGGGTCTTATATGAAGGTCAAGATGGAAAACTGATAATCCCCACTGTTTATTGCCTCATCTCCATGATTCATGATGGAACTTGATGATGATTCATGAATGTTAGCTCTTTTGGCATTGCACCGTCACAAGCATTTCACTCTGCTGCTTTTCCCATTTTATCAGGGGAGGTTATTTCAGAAGAGTATTCTTTGGAGTATGGAACAGACAAGATTGAGATGCATGTAGGTGCTGTGCAAGCTGGTGAACGTGCACTTGTGGTAGATGATCTTATTGCGACTGGAGGGACCCTAACTGCTGCTATTAGGCTTCTAGGTACTTTACTCTGTTCAGTTTTATTCTTACTGTTATCGAATTCTGTATATTCTCCTTAACTCGTCTTTGCTGACATCAGACACAAGGTGAGTAAGATCAAAATCTATGAGTTAGATAACCGAGAGACAGAGTGACCTTTTCTTTATTTTAGAGGTGTTCGGCCACTTCTTTTGCTTCCAACTATTTGAAAACACAGCACGATCTCTTGGAACTTCCTTGATAGGACGTTGTGTGAGTTGTGACATTGAAGTTTCAACGCCTTAAATTTGTTTATCTTGTTTTTTCTTCAGAGCGTGTTGGAGTTGAGGTGGTCGAGTGTGCATGTCTTATCGAGTTACCCGAATTGAAGGTATGCCAGCATTTCTATTGTTGATATAGTCCAGCTAATATTTCTTTGAGTTTCACACTCCACTGATGTGTTTCTGAGAACGATATTGTGAATGGTCTGATGGGGCTTATAAGTGTATATCCCAAATGATTTTCATTCCTGGAGAATGGATAACTGAGCTACTGAGTGGTCGATATAATTTTCTGCACCAACTTATGTTATTCCTGTCCTGATTCTCCCCCTCATTAACACTTTTGTGTTTGTTTAAATTCAGGGTCGGGACCGGCTAGGAGATAAGCCATTGTTTGTTCTTGTGAGCTCAACCTGATCTTCACTTAGGAAAGGATCTTGACGGAGAGCTTCATTAAGGTGGATTTGTATCGGGGTGACATTTTAAATTTGGAGAGGAGAAATCTCATTTTTATAACAACAATTGCCAATTCTGGCGTTAATGTGTGGATTGAAATAAGCCCTTGTTTAGGTACTTTCAGTTGAATTAGCTATTATAAGAGATATGGTCTCGATGAATTAAGTCCAATTTCTATCGTTATAGGCAGGACAGGGGATGCTTAGACAAGCAAAAAGCATTCGGTCCATGTGCAGATCTTGTGTCTGGTGTGTGGATCACTTGGTGCATGATAGTGAGAACAATGTATTTCCAGATTAATGATAATAACTAGTGTTATTTAGCCATTACCATCACTGAGTTTGTAGTGTGCGTAAAATCCACATGTCAAAACACTAAGCCCTTGTCCTGGAGGCTGTGATTAACATTCTTTTAAATTTTATTGTACACCGAGGAAGGAAAGGGGTAATGGGGAAGGGGATTATAAGATAGACGTAGCCAACCAATTGGACTATCATGATTATTGTGATTAACATTGATCTTCAGCATTTGGGAGCTGAATCTTTTTGTATTTTTGGTTAAATCGTTTGAACAAGTTACATTGATTAGGGGATGGAATCTGTTACATCGATTGTTGAACCTGATTTCAACTACGCAAGTATAATTCATATGCTTATGTAGAGTAACTTAACCCACATATTCAGCTTTCCTTCTGACAAAGGAAAACAAAACCATAACTATAGTGACAAGCTGTTTCTTTTTATTGAAAAAAGTACCCTTTGACAAAGAAAAAGTGGTCCACAAAAATTTTAAAATAAATTGGTTGCCGACTTAGCTAGTCTTCTTATTTAGTTATTTAATCTACTGAATAGGAATCAACGCTGTGTCCTAATTAAAGCCTTTCATAGCTAGCTAAAGCATTGGACCGACTCATATTAATTAAACTTATAGCACAGTAGTCATCTTAATGGACTTGTAACTCAAGATAGTTAGTTTGACTTCCATCGCATAGGTGGGTTTAATTAAGATGTTGTTCCTAATGAAAATAAAATGCTGTTTTCATAATTTGGTCAATTAGGTATAAAAATGAGAGTTTTACATTTATTTTATACCCAAGTCTGATTTCAATCACCGTCTCCATTATTATATAGTACATGAAATGGTTTTGACTTTAGTGATGCTAATTAAAGACGTAAAAATAATGTCAACACATAACACCTTAAAAATTCGGCTGTGTTTCTAGAAGAAAAAAAAAGTTGATATATTGACTTAATATTGTGCATTAAGAAAAGTGAGAATGGGGATATCAATTAACAAATTATATTGTCGCAATTTGTTTGAACTTTCAAAAGTCTCTTCATCAGTTGCACCTCTTGTTTTGCTTCAATTTATTGCTTGTTTCTATTTGAGGATTTTCTAGAGGACACAAAGTTGAGGACAACACTTCAATGTCTTTAGATAGGCCATACCTATGTGCGATATATTGCTTCCATAATTCTTATAATCAAAACGCATACATCATTTTTTTTTTTAAAAAAAGTCTATCGAAAGACAAACTTTATGTTAGTTTGATATATTTTTTTCTCCAACTTCCCATGGGCAGCAGCCATGACAAGTTGAAGGAACACTCCCCCCCCCCCCCCCTCCAAAAAAAAAAGAAAAAAGAAAAAGGAAACAGAAAAGGGGAAGCCAAACAAGGAATAAAAATGAAAAAAGAAACTGATTCAATTAATTACAGTAGAGAAGAAATATTCATCTATTGTCAAAATTCCAAATATAGAGAAATTTTGATCAATAAATCCCACGTACGAAGTCATAGAATAGGGGTTATCACAGTATAAAATAAAATTTGTGGCCGGTATTAGCTAAAATTAGGATAAATTATCTATCCCATATAAAAGGTGAAATCATACGACGAAAAACCATCCTATCGAAGGAAGAATGAGTTTTACCCAACTAAACTCCACGGGTATCCGCACGAGTTCAGGCCAACACAAATGGTAGAATACAACTTCGGTGTTGATATGCGAACTAATCAACACTCTCGAGCGTATGTGAAGCCCCGTTAAATGGCCCGCAAAGTTAAATAAGCCCTCAAATCATAATAATCCTGCTTATATACCAGAATTATAATCCTAAAATAACCTGATTTTGAACCAAACGAACTCTAGAATTTTGCTTCACTTCACTTTTATGAGTGGATGAGCAAATTAGTTGTTATAACTTTGCATGCACTAACACTCATTGGAGTTATTAACCATCATGCTATAACCATTGGATTTCAGTGTATGTAAATTAACAAACCTTAATTACACCGGAAAAAAAGAAAGACTTGAACTAACCTCCTACTAATACAACTATACAAAGAGAATAAAAATTCTTATGCGCGTAATATAATGTCAAAAATTTAAACTGTCCTAATCCATCAATGAAAGTTTCAATTTGTGCCCTTATTTAATAATCTTATAGTTTGATTATCTATAGAAGTACGTATGTAACAATGAAGCTGTACTTCTAATGAACTCAATTTAATTTATAACAAATTAAATTCTGACCAGTTTTTACCTTTTTAAAATAAGTTTGCCCAGTATGCATTCTGGGGCGTTAAAAGGTACTTTATTAAGGTAGAGTATAATTATGTAATTTATTAGGAACACTAAGATAGAAGCTTTGACCTCTGAGTTCAATAAGTCAGCCAGCAGAAATTCTGAATTATAATTTATACCATCCATGACCGACGTGGAATTTAAATATTGTTCCCAGTACCAACCTTTATTTTTAAATATATGTTTAATCATAGAACTCTAATTAATATTACGATAAATGGATTTTCTATAAATGGGTCTAGTCTATTATGAAGGCGTAGTTTATTACGATAATCCTATCTTTTTATCTTAATTAATAAGGTGATTAAGAATTTATCTATTGACTTATAATATGCTCTTAGGGACCACAAAAAATTAGAGAAAGCATGAGGAATGCTGCATAACATATTCCACCCTCCCCCAGATTTTTTTTTTAAAATATTTTTACGCACACCATTATACACATATACGAAAAAGTTATATATTTATATATATACTGTAAGAATCTTTTATTTAAAATTACAAATTAATTAAGTATATCTAATTAAGAATTTATTGATAATCAAACTATATGTATAGCTCTTACTTGAGAAGAGAAGCCAGTTAAAGAGTCTAAATGTCCTATCCAATTAATCATTGATGATCATTAGTCGTATATATCATTTGTAATTAATAAGACGAAAACCCAATTAATAACTTAAGTGCAAGAAGCATGGCGCTTCTTTTTTTTGTCTTTTGCGTCCCTCATGAACTCTAAATTAAGTTCTTCGATTTCTTTTTTCTTTCTTTTAGAGTAATTGTTTTTTGTTGAATGAATTCTTTAAGAAAGTTTTGCTTTATATATAACTTATGTTCTACGAGAGAGTTGACAAACTAGAAATTTGAAGTATCTCTAATTTTTATTCCATTTAATTAATAATGATTTTTAACTATAAAAAATGTGCACGTGTCATAAGTGGAACTTCTACTTTTGATTTTCAGTCATACGGATAATAATTGATAATTTTGCATGACCAAAAGCTAAAAATTCTGAATCATAAGTGATCAAATTCCATGAGACCACTCTGTTTTAATTGTGACGTTGGTACTGAAACTTTCTCTATAAGAATACTCCATCATTTTTGGATCATTATATTTTTCAGTATTTAGTTGAGTATAAGGTGACATATTGTAATAGCTAAGATATATGATAGGGCACGAAAATAATGTTTCTGTGATATTTTTGGGTAGTAAAGGTTGACCATGTCTAGGTCACTAGGCGTACTGAAATAGATAATAGAGTAAATTTCAAAGATAGTCACATAACTATCAGTTTTTTTCATTAAAGTTATTTAACTATATTTTCTAACACAACAGTCACTTAACTATCACTTTTTTCTACCAAAGTCACTTAACTATGTTTTCTAACATAAAAGTCACAAAACTTTGAGCTTATTAACACAAAAGTCACACCTACCGAAAAATTCAACTTTCGATGGATAATTTTTTTAATTCTTTTTATTTTTATTTTTATTTTTATTTTTATTTGTAACCTAATAAATACAAACTCAATTCAAAAGAACCGCCCCGATCCAAAATTCATATGGAGATATTAAAAAAATATTAAAGAAACAGAATCAATCCTTCCACCGAATATACGATCCAAAAATATGGAACTAAAATATTCATTCTAGGATTAATTTTTCTCAGTTTGATAATTTTCTTTTCTTCTTCATAATTTTAATGCAATTCAAAATCTTTTTCTATATGATCCATTTTTACGAGCGAAAAAAAAATATTGTGGCTTGTGATGCTAGGCATTGGATGGTGGATTTTTCACGATTGTGGTAGGCAAACAAAACACATCAGAGGAGGACATGACCATAGATAAGCTTGTCCTTGATTATTTAATTATATGCTCAACGACTAAATTATTTGGAGAGTTGTTCTTGAAAAAATTTACCTTTGTAAATATCATATTGCTTGATGTATATATTAGTTAACTTTGGTTAATTTACTCGAAATAACTTTTTTTCAATCTTAAGGTATATTGGCCTTTTTTCGATATATATTGAAAAATTTATACTTTATTGAATAGTAAGAAATTAACTTTTATAATCTTGTGACCCTTTTAGTACTTTAATATTTGAATATAAATTATGCGTCGGGTTGATTTTTTTATTGAATTTGTATTTTTTAGATTATAAATAAAATAATAATAAAATATATTACCCTCAGAGTTAAATTTTTAGGTATGTGTGATTTTTTTGTTAGAAAACATAGTTAAGTGACTTTGGTGAAAAAAAGTAATGTAGTTATATGACTTTTGTGTTAGAAAAAGTTTTTAAGTAACTTTGATGAAAAAAATGATAGTTACGTGACCATAAGCGAAATTTACCCTTAAATAATACTATTCAACAAAAGTTGGGATATTTATATATCTTCAATATTTTCTCACCCTTAAATGTAAGAATACATTTTTCACTTTACTTTTGAAAAAAATCCTTAGAAAAGTATTTTCATTAGGATTAAAAAGCTATGACCTAACCTCCTTTGTTTGTACTCTTCTCTTTGAGGTTGACTTTTATTTATTAATAAAAACTAGACCTAGGCACCTCGCTTAGCTGATTTGCTTAAATAAAAAAGATTATAAGATAACCAAACACTGAAAAACATTACTCCAAGTATGTTAAAAGGCTAAGGAGTGACTTAGTTCAATGGGTTAAGGAATAGGGAGTGTGCATAGAGCGTACATTTGATGGTTTAATGAGAGAGGGGGGGGGGGGGGCAAGTTTGAAAAATGAGAGACAGGGATGTTATGAGAACAGATTATCCAAAATTTGACATTTGTAAAATGTGAATATTGTCTAATCATCGAACACAAAATCCTAAAGTAATGGGTGATCATGTAATCCTAGAATACAACAAATCCCTTTTAGAAACTTGTACATTACTTTTTTTTAAAAAAAACAAATCTTACGCACTCATCTAGTTGTCGAAGATGTGAAGTGACAACCCTGAGAATCAAGAATAGATATAGAATTTCATTGGAGGCGAAACAACAATTAAATAAAAAAATTCATACATCTAAATCTTTATTGACATAGTTATTCAACTCTATTTAAAAATATATAAAACTATAATAAATTTATAGAGGATTATAAAATCAATTGACCTCCAAATCTCCCAATATAATATTGTCTTATGCACTGAAATGTATACCACTTAATTTTTGAATTGGTAATATATGGAAATTTGCATTCAAAATAAAGAGATATCACAAGAGATTTACAAGTTGGCTATGAAGGCTTCGATGGCTTATTCATTTCTCTCAACCACGTACCAAACATTTCTACTACTATATTATGATTTATTGTAGCGGAAATTGCTCTTCGGGATTATGCAAAGCATTTAATCCTCTTTTGAAATAGAAAAACAGGCACATATATAGTTAATATAGACTCCCTGCATTGTCTTTTCTCCCACCTGATATTCATCATTTTTATAGAATGGTTTTCATCAATTTTCCAACTGAATTACATGGTCACTTCAATGGGACACGTGGCTCAACATTAAAGGACGATGAGACCTTAAAATTTCTAAGCAAGGCAAAAAGAGGGTAATTATTTACTTGTACCCAGTACCAAACAATATAAATTTACGATAATGAAGTGATAATGTATATTAATTAATCATGATCAACTGCTAAAACTATATGTGCAAATACATGTCATACATTTATTGATTTGTGCAAGCAACGAATCAAATAATTTTTTACACAAAAAAATTGTTGCATTAATACCTTCTTTCACGTATAATCTTAGTACTCATACCAGAGTAGTGATCAATAGCACCACTATCAATGATACATTTTCACTACTCGAGGCTCTTTGCACAAAAAGAGACTGAGATGACGAAGTGGATGTGCCTTGATTTCCTCCAACTCTTTACTTAATGCCTCAATGGAATCCTCACCCATGTCTTTACAAGAGAAAGCCTTCATACTATATTCGACTTGTATGTGTTAATATTATTATTTTTACATAATTAATATGATTGAATTCATAACACTATACTTACTCTATTTTCATTTACTTGACAAGTATATTGAAAGATATTCCTTTTATTAAATTTTATCCTTATCATTAAGTAATTAATCATTTTCCAAATTAATTATAGTATTAATAATAAAATTTAAAGTTTCAAAGTACTATTATTAAGAATAATTTAATAAAATAAATGCTTAATTTAATATTTTCTTTAAGCGAGTCCAAATTAACTAAACAAGTAAAAGGGAACAAATGGAATAGTTCAAATAATAATGACTGCTTAGTTACAAATGACTCCATCAACGATTACACCGAGTTAAGTAGGTTTGATATACGACAAAAATCAGCTTTCAACAATTCCCATCAAGGTCTGTAGGAGGATAACTATCAGTATTAGCTCATTTAGCTAATTGATGACAAGAATCATATAGTTTAAGGGCTTGATCGAGTTTTAAAGCATGATTAAGGTATATGATGGAATGGATGAATCACGTTACTCTTTAACCAAAGATTTAGATTCGAGGTATAGAAATAAAATTGTTCCTATCTATACAGCACAAATTTGAACTTATTGGAGCAGTAAATTCTGAATATATACCAAACGGTTATATACAAATAGAAGTAAGATAATATTGTAGAATAGTGTAATTTTCTTTGATAGAGTTCTCTTATTAATGTCATATATATATATAGTGTACAATTGTAGTCCTAATAGAATTATGATCTCTATTTTACCTTAGTTACAATCGTAGTCCTAATAGAATTAGGATTTCTATTTTACCTCAATTACACTAAATATTAATTACAGAATATATTGTGAATATATATAGAATATATTGTGAATATATTGTGAATATATATAGAATATATTCACTATCACACCCCCTCAGTCGGAGCTGGAGGAGCCCGGACGCTGAGACTAAATCTGAAGTCAAGGAACATTTGTCGAGGAAGCCCCTTTGTGAAGAAATCTGCATACTGATACGAAGAAGGAACATGTAATACCCTAACGTGACCCATTGCAACCTTCTCACGAACAAAGTGAATATCCATATCAATATGCTTGGTTCGTTGATGTTGAACCTGGTTATGAGACAGGTACATAACAGATATGTTATCACAGTAAACCAAAGATGCCTTACGTATGGAACAATGAAGATCAAGAAGGAGATTTCAGAGCTAACATAGCTCGGCAACAACTCGATATTCTACTTCTGCACTCGAACGAGAAAGTATGGCTTCCGGTTTGGCAGACCATGATATGATATTATCCACCAGAAACACACAATAGCCGGACGTAAAGCGACGGGTGTCCGGATAGCCTGCCCAATTTGTGTCTGTGTAAGAGAGCAATCTAGTCGGTGCTGAGGAATATAAATGAAGTCCATAGTCAATAGTGTCCTTAACGTATCGAATGATACGCTTAAGAGCTGTAAAGTGAGGCTCTCTAGGAGCGTGCATGAACAAGCACACCTGTTGAACTGCATACGCTATATCTGGCCGAGTGAAAGTGAGATACTGAAGAGTACCTGCGAGACTCCTATAAAGAGAGGAATCACTGACCGGATCCCCATTATCTGCACTGAGTTTGGACTTGAAGTTGACAAGAGTGGGCATAATCTTGCAGTTTGTCATTTTAGCCTTGTACACAATCTCTTCTGCATACTTACACTCACACAAGAACATGGCATGTGAGGATCTGGTCACTGATATCCTCAAAAAATAACTCAACTTACCCAAATTTGTCATAGCAAATTTGGACTTGAGCAAGGCAATGATTTCATATTTCAGAGTATCAGAAGAAGCTGTCAGAACAATATCATCCACATATAAAAGAAGATAAGTCGTGTCAGTACCTCGATGAAAAATAAACAAGGAATGATCACTCTTGCTGCACACAAACCCTATCTATATGATGTATATAACAATCCTCTCATACCAAGCCCTAGGGGCTTGTATCAAATCATAGAGTGACTTATGAAGACGACAGACATAATGAGGAACCTCCGGATGTATAAATCCAGGCGGTTGATGCATATAAATGGTTTCTTTCAAATCCCCATATAAGAAAGCATTTTTTACATCAAGCTGGTGAATAGGTCAATTTTTCCCCATAGCGAATGGTGGCAGGTTTGACCACCGGACTACATGTCTCACCACAATCAACACCCTCCTACTGATCAGTACCATTAGCCATAAGTCTTGTCTTGTGGCGTTTAAGCTCTCCACTATCTCAGAATTTGTGACGATAAAGCCACATACAACGAATCACATTCACCCCTTCTGGTTTCGGAACAAGATCCCAAGTGTGCTGATTGGTTAGTGCATTAAAATCTTTACGCATGGCCTCATTCTAATTTGGATAGAGTTTGGCTAGTTTTGGGTTTTTAGGAATGGGCGAGATGGTTTGAGTGGATAGGTTAAAGTGAACTTTTAGTTTAAAAACCATGTGTTGTTCACGGTTTCCATACGGTGTGTGGGGATAGTCACGGGTGGGGCAGAGGGCTGGGCAGTGGGGTCGGGCCTGGGTAGTGGTGACGGGCAGTGAGACGGGAAGAGGCTGGGTACGGGGTGGGCAGTAGGGGTGAGCGGGTCCGGGTACCCTAACATTTTTAACTACCCGGACCCTACCCGGTAAAAGATCAGTTCCTAAATTTACTACCCGTAGCAATCATTACCCGGAACCGCAGGGTCCGGGTAGGTTCCCGAGTACCCTGTAAATAAAAAACACAAATTAAGCAACAATTTTTAAGCCTATGAGAATAAAAAAGAGTTCTAAGCAGGGTCCGGGTAGGTTCCCGGGTACCCTGTAAATAAAAAACACAAATTAAACAACAATTTTTAAGCCTATGAGAATAAAAAAGAGTTCTAAAATAATTTCATCAAGTAGTTTTTTAGCCTGCAATCGGAGTTTTTAGTACCCTTATAAGAAGTTTTAGAAAACTTATTCATTGTAGAAAAGCTAATTCTGTTACCAAAACCTAAAATTGCAAACCAAAATTGACACTCAATTAATTGAACGTGTTGATTTCAAAATAAATTTGAAAATATCTGAATTAAACTTATTTTCGTGTTCATAAGCTCTTCGATACAAAAGAAAAGCTTTATTATACTAGTAAATCCCTAAATTTCATCTTCACAACTACAAAAATATACACAAATTTTAAAAATAAATTACATTTCAAATAAAAAAGTAATACAAATTGAAGATGAGTATCGCCTGAAATAGAACAGAAGCATATGATATTAAAAAGAAATTGAAGAGTTAGATATGAACTCATATGCATTTTAGGAATGACGTAAACACAACCAAAGGAGAGAAAGAGGCAAAGGTGAAGCTTCAATGACGACAACGATGAAAGTACCTGAGAGAAAGCTTCAACAACAACGATGATGAAGCTCGGTGGTGTAGCTAAAACGCCATTGTTATTGAGAGAGTTTTGGGTGTTTTCTCTTAGGGCACAAAGAGCATTCTAGAATAAAGGAGTGAAAAAGCTAAAATATTTACGTCTTGGGGTGGGCAAAATCAATGTGCAGGCGTGCAACAAATACTTTTGGAGAAAGTTAAAAGTGGTCCAAATGTTTCTAAAAAAATATTAATATTTAATATTTTATAGGTTCCGGGTATCGGTTCCGGGTCCGGGTACTTTGTCTCTATTTGCCGGAACCAGAACCGGACCCGACATTGATCGGTTCCTAATTTTACTACCCGGACCCTACCCATTATTATAATATATCTAACCGAAACCTACCCGTTAGTGTCGGTTCCGGTCGAGTATCTGGGTACCATGTACCCGTGCTCACCCCTAGTGGGCAGGGACGGTCACGGGTTGGGGCGGGCAGTGGGACGGGTCGGGGCTGGGCAGGGGTTAGTTGTCGGGTGGGCAGGTATGGTCACAGGTTGGGGCAGTGACTGGGAAGGAATCAGGTAGTAAGGTGGGGTCAACGGGATGGGTGGTGGGATGGCCGAAGGGTGCAGATTTTGTAGTGCATTTTAGAGTAGAGAGGAGGTGTCCGAGTCATTAAGAAAACCGTAATCAGTGTCTCAAAATTTTTGGATGTTGTCAAACGGAAAAAGGTACTCAACAAACGTGACATGGCGTGAGATTAAAATTTTATTTGTGGATAACTCATAGCACAAGTACCCCTTATGGTTCGATGGGAAATCTAAAAAGATGCACGGAGTGGAGCAATGTACTAGTTTGTGAGGGACCGTGGAGGCCAAATTTGGGTAACAAAGATAACCAAAAATTTGAAGGCGATCATAGAAAGGGATCCGATGGAAGAAAATTTTGGTGGGTGTCCTATTTTGGATCGTGCAGGTAGGTAAGATGTTAAAAATGTGTTATACCATTTTTAATGCATACACCCAAAATGTAGGGGGGAGACACATGAAAAAGAAGAGTACGAATCATATTATTAATGGTGCGGAAAATTCTTTCGGTTTTACCATTTTGAGGGGAAGTATGGGGGCAGGAGAAACGAAAAACCATGCCATTAGCCGCACAAAAATTATGAAAAGGGGAGTTATTGAACTCACAACCATTATCACATTGAGACGTTTTGATGTCTTTTTCAAATTACGTTTTAACCAATGTATAAAATTCAAGGAATTTGGAGTAAACTTGAGACTTAAGTTTAAGCGGATAGACCCAAAGGAAGTGAGAAAAGTCATCCAAAAATATCAAATAATATTTATGACCTAGGTTGCTGGTTATAGGAGATGTCCATATGACCTAGGTTACTGGTTATAGGAGATGTCCATAAATCCGCATGAATAATATCAAATGGAGAGAAGGTAACAATTAAAGAAGACGTAAATGGAAGTCTAACATATTTTCCTAGATGACAATAGGAGCAATTATGGGCAAGGTTCCCTTTATTACATTTAATTAAATTGTGGTTTCTAAGAAAATAAAAAATATGAGTTTCGGGATGTCCAAGTCTACTATGCCACGTTGAGGAGGAGATGAAGGCTAGAGATATGGGATGATTGACACTAGCAGCGGATGTGGATAGGAAATGATAGAGGTCTCCCTCACTATTGCATCTCGTAAGAAGTTTCCCGGTACGTAGGTCCATTATAGAAAAACCAAATGGGTCAATATTAATGGATACGTAATTATCGGTGGTAAATTTTCTAACAGAGATTAGGTTCTTGATAATGTTAGGGGCATATATGACATTTTTAAGGGAGAAGTGTGGATGCGGTGGTGGGGTTAGTGTGTGACCAAACCCTTGAATTGGAATGTGATGATCATTTTTTACCATAATAGATTGAAGAGTATTTAAATTGTGAAGTTGAGGAAGATTACCAGAATTGTTGGTGAGGTGAGACGTGGCGCCCGTATCCATATACCACGCATCATCGGGCTGCTAAATTTTTAAAGAACCGAAAGCATGGCCTAAATCCGTTGGATTGAGGTTAGACGGCTGTTGTTGGGCTGCTGTGTAGTGGGTTTGAGAGAGGTAGGCCTGATGCGGTTGGTCCATGTAGCGTGGGCCTGGCGATGGGCCCAGGATGCCCGGTTGTTGGCGCTGCCCAATGATGTGGGTCGGGGCTCTCTGTCTCTCGCTTCGAAATAGATACCCAAGTACTTGATTATCGATCGTTAAGGATGGGTCGTGGAATGAGTGTTGGGGCGGTCAGAGTTCCTTGGGCTACCTCTTTTGAAGTGGAGAGCCTGCTAACCATTCTCAGACTACTCGCAATCAGGCTCCACTAATGAGTCTGCTTCAAAGCCAGTTGTTATTATTAGACCAGTAAGCGGCAACAACTTGTGCAACACCGATGTTGTTGCAATTCCTACGAGCTTTAATGCTTAGTTGCCTAACGAAGAACAAAAAAAAATTAGAGGAGAAAAAATTAGGTTTTGGCTTCTGATACCATGTATAGTGTAATTCTCCTTGATGGAGTTCTCTTATTAATGTCATATATATAGAGTATACAATTGTAGTCCTAATAAAATTATGATCACTATTTTACCATAATTACAATTGTAATCCTAATAGAATTATGACCTCTATTTTATTTTAATTACACTAAATATTAATTACAAAATATATTGTAAGTATATATGTAATATATTCACTATCAAATACTTTATAAATACTTTATAGCTCTGAACTTTACCGCTCGTTAGGGGAATTAGGATGGAATATATTTAAGTGAAAAATACGTCGTGCACGGCCGGCCATCTGCTCAATGAGAAAATGGAATTTCCACGAGAACAAAATCTTAGTTTTTTTTTTTTGGAGTTGTTCGAATCTCTTAACTCTCAAACAAAAAGTAGATTTTATTCCCCCATTTTGTGGTTGTTTTTTGTCCTTTTTCCTTTTTCATTTTTTAATACATGGTTGTTCCGTTTGTTATGTCTGTTTTTCATGCCTTGAGATCGTGCAATGGCCGGCGTGGCCTTCAAACTACCTTGAAAAGTTATAAGCAATAGTGCCCTTACAGAAGCTTCCTAGAAGCCATCACGGACCTAGCCTTTATGGTATATGTTCACGTGAATCCAATAACTTATGTTAAGACTCTATATTTATAGTAAAATATTTGTTAAATTGTAACTGAGAATCCCGTTACTATTGTATAGTATTACCTGAGTCGTTGTAGGAACACATAAACTTTAAATCATAAATTCACTTCGGCCTAGAAGACATGATAATTAATTTTAATGAAAAAGAAACGAAGACAATCAATTATAGTTTATATGTTTTTTTGGTAAACATAAATAAAATAGTATGAAGATGAGTCTTTTTCTGACGCGTATATGATGAAGGGCGAAAGAAACGGCGGAATCAAAGGTTGTGTGAATATAGTTGGCAAAGGTAACGAATGAAGGGGATGGCTAAGTTCAGGTAATCTAAATCTCTTACGGCTATGACTTAATCTTCATTCCTGTATCTGAGTGTTTTTTCATACTCCTTTTTTCTAATCTTAAAACCAAAATATCACAGCTAAGTTTTAGTTATATGATAGATATCTTGCTTCCCCCCTATCTCAATTATTTATGGGTAAAGGGTCCACTTTGTTCATGTACTATGTACTTGTTATGTTTGTGGACTGATCAGGTCCGTTGATCGACTGCAGAGGTTGCAGGCAACAATAATCTACTGGAAAACCTATTTGGAGGATTAACAATTAGAAGAAGATATCCGAGGATTAATTGGTGTAATTTCTAATTTACGCTATAGAAATGTGATGGACGTCGAACATCTTTTGAACTATCCTAACGAGAATGATGCAGTTATGAAATTGCCTACAGACGAAGAAATTATTGAGTCCGTACTAAATGATGAGAATGTTCTTGAACCAGATGATGGTAGCGTCATACCAAACGTGTCATCAAAAGAGGCCTTTCAAACAGTAGTCACCATACAAAATTACTTGCTACAACACGAGGAAAATATTTCAGAAGTTGTGCATGCATTACAAAAAATTAAGGATGGAATGCATTTTGGTGGAAGAAAAAAACAAACAACTTTAGATGCATTTTTGAGAAGAAATGACTTCTTATATGAACATTGTTGATTGGATGAAATATTTTCATTTATTATATATACATATTTTTTTTTATGGAATTTAGTGATTATTCATTTATGTTTACATGGCCTTTAAGGGCTCAAATTTTTTTATTCGTTACTGCATTTAGCGAGGTTATTCATTTAGCCCCTTTGCCCAAGTCGGGACCGGAGAAAATTATTCATTTGTCGAGGTTATTCATTTATCGAGGTTATACTATACTAGTATTTGTTTTGTCTCAACTAGAGTTGCACTTTTTTTTAAAACTCCTCTCCCACGAGCTCCTCTTTGCTCCCTTGGTGACTCAAACTCGCAACTTTCAGGTTGAAAGTGGAGGGTACTTACCATCTGAACTTTGTTATTTGGAGAACTGAAGAATTCTTTCTCCATCAATATTTCCCGTGTACATTTTAGAAATATCTTTAACTATAACATTGTGAGTTGTAATACCTTTTTCTTAATTATGTTGTATCTTTTTTTAAAAATGATATCAATGTAAAAAAAATTATTGAAAGCTAGATGCGTCGATTCTTGTGTTTAAATTTTGTCACGACCTTTTTATTACAAAAGAATTTTTCACGTTGGAGGATCAAGGAAGATGAATGAGAATTGAACTCATAAATATACTCGTGAGTAGTTTGGCAACACTAGAGTGTAAGCCTTGATGGTATGCTACAACTCTTGCATTTGAACCTTTCTATGTTTTTGGGACAAATGATGTATTTTTCTATGCGAAAAAAGAAGAAAAAACAGGGGGAAGTCCACTAACTAGTATCCTTATGTGAAGATATTGTATTGCAAGTACAACTAGGGTAACAATGGTTGGGTTTGAGAACAAAAAAATCCAAAACAGAAGGACAAGAAACGAACTCTGCGGTTACTGTGTCGGATTTCGTTAGTAGTTAAATGATTTCCAATACTCATCTCCCACGTCCTCTTCATTCCTTTTCTTTAATTAATTAATTAATCTCTCAACAGAACTCATATTATATTCAAGAAAAGCTTACCACGTTCTCACTTGTTTTTCGCCATCTAATTAACTCTCTTCAGATTAATTTTCATAAATCAGTGGGGGTTAGTAGAATAGTAGTCATGCCCCAATGATTAGATTAAGACAGTTTGCCTTCTAAGAGTTATATTAATGACATTATAAGCTAAGTCCAAGATTGCATTAATCCCATTTAAAGGTAGTATATTTTATTCCATTATTGCATGAACTTGGTCCCTCTGCTTAGTTGTACTTTGCCTGTTGGTTGGCCCCACAGTAGAGAAAACCTTTGTAAATTAATCATTTGGGATTATGGAATTCAATAAAGAAATCAGTTTAATCCTTTTCTAAACATTCTTCCAATTCCTTTGTAACCTTTTCTCGTATAAATGTCCCCAACTTTTCGCTCATTCCAAGTGTAAGATCATCCTCAAAAGCTTATTTTGTCAGTATAACAATATTTTCTCTCTGGCCTAACCGAACTCCCATTAGGCCTTCAATTTATACACTTTGACCAAAAACAATGGAGCATGTGGGAGCTTTTCTTGATGAAGAATGGGAGTCATTGAGCAAATTATTCTCTAGTACTGAAACTGCAGATTTCATGCTTCAATTGCATGGTGATCATGGCTTGTTCTCGATGAACGGTCGCGATAATGCTAGCTCGAGCTATGGGACTGATCATCCACAATTAGCTGATGATCATTATGAAGCTAACAATAACTTTCACTATTTTTCTCAAGAAAGTAGCATTACCAGCTGTGGAAGTGATGCCATGTTTTTTACTAACAACTCGAGCCACGAGCATCTGCAGCATTCTAACAACATTGATGATGTCAATAACCAGCTCCTTCAAGTAGCAATTAACAACCACCCTGATGACCAGTTCACTGATTTCTTTGTTGAGAATAAAAATCTTGACAATATGTCCATTAATCCAGCATTTCCAAATGACATGGCCTACAAAGAAGAGATGGTATATGATCAATTGGACAATGCTGGAATTTCTCCTGTTTCAGACAAGGAAATGCAGCTAAAGAGGAAGTGTGACAAAATAGCACCTGAAAATCCCAAGAAGAAATCGCGGGGCTCACAAGATGTGAGTTTAATTAGAACTTTAACAAGAGAGATTGATTGATTAGTACCCTTTTTTAATACATGAATTTCTAATGAGGTTCTCTATCATTTACTCAATGCAGGCACAGAAAAGTACTAAGAAAAAGGCAAAGACAAAAAAAGGGAAAAAGAATCAGAAGATGACTGAAATTAACAATGAAGAAGGAGAAGAAGAGACTAATAATCCAGATAACCAAATTGGTCAGAGCTCAAGTTGCTGCAGCTCTGAGAATGATTCTAATGCTGGAGATACAATATCTTCAAACCCCAAAGGGAAATCAAGAGCCAGCAGAGGGGCTGCAACAGATCCACAAAGCCTTTATGCAAGGGTAATAATTAACATCAGCTTCATCCAATTATTGTTAATAGATTCAAAATGTTAATAATCTAAGATTTTCATTTGCAAAAATTGCAGAAACGAAGAGAAAGAATCAACGAAAGATTGAGAATCTTGCAGAACCTTGTTCCTAATGGCACAAAGGTTGACATTAGCACAATGCTTGAAGAAGCAGTTACTTATGTGAAGTTTTTGCAGCTTCAAATTAAGGTATTAAAAAATCAAAGCTTTTTCACATTTTTCAGTTTTTCTTTTCTTAATTTGCTTTGATTGAATATTGGAAGGAGAATAACATCATTTACTAAATATCTCTTCCATTTCTGCAGTTACTGAGCTCAGATGAACTCTGGATGTATGCACCACTTGCTTACCATGGAATGGACATTGGCATCTATCATAAGATGCTGCCAAGTTTGCAATGACTTTAGAAGCAACATGAGTTGTTGCAATTTTTTATTAAGTGTTTACCTATAAATAACAGATCCCAACAGAAACCCCCCCCCCCTCCCCCTCCCCTAAATATGCAGACTATGTACAAAAAACATTTATTTTTCTTCTTAATCATGAGGAGTAATTCTCATGTTTTATAAAGTAACATTTTAAAGTTCTCTGCACACATTGTCCAAGGAGGAATTTCGCTGCATTGGTTAACACACCGTAGATATCCATGAAAGGATAAAAATTTATCAACAACCTGATTTTTACACCAAATCGTTGTAACTTACAGGTGTTATGTGGTAAATTGATGTGAGAATACAGATATTATGTATTTATTTGGTTGGTGTAAACACCAGATGAGGTTAAACTTTCCGGATATAAATTGGACAAAGAGGATGTTTTCCTCTTTTGTTTCTACCTTCTTCTCTCGAGAAATGATAGGCAATTATGTAAAAACTGAAAGTATATTTATGTCCTAGAGACAATCTGTGTTAGGACAAATGTACTTTATATACATTCATATTATTATTAATGGAGATTGATATTTTGGCATTTGCAATTATTAAATTATTAATTAATTGTTTGTAATATTCTATAATATGCATCCCTGGAGGTTACGCTGTTATTAATAGTGTGAGATATTAATATTATAACGTAACTCTTAAAATAGTCTCGACTAATGATCATCGAGAATGGGATATCGATGATATGTGATAAGTCGACATGTGGTTTGCATCACATCTTTAGAGGATGTAGTATGTCTCACCTGCTACAAGTAATGGCTACTTGTGATGGACATATGGATACTTTGGAAGTATTGGTATGCACTGCTGATATAATGTTTATTATGCTTGTCTAAAGTATGATCAGCGTGTGGGAGTTAGAAGTCCTTAGACTTGAGGTCAATACGTGTCTTGTCTACAAAGTAATGTACTTTGATCCTGTCCTAAGCTCAAATGCCTTATAGGTTGAGATACGACTTGTATTGGGTACATTACGATGTGAATTAAAGGTGGTAGTTGAGCCAAGATTAGGATTCATTCCTCGAATGTATATTCGAGTGAACACTCGAATTCTCAGTGATATTAGGTTGACTAAGTTGTTGGCCAACGCAATAGACATATTTAGAATATGGTCTAGTTGTCAACTAATATAGATGAGATACAATGATTAAGCCATTTGGATAGACGCTTGACAAATCCTAAGCTTGATCGGGTGTGTCGTGAATGAAAGGATTCTATCTTACCACATAAAGGTTAAGTTTACTGGATTCACGTAAACGTACTTCACATATTGAGTTCGTCTTGCGGCGCCGTCTAGGAGTTCCGCGTAGACCTTAATTTGATTAATGTCGATATGAGAAGGCATGTAGGGTCACACTATGTCAATTGTCAGTTCGATCTAAGGATGTATTGAGAGAGTAATTTAATGTTCGATTTAGAATCGAAATATTTAAATGAATAATGATTATTTTAATTAAGTCAAAATTGAATTTTGAATTTAATTAAGAATGCGGAGAAAATAAATTAAGACAATGCAGGAGCACGTCGAGCGCCGCGGCGCCTCTGCCTCAAATTTTGGGCCAGTCCCAAGGTCAAATCCTAATCCGATTTTGACATATTTTTCAACTATAAATAGAGGCATTCTTTTCATTATTCATACACTAATTTTCAGATTATCATTCTAAGCCTTAGAGACTTAGAATCAAAACTTTCTCGAACCTCCGCCGGATTTCCTAGCTTTCCGAAAGAGGAATACATTGAAGCTTGAAGCTTGTAATCGGAAGGGCAACCGCGTATCCACCTTATAGTAGATAAAGACTCAAGATATTCTAATCTGTAAGTTTATGTTTTATGTTACAGGTTTGATTGTTGTATAACCATGCCAGAAATGTTATTGGGGTAAGTAAGAAACAAAATTTTAAACTTCCGATGTGTCTTACTTATGTGTTTTGAACCCAACAAAATCCTACACAAACAACTTGAGGAATGAAACAAATCTAATATCCTTGTTCATTGGCAGAAAAGAACTCGAACCTACTTGTTTGGACCAAGGTATATTGGAAAAAAGGAAAGAACGTTTAAAGCAATTATTGTTGATTTTGCAACAAAAATACAGCTATGCTGCTATGCATAGCACCCTTAAAAGTGTTAATATGAGAAAGTCAAACTTCAGGTATTGCCCAAAGGCATGCCAGTAAATAAAAAATAAGAAAAGGAACTCAACTTTCAGGGTTCAGAATTAGGTTCGGTAATAAGACCGGAGAAAAGCTCGGAAGTTAGTGCAAGTCAATAGCTCCTTCCATCATCGAGTACACTATCGACTTTTCATACTTATCACGATAACATCATCGATCTTTGGTTCTTATGAAGATCTTATCATATACAGTGCATCACCAAAGTCTTCATAACTTAGGACGAGAGCTATAGTGAACTGGGATTAACAATGCGAAGAGGTCAAATCAAAGCTATCAAAGTTTATTTCTTTATTTAATGCAATATAAAACTGTTAAATAGCGTGAGGTGCTATAATTTCCTCCAATTAGGCCAAATTAATGTATAATGATAACACCCGCAAGAGTGGCTCAGTTGGTTGAGCTTGGGGCTTCCATAATGGAGGTCTCAAGTTCGAAACTCCCACCCTACAACAGCAGGGGATTTGCCTTCTGGGTCGAGCTCGTCCGTGCGGGTTATCTCTCCTGTGTGATTTGC